>CM076579.1:422869121-424069121 GCA_034641835.2 Pinus albicaulis | reverse complement strand
ACATTCTTGAGT
This sequence comes from Pinus albicaulis, assembly GCA_034641835.2. Classification (NCBI taxonomy): domain Eukaryota; kingdom Viridiplantae; phylum Streptophyta; class Pinopsida; order Pinales; family Pinaceae; genus Pinus; species Pinus albicaulis. The sequence goes on along the minus strand of CM076579.1, from coordinate 424,069,109 downwards.
TTAGATTATGGGCTCATGATTTGTAATTTCATCAAGATTCAATCTGTTGACAAGTTTTCGTGGGAATTACCTTTTAGTATTTCTTTTTTCTTTCTCATAAGAAAGCACTTGCAAAGAATTAAAACAACATATAGAATGCTTACATGGTTGCATTAGTAGTTCCATTTCACTTTATCATGTGATGAATGGATTAGTTAGAGTAGGTTTTGTTGAATAAGATCAATTCTAAGAATCCTTTTCAGTTAGTCTTGAGTCAGTCTTGAGTCAGTTTATTGAGTCAATTTTTTAGTATTCAGTTAGTCTTTAGCTTTTGACTCCATACCCAATGAATAGGCACTTGGTATATGGTGTTCTTGGCACCTCCTAAGGAGCCACCATCCCCAGCCGAAGTCGATGTTAGTGTCAAAATATGCATTCTGCCATCATTGATCAAAATCACTCTTTTCATATTCATTTTAGGTGTCCCACTCAGAATTTTTTTATCATTCCATTAGGTCATGTAAGAAATTGATTCACTAATGGTAGCCCTAGGCATAAGGTCTCACTCTCCCTAAAAAATTATCATTCGCTAGCCCACCTTCATGTCTTTCTGAGCCTAAAAAACACTTTTGAAAAGCTTATTTCACTATGTCTTATGTCAGTGAAAGTCAACCATGGAGTCAAGTCATTCAAGGTCCCATTAGATCATTAGGTTTCATTGTTCAAAGTCAAAAAATGCACCATTCCATCTCATAAGGTTAGAAAAAGGTGTTAGATTGATCCCAATAATGTCTCTTTTCCATGTAAAGATGACTCCAAGATGGTTTCGAAAATTGTAATTTGATTTCAAGTGTGAGTTTCATTCCAAGATGTAATTATATTTTTATTCATGTAATTTTATGTCAGTTCAAATGTAATAAGTACTCAGTATCCCAAGATTGCCAACTCAGAGTTCCACATGCCAAAACATCAAGATTCAAATAAAAAAATTGTCTACTTCAGCAGTTCATCAAATTTGAAAGGGAGTTTTCTTTTTCCAAGGGTGCCTAAGTCATCATTTTCCATAAGCTCTAAACCCTAATTTCCTCACCCAATGCGTCAGGGTTTGATATGGAATCAGATACATATGATCATAGGAGGAATAAGGTAGGTCATATAAATAAGTATAAGGTCATTCCAAACTCATAAACATCGTGTATCCACCATTTTCCAGGAAATCATTCCAAGAGTCAAGCCATTTTCCACTCATAGGGCCAATTTTACTTCAAACTATGTTTCTGACCAAACATAGATGAATTTGACAAATGTGAGAGATTTTTTGTTCATCATAGGTTCGAGAAGAAAAATTTCCTTCAGTTTTCACACAGGTATCATGGTTTGCGATAAATGTCAAAAATACAGGTGCCATAGTAGAGTTGCTTCACTCTTGGAGTGACCTTCGGAAAAACAATTTTTCTCCTAGTTGGAGTGTCCAAATGACTATCTTGATAATTCAAATGACAACTAGACTTGAACATATTTCCAATGAGCTATCATGATATGAATTTTGTGTTGAGGAAGGCGTCCAAACGTTTCCTGCAAGAGCACACTTCAATTTTTCACCCCCATTCTACACTTTTTTACCAGTCTTGGGAAAATTTATTTTTGGGGGACTATAGTTGATCATTTTTAGTTCTTAATGGTCCATTATGTAGACAAGAGAAATATATTTCCAACGAGCCATCCTGCATCGAATTTGGACTTCGAGAAGGCCTTCAAAAGTGGCCTTCAAGGTGGCACTGCACATAGCAGTGAGGCGCTACGCATAGGAGCAGTGCACTGTGCATAGAGCAGTTTTCACAGTGTTAAATAACACTACGCTGCCCACCTGGGGTTGGCACTATGAACAGGGTCAGGATCCTCCAAATTTCTCTAAAACTCCTCAAATTTGCTTCTCCACCTTAAATACAAGTAATTTAACCCTTATAGCTCCCTTCATCCTCATTTTTATGCCTGTGTTTGTGTTTCATGTTGGCTAAAATTGCAAGGAAACCCTATTTTTCTTTTGCTTCTCCCAAAATTCCCATCCACCTCACAAGCTTCCTAAAACCCTCCTTGTCCCAATTGATTGTCCCTAAACCCTACCAGATCACCCCATACTTGTAAAAAACAATAAAACTATCCCTACATCCTCATCCCTAAGTCCCTACACCCTTTTCCATAAAAGCCCTAATTTCTAGGAATCTCACTATTTTTCCTCGATTCCCCCCTACCTTTGACCTATAATTGAATTTTCATTTTCATCTCCCTTAATTGTTTCACCTCACAATGTTTCATAACCTTTTTCCCCATCTCCCTTAATTTTTGTGGCCCTATCCCTATCCCCTAAAGCCCTTATTTCATCATTTCCCTCCCTGCTCCCATTCGCTTCTCTCCTTCACTCACTCTCCCTTTTCTTTCCTCTCCCCTAAGGTTTCCAAAGTGCCAAGAACAAGGATGGAGAGAGGGGACAGATATTACAGGGAGGAAGAACACACTGATGATGAGTTTGAGAAAGATGAGATTTCACAACAGAGAAGGCTAAATAAAGAAGGCTAAAAACATCAGGAAAAGGACAAGGACAAGAGGCCTCAAAAGAGCATTGTAGAAAGAAAGCAAGAAGCCCAAAGTCTAAGTTTTGACCAACAGTTGGCAAAGAATATTGAAGATAAAAAAGAAGTGTGGCTTGAGAGAGGCACCATTCAGTTGGAGAAGATGCTAATGAAGGCCAATAGAGACAATCAAATGCTTAGGCACATGGACCATCACTATTAGACCCGGAACAACATTTGCAATATCAAGGTCAAACAGATGAAGGATAAACTAAAGGAGATCCAAAAGGGTAATAAGGGAGGTGAAAAAGTCAAGGTACTTATTGATGCCTTCTTAGCTCAACTTGATATGTGATTATGGGCCTATCCCACAAATTTTGAGAAATTTTGAAAATTTTTGGAATGTTTTGAGTTTTTTGGGAAAATTTTGAAAAATATAGAAAAATTAGCTCTATGTGCATCACTTTGGCATTATGCACTCATTTGGGGCATCCAATGGACAAATGGAAGACATTAGTGGGTTCATAATGATGAGGGCATGCCCCGTATATTTTTTCTAAGCATTTGGAGCAAAATTGGTTAGTCAAAAGGGCCAAAAACACTCAAAAAATCATGTTTCTGCCATTTTTTTAGCAGTGCACTGTGCATAGAGGCAGTCTTGGGAGATTGTCATTTTGGAGTGTTAAAACAACTCCAAATTAGAAAAACAAAGAATATCCAGAAAGTAGACAAGACATAATTTCCAATGAGCTATCATGAGCTTAATTTGGACATCGAGAAGTGCTTCAAAAGTGACCTCCAAGAAGGGCTATTTATTCCTCCTTAGCGCCGTGCATAGGACAAATTCTACCTGTTTTGGAGTTTGCTCTATTTTTCACGTAATTTTTGAGTTTTACCTCACTAATTGGGGTTTTCACTGATTTAATTGACAAAGATGAATATAATTATGATGTGGATTAGTTTACTATAGGTAGATTCACTAGCTTGAGTCCTCTAGAGTTCAAATGAATCAATTTCCTCTCTTTTAGAGGCAATTTGTTGGGTCTTCCTAGTCTTCAGATTCTTGTTCAACATTTGGTGGAAACTGATCTGCATATCATGGTTTCGACCGCCTAAGGCTAGGACGAGTTTTTTTTACTTCTATATCTTCTTCTTCTTTCTCATTAGTAATGGTTGGACTCAGTTGGATGCTTTGGACTTTAAAGAGAGACACTTTGTATCATTTCCGAATAGGAATATTAATCAAATTTTCAGCTATTTTTATGGGATCCCTGTGGTACAATGTTTAGTTTTAGTTTCTCCTTTTGTGCTCATATGTTAGAATTTTTTTTTATTTCATCCATCATTTCATTGCTATTAAGTTAATTTTTTTAAGTTTGATGAATAGAATCCATAGTTTTTATGCTTTGTTTTGGGTAGACATTCACAACCTGTAATTTCTTCAGTTTAGAAAGAACCCATGATCTCACCATGCTCTTTCTAGCTCCTCACCTATCTTGATCATCCCACCCATCAAAATCCTAAAGTGATAAATCATTGTTCCTACCTTTCCCCATAGAGCACCCTACAAATTTTGACCAAATCTCCTTTTCCCTAAACTTTTTTGCTCCTTCCGATCCAGAAAAACCAAATCAAAACAATCAAAACCCTGAGATACTATACCTAGCCTAATACTTTCATTATTCAGTAATATTGGTTGTGATCCTTGTGGAGAGAACCCTCTCCTTTCCTAGTAGGGCTAGCTACTTGGCTAAGCGTGGTTTGTGGTTACCTTGGAATTTCCTTCTTTAGCCTGAGGTTCAATCTGAGTGATAACAGTGTGGACACTCATTCAAAAGTTTCAACAAGATCCTAGTACATCTGATACATTTAGCTGGAAAAATGATTCATTATGGTACAAAGATCACTTATATATTTGTAAGAATTATCAAATAAAAAAAATTAATATTTTTGAATTGCACACCTCTCCCTTAGGATGACACTCAATATTTTTAAAAACTTACCACAGGGTCAAGAAAGAAATTTTTTTGGATGGCCTTAAATCTGATATTCAAAATTTTGTGGCAGAATGTTTGGTCTTCCAACAAAATAAAGTTGAGACAATTGAAAACCCAGGTCTGCTACAACCTTTATCCATTCCAAGTCAACGTTGGGAGGAGATTTAAATGGATTTTATCATAGGTTTACCCAAGTCTGAAGGAAAGAGTGTCATCATGGTGGTAGTTGATAGACTTAACAAGTATGCACACCTTTCTACATTATCTCATCCATTTAAATCCAATATAGTTGCTACTGCATTTATGGAACCAATTCAATAGCTACATGGAAACCCAAATATTATTGTAAGTGACATAAATCCCATTTTCACTAGAAATTTTTGGATGGAGTCATTTTCTTTTTTGGGTACTCAACTAGCTCATAGTTCATCTTATCATCCTCAATCTAATGGGAAAATTGAGATAGTGAACAATGTTTTGAAGGATATTTGTGATTCTTTGTATCTGATAAAAAAGACGACGGTTCAAGTGGTTAGCTCTGTCTGAATGGTGGTATAAAACTTCCTTCCACACTGTAGCAAAAATGATCTCATTTATGGCACTTTATGGATATCATCCACCATCCATCACATCTTCTTTAAGAGAAAATTCTAAGGTTCAAGCAATGGAATATAAAATTGAGCACCAACAAAAAGTTATACAACTCTTAAAGGATAACCTCACTCTGGCATAAAATTGAATGAAACAACATGAAGATCAACATCACAATGAAACAATTTTTGATGTAGGCGACTGGGTATTTTCACACAACCATACAAAAAAATGTCCCTCAAGAAATTTAAGAAGGATAATAAACTATCACGAAAGTACTATGGTCCTTACAAGGTGGTGCAAAAGATTGGTACTATGGCATACGAATTGGAGTTTCTTGAATGCACCTTGTTTTCCATGTTTCATGCTTAAAGAAGGTTATAGGTGTCAACCTCCCAATTCAAGCAATATTTATAGAACTTGAAAAGTAATTAAAAATAATATTGGAACCCAAGGCAATCATGGAAAAAATAACTCGATAGTTACAAAATCGATCAATTTCAGAGTATCTTATTAGGTGGAAAAACTTCCCCACTGAAGATTCCACATGGGAGGATGAAAATTTAATACAGAGGCATCGATAACTACTCAAGCTTTAGGTACAACACTTTTTTAAAGGAGAGGGGCATGTTAGGTCCCTATAATACTATTGTATCCCCTTATTTTTATTGTTAGTGTAGCCCCCTTATTGTTATTTTTTTTCCCATGTAGTCCTCATATTTTTATTATTGTGCCCCATAGAAGCCCACTATTTTTTATTTTTTTTCCCTTACATTGTTATTTTTATGTCGAATAGGATTATATGGTGACCCTTTGGACTCCTATATATACAAAGGAGATTTTGTTATTTGTATCCTCCAAGAATTGTTAATTTATGTAATGTAAAGGAGGTTTCCGCCTCAAAGTGGATACTTTTTAAGTCGTTGATCTATATTTTTTATGAGTTGGCTGCATAACATTGGTGGTTGTCAATTTATTTTAAGTGCATGCATCCCAATCAATGAGTTTCCACTCAATACACTATGTTATCATCTTGGCATGGATTACATATGATAGGGGTACCTTTATCATACAAATTTTCTTTGCAGTGCTCAATATAATACATTTCTCATGCATACCATGCTTTCCTTACAAAGTGATGTTCTCTCAACATTATTCTTTCTTTCAAAGTGTCCTCACAACAATATTTTTCAAAGATCTTACAATGTTAAAATTTTCTAGAGCATATTTGCAACAATGTTTATATGTCATATGGAGCAACATTCATTTTGGAGAAGCATTCATTCAATCTAGAGAAGCCCTAATAAGCCATCTGAAGTGGCATTCATTCAATGACAGTGTTAACATTGTTTACGTAGAACAAGGCATTATATCTTGTAGAGCATTAACACAATGATGACAGCTACAGTTAGGGCTCTTTTATAGTGAGTTGAAGACCATATTTTTCAGTACCTTAATAATAGAAAATGCATAATGTGGATTATGAAGAAAAAGACATTTGTAATTCCCATTGCCATTGATGTCAAAAGGGGAGGTAAGCATAGGTTTTTTAATTTGATTCTCAGGAAACATTATTTACATAAATTCCAAAGGGGGATATTATTGGCATTATTGCCATTGATGAAGAATGAGCAACAAAGTAGTAATAAGGCAAGGATCAGAGGGAAGGTATCCAAAAACAAGATAGGAGCAACAACAATGTAAAGAAAGAAAACGAGTAGTAAGACAAAAGAACAGATCAGGATCAACAAAGGCATGCAAAGGAGTATATGTAATACCTATTGGTGAGACAAATGCTAGATGTTGATGGAACATATGTAGATGCTAGATGTTGCATATGTTATTCTTGGCATGCTTGATGATTGCAGAACAAAGGAGAAACAAATACCTTGATGGTTTGGAAGAACATTGATGTTGAAATGTGTGGTGTATAAGTTTAATTTGAAGACTGGTTTGATTGAGCTAAATTGTTGTGCTTCAAGGAAAATGAAAGACTCCATGATAGCAAAGGAAATACAAAATCATAACCACTGTTGTGATGCAAGGAAAAGGAAAGAATCTCTGACAGCAAAGGAAAAAATACATGACAAGAATCAAGGAGGTTGAGGCGATGGCATGAAGAAAAGATGAGTTTTATCATATAGATGACTTTGGAGAGTGAACATTGCATACATAAGCTTGCATTATTTTCATATGTTGTGTGCATATTGTTTACATTGGAGAATTCTTACATGTGTTGTCGTGGTATAATCTTGTTTTTGTCACTATGTTGATATTGATGCACCAAATAGTTATAGATGGTTGAAATAATATGTGGCAGAGCACCTATATATTTTATAACATTAAAGATATGAAGATTTTGGAAATGAATGAGTGGAAGGAAAAGAGTCAAAACTATTCACTTCATATTCCTATGTGGGATATAAACGTCCAACAAACTATCTTTATAAAAGTTATGATTTTGGAAGGCATTAAGAGAGGTTAGAGAATAGGGGAATGTGTGAGAGTTGATTGAGGTGTTATGAATTAATCACTTGTCACATATGGAGCTTATGTGAATCAGATTTCAATGAAAGAAGAGGTAGAAATGAAGATGGAGATATGCATAATTTATGACCAGATAAACCAACACATTGGTGTTTCTTGTTTGCATCAAGGGATTAAAGTCTCTTTTAAAGTAGTGGCTTGATAAGCATTAGGTTGGAGCCTATTGAGGTGGGATCCTCCTGTGGGTTGTAGCCTACATAAAATATATGGAATTTGGATCTTCCTTTCATGTTGCATCTTGCAGAAATTTGAGGTAGCAAACTCAGTTCCAACCCTTAGTTAAATTGAGAGGAGGGGGGGGGAGGTTGAATCAGTTTAACACATACATGGAATTTTAAAACATTTTCTCTTAAAACTTATTTACACCTTTACTTCATGATCAACTTAATATGTGAGCAATATTTCTTAGTGAGCAGCAAGTATCAAACAGATTTTCTATGTAACAACAGTCTTAATATGTGGGCACCAAGTATTAAGCAGATTAGATAAACCACATCAACACATAGAAATCATGCACAGAGACACCAGATATAAGTGGAAACCCATGAAGGGAGAAAACCACATCTTATTATTGTTGTGATGCAAAGGCAAGCTCCAATTCCCTCTCACCACTGTTGTTTTGCAGGCACCAACCTACAGGAGGCTCCTACCTCAATTCTGCAAGCTACAAATTGCAAGGAAGCACCAACTCCCTTCAATTTTCTGCAGGCACCAACCTACAGGAGGCTCCAACCTCAGTTAGCTACAACTAACAGCTATCAAGCTGCAACTTGATAGGGAAGCTCCAGCTTCCTCAATTTATAAAATTGAATGTGTGCTGATTTACTTCAGATATTAGCTCTTTTCTGTAGCTTCTCTTTCTACTCTTCTTTTAGTATTTTTTTCTTTACACTTCTATACTCTTCCTTCTCTAGATTTACTCTCTGTAACTTCACCTTGCATATCTAGATGATATTATTTATAAGAATTTTCTTGTGACTGTTAGCATTCCTCAAAGAATTTGGAATGGACAACCATACCTCTTCGCTTTCTTCCTTTTCATTTCTTTTCCAGCTCACTCAAAAAAAATGTAACTGTAGGTGCTTATTTTAATATTACAGTGGGATCTTTGTTTTTCCTCTAGAGACTTGCCAATGCATCACAACAATATAAATCAATTAAAAATATTTACATTTAATTACAATGAGAGCTCCAGCTCACTCATACAACCTGTTGTATTTCTGCGCATTTGTCTTTTCTTTGACTGTGCTTTATCTCTTTTCAACTCTGTTTGCTTTTCTGTCCTCTGCTGAGGTGTAACTGCTGCCTTTTAAATCTGGGCATATCCCAACATCTTTCATACAATAAGTGTCTTGTTGATGTGGAAGTTCCGCAAGTGGAACGGACATATATCACAATCGTTGTATATTAATAATCGCCCTCCCGTTAAGCTGAGGCATATACATACAACCCACGGACCACGCGGCACATCTTTAATACCACCGCAACAATGTTATATATATATATATATATATAACAACGCCCTTTCATATATACATATAAGTAATTTCAATTCTCGGCATACATACAAACTTCCTTTTTAAATCAATTCTCAGCGTAATATAATGAAGACTTTTTAAACATATAAGAACTCCTTTTGGGCCCATTTGACATGCTTCCTGATGCAATGAGTCTCCTCTGATTGTAATTGATGGCTCCTGCTCCGATTGTGATTAATCACTGTTGCGATTTCTCCGATTGCGATTGGGTTGTTTCGATGCGATCATGCCGGACTTCAAATACTTGTTACTTATGGTTTATAAGCCCATCGGGTCCAGGCTTCAATCGCAATCACAAGTTTTGGTTTATACATTCGCTGCCCTTATAATCTCTGATGCGATTGGGTAAGGGGTCGCACCATACAGTACTTTGGTTATTTGTTTAACATAAAGCACTCCATAATATATACCTTGGACCTTTGGTTATATGCTCCGGGCTTCATCGCACTCACAAGTTATCTGTTTATTTAAGTTCCGAGACTTATCTATTACGGTTTATAGACCCATCAGGTCTGGACTCACATCGCAATTGCAACTTTCTGTTGGTTACATGTTCCACTGCCCTTGCGATCTTCGATTGGGATTGGGGAGGGGTCCCACCATATAAAGCTTGGTTCTTATGATAAAGCACTCCACTTATATAACTGATATATATGTATACTTTGCCAATGGGTTATGCGATTCCTGGAATACGTTTGGCTCCGGGACCCACCTATATAACCAATAGCCAATCAACCGCATGAACTGTACCTAACTTAACCTCTGGGCTTTTTCATTAACCTTCGTGTGGGTCTTGCGAGTGATCACTGTTAGATGTCGGGCCACCAGATCAATGGTCTATAACAATATCGCTCGGCGTCTTTAGTCGACATATAACGCGCGATGGCGCACTTTAAAGAGCAGTTTTGGACGGGTCCACTTCATCACGTGTTGAACTCTAAATGGAATCCCTGCCCATTCCTCCAATACCGCTTTTTGATGGATGGTGGTGCGATGAAACCCATGGTTTCACTCCAACCCACCGTTACTGTTCATCCCGTTACAGTTCCGCTTCCTCACGCAAGGTTCCGTTCTCGTCCTTTTACTCCAGGTTCCGTTCTCCTCCTTTAAACTTAGATTCCGCCCGTTATAAATTAAAGGGATCTTTTATACTCTGATGCAGAGTTCCGCCACTTTCTCGGTTCCGTCTATCCTTATGCAGAGTGCACACAACCACTCCTCAAGAGCTCATGTGTTCACACGGAGTTAATTCAACCATTACTCAATAATATTAACTCAATGTCTCATGCACAGAGATTCGCACTGTACATAATTATAGGGAGTAATCAACCAACACACAATACGCAAGGTATTCCTCACACAGGGTTTAGACAACAAAGGCATAGTTACACTGAGATAATTTCCTCATATAATCCGACCAAGAGGGCATAAAGTCACACACGGAATTTATAAAAAATTCTTCATAAACAGATATATATATATATATATATATATATATATATATAGGTGGTAGGTCTCAAACAAATTCTTACAAGCCAGATATTCAGTTCTATGGCCATTACCCTCGTATACTGTTATTGAAGAGGTTCTCTACCTCTCTCCAGCTCTTGAGCTCCCTCTCCAGTCCTCTTTCATTTACAATGTCTAACTCATCTCAAGATATTAAGTATTACCATTATGTTTAAAGTTCTTCTTTCAATCAAAGTCTATGCTCAATAATTGCTCAATAATTCATCTGCAAACTGTATTACACCCCTAATTCATGAATAAACCTTTGTATTACACTCCTTCAGGCCTTTTCAACTCCACTGCTCTGTCTCTAATTCCTTTGTTGCTTCTGCTTCAATTCCTCTGTTTCTTTTGCTACCTTTGCTACCTCTATGTCTCTTTTTCCTTATGGATATTTTAGGTGCTGCTCCTTTTTCATCTCCTTTGCCATCAATGACAACATTTCCAACAGTCTCCCCCTTTGGAATTGATGGCAACATACTTCCTCTGCTTGCCTTTTAAAAGCCCCTTTTTGTTTTTCCTCCCCCTTTGACATCAATGGCAAAGGGTTGCTCATTTCCTAGTTTTCTTTCTACATTTCCTCTCTCTGAGTTATGTTTAGGCCCTCTTCTGCTGACTTTGTACCATGCTACTCTATACTGATGTACAAGACTTTTTGAGAGAACACTTTAAGGATTATTGGACTTGAATATACACTGTAAATTGGTACAATCCAAAGCACAGTCTCCTTTCACTAGTATAAGGCTGAAAGTGAGGATAATGTTCCTTCATAGAACACATTGTACCGGCTTTATCTAATCAGAGATGTATGATTGGATCAAAAAATAAAATATTGAGAAGGCTTCAAATATACTTATGTCTCTGTCTGATGTAGTGAGCTAATATATTTCTGTTGAAGAAGATTGTATATTGAATATGTCTTTTCCTACAATACTCATTTGCAGTACCACACCTGCTCAATTATGACAATGATGCGAATATATCTTTTATTGCTATGGTACACCTTTCCTACATGTTGTTGATGACATGAACTAGGATGCTGACAAGGATATTACCTTTAAAGTTTGAGATGTTCTTGTTGTTGATGTGAACAAACGAATCAAACCAGAGCTTACAACTTATTGTAAGAATAAGCAATATCTTTCAATATTAGAGGCCAACTGACTTTCCTTCTTGTACAATGTATTTCCAAAATAAACCCTTCAATGTATTGGTTAGTTTCACTTATCAACCATGTAGTTTTATTTATGACATAAGAAGTATGTATGTCAATGATCACTCTTTCTTTAAATGGTGAAATAACAACAATTCCTTTCTACTGAAGTATGCTTGGATGGACTAATAAAAGACTTTTGAGCTTCAGTGGTAATCACAACTGGTCCTTCATTATTCAGATATTTTAACTATTCTGTCATGATTATTTCCAACAAAAACATCTTCAAGTTATTCAATTTATATCTTAGCTAACAAACTTTACCCAGTTTATGAAAAATTTTCAGAAAGAGGCCTTGAAGATATATGTACTGAATTCAGGAAGGCATGCAATTATATATATAGAAATAGATACTGCTGCAATGCATAATATAATCCTTCAAGCGTAAACCTAATGTTGATCCTTTAGCACTGCTACTGACCTTTTCATGTTGAATGCAGATAACCCTGGGAATTTTACCTTGATGCATTCTTACCATAGTTCTTTGGTTTCTGCTTCTATAGTAGTTTGCTGAGCTGCTTCACTGTTCTTTACAGCTTTTATAAAAATGATTTTCTTGTTGTCTTCAACCTTGGACTTACTGGTTTCACCTTCATATCCTATCCCAGTCTTTATGATAGGTGACCTTTGTGCATTTAGAATCTGGTCCAACTGTTCAGACCCTTTCATTAGAGGTGTATTCATTAATAGTTCTCTTTGGGATATTTGTAAGTTCTTTCTTAGGCTTACTATTTCTTCTTCCAATTTTTCACATTCCATATTTTTCTCTCTCATTTGTTGGAGTAGAGTGTCTTCTACTTTCTTTTCCTCTTCAAGCTGTGTCTTTAGGCCAATATTTCTTTCCTATCTTCATATTCTCTCTCATCACATATTTGCACCACTATCTTAAGGTCTTTGTTTTCATTTTTCAATTTTTCTATTTCAGTCAAAGCAGTGTCAAGCTTGGCTTTTTCTTCAACTGTAATTTCTTCATGGTTCTTATCTCCATTCACACTAGCAGGTACTTCATTTGATTGAATATTTTCCTGTTGAGATGAATTTTTCTTCTATTAATCTTCATCTTTCTCTTGGTCGCTGCAATCCTCACTGTCTACCCATGCATGAAACAAGTCCATTCCACATTTCTTTGGCTGGCAACCATTAACTCAAGATCCTTGTTATGAAGATTGTTATATATCACACATTTTGCCTTGGCATTCCTCTATTGTTATTTCACCGTGGGTGAGTCTTTGTAGTAACCATCACAAACAAGCTTCCATACCTCAGGTTCATCAGCCATTAAACTTGTCTTAACCTTATTTATCCATTCAGGAAAGTTTGTTGTATTTAGCACAGGTACATTTTCATAGTCCATGACTCAACCAAATCAACTTCAAGCTATTACGCTTTCACCAAAGGAACTTGGCTCTGATACCAATTGTTGAACCCTTAGTTAAACTGAGAGGGGGGGGGGGTGAATCAGTTTAACACATACATGGACTTTTAAAACCTTTTCTCTTAAAACTTATTTACACCTTTACTTCATGATCAACTTAATATGTGAGCAATATTTATTAGTGAGTAGCAAGTATCAAACATATTTTTTATGTAATATCAGTCTTAAAATGTGAGCACCAAGTATTAAGCAGATTAGAAAAACCACATCAACACATAGACATCATGCACAGAGACACCAGATATAAGTGGAAACCCATGAAGGGAGAAAACCACATTTTATTATTGTTGTGATGCAAAGGAAAGCTCCAACTCCCTCTCCCCACTGTTTTTCTGCAGACACCAACCTACAGGAGGCTCCTACCTCGATTTTGCAAGCTACAACTTGCAAGGAAGCACCAACTCCCTTCAATTTTCTGCAGGCACCAACCTATAGGAGGCTCCAACCTCAGTCAGCTGCAACTGATAGCTATCAAGCTACAACTTTATAGGGAAGCTCCAACTTCCTCAATTTATCAAATTGAATGTTTTCTGACTTACTTCAGATATCAGCTCTATTGTGTAGCTTCTCTTTCTGCTCTTCTTTTAGTCTTTTCTGCCTTACACTTCTATACTCTGCCTTCTCTAGATTTACTCTCTCTAACATCACCTTGCATATCTAAATGATATTATTTATAAGAATTTTCTTGTGACTGTTAGAATTCCTCAAAGAATTTGGAATGGAAAACCATACCTCTTCGCTTTCTTCCTTTTCATTTCTTTTCCAGCTCACTCAAAAAAAAATGTAACTGTAGGTGCTTATTTTAATATTGCAGTGGGATCTTTATTTTTCCTCCGGAGACTTGCCAATGCATCAAAACAATATAAATCAATTAAAAATATTTACATTTAATTATAATGAGAGCTCCAGCTCACTCATACAACCTTTTGGATCGTTGTGCATTTGTCTTTTCTTTGACTGTGCTTTATCTCTTTTCATCTCTGTTTGCTTTTCTGTCCTCTGCTGAGGTGTAACTGCTACCTTTTAAATCTGGGCATATTCCAACGCCTTTCATACAATAAGTGTCTAGTTGATGTGGAAGTTCCGCAAGTGGAACATACATACATCGCAATTGTTTTATACAAAGAATCGCCCTCCACCTTGAGCCGAGGCATATACATAAACCCATGGACCACACAGCATACTTTAATACCACCGCAACAATGTTATACACACACACACACGTATATATATATATATATATATATATATATGCAGGCGGGCGCATATATATGTATATATATATATATATATATATATATATATATATATATATATATATATATATATATAACAACACCCTTTCATATATACATATAATTAATTTCAACTCTCGGCATACATACAAAATTCCTTTTTAAATCAATTCTCAGTGTAATATAATGAAGACTTTTTAAACATATAAGAACTCCTTTTGGGCCCATTTGACACGCTTCTTGATGCAATGAGTCTCCTCTGATTGTAATTGATCACTCCTGCTCCGATTGCGATTGATCACTGTTACTATTTCTCCAATTGCGATTGGGTTGTTCCGATGCGATTATGCCAGACTTCAAATACTTGTTACTTATGGTTTATAAGCCCATTGGGTCCGGGCTTCAATCGCAATCACAAGTTTTGGTTTATACATTCCACTACCCTTATAATCTCCGATGCGATTGGGTAAGGGGTCCCACCATACAGTACTTTGGTTATTTGTTTAACATAAAGTGCTCCATAATATATACCTTGGACCTTTGGTTATATCCTCCGGGCTTCATCGCACTCGCAAGTTCTCTGTTTATTTAAGTTCCGAGACTTATCAATTGCGGTTTATAGACCCATCGGGTCCGGACTCACATCGCAATTGCAAATTTCTGTTGGTTACATGTTCCGCTGGCCTTGCGATCTCCGATTGCGATTGGGGAGGGGTCCCACCATATAAAGCTTGGTTCTTATAATAAAGCGCTCCACTTATATAACTGATATATATGTATACTTTGCCAATGGGTTATGCGATTCCTGGAATACGTTTGGCTCCAGGACCCACCTATATAACCAATAGCCAATCAACCGCACGAACCGTAACTGACTTAACCTCTGGGATTTTTCATTAACCTTGATGCGGGTCCTGCGAGCGATCACCATTAGATGTCGGGCCACGAGATCAATGGTCTATAACAATATCGCTCAGCGTCTTTAGTCAATGTATAACGCACGATGGCGCACTTTAAAGAGTAGTTTTGGACGGGTCCACTTCACCACGTGTTGAACTCTGAATGGAATCGCTGCCCATTCCTCCAATATCGCTTTTCGATGGATGACGGTGTGATGAAACCCATGGTTTCACTCCAACCCACTGTTACTGTTCATCCGGTCATAGTTCCGCTTCCTCATGCAAGGTTCCGTTCTCGTCCCTTTACTCTGGGTTCCATTCTCCGCCTTTAAACTCAGATTCCACCCGTTATACATTAAAGGGATCTTTTATACTCTAACGCAGAGTTCCGCCACTTTCTCGGTTCCATCTATCCTTATGCAGAGTGCACACAACCACTCATCAAGAACTCATGTGTTCACACGGAGTTAATTCGACCATTACTTAAAAATATTAACTCAATGTCTCATGCACAGAGATTCACACTGTACATAATTACAGGGAATAATCAACCAATGCACAATACGCAAGGTATTCCTCACACAGGGTTTAGACAACAAAGGCACAGTTACACTGAGATAATTTCCTCATATAATCTGACCAAGAGGTCATAAAGTCACACACGGTATTTATAAAAAAATTCTTCATAAATATATATATATATATATATATATATATATACAGGTGATAGGTCTCAAACGAATTCCTACAGGCCAGATATTCAGTTCCGTGGCCATTACCCTCCTATACTGTTACTGAAGAGGTTCTCTGCCTCTCTCTAGCTCTCAGGCTCCCTCTCCAGTCCTCTTCTGCCATTTAAGCTATGCTCCAACTCATCCCCAAGAATATTAAGTCTTTACCACAGGGTTTTAGTCTTCAATCAAAGTCTATGCTCAATAATTGCTCAATAATTCATCTGCAAACTGTATTACACCCCTAATTCATGAATAAACCTCTGTATTACACTCCTTCAGGCCTTTTCAACTCCACTACTCTGTCTCTAATTCCTTTGTTGCTTCTGCTTCAATTCCTCTGTTTCTTCTGCTGCCTCTGCTACCTCTTAGTCTCTTTTGCCTTATGGATAGTTTAGGTGTTGCTCCTTTGTCATCTCCTTTGCCATCAATGACAACATTTCCAACAGGAACCTGCATAAAATCAGATGTAATAAGGAGTGTGATCTTTCCTTTGCATCACAACAATAATAAAATTGTGGTTTTATCCCTTTATGGCTTTCCACATATATCCGGTGTCAATATGTGTAACTCCTCGAAAATTTTAAGGATGGAAAATTATCTTTAAGTTTGAAATCATTGTCGAATCTCACTAGTCCTAAATATGCAAACTATAAAACGTTTATTGATATATTTGTAAAAGTATTCAAATTTATAATGATTTTAGATGTAGTCTCTATGTAATATTGCCGATTTTTAAGGTAAAATAAATTTATATTGCAAAATTTGGGCGAAACATTTTTATATAAAATAGAAATTGGGGAAATTTTTTTTTTTTTGAAAAATCATAGAAAATTAGCCCACTTGTGAATATTAGCCCCTAAAATTTACCATGTATGTGTTGTTATTATGTGTTGATGTGATGTTTTGATTTTCTTATTACTTTTTATTCACATATTCAAAATATTGATCATTATTTATTAAGTTATTTATTAAGTTACTCACTCCATGTTCCATGTTTCAATTAATAAAATTAATGAAAAGTGTTTTAATGCCGATGCATATAATAAAGTCATTCAACTTCCCCCCACCCGCCTCTAAATTTAGTCAACTTTTCATTACTCATATGTGCCAAAATATTTGTTCTAGATCAAACATCTAGTACCCATTGCAATACCTTAAGACTCGTATGTGTAAAAATTCGCATGTAGTGTTTTCGTGATTGATGAGTTTTATCAACTTTGTTATGTACATTTGATATTGTCATCAGTAATATAAAGGTTATCCAATTTACCATTTACAAATGATATTTTTTTTAGTTGGGAAATTCTTCAATTTAAATTTATTTTGTTTTATTACTTACCATTATTTTATATATATATATATATATATATATATATATATATATATATATATATATATATATATATAATTTAAGAATACTAGATAGTAATTTTAATTAATTTAACTTAATTGAATTATATAAAAAACATATTTATCAGACTATAAAACTGATTCCGTTGTAAGGTATTATTTTTAGGAAGAATTCTCCTAATTGTGACTCTGCACTCTTATTCACGATTAGATCCAATGTTAAACGATTAGATCCAATGTTAAATGATTGAAAGTTATTTGATTGTTAGAAGCTACTTCTTTAACTGTTAATTGAATCTTGATTTATGCAATCGTTCAACTTGTTGATTCTTATTATAACGCATGAACATATTACAAGTACTAACTAGCCGTGTCCATGATCAACAAAAAAATCCAGCGTAGAAGTGCCCGAAAAGAATTTGTTTGAATAGGCTACGAAGTTGCGGGTTTACAAAGACTCCTATTAGACGACATAGCTACTAGTACTATTGTGGCTCTTGATGGCTATTTCACGATCTACATCGCTCCTAGTTTTTTTTATCAATATTGAATCAATGAATCACGCTGTGTTAAGGATGTTGTTAGAGGATGCATAGAAGAAATATGGATTATATTCTATGGGCCGTCTCACTTTGCCTTACGAGTTTTTTTTTTTTCAGCATTCTCGGGGCGTTGGGCAGTACCATGCATGATCGCGGTTGTCTTTCCAACTTTTATGATTGAGAACTAAATATGTAGGTCTGTTGATTATGATTTTGAGAGATGTAGTTTTTGTTTGCTTTCAGTTTGCTTCAGTGCTTGCTTGATATCATTGCTTTGTTTGTTGTTAGACACCAATGAAAGGTAGGAACTCTACATGTAAAGTTTGTATTTTTGAAATTTAATAAGATGACGTGTTTGATTATTCCTTTGTTTTATTGGTGTTGTAGATAATTAATCTTATATTCAAACAAAGTTTAAATTTACGAAGTGTTTTTCTATCCATCCACATTCCTAGCTGCTTTTCATTTGATTACTAGTTCTTTACATAGTATTTATTATGTTCAAGTCATTTGATATTGAAACTGCATACATTATGTTTTTAGATATAGTTGAAGTTGTTGAATTTTGAAAACATGTGTCTCTTTTCGAATAGGGTTTCCAATTTTTTTGTTTTATTGGTGTTGTAAATAATTAATTTTATATTCAAACAAACTTTAAATTTACCAAGTGTTTTTCTATCCATCCACATTCATGGCTGCTCTTCATTTGACTACTAGTTCTTTACATAGTATCTATTATGTTCAATTCATTTGATATTGAAAACTGCATAAAATAAATTTTTTATGATATAGTTGAAGTTGTTGAATCTTGAAAACATGTGTCTTTTTTGGAATAGGGTTTCCAATTTTTTAAATTTAATTATGAATATTGTAGAGATTTAGTCTCTATAAAATATTCTTATTAAGAGTATATCTTCTTCTTCTTTTTCTTTTCTGGTGACATGGAAGATTCCAACAACCATAAACCTCTAAGGAGCTACAATATGTCCTCCTCTGTGAGTTACAATGAAAGAAATTTGAACCTCAGTCTTTCAAGTTTCAAAAAATTCACATTTGTAGGATTAACTATTTAAATTTTCCCTTCTCTCAATATATTTTTGAAAGTATACATAAATAAAAGATTTAGATTTATCTTTAAAGTATTTATACACTTTTAATTAAATTAATTAAATAAAATTTTTGATATAAAAATATTGTTATATATATTATGTTTTAATTAATAATTATAATTTAACTATTTCTTATAATTTTCTCCACTATAGCTTGGCTGAAATAAGTATTTTAATATTTATAATAAATTGATGTGTATGCACTTTTATTTGAGTACGCTAGTTATTTTCTGAACTTTGAGGAAAAAACATTGGAGATTTAAACTACGGCTTTACACATAGTCATGGTCATCAGTCAGCTAACATCCAGCATCAGCGTTATAGCTCTCTCCCATGTCAACGCCTCCGCCTGTTGCAATTAAGCAATTAATTTACTTATTATAAAATTTGCAGCTGCACGTAGTTTGGACATAATAAAACAATTCAATGTAAAGTGTGCCACTTGTGAATTTCGATGCATGCATGCTAAGTCAATGTTAGTGAAATTAATTTTATATTGTTTATAAGAATTTAGATATATAAATGCTATATTGTTTATAATTTTGACGTACAAGGAATTTAAAATCAAAAGGATTGTTTTGGTGAAGGAAAACCAAAAATCTTAATTGAATATTTGAAAAACAAATTATATGGAAATATCACAAATCCTATTTTTTTTTCAATTGGATATATTTGGCTAAATTACTTTTGATTTTGAATTATTTTGACTTATATCAAGTTTTTTACAAGAAATTAAGACATTAGGAAAATAAAACATTGTTTTTGTTGAGAATGCTAATTTAGAGGTAATAAATATGTGACAAATCACCAAAACATACATTGGCACATGAAGTTGGGACATCATAGGGGAGGGCACCAACTAACGATCCTTACTCTCTCTAATTCCATGATGGAGATTTTCATCTCATTCTCAATACTCCCAAATATTTATAATGGTTCAACATAAAATGTATACAATAACATACATCCCCATTAGCACAAATGGAAATTTGTATTTTTTTTTGGTCATATTGTGTTTGTTGGGGTTTCATTTATTAATTAATAGGTTGTGCACTTGTACCCATATTAACATGTTTATATTCAACTTAGCTTTAAGTAAACTTAGTTGCTAAAAATAATTTGTTCAAAATCCAAAATAAAGAAAAAACATTGTTAAGTTTTAGGTTTACAAATATAAATGTTAGTAAATTAAGTGGCACACTAATGAAATTTCAATTTGATCAAAAATTTAATTGTAACATCAAAGGAAAAAGGGTAGGATCAAGAATTACCTTCTGCTGAGATGGAAATGAAATGTACCTTCTCTGTAATATCAAATCAGTCATTTTAGTAAGCAAATGAGAAGTGAAATTTCCATATAATCTTTGAATAAAAATGACATTTTATATTTCAATGTTAAAACATCAAATTTTGAGAAGATCAATACAATAAAATACTCTTTAAAAATGTAATAGCAATAATATAACATATATATCCTAAATCATCTACATTAATTTTCTGATATTGGAAATAAATATGACATAGAAAACAAAATCTAATTAAAAATATGAGTAATTATAAATGTCACAGTCTAATTAATAAACAAAATGGCATTTTCCCCAAAATGAGGCAATAGAATTTATGGGGGATTTCGTGATTACTTCTTGTTTAAAAATGCATATTCAATACAGTCAAAAACCATGGGGGGACTTGAACTTTGACAATTAACCAGCTTAATTTTATGATTCATAAAACCTATACGAAATTTTGACAAATTTACAAGGAAAAATGCTTAAGAAAAAGGCCATTTTGTCTATGAGTTAGAATATGCCATTAGAAAACATAAAAATCATATTTAAATATTTAGAGTAATTCATGTAAATTCTAATTTGAAAATGTATGGTATTTCAAACTTATATTGTCAATGGTCATAAAATTTCATAACTTCAAACTAAAGTTCACTATATGTCTTTATCTCAAGAAACATAAACATGTACATGTGGGTTTATATATTGAATTAAAAATGTCAATATGGAAAATTATAAATTTGTACACATGGGTGTGAAAATAATTCCCAAATATATGAGTGAGTTTGAAAAACTTAACGAAAATGGAAGGATTTTAATAACTAGGAATAAGAATAAGAGCACTCATCATTATTTCTAATGGGGTATAGAGAAAATGGTGACAATGTGTTACATTAAGGCACTTTTCCATGTAAAGGTCACAAGTTCAGAATTCCCTGAGCAAAAATCTATTCATGCTAAGCATCACTGTGGCCTAGTTTAAGTGCAATCAGGTGATTTTGACATATTAGATGCCATTGAGATGTATCTTAGATGCCCTTGAGTTGTGGTTACTCAAGCCACAAGTTCGTACTACTAGTCGTGATTTTGACATATTAGATGTCATTAAGTTGTATCTTAGATGTCCTTGAGTTGTGGCTACTCAAGCCACAAGTTTGTAGTGCTAGTCAGCTAACTACTTCTATAAACTAGAAAAATAAAAATAAAAAATAAAAAATTACCCTCTATTATTTTTTATTTAATGAATACAACAATTTGAAATGGTAAGATTCCTACTACTTTGGATTAATATCTAATTTAATGAAATAATTTTAAACATTTAAAAAATAGATAATATAAAAAAATAAAAAATAAAAATTAAGACAATAATGCAAAGAATACATTTATTCATTATTATTTTCATTTAATTTGATTTAAATTTATTCAAATAATACAAAATATTTTTAGAATTTGAAATTATATCATTCATATTATTTTATAATTAATATTTATTGATTTGTAATTTTATTTACAATTTATTAAATTAAAAAAAAACTCACAAAATATAGTTTTATTTTGTATAACTTTTATTATTAAAAATAAAAATAAAAAACTAACTTGATTGAAACATTTAAAAATATAATAATTATATTAAAAAGTAAAAATAAATATTCTAAATTATATTTCTCAAATGTGTGGTTTCTCAAACTTAAATTAGTATTAGTCACACAAAATTTCATGCTAAAAGCCAAAATCCGTGTATGTATTTATTAGAACAAAATATCTATATATATATATATATATGTTTATTGAATGATTGGAAAGTATGGCTACCGATATTATTAAGTTTGTACACGTGTTAAAATAATTTTTAAAAATGTGAATAAGTAGTGTAAAAGGGTTGAAAAGATTAATAAAAATGAAAAGATTTTGATAGTTAGGAATTAAAATTAAGTAAAATTTATTGATATAGAATATTATGCTTTTTTATTTATTTTTATCATATATTGTGTTTTTTGTTTAATAGTAAAAGTTTTTTTTTTTCTTTTTCAAATTTCAATAGGTTTTCTTCATTTATATAGTCTAACTTTTCAATGTCACTTTCTATTTATTGTAATTAATGTAATAGAAATGTGGCAATGGTTTGAGTTATCATATTAAATATGTTGGAGACGAGATGAAATTTATTAATTGAAATTTAAAAATATTTATATAAACATAATAATTTCTAACTAAGGATGTTTGCTAGTTAAATAGATGAAAACAATTTTAATCTTTCCCAAAACATCCCATGGAATATAATAGTTTTTTTTTTAAACTAAATGATTTACTAACATCAAATATAATATCTTTCCATTTATTGAATTATATATAAGATTGGTTTAGTTTATTTTACATTATTAATTTATTTTCTTTTGTTATTTTCTGGTTCTCTTTGTTTGTATAGATTCGAAGAACAATACTACGTTGAAGATTATGTGATCTGATATCTTTGTTATGCTCCAGCCGAGCTATTTGTTGCTTCTGCATGATTAGCATTCCGGGGGTTTAACTTGGACGACTTGTGCAATACATTGATATGTGCGGCTAACTCTTCTCAAACATTTGGAAATCATCCTTGAGTAATCTATAGACCTTATTTATTGAGAAATTTTTATTGACACGGCTCTCAATGATAGATTTGTAGGAAAGAGTACCAAAATTTTCTAACTCTTCTATTTTACAGTATGTTATATGACTTTTGCATACTGGTACAAAATATGCTTTGTAGGAAAAATGCCAAGGATTCATCGAAAGAGTTCAAGGTTTAATCTTTCCCTTGTTCCAGGATGAATTCATTTAATCTTTCCCTTGCATGAGATTTGTGCTCATGGAAACATTTTTAAAGCTAGACTTGTCCACTTTGTGAGATAGAGAAATGAATCTTTGAGCAACACTTGCATTGTGTCCTATTCGTGATGGGGACGACGGTTTCATGGCCATTCCATTTATGCAAGATATTGGTTTATTTTCCCATATTCTTTTCTTAAAATTCTCATGGATGGAAGCTCCCACTTTAAGTTTACTTGTTGCACAACATCATAACATTAAATTTGTTTTTCTCAAAGAAATTTGTGTTTATAAAATATCAAGGAATGCTTTCCAAATTTCTCAATTGATATCCTAATAAATTCTTCCGATAAACTATTAAACATCAACTGATAGATTGGACAAAGCACCAGTCATGACAAGGAACTAAAAAATTACCCAATAACATTGGAGACAACTGATCGAAGATATAACTAAATTTTTTAGTAATGTCACAACAACTGTTTGTAGATTGTATTAGACACATGGTAAAAGTTTCTACCTTCTTGTCTTCTAGTTGCTTAAGGATGTTGTCTACCATAGATGATAAGGACCTAGCTTGGAAGCATAAATAATTAACATCCTATTGATAAATATTAAAATCCTCCTCCAAACCAGTGATGACATCTAATGTGATGCAAGTATACAACTTATTTTTCTCCTGACTCTACATCACCACGGTTCTATTTGATTTCTTAAGCTTAGGAGCACACTTCAAATTATATATTTCAAAATCTATTGGTTTAAAAAATTATAAGCACTACCTCCATTAAAATTTAAAACTACATGGTACCTTAAGTAGAAGCCACGTTTAGCTATAAAATCGAGTTCTAATACTTCCATAATTAAATTGGACACATTTTTATACTGACTAACCGTGTGAAATAAGTCAAAATTATGACTATAAGGTTTCAACAATGAATTTGATTAACAATATTACCCTCCATTCCAAAGTTTTGTCCTATTGACGTTTAATAATTACTTTGTACATTGAAACACTACAATAATCTCTATTTTGAGCACTACAATGATCATTGATTTCATTAATAACTGAGTGATTTAAAGAACATAATGAATGACCTGGCTTCATTAATAACTAGGTGATTTAAAGAACACAATGAATGACTCGGTAATATGTTAATCTTGGAATTGGAATGATCAAAGGCATTAAGGCACAACCAATATCGAAATAATTAGTTCCTACTCTAATCAAAGGGTAAGTGATTGTGAGGCCTCTCTAATAGCCATAATTGCAATTATATATGGAAAAGACATGAACTGCAAGACGCTAGTCATACATGTTGTTGTACTGCATGACAATGGTCACCATGAGACATGCTCATCCAGTATGAAATGCAACACCTACTATGTATAGCTAGAATACTTACTCATAGCTCATCGACCTCACTGCCATTTCTTTCTTTTCTACCATCTGCAATGATAGTCTCTACAATCTAACTTCGGGTTACAAGAAGTTACCCTAGGCAAAATCCTTAGCCAACAACATAAATACAGGTTGCTCTGCAACTATATATGTCTCCTCATTTGTACTCATGACCTGAACGATTAGCAAAATAGGCCAAAAGGGACACTGGAAAGGGAGGTGGTAGTCGAATGTGAGCTTCAAGAGACATCTTGGGCCATGGTAATATGATAGAGCCTATTAGTTCATGGCTGAAAAGGGGACCTCCTTCGCATGTTGTCGCTAGAGGGGCATGTAATAGTTGTGAGGGCTATTTTCGCCCATTCACTTTCCACATTGTTGATCCTTACCAACAAATTCGTCATGGAAGATATCCTCGCATTTAGCTGAGAATGCGTATAAGAAGATGACTTATTAGTATCTCTATCAAGACTCCAAAAAAACGTTCCTGGATGATTCTTCGATGAACACATGCACATCTTCTTAAGGAGAGCACAGGGAATAGAGTTCATGGGGGAATATATGAAAAGGATTTATGCAGGAACACAACGAAATATAGAAATACATCTAAAAGCAGAGATGCAACAGAAATAAAAGTTCATTTCATTAAAAACAAATAACTGAAATATGCTTACAGATATAATGGAAAATAGCTAGCTAGGGTGCTAGTAGCTTATCTCTAAAAAGAGATGTGGCGGCTACAGGCCTCTGAAATGTGTTACAATGAGGCTGGAGGGCCTATTCATTATTGAGAAACAAGGAAAACCCTAGAAAGTAGGGTCAAAGATGGTCCACATTGAACACTGAGCATAGACCAAGGAATGGTGGAATACTGAGCTCGAAGACATTTACCCCTATAGCATTGGTGATGGTTTATGACCCATATCGGAGCAGGCGAAGCTTGCGGCAGGGTCTGGCGAGGCGCTCCCTCTACAAATGTAGCCACACTTTGTCGCCCACCTGGAAGTTGTGTGGCACCTGATGTTGATCATGTCGTTGCTTGTACTTAGCAGTGGCTCTTTCCAATATGTCATGAACCTATTAGCAGATGTGTTGAATGCACTCAATGAAGTTTTTTTCCCTGTTAGCTTCAGACTGTACATGAGCCGAATTGGCTTGAGTAGCCGCAAATGGCATGGTTGCATCAATGAGACATAGTGGCTGGAATCTCAAGCCCATATGAAAGGGGTTATGGTTGGTTGAACTATGGAGAGTCCGATTATAAATGTGTTTTACATAGGGAAGGCTCTCATCCCATGTGCATGGATGTTTTGAATTTTACATGCGCAAAATGTGTACGATCATCTTGTTTATGACCTCTGTCTAGCCATAAATTTGGGGATGGAAAGTTGTGGCCTTGGTGAGCTTGATGTCTAGCATTGACCATGGGATGGTCAAAAATATGCTAAGGAACCTATTGTCCCGATCTGAGATGATAGACTGTGGGATCCAAAAGTGCACCCACACTCATTCAAAGAATACTTTAGTAGTGGCTTCTACTGTGATATTATTCTTGCAGGCCGTCATAATAGCCATCTTTGAGAATCTCTCGACGTCCATGAAATCAAAGTCGTTTCCATGCTCAGTAGAAGGAAGTCCCGACATGTAATCCATGGAGATGGATTACCAAGGTTGAATCAAGGTAGGTAGAGGAGTATAGAGGCCCTGCTTCTTGATGGTCGGTTTTACAATAACACAAGCAATGCAGGATCTGATGTACATTCAGACATCCTATCGAAGGTTTCACCAATATAAATACTTATGTAGTACTGCCACTATTTTCTTGACCCCAAAATTCCCAACGACCCAACTGTATTGAGCTTCCCAAATCATATTGGTACGCTCGCTTGAAGGAAAAGAAAGGTGTCCCAGGTGACATAGCAGTGCATCCTAGAGGTTAAAATTTGGAACCTGTGTACCTTCCAAGAGTGCCCTGTATGTGTGGTTGAATTCTAGACTGCTCTTGTAGAGAAGTGACCAATAAGAAGTCTTGTGCCCACAAGAGTTGAGAATGGTTGTTAGCACCACGATCAGTGGTCAGATGAGGGAACTTGCTACATTATTGTTGTTTCCCTTCTTGTACTTGATGTTCAAATGAAACTGTGTAGATATGTGGAACACTTTTGATGGCGATCATTTTGCAACCTCTCTTGCATCTATATGAATTGTAGGGTCAATGGTCTATGTGGGTGATTATTTCCTACCCTAAAATGTAATCCTTCCATTATCGGCAATCCTGAACAATGGAATACATTTATTTTTCATAATGGGGATACTTGCGGACTGTGTCAGACAGTCTGTCACTATGAGATGCCATTAGGTGCCCATGTTGAGTAAGAAATGCCCTAATAGCATAGTCAAAGGCATCTATCTCAATCTCAAATGGTTGTTGGAAGTCTGGTAATGTGAGCACTAGGTGAGAGGAGAGATGATGTTTCAATTTTACAAACACCTTATGTTGAGATTCCGACCAAAATAAATTTTCTTTCGCTCTTCCTTTGGTGACTTGACTCAAGGACCGAGTGATATGGGAGAATCGCAATATGAACCTGCGATAGAAATTAGCAAGACCTAGAAAGTTTTGAAGCTCTGTTAGAGTGGTTGGGGTTGGCCAATCTCGAATGTCTTGGATCTTGGTTGGATGCACATGCACCACCCGCTCATCAATAATGTATCCCAGATACTGAACCTTGGTCATGCCAAAATTTCAATTCTCCAAATTGGCACACAACTTGTGTTGTTGTAGTGTTTGGAGGACCTGCCAAATGTGGTGAAGGTGCTCTTCCCAAGTCTGGTTGAATATCGGTATGTCATCCAAGTACATTACTACAAATGAGTTGGTGAATGGCCACAAGATGTCATCCATCAACCTCAAGAAGGTTGCAGGAACATTCGTCAACCCGAAAGGCATGACCAACCATTCAAAAAGGACCTCCTTGGCTTTGAAGGTAGTCTTCCACACATTAGAGGGTTCAAATGGTACTTGGTGATACTAGGACTTCAAGTCGATCTTGCTGAAATATTTCACCTATTTGATTTGGTCCAAAAGGTCATAAATCCATGGGATTGGGTACCTATTCCGGACAATGATCTTTTTTAATTCCCAATAGTCAATATAGAGTCTCCAAGTCCCATCCTTCTTCTCCACCAATAGACCAGGCTCCCACAGGGTGATGAACTCAGCCGGATATGACCTTTCTATACTAACTCCTGAATCTACCTCTTGATTTCATCATTCTCTAGAACAAAGCACCAATATATCGGTCCATTGGGAAGCGATGCACCTCTGGTCAGATCAATGGGGTGCTTTACCCAATACTACAGTGGCACCCCTATGGGTGAGGTGAAGATGTCCCCATACTCCTCCATGACCCTTTTCATTTGTTGTTGTCATTTAGAGGAGCCCTGTATGGAGGTCATGGCCATATTTTTCTTCTTGCACTAAGGGTGGATCATCAAGGAAAAAAAATTCCTAGTTTTGGAAATGAGCTTACAACACTCTTTTTTAGTAACCAAAGAGATAGCAGCAAGCGATGGTACCTCTGGTATCTGGTACAATGTATTTCCCAAAGTAACAAAAACAACACAAGGTCGGGACTCATACACAACATGTCGCTTCCATAAGTATGGTTGGCCTAATAATACATCACAAACATCAAGCAGGGTAATGTCACCTAATACCTCATTTATGAAGGGCTTTATGCTATAGCGAATGTGACACTACTGGCCAAACCCCTCTTTGGTGAAGCAACTCAATGGGGTATGGATGTGGGTGTGTTATAGCCGGAAAGCCCAAATGCTTCACGACCTCTATTGAAATGAGGTTCTTTTGGCTCCCACTATTGACAATGAACTACAGTGGGGAACCCTTTACCCACATTTTGGAGGTGAAGAGATGCTCCTCCTCCTCTGGATCTTCTAGTTACTCCTCCTAGATTTTCGTGGTGGCAACGGTGGTGTTGGGCTCTTCATCAATAATCTAATTCCCTTTCTAATTCCCCTTGTCGGGTTCTGATTTAGAGTCAAAGCATGCATCTGATTCAGAAGCCTTCATCTCGAATACCAGTGGCTGCTTGGCCTGACACTCACTTGTGTTGTTAGTGGAGCTCTTATGGAACTCACACCACTTCCCTATATCCTTCTTCGGCTTCACAGTATTTTTATTTTCTTGCAGCTTTGGCAGGTTGGGTTGGGCTCCCATGCCTTGGCTTTGTCCTTTTTTCTGCGATTTGGGGGCACCTTTACCTTGTTTTTGATTCATAGATCCAAAGTCTCACTTCATCTTTTTGATTCTGCTAAATCTTGGCAGCACACTGGTATGTTGTACCAAGAGAGGAGATGTCAAGGAACTCAATTTCCTCCTGAATGTATCTGAACATAAAAATGCGGTACTTCAGCACCAAATGTTTCTCCAAATCTTTGATACCAAACTTTGTGCACAGGGTATGGAACAGATTCGTCAGCTCATGCACATCTTGATCCCTTTACTGCAGCAGTGTAGTCCATTGTATGTACTTGTCCTCATAGCTCCCCACGGCAAAATATTGTTCGTTGATGTCATCTCAAAAATAATTCCAAGTGGGTACGATCGAGAACAGAGAAGGTTCCCCCTCATCCTTTTTCTCACAGTAGGTTTCCCACCATTCCTTGACATGGACGACGTCTTTGAGGAGTACAAAAATAATATTCTCCCGGTTGGAAAAGTCATGAACCGAGAAATATACTTCTAATATATCCAACCATATATCTATGACATCTCCATCTTTTTGGCCCTAAAATATGGGAATGTCAAAGTTTACTTGTACTTTAAATGGAGTGGCGCCTCTAGAGTGACTTTTGAATGTAGATTCGTCTTTAGTGGGCAGTCATTAAAGGATCTGGGAAAATTTATCCATCATCGTGTTCCCTTGTTTCTCGAGGGCCTCCTTAAGAAATATTTTGATAGGATCTCCTACTCCCTCATCTTTATTTTCTTCCCCCATGGGCGGTCGTCGGGGTTTGCGAGGCTGATCTTACAAAGGTTCAACCAGATCAAGCCCTAACTCCTTATACCTCGACCTCGTTGCGCACATTCAAAAAAGGATCGAGAAAGAGCAGACCACTTTGATACCATTAATCTGGTTTTATGCAGGAACACAATGAAATATAGAAATACACATAAAAGTAGAGACGTAGCAGAAATAAAACTTCATTTCATTAATAACAAATAACTGAAATATGCTTACAGATAAAATGGAAGTAAACTAGCTAGGGCACTGGTAGCTTATCTCTGAGAATGGATGTGGCGGCTACAGGCCTTTGAACTGTGTTACAATGAGGCTCGAGGGCCTATTTATTATTGAGAAACAATGGACAACCCTAAACATCCAAAAACCTAACCCTATGAGATGAAGCGCTAAAAATATGGGCCCTGTTTGTGTAAATTCATACATTAATCTTTCCGGGGACTTAACTTTGGCATACGATCTTCGTTTTATGCGCACAATACCTCATTAGAAAAATATATCAGACGAAGAAATTTTTTTATGTGAGTAGCATCAAATTAATTCCCATGTTGCTCTCAGGTTTTCCAAAAAACGTCGTTTAGGGCCTCAAAACGACTCCGGAAGTTTAGGACCCAAAAAAATACTAAAAATAGTAAACTATGCTACAATTAAGGAAACTGAAAAATAGAAGGAAGAAATGGTGGGGCCCCAAGGGGAATAGGTGTGTGGCCACCAATATCCACCTGGATCAATCTCCTTTTGGTGTAATGGAACGTCAGGAGGACCAAAACTACGATGAGGATTTGTCGAGGGAAAAACCGATAGAAGATGAAGTGGCAACATAAGCAGACAAAGAATAAGAAGGGGCACCACTAAATTTAGCACAAGTAGGTGAGAGGGTTCTGTGAAAAATGAAGTTAAAAACTGAGGAAGAGGAGGAAGGCAGGAGAAATGGTGTGTGGGAGAGTATTATCCTGAAAGGCCAAGGGTGAGGAGCATCATAGGGGCGCTACTATATGTACTTCTTGCCTCCTTTTTTTTCTTCAGGGAGGGTTTGTTAGTGCACTGGGTAATCCATTCAATTTACCAACGATGGTCACTTTTACATGTCGTGTTTTTACCAGACTGACAGTCCTTGTGGGACCCATTGTGTATTTAATCTGCTAGTCTCTCAAATAATGAGCAGTGACAATGACATTTGACATTGAAAGGAAGTGTGATGGCGCCATAGATGAAACATTATCCTAACTCCATATAAATAGTTCAAACATGTCAAAATATAATTTGTTAGAAGGGCGAAAATAAATTTCTCTTATTGGGTGGGCTGAGCATTGTTTTCCCACCCAACCTCACAAAGAAAATGCCTCCGGCATACTAAATATGGAGGGGGCGTTATATTTTTATATTAAATTTTATAAAATATATTGTTTATTACATAAATATGGATGGAGATTTTAAATATTAATCTCATTTTTTTTAAAGAAATATTTTATTTTTTGTGTTTTTTAATTTTATGTTTAAAATAAAACTAATATAAATAAAAATTGTGTTTGTAATTATGAGGCTTTTAAAATTTTTGTTTAAATATCAAGATTTATTATTGGATTGGAAGGGATTTAAACTCCACATAATATTTTATAATATTCCTAGTAGTATATAAAAATCAAATTGTAAGATTTATTTCCAAAGTAGTTATATCCCTTTTTCACATTTAATTAGGTTAATTATTTTTTTAACAAGATATTATATCAACAAGCCTCAATGAAATGAGTTATGAGTTTCTTCGACGTATGATATTGATAAGACATAGTAATGGCCTAAGGTATTGTAACAAATCATGTTTTCAAATATGGCAAAGTCAGGTGGATCTCCATGCTTTAGAATCACAAAGTGAATGTTTTGATGTTTATCATGCATTTTTAATTATCTACCTTTATTAGTAATTTAATTTATATAAACCATTATAATAAAATTAGAAATGGCACTAATGTAATAATGGTTTATTGAAATCCATTATATTTGATTTCATAACTTCTATTCATGGATTCGATTTCATATTTTGTAATCATGCATTTGGTATGTAAGTGATTATGTAATCTATTATATCTCCATTTATAGCGAAATAATTTTTCAAATTAGGATCAATCTCAACTGTAATACAATATTGCTACTTACTACCTTCCTCTTATGCAAAAAATGATTGATAATTTTAAATAATAATAATTATTCTATTAATAATTTTACAATTATATATATTTAACCTACTTTAATATAATTTTAAATTTATATAATTACGCATAAGGCATTCCCTCTAGGAAGAACTCCCTCAACTTCCACTCGGAACTCCTCTGCATTGTCAGATATATTGTTCGACATGTTAGCACCATTTAATTGACCTCTATGCTGCAAAAAGGGTCACAAGGATAACCAAAAGCACTTGCTAAATTGCAAACTAGCCCTTCCAACCCGAGAGAGGGCTCTCTCTTTCAAAACAATCACTAAAGATTGGTTTCAATAAAGAACAGTGGCTATATCTTTGGAAAATAAAAAAATTTATGTTTGTGGTGGCAAGGTAGAGAGAAATCCATTGAGCATGGATTTAATAAAAATTGAGATCAATGACATGGTGGATGCTCGGTGAATCGGAAAAATTTGTTCATAAGAAAGATAAAAACACTTCCTTATGCCAATTAATAGTTGCAGATGTGAGAAGAATAAAGAAACTAAATAACCATCTCAAAATAGAAAATACTTACATAAGAGAGCCGAATCACATGAATCTCTGAAGGGATTTAACAAGGTACTTATGATCCACCAATTTCATTAAAACTGAGAAAAAATTATAATACGCAAAACATTATCTCCTCTCTAATCTGGCAAACCCAACCCATTTTTATTTTCTTTTTATTATTAAATACAATAAGGAATTTGAAATTACCACTATTTTTTCAAATTTATTGTATCCAAGCTAAAAATACTAGATACAATGTATCATTAGAGAAATAGGGACTACCAGATCAAGACTACCGCAATTTAGAAACATCATGATTTAAAACTTAAAGAAAAGTTTAGAAACATCACATATGGAAAATAATAAACTATATTATCTACAAATATTCAATCACTAAAAACTCTTCTATAAGGTACAAAAATACCAATAGGGAAAAATAGGCCTGATTGATATAGTTGCACAGTAGCTGTGCAACAAAAGTTGGACTGTGCACTAATCTGGCTTGGAAAAAATATGAAAATTGAGTCCCAAAGTGACCTGGTAACTACCAAAATGTAACACCATTATAACAAATGAGAAATTTTCTTATATATGAAATTATTTTCAAGAAAAACCTCTCTCAATTTCCTCAAATTATTCCCCATCTCCTCAGTCTATGTTCCCCAAAATCTTGGCTAAAACAGTAAATTACCTAGTCTGAAAAATAAGCTTTAAATATACACTTGAATATTTCAATATATTACATCTGTGGAAAAATTGAATGATGTTATTTCTATTTGGTATGTTCTTGAAAAACCCTCTCCTGGTTTTCCGAAATTCATCTCCATGTGGTCAGAAAAAACTTTTGAAAATGATGAGTAAAACATTTAGTTTTGCAGGAAATTCGTAGCAAGTCAATGTAGCCCTCCATGCTCTATATGGTTACACATCTGCTCTAGAAAAATGGATCAAATGAGTAGGATTGAATTGTTTGTTTTATGGTTTAGAACTCTTGAAGTAGGCTATCCAATGCTTTTAGACCTCCTAGATGGCCAATAATGCGCAACATAATTTAAAATTTAAGCTTGTTATGAACTTTTTCTTCTTCAAAATTATTGTAAATGACAAACTAAAACCTAAATTTACTTTATAACACCTTAGCATGCTTCACGCCTTCAAAACCTTCATAATTTTACTAAAACATGACACCATGCAACTAGTGTATCAGGCTCTTGTTGTGCAAGTTCAGTCTTCAACAAAATTCATCAAAATAGAGCATATAGGAAAACTTTCAAAATGTAAAAAAAAAGGAAATCTAACTCATGCAAATTCATCTTTGGTCAGCCTCAGTCAATATATCAAGGCTTCTCTTCCTTATTTTCTTTGATGAATTATTTTCCTTATTTGAGTTTTTTCTTGTCATTCTTCAACTTTTGTGTTTACCAAACTCAACCTCCTCTTCAGCCTTTTCCCTCCTATATTTCACCTTCAATTTTCTCCAAGGCTTTAATTTCATTTCAGACGAGGGAGAAATGAGAGGTGTTTTAGGGATTTTTGATTTTTATGCCACCACAAGTCCTCTCATGTCATCATGTTGAAGTTTTTAATCATGGAGGTATGAGAAATATAAACTAATAAAAAACCCATGACATGACCCCTCATGGACTATTATACTTTTCCATATTCTAGATAGGGCTAAATATCCCCTTCATGACCCATATATTTACAAGAATTTGATTATTTTTTACCTCTTTATACAAGGAACTCTTTAGAGTATGACTCATAGGCTAAAATTGATAAACAAACACCCAAGATGAGTATTAAGAGGAAATCACACTTTGATTCCTAGATTATAGGACCCTAAAATTGACTGCAATGGGGATGGAAACCTCCCCATGAGGTGCGAATAACATCGCAAACTAGTAGCCTAACCATTGGAAAATGGAGTCAAACATAAAAAGACTAAAACTAACTATGACTAAATTTGAATTTTATCTTACATATGGAAAACAACCATTGAAACCTTAGGTCCTTCATTTCAGGCTTCAAATTCCAATGATTGCCACCCAGACCTACAAATCTAAAAAATAATGAAAAACTACCGAAAGCAGTTGTTGGAACCTAGAAAATTGCTGAAAAATATGCTCAAACCATTGATCTTATTCATACTGCTATCTATACTAATCTCTAAATAAATTACTCACTCAAGCAATATCAAATTTCCAATGAATACAAGCATGGAGATGACCATTCACTGAAATTTTTCTCACACCCTCTGTATGCATACAAAAATATATAAATTTTGGCAAGTCAAATTGATACCTGAGTTGAAAACCTATGTTGGTGAACAAAACAAACTGCACCTTTTCCGATGCTCCCAACAGACTAACGAAAGGATCCTGAAAAACATGAAGGATTTCCTCTTGTTGATCAGTAAAAGGAGAAAAATAAACATTATTCCTAACTTTTGGTTGTTCCTATTCTATATCATCAGTTTCAAGACCACTCTCAAAATAAATGGCAATAGTTTGTTTATCATCCTCATTCTTAATAGCAACGAGAGACTTTGTATATTATTGAACATATTGGAAAATTAAAGCCGCAACATAGACATCACAAACATTGAAAGGTAACCCTTCATGTGATTTTGTTTGAAGTGCGTCATATACCAGGATGTTTCTTTCTTGCAGCTCTATGATATGTGATGTTTGAGGTTCTAAATTTTCTACACTTGTTGGTTTAGAAAAATGATTCAGAACAATTTTCTCTTGAATGAAAGTTTCAGGAAATGAACAATCTGAAGAGACATATGGATGACTATCCTCATACCTTTGATCACAAAAATATTTTATTGCTACAAATGTTCATCAAACTCAGAGGATGGAATATTACTGTCATATGTAAGCACATATTCTTCATTATAATTGAGATGATTGTTCTCTTGTGCTTCTGAAATTTGTAAATGTCGTTGAATTTCATCAACAGGTTTAGGAGAAAGCAAATCATTGAAATGCAATTTTTTTTTATTTTCAGCTAAGGTAGAAATAAATACTAGTTGAGAATTTCCTTGAGTGCAATGGAAGTGAGCTTCTACATTTTCTTCCTGGTTAAAATGGTTCTCATGAAATGCCTCTATAATATCATCATCCATAAACTGATCATCATCATAAAAACTTTCCAAATGCTCAATAAATGTTTCAAAATATGTACAACATATTTGAGCAACAATAAGGAAGGATGACAATCTTTATACCTCTCATAAAATACAACATGAAAACATATAATAGAATACAAGGACCATTTGAAATTCTTTCATACCATTATTATTCATTTCCCTCCAATGATACCATGAACATATTCATTTGGAAATCCTCATGAAATTGAATCTTGATTCTATGTATATGCATGTGAAATTTGATGAAATGAAGAGCATCATCATCTCCTCCCTAATCTCTTAATTTTCGCAAAATACTTTTCCAATCTACACAAGGCATGAGATTTCGGAAGCTGAAAATATGATCTCAATTCATTGGAGCATACCTTCTAGATTGAGAACTCATCTTGATTCCTGGATCCTACTACAAGTGGAGTCTTTAGATCAGGTTGGAACTTGATTGGAGTCCCAAAGTTAATGATGCAACCTTCTTATTTCTAATTGTTGTCCACAATCAGCAATCAAATCTAAACTCTCGTGATCATTCCCAGGGAAGATGGAACCTTTCGCTCCTAGGAAATGACACTACTATGTTAGAACCCTACAATTAACCTCTACTATTAGATCCTCCTACTTTAACTGTTAATTGAATCTAGATTTGTGTAATAGTTCAACCTTTTCATATTTATTAGAAATCATGAACATAATACAAGTACTCACTAGACGTGTCCATGATTAGCAATAGATCCTGCGTAACAGTGGTCGAAAAGAATTTGATTTAATAACTATTAATTTTGGACAACTATGTCCAAACTCCATGTTGTGATTCTCAGATGAAGATACCAATATTTTTATTGGATTCCTATATCAAAGACGTGCAATATCGATCTAAAGATCATCTTGATCCGATGAGAAGAACATTTATTTTGAATTTATTCAAGATATGTGTAGGACAACCTTAAGGTTTTGTGCCCCAGCAGTTCTGTCACACACCCTCACTGATGGATATATATTGGTCAACGTTGGAGGAAATTTTCACTCATCTCATCCTCACACATTTCTCTCTCCTCATCTGATTGGTTCAATGAACTTGGTGGCTCTTCTCTCCACACGTGGGAAAATTCCAGCAGCAACACATTTCTGATTTCAGTCCAGGATTTCTGTAGAAAACTTTGACCAACATTGACTTTTGTCAATGCAAGGTGAAAAGGATCTCAAACTCTCCCAAAAGTTCAATTTTCCTAATCCACATTTTCTGGCACTATTCCTGAGGCAAGACGTTGACTTTGACTTTTTAGTGTTGACCTAACTACTGCTGTTATTTGTGTTGACCATTGACTAACAATGTTGACTTTTGGGTTGAATTTTGAGTTAACCATTTGGCTGCCCTGGAGGGTTATGTGACATTGCTGGTTGGCTGACCATATTGAGACTTTGTTGGTTGAAGCATCATGTTTACTGCCATAACACACCATCACACTTATATTCTTTTAGCTTGGATTTTTTCTATCTACTGGTATGTTCTATTAACATTTTACTTTATTGTTTATGTGATTACTGTCTAATATTGAAGAAAAAGTAAAGTTGCATCAAGCATAGAACATCTACAAAAATTTACATGGTACCAAAGCTAAAGTAAATACAAAGCCCTAATTTGTAGTAATCACTGAGGAAGAGGATGGGTTCCTAAAAATACAATGGCTTTAAGGCTGATGACAGATTGATTGGGAAGGATGACTTCCATGCTTCGAAGATGACATTGGATCTTAAATTGGAAGACCAAGATGTCATGGACTATGTCCAAGGTAAAATTCAAGAGCATGCATCAACTGCAACTGTTGCTGCCAAAACAAAGTATAAGAAGGGGGAGATCAGAGAAAACCTAATGATTAGGGACTCAATTCACAAGAGTCTAATTTCCTACATCTCTAAGCTGGGCACATCCAAAGATATGTTTGATAATTTGGTCCACATGTTCAAGGCTGACAATGCCAATAAAGTCCTATTCTTCAAGAATCAATTGAAGAAACTGAAGAAATGTTGGGATGAGTCTGTTCAATCATAATTTCTGAAGCTAACCGAGATCAGGAACAATCCGCTGCCTATTAGGGAGACAATAGTTGATCGAGAGATGGTTATCACCACACTTGGAGGGATCTCATCCGAATGGCATGTGTTCAACACTACCATTCTCAGTAACAATGTGATACCTGACTTTGACGAAGTAGTTTCGAGATGCATACAAGAAGAGACAAGAATGAAGGAGTATGAAAATGAAGGAAATTATTCTTACACTCCTCATTCTAGAAAGAAGAACTTTGGGGGTCTAAAGAAAAAAGGAAGAGTAGGGACCCAAGGAAAGAAGGGAAAGTATTACACTTGTCATAGGATAGGTCACTATGCTAGAGAATGCCCTTTCAAGAAGGATTTTTCTGATGATGATGACAACAAAAACAAACGGAGGAATGGAAATCAAAGGAACAACAGGTTCAAGGGGAAGAGGGAGGCTCCCTCCGGTGGAAGTGGTAAACCCTTCAAAAGGTCAAGAAACTCCAGGTATGAGGAATAAAATTTTGTTGATAAAAGAAATGAATTCATTCTTGTATCCCACCTCTCTGCTGCATCTCCACCCAACACTATGGATGTCTAGTTGATAGATAGTGGTGCCTAAAGGCACATCACTGGGATCAAGGAAGCACTTTTTGATATGGTTGATAAGGATACTAATCTGGAAATTATCCTTGGAGATAATGCCACATATCCTGTGAAAGGGACAATGATTTTGATCCTGCACTTGTCTCAAGGTCAAGTCCCCCACTTGCAGGATGTATTCTATGTACCTAATTTGAAGAAGAACCTTGTTTCTATATCGGCCATTAAAGAAAAAGGTTTCAATGTGGCATTCATTAATGGGAAGGTTTGCATATGGAAGAAGAGATTCAAGGAAGCTATCATGATTGGGTTTAGAGTTGATACACTCTACTAGGTTGGAGGAAGTCCACTAGGAGTGATGACATGCGATACTATTCGACAAACATAACTATGGCACCGAAGTTTTGGACAGCTTCACTACAAGGCCCTTCCCGAATCAAGTAAGGTGGTGACAAGGATGTCCCAGTTTTCAAATAATCATGAAGGTGTATGTGAGGCTTGTGCCGAAGGAAAGCATACAAGGGGATTTTTCTCATCAAGTGTCACAAAGACATCTGATGTCTTACAATTGATATATTCTGATCTGTCTGGGATGCTGCCTGTGACATCCTTGGGAGTATGTTCTTATTATATGACATTCATAGATGAATTCTCTCGCAAAAAATACATATACTTCTTCAAGAAGAAGGATGAGGCTTTCATCTAGTTCTGTACCTTCAAAGCCTTGGTTGAAAATTTGACAGGGAAGAAGATCGAGATATTGAGGACCGATAATGGCACTAAATATTAGACGAACGAGTTCAAGAAATTTTGCAGAGAAGCTGGAATCAAGAGGGAGACCAAAAATGTCTATACTCCTGAATAGAATGGTGCTGTTGAATGAAAGAATAGATCCATTGTGGAAGCTGCCCTTGTCATGCTATGTGACCAGGGTCTACCAAAGTTTCTATGGGGAGAGGTTGCGAACATTGCTATGTACATACAAAAATGATGTCCGCATTCTGCTTTGGACTCAAAAACTCTCGAAGAGGTTTTCACTAGTAAGAAACCTGACGTCTCACATTTTAGAGTTTTTAGATGTCCTGTTTATTTTCATGTGCTAAAAGAGAAGAGGAGCAAGATGGATGCTTCTTGGAAGAAGGGAATTTTTGTGGGCTACAACGAAATTTCGAAGGCCGATAGAGTCTATGTGCCTGGTCAAAGGGAAGTGGAGATACACTATGATGTCACCTTTGACGAAGATGCTTCCATGTGGAAAGTAGTCAATCTTCTGAGATCTTAGGAAGATCATGAAGCAAGGCCTGTAAATCAAGAAGAACCGAAGGATGAGACAATGCTTGATGCTGAAGGATCGATGGAACCGATTGATCCACCTCCTTCACTAGGGAAGAGACCATCATGGCTCAGAGACACTCTCGAGGATGCCGAGGGACATATGGCCCCAAGGAGGACATTCTATGAAAGCAAGAAGCTGAATAGATACTATGGGTATCTAGTAGCCATGAGTACTATTGTACAATGTGAGCCTAGATCTTTTGAGGAAGTCATAAAGCATTAAGTCTGGAAGGATGCTATGCACGAAGAGTATGAGTCCATATTGAAGAATGATGTCTAGGATGTGGTTCCAAGACCGAAGGACAAAGCATTTGTCACCTCCAAATGGCTCTACAAGATCAAGCATGAATCTTATGGAAGTGCTGAAAATTTTAAGGCAATATTTGTTGCCCATGGCTTCTCTCAAAACGAAGGCATCGACTAAGATGACATATTTGCACCTATCACCCGATATACCACCATTCGATCTATCATAGCCCTTGCTTCTACGCAAGGATGGAGTCTTCATCAGATGTGTCTGAAGACCGCATTTCTCCAAGGTGTGATAAAGGAAGAGGTGTATGTGGAGCAACATCTAGGGTTCGAAGTCCAGGATTGGGACACCCATGTCTGCAGGTTGAAGAAAGCCCTCTATGGGTTGAAGCAAGCACCCAGAGCTTGGTATGAGAGGATAGATAGCTACTTGATGAAGTTGGGGTTCACCCGTAGTAATGCTGATCTGAACCTTTACTTGAAGGTTGCTAGAGAGAAGCCTCTCATTTTGGTGTTGTATGTGGATGACCTCTTCTTGACAGGTGCTGACCCTCCCATTCATCAGTGAAAGAGGGAGCTCACTACTATGTTCGAGATGAAGGACCTAGGACTGATGCATTACTTCCTAGGCCTGGAGGTTTGGTAGAGACCTAGCGATATTTTCGTTTCTCAAGGAAAATAAATTGTGAAGCTTCTGGAAAGATTTGGTATGGCGGACTATAAGTATGTGTCGACACCGATGGAGCTCAACTTTAAGAAGTTGAGTGGCAGCGTTGCTGGGCCCATGTTAGCAAATCCTATTGAGTATCGTCAACTCGTAGGGACCCTAATTTTCTTAGTGAACACCCGTCCGGACGTATGTTTTACAGTGAATGGTTTTTGTCAACATATGGTTGAACCTCATCACACTCACAGGGTTGGTGCCAAGAACCTGTTGAGATATCATCGGGGCACGATAAACCATGGGCTAAGTAACACTAACGAAAGCATGACACTCCTTGGATATACTGATGCCGATTGGGCTAGCAGTGTGGTGGATCGTAAAAGAACATCGGGATGTTGCTTCACACTTGGATCTGCTTCGATATCAAGGATGAGAAGGAAGAATAAGTCGGTAGCTTTGAGCACCGTGGAGGCCGACTACATTGCAGTGAGTATGGCCTATTGTGAAGCAATTTGGTTGTGAAAGCTCTTCTATGAGCTATTTGGGCATGTGCTAGATACCACCATGATACTCTATGATAACCAGAGTGGGATTCGGTTGTCCGAGAATCCCGTGTTCCATGATCGATCCAAGCATATTGATATCAGGTACCACTTTATCCAGGATATGGTACAGCAAGGCGCCGTAAGGCTCAATCATATAGGAACTAATGAGTAGGTCGCAGATATTCTCACAAAGCCCCTAGGGAAGGACAAGTTCCTAACCTTCTGTGGGAGTCTTGGTATCATGGAATGACCCTATGCTGAGGGTCCTATTGGACGATGAGCTCTTGGACTTCTGGGAGGCTTTGGGGATAGCTTCTCGGAGCTATAAAAAACCACACGGCCAGGCTTGCCAAACCTTATTGGTGTGCTTCTGCCCCACCGTTTTGATGATTGAGCTGGTTCACCTCTCATTATTTGTGCCCCATATGCATCCTACCCATTGATTTCAGGGCTCATGGGAATTACCTCTCATTTGGACAGTGAGGTGGGAAACGTTAGAGACTAGTAACAAAGACTGATGGATGCATCAGAGATTGT
This sequence comes from Pinus albicaulis, assembly GCA_034641835.2. NCBI lineage: Eukaryota > Viridiplantae > Streptophyta > Pinopsida > Pinales > Pinaceae > Pinus > Pinus albicaulis. Next base: position 424,027,492 of record CM076579.1, on the reverse strand, counting down.
CGGAGATTGTCGTACTCTATATCTAGGATGGCACGGTCTAACTACTTGACCTAGGATCAAGTATAGTGAGGTTTCGGACCTCCAACTAACTTCGGGTTAGGTAAACCAACTTTGGATTGGTATGAGACTCTTTATGAGTCCTATAGAGGTTTTGGACCTCTGGGATGAATATGTTAGCTAGGAATGATGTCTTTGTGAATGACCAACTTTTTTTATGAAATAAAGAAGCTGGCAAAGCATGTTATGGTGGGATGACACATGATGTTTGGATTGCATAGGTGGATGGAGTTCTCCCTAGTTGAGAGGGAGTGTTAATTTTGGACAACTAGGTCCAAACTCCATGTTGTGATTCTCAGATGAAGATACTGATATTTTTATTAGATTCATCTTTTGGAGAGGTGCAATATCGCTCAAAATATCATCTTGATCCAATGAGCAGAACATCTATTCTGAATTTATTCAAGATATGTGCAGGTTGGTCTTAAGGTTTTGTGCCCCAAAGTTGTCTCACACATCCTCACTGATGGATATATATTGGTCAACGTTGGAGGACATTTTCACTCATCTCATCCTCACACATTTCTCTCTCCTCATCTGTTGGTTCGATGACCTTGGTGGCTCCTCTCACCACACGTGGGAAAATTCCAGCAGCAACACATTTCTGATTTCAGTCTAGGGTTTTGCAAAAAATTTTGACTAGCACTGAATTTGGTCAATGCAAGGTCAAAAGGACCTAAAACTCTCCCAAAATTTTGATTTTCCTAATCTGCATTTTTAGGCACTATTCCCGAGGCAAGACGTTGACTTTGACTTATCAGCGTTGACCTAGTTGCTGCTGCTATTTGCGTTGACCATTGAATGAAAGAGTTGACTTTTGGGTTGACTTTTGAGTTGACCATTTGGCTATCCTAGAGGGTTGTGTGACATTGTTGGTTGGCTGACCATATTGAGACTTTTATGGTTGAAGCATCCTGTTGACCGCCGTAATGCACCAACACACTAATATATTTATGGCTTGTCTTCTGTCGATCTATTGGTATGTTCTATTAGCATTTTAATTTATTGTTTATGTGATTGTTGTCTCATATTGAAGAAATAGTAAAGTTGCAGCAAGCATAGAAAATCTACAGAAATTTACAATAACCTACGAAGCTGCGAGCCTACAAAGATTGTTATTGGACAACATGGCTACTAGTTTCATTGTGGCTCTTGATGGCTATTTTGCGGTGTGTGCCGAATTGGATCACACCAAGTTTGTGATCGAGACAGAATCAGTGAATAACCTTATGTTCTGAATGATGCTAGAGGATGCAGAGAAGGAATATGGGTTCAATTTTGTGGGGCTTCTCACTATGCATTTCAAGGTTTTTTTTTGTGTAGCATTCTGGGGGCATTGAATAATACCATGTATGATCACATTCATGATAATTCCCTTCACAATGAGGGCATCCAATGGGGCTTCTCAACCTCAAGGCTATGGGAATTTCCAATGCTTAGGATTGAGAACTAAATATGTATGTCTGTTGATTATGATTTTGAGAGATGCAATTTCTAGTTTCTTTCAATTTTCTTCAGTGCTTGCTTGACATTGTAGATTTGTTTATTGTTAGATACGTATGAAAGCTAGGAAATTTGCATGTAAATTTTCTAGTTTTGAAATTTAATAAGATGCCATGTTTAATTATGCCTTTGTTTCATTGGTGTTGCAGATAATTAATATTATTTTCAAACAAAGTTTAATTTTACTAAGTGTCATTCATACATGTGGAAGCTAATATTAGCATATTTATTGTTTGCAATTTTAAGTCTATTTCGTTTAATTTCAAGGGATTGAATACAAGTAACCATTTTTTGAGTAATTGTTCATATTCAATTATGTTGTTGTTATGGGGTTTCTTTCTCTATCCATCCACATTCATGGTTGCTCTTCATTTCACAACTAGTTTTTTTTATAGAGTATCTATTATGTTCAGGTCATTTGATATGGAAAACCATAGAAATTGTGTTTTTAGATATAGTTGATGTCATTGAATTTTGAAAACGTGTCACTATTGGAATAGGGTTTCAAAATTTTTTAATTTAATTTTTTTCTTTTTAGCCACAATAAATCTCTTGGTTTTCTTCCCCATAGACGTACACTAGGTCACTACAGAGGGGATTTGAACCAAAGTAGCTTGGTTCACAAGAGAAGGGATTTGAACCAAGGTAGCTTGGGTCACAACAAAGGGGATTTCAATCTATGTCTTTTGAATTCCAGAAATTTCATAATTCGCTAAATAGCCAATTTAGCTACTAACCTTTCTAATATATTGATGATACTATACATAAATAAAAGGTTTAAATTCATCTTTAAAATACTGGTGTATTTTTTATTAAATTAATTAATTAATTAAAAATTTTAAGTATAAAAAAATTGTTATATATTAGTTTATATATTAAATTTTAATTAATAATAATGATTTAAAATATAAATAGAATTTAATTAATTTTTATAATTTCTCGCTTTAGCCAGGCTGAAATAAGTATTTTAAATTTTAATATTTATAATAAATTGATGTGCATCCACTTTTAACGAGTACATGAGTTATGTCTGAATTTTAAGGAAAAATATATATGAGATTTAAACTACTGGCTTAATACATAGTAATGGTCATTTAAATTATGGCTAACATCCAACATCAACGTTATATCTCTCTCGAATGTCAACACCTCTGCCTGTTGCAATTAAGCAATTAATGTAATTATTATAAAATTTCTTGATGCACGTAAAGTGTGTAAAACAATTCAGATACCAATTTCTTGCAGGGGCTTCCCAACTAAAGCTTGCAGCAGCAACACAAGTTGACTTGGCCTTGTTGAGTCTCTTCTTACTATGAGATCAATAACTCATACACAAGCCCATACATGAACCCATACACGAACCTACTGGGGCATTTCATGCTCTTTCGACCTTTCACACGACTTCCCTCGCCTTTTACGGTCTGGCATCCCTTCTACCTTTTGGTGAACCTCTGGTGAACTTCTGGTGAACCTCTGATGTAACACAATCTCATAGAAATACTACCTCAACAGCTATTTATAAAGCACATAGTTTACAGTACTCAAATGATGCAGAAAACTTTATCTCTTTATTAATTTCAAGAATATTTACAAAATATGGTCTTACAGACTCAGATGTTCTTTCCTGAGATCGGTTGAACAGGATACGCTTCTCAAAAAATGAGATAGCTAACTGGAGGCTACCTGGCCAATTATAGACTCAGTCTATAGAACATAAAACACATAAAAATACTTACAGACTCAAACTATGAGATTCGGCCACTTTAGATTCTTACTAGTGTTGAGCACACTAGCACGCAGGCTTCTCAGATCGACCTATGAACTTGGATATGAACTTGGATCTAAGTTTTGTCTAAGATTACATCTGGAAATCTGTCAGCAAACTCTAAGGCATGCTTCTACAAAGAGATCTATCCTTCTGTAATAGTGTGGCCTAAAAATTTGATAGAGGTATGAAACATCTCTATCTTTTTCTTGCTAAGAACTACGCCATTATTCTTGATCACTCTAATAAATATATTTACATGTCTGAAATGATCATGCAAATTCTTTGAAAAGATTAAAATATCATCTATATACACAATTAACCATTCAAAGTATGGTCTAAATATAGAATCCATTACCTTATGGATTTTGGATGGTACATGTTTCAATCCAAAAGGAATTACATTCCACTCATAGTGGCCTACTGGGACACTGAATGTTGTTTTAAACTTATATTCTTCCTTGATTGCAGCTTTCCAAAAACCCGACTTCATGTCAAACTTTGAAAATACTTTGGCACCTGTGATTCTTGCCAACGGTTCACTTTTGTGTGGAATTGGATATGTATTATCTACAAGAACAATGTTCAGAGGCTTGTAATTGATGACCAACCTTGGTATCCCTCTGATCTATTCTGATCTTTTATTTACATAGAAGCCATAACAGTTCCAAGGATTGTCTAACTCCCTTATCAGCTTTATTTTTAGAAAATCATCAATTCCTTTGCTGCATAGTTCTCCGTATTCTCTGTTCATGGGGATTGCCTTACTCTTACAAGGTCTTCCTTCATAATCTGACTTATAAGGAAATTCAACAGAATGTTGCTTTCTGTGCCAGAAAGCATTCAGCTCTTCTGCACAACATTCTTCTTCAAATTTTTGCTTTAGAATAGAGACTTTCTTCTGTATATGTGGAGACTCCAAATGTTCTCCAATTCTCAGTGTTGCCTTTAAATCTTTTAGATCTTAAAGCTTATTACTGGCCATCTTTAATTTTTCCATGGCTTGAATCATGGTAGAAATCCTGGGAGTGGATACATAAAGAAACTTAATTTTCTTTGGACTCCCATTAGTACTAGGCACAGTAATAAAATATCTAGCCTTATTATTTTCTAATCTAGCTGATCCATGAGGTTCTACTGCTGCCAAGAATACATTTCCCAAAATGCAGTCAATGGGGATGTCTGCAATTGCGAATGAAAATTTGATGCAATGTTTATCAAAACAATTAGTAGCTTCTGGAACCTCATATTGTAATTCTTTGTTTCCCAATCCAACAAATTTTCTGAAAGCTTTTACCCAGTATTTGGATGGGATGATTTTAGTATGGAGGACATTTACGTCTGCCCCTGAATCAATCAATGTTCTGAGAGAGAACATTTGACCTTTAATACAAACGTCAAGCATAACATGATGATGCTAATACTGGATTGTTAGAAGTCTCATTTCTCTGAAACCAGTAGCAATATCTTTCTTTCCTTCAAATATTTGAACATTTGTATTCTTTGATCCAAAATCTTTTTCTTCTTCTTCTACCTCTTCATGTTGTTTTCCTTTTTCTAATGACAAAACTTTTTCTTTTAAAGTAGAAATTTCAGATTTCAGGTTATGAATCTCTCTACTTACCTCCCCCAAAGTGAGTTGGTGAGCTTTGTCTTGCAGTTTGCTCCGCTGGAAGGCTTTGGTGTTTCTGTCAAAAGAGGCATCAATGAATCTGGGCTTTGAAGAAGATTATTTCTTGGTACTGTGCACTTGAGATAAAAATGCTTCGAGAAGCTTATTCTTTATATCTCCTTCATCAAGTGCTCTTATTTGAGACGGAATCTTGAGTTCTGCATCATCAGCAGTTTGTGCCATAAGGACTTTTTCTTTCGGCTGCTATAAAGAATTTGATTCTTCACAATCAGAAGAATCACTGTAAGAATAACTCAATTCAGATTGACAATCACAATTTTCTGAATCTGAGAAAAAGCATGTGGCGTGAACATGTAATTCTTCTTCCTCAGAAGAGGAAGAATATGAACTTTGAGAATCAGAGGTGTCTTGTTCTTAAAACTGTTGGAGCTGTTCTCATAACACTATATTTGGATAATTTTTAGTCCTGTGATTCTTGGATCTACATCTGAGACATAGTGTCTGAGCTTCAACTTTTACAATTTTCTTATTACGAGCTACATCTTGAGACTTTCTTCCTTTGTTATTTATAGATTCAGCTGCATCAGGACATTTTGAAGAAGTATGACCTGGTTTGCCACATAACCAACAGGTCAACTTGTCCCATTTATCCTGCTTTTGAGAGTGTAGGTGGATGTTAGCGGGCTGATAGTAATGGGTCTTTGGGATATATTTATAATATCCTTTTCTTGCCTTCTGATGACCCTTTCTATTTCTGCTATACTTGGCTAGATATCCTTTGGTCTGCTTTCTTTCTTTCTTTGCCTGCTTCTTTGCCTTTCTTCTTTTTACAACAGGATCATCTAAAGAAAGATCATATTTATGGCAAATAGATTTGCTATCAGGCATGCTTGCCATTTTCTACAAAGACCTGTGCATCTTCATATTAGTACATAATCCAACCATTGTTTTAGTAATGATGGTATATATTTCTCCCTAAGTATAAGACTGAAAGGGCAACTGGAAAGCATCATGTTGTTTAAGCAGATCAACAAACTTATAAGGAAGTGCAGCAAGATAAACTTGTTTCCAGAGCAAATCCTGTGGGTCTTTTACCAAAAATATTCTTTGCCTCCAATCTATATGGACCAGGTCATACTTCTTCAAAATGTCCTGATGTAGCTGAATCTAGAAAAAACATAGGAAGAAAGTCTCAAGTTGTAGCTCGTAATAAGAAAATTGTAAAAGTTGAAGCTCAGACACTATGTCTCAGATGTGGATCCAAGAATCACAGGACTGAAAATTGTCCAAATATAGTGTTCTGAGAACATCTCCAGCAGTTTCAAGAACAAGATACCTCTGATTCTCAAAATTCATATTCTTCCTCTTCTGAAGAAGAAGAATTACATGTTCAGGCCACATGCTTTTCCTCATATTCAGAAAATTGTGATTTTCAATTTGAATTGAGTTCTTCTTACAGTGATTCTTTTGATTGTGAAGAATCAAATTATTTACAGTAGCCGAAAGAAAAAATCCTTATGGCACAGACTGTTGATGATGCAGAACTCAAGATTCTGTCTCAAATAAGAGCACTTGATGAAGGAGATATGAAGAATAAGCTTCTCGAAGCATTTTTATCTCAAGTGCACAGTACCAAGAAAGAATCTTCTTCAAAGCCCATATTCATTGATGCCTCTTTTGACAGAAACACCAAAGCCTTCCAGCAGAGCAAACTACAAGACAAATTTCGCCAACTCACTTTGGGGGAGGTAAGTAGAGAGATTCATAACTTGAAATCTGAAATTTCCACTTTAAAAGAAAAATTTTTGTCATTATAAAAAGGAAAATAGAATGAAGAGGTAGACGAAGAAGAAAATTATTTTGGATCAAAGAATACAAATGTTCAAATATTTGAAGGAAAGAAAGATACTGCTACTGGTTTCAGAGAAATGAGACTTCTAACAATCCAGTATCAGCACCATCATGTTATGCTTAGCATTTGTATTAAAGGTCAAATGTTCTCTCTCAGAACATTGATTGATTCAATGCATGCATGCTTAGTCAATGTTAGTGAAATTAATTTTGTATGGTTTATAAGAATTTTAGATTATAAATGCTATATTGTTTATCAAAATTTAGAAGTATAAGCAATTTAGAATTGAAAGTATTTCTTTCGTGAAGGTAAATACTAAAAGATTTTTTATAAAGATAGAGGAGTGTTATTTTTTTATATTAAATTTTAAGGTATATACTAAAATATATTCTTAGCAATTGCACGACGGGGAAAAAAGAACATTGAAAGGTGGAGTGGTGGTTAACATGGAAGGGAAGTGTCTTGGTGTGTTATATGTTGAACATAATGAACATTAATGGAATGGGTGGAGAATCTGACATTGAAGGGGGAATTATACGGAATGGACAAGTTTTTGACAATTTGGAATAATGACTTTTAAACTATGAAGCATTTTTTTTTGTGTCATCCCAAGCGAGGCAATATGAATTGTGTATGTGGTAAAGATAAACTGTAAACCTGAAAATTATATAAAGATATATGGCTTGGGAAATATTGACCTAGCGACTATTACTAAAGAGATAGCTGAAATCCCCTATAAGATTATCACTGAAGAGGTAGGAGATATTTAGTGAGGTGACTCATGCTAATCTTTTTAAAAACTGAGGTGAGTCAAGCCAACATTTTTATAATGGAAGAGTATGTTAGACTAGTGCCCTTGGGCCACTCTAGGTTGAACAATGTGTTTCACACATTGTTAGGTCCTTTAAGACAAGCACCTTTAACAAAATCTTACTAGTACCCTTGGCCCACTTTAGGGTTAACAATTTGTATCTCACACCATTGTGTGATTTAAGGCAAGTACTTTTACCAAGATATTATCATCTTCCAGGACACATTAGTTAGGTGACTAATGCCAACTTTTGATGGTGAATTGAACTAAACTTGAAATGGGAAAGGATGGACATGAAGATGAAGGGAACCTATCAATAAACCATCCAACTCTCTCTAGTGATAAAAAATGTTGATGTCCCATTTGGATGACAATATTTGTTAAGCCAATACTTGCAAAGAAGCTTTAGGCACCACTAACAATGGAAACGTCAAACCACAACTCAACTACTAATAGTTTTCACACATTTTCTTACCTCATTTTTCCTTTGGTAATATTTTCCCAATTTGTTTGGTTATCTCCCATTGACTTCAAACCTACTAGTTTTTTTTTTACATTTTGGGTATTATATTTAACTAGATCTCTCTTTTTCTAAAAATTATTTTCAAATATTAATAATTTTTATAATTTTAATATTTGTATTTTATATTAATTTTAATATTATTTATATTAGTAAATAAATTTTTTAATAAATAAATATATTTCATATGAAAAATAAAACTGTAATTCATGTAAACTGTTTTTGACAACAACAATAATAATTTTTAAAATTATTTTAAATAAAATGAAAGCAATACTCATAAGAGCTTTTCACTGTTCTACCTAAAGTATTAAATAAAATATGTACTTTTAGTTCCCTAATAAAGAATCACATTTAATCATAAATATTCATATTTTTCAGGTTGTGGGAAGACATAATTTCCCTTGCTCAAATGGAATCCCTGAATGGCCTCACCCTGCTCTTCTGTAGGTTTATTTCCTTCATTGTCACCATTTTCTTGAGTAAATTTCCTTTTTTTCTTTAGAATATCACCTAATGGCTTTGGAATTTGAAAGTCTTATTCCCCACTTGAATCATTAATTACCTTGCTCAATCTCATCTTCCTTTCCTCGCAGGAAATATTTTGTTTGTGTTTTGTCATGACTCTTCATCGAGGGATTCTGTACAGAGCCATTTTCTGTGGATGGTGGAGTAGAATGTTCTTCACTGCTCTCACGATTATTTTATTGTTTGATTTGTGCAAGAGTTTTAGGGCCAAAAAAATGTATGGCATATGTTCTTGTTTCAGTGTTTCTAAAAGAATGACCTCTAGGAACCCTGGATTCTAATGATATAGAACCATTTGCAAGCATTCTACCTCTCTCCTTTACACGATGCTTTCTTTCGAAATGATTATTTAAGCAACGTATGCTTGGTGATCAACTTCTATATTGTAATATGGCTTTCTTTTGAAGCCACTAGACTGTACTTGAAACTACCCTACACTCCCCATTTCTATGATTCATACTTTAGTTTCGGTAATGAAGCAACCCAAAATCTCTTGGAAGGTTGATTATGTTTTACTGTTGATTTCACTCTTCAGTCAATTTATATTGTTTTGATCTCATTCATTGCAGGTGAATTTTGACATAGTAAAATATTTACATTAGGAAAAAAAATCCATCCACTGAATAGTTAATAACTAAACGACACTACACAACAGAACTTGCAAGAGAAGATTTTATGTATCCAGATTTGAATTGCTGGCATATGTGGTGAAGGAAAATGTAATGAAATTATGAGTTGTACCTAAAAAATTTGTAGTTTATACATCTGCAGTAGCTTCAAATCGTGTACATCCCATCCTACCTCATCACCATTCTCTCCTCTCACTTCTCTATCCTCATCACTACAACCTCGGCATTCTCTTTTCAACTCCAGAAGTGTCATGGTCTTAGGCCCTATTGGACGTAGCTCCTTCGTCCTCTTCTTCATGGACTGCACCCACTGCATTACCCAACCCACCTCAAAAAGGCCTTCGGTAACCCTCAATAACAACCATTCACCATTGCAACAAACCCAACCTCAAAAATTCCTTCGGTGACCGTCAATAACAGCCATTCACCATTGCCACAAATTGGTGGAGGAGTCACTATAAGTGATGATTCATTTCTAGGTGGCAGAGTGGGAAGTTTTTCACCTAACTGTTAAGTACAATTCCATTGGAAATTTGTGTAAGTCCATGAACTACTGCACTCACATATGGACATTGTGAAACTTACCCATGGGCCATAACATCATTTTATATTTATGCAATCCCCGACATCTTCAAAGAGTTATGAATATTTTCCATAACAAGATACAAAATGAAAGCCTTTCGAAATTATTTAATATCTCGTAAGCATATTAAAAAATGGAAACATTGCCTTACCAAAGGGCCTCATTTCCATGTGTGTACCAGTGACCTTAACATATCTCTGTTTTGTAGAAGCAACATCAATTTGAATAGTTTCAGTCTACAATGCTAAGTTAAATCATGCCTTCTCGTGTTTGAAAAAGTGAAGAGCCACTTCTGGGAATCCCTAGATGCAGCTAATAAATCACTGTGTGTCCACGAATCAGTTCAAAATCATGCTCATAACATTGAGATACTTCTTTTTTATCACTGCTAGCTTTAACATATACTCAGGCATCGATATGTATGACACGGTTATTTCCATTTCATCCAGGCAGTATACATAATTCCCAGACACCTTAGTTATACATACATGAACCTCAAGTGTTCCAATAAGGCTACCATATCTATTTGGAAGAAAACACAACACAATTGTCACCCCAAGCACCAATCTTAAGTTGTAACACAAATAATTTATGTAGAGAATAATGTACAAGTTTCTTGCTTCCTATGATGATTGCATGCTTACAGTCATGGTTAATTTCAATCGCATTTCTGCTTATAAATAGCTTTAGGGAGTGCATGAAGAGTTCTTTTGTTACAATTTTTAGAGGTGTTCTAAACCATTTGAAGCTAAATATCAAGAAGCAGTGAAATTTCAGAACTAAAAAATAGATTGACCAGGTCATTCGTATTTAAAATTGACATATAAAAATGTCTATGCTCTCAGTATACATAGACAAAGATGCCAAATAAAGATTATTATATATCTGAAGTAGTTTCTGCATCATATGGTCATCTCAGTGACTTGCAGGCCCATAGGAGTAAGGACTAATTCTGCTTTAGCAAAGCCCACTGTTGTGGACTGGCCACTGTTGTGGACTGGGTAAATGGACCAAAAGCCTCCATCTGGCCATTGTTTCTTACACCTGCATGAGCCCAAATCTAGAATCATATTTAAATATATGTTATCTGACCTTTATACCCTGGAAACAGAAACATAGAACTAAAAATTGCATCGTATTGACCCCTACAACATGATTTTGGAAGAAATACAAATAACAACAAAATATTTGGACTTGAGACAAAAATTCTTAATTATTAGTATCTCGCAATGAAAATAGTGAAAACACCAATGTGGCATGGGACTTCTATTTCAATTTCTTGGAACTTTGTTGCAATTCATAAATAATGAAACCTAAAGCAATAACGCAATAAACATTATTGTCAATCAAATCAATTGGCTTTGCTGGCTTTGCATTTTCAGCTGATCTAAGAAATGCAACATGTTTTACACCTTGGCAGTGTATTGATAACAGTTTAGCATCGAACCCTAACATGTTCCACTGCAACATAGATTCATATTAATTTTCCAGCCAATACATTTCCACAAAAAAAACCATAATTATAAGTTGTATGTCTTATAAATAATCCATATATAATTTGTCGAAAAAAGGCTGGAACCTACGAATAGAGTGTACTGAGCACCGGAGGTGTGAAAAGTGTGAAAAGTCTCGAAAGAGTGGTTGTATATCTTTTATATTTTGGGTCAGAAAGAAATATTTTAGTGATGGAACCAGAAATCTAGCAAAGGATCCCAAAAGAGTTGTTGTTTATGATTTTAGTAAGGTTGTCTGTTAGGGTTCTTGGCGAAGTGAGGATTGTCTATCCTAGGTATATTAAGGAAAATTAGGAAAGTATATCTTGCAAAATAGAGTGTTTTGAAAGACTGCATAATTAAATATAAACAACAATTTTTTAGCATATCAATGCAACAATATATTAGCAGCAGATGCATCCAACAGAATCTTAAAAAAACAAAAATACAGGTGTGTAAATAACCCTTTGAAATACCAATTAAAGTGAAATGTACAATAGAATATGGTCAATGAACATGCATTCAGATTAATGGGTGGATAAGAGAAATAGTAGACATGTACAGAAAGCCCTTTGAATTACCAGCTAAAGTGGAATTTGTAGAATAAGATGCTCATTGGAAATGCATTCACAATAAATTTTTGATAAGAAAATTGTTGGAAAATATGGTATGGTCCATATAAACTTCCACACTATAATTGTGGGCTATCTTTCAGATGAAAAAAGATAAAGATGTATTTTGTTAAATACTGAAAATACATTTGGAAAACAAACAAGGAACAAGGATCTCCATATGAACTTTCACACTATAAATGTTGCCTATCTTTCACATAAAAAAGAATAAATACATATATTGTTCAATGCTGCAAAAGGGAATTTTCTAAATAGAAAAGGAACCAAAGACATCATAGTAGTAGGAATATCCATACAAGGATGGCATGTTTTTCTATATACATTACTTTAAAGCAAGTAAAATTTGACAAAACAAGATGTATTTTTTGCCTTAAAACAATAAAAATGTAGGGGATTACCCAAGAATAAATGTTTGAATTCTTTCAACCAGTGTGCATGCTATTGGTTTCCCAGTAGCAGGAATTCCTAGTCATAAATACAAGATGTTGTGTGGCATCTACAACACCAATTGATGTCTAGATTTGGCACTTGATCAAGAGAGTATGCTTGAAGTTGCTTGTTGCATCCCTTTCATGTACATGGACGAGGACATGCATAAATTCTTTAATCCTTTTAAGTAGTTGGAGAGTTGAAAGCGACTTGTATAAAGGAAAAGTAGGAGGTCATAGGAACCGTGCATTTATATTCAAAAGAGAAACCTCTTGTTCATGTATTTGATGGAAAAATTTGTAGAGTTGCGAAAAATATCGGTGATCGATATATTTGTGCAAGCAAAGGGAAATCATGTAAGTGAACATGTATAAATTGACGAATTCAAAGGGAAAGGACATAAAAAAAAAACAATAGCAACCATTTCGAAGTGAAAGTATATTGTAAGTAGAATACTTAAAAGAAACATGAAAATTTTCAAGGTGTTAACATGAGAGAGAAGATGGAATATGTACAAGTGAAATGAAAATGAAGGAAAGGTACCAAAAGGAGAAGGTCTTTAAGGAGTTTCATTAATATATTTGGAAGCAAGGTATGTTTCTTCTTTTTTCCTTCCGATGATGAAAGGATTTTCTTGCATGTGTGAATAGCGTGTGAACGAGAAATATGGGGAGATGAAAAGTTCATTCGATGCTATAACTCTTGATACGGCTGTGAAATTTATCCCTTGGTGGTCAATGTTGCTGATGTCGAGTGTTTCCTTATTTAGTGTCATGCCTTGTGATTTATGGATTGTTAAGCCCCATGCCATGCAAAGTGGCACTTCTATTCGAGAACCCCTTATTATGGGGGGGATTGGCACATTATTTGGATGTGAGGCATCCCATAGTGGACCTTTGTAGTGAATAAAATTAACAGCAACAAATTATTGAAGTTTCAGTGGTTTATAATCGGGTGCATATATGAGCAGAACAACATTGCCAAGCGAACCATTAAAAATGCCAACCTCGATCCGCAAAATTCTTGTAAGAATGACATGTATCTCGACGTAGTGGAGTAATTTTGCAGGGAGTTTATCATTTTCCATGTTTTTATTTGGGAGTTGTTTTCGTTGGCAGCATGGCATCCTACACTAGCTGGTTGAGTTTTTTTAGCATGCATTTATTGTGCATCGTAACAGCCTCATTAGTTGTGTAGAGGTGAATAGAATTGGAGAATAGCCGAAGATCGCCTTCTGCAAGGTTGGATTTTGAACATGTCATAAGACGCTTCCAATCATCCAAAGTGGGGGTTGCATTGCGAAGGTTGGAGAGGAGTTGGTGAAATGACATTTTTTCAAGACTTGTTCCTTGTTGGTGAAATACTCTTAAAAGTGCCTATATACATTGGTGTGTATTTGACATGTGGTAGTTGCCCAAGGTCCCTCACAAGGATTATAGAACGACCACCAAATGGGTTGTTTTTATTGGATGGAAATGCTTCTCGCAAATGATCATAAATTTGGGCAAGAAATTTAGGACCAATGAAGTTCATTTCTTTAATTAGAATGTATTTGACATGCTCAATATGTTCTTGAAGGTTCAGTAGGGCTTGACCTTCTAAAGGTTGCATATAGGAAATAGGGATGCGAAGAGAAGAGTGTATCGTTAGGGAATCTATGTGGAATGTTGCAACACCAATTGGATCAAGAAAAAGGAGGGGGTTTCTCCACTGGTCGAGTTAGCAAGGAAGGCATTTTTGAGGCACTCAATTAGGAAATACTTTTCGATGTGAATAGTTCCTTGGATGACCATTCTTAAAATTTTGGTGGAGGCATTGTTATGGAAGTGGGAGAAAATTACAATGAATGCAATGGTTTAGATTGGGGGCAAGGAGTAAAGGGAATGTGGGCATGGAGTTGGGATTTTGTGGAGCCTTGTGGAGGAGCAGTTAATTTGATTAAGCGTACGGTTATTTATTGCAAGTGTGAAGGGATAACAGAGTGCTCCCAATTATGGTTTGCATCAAAGTCATGATGGAAAAGTATATCAAGCTCATTGAGGAGGATGTTGTTACCTAGGTGGATTTGAGAGATAAATTTCCATTCATCCATGTCAATGGTGGTGGTGGGGGGGGGGGGTGGGGGTTGGGGGGTGTTAATTTCATTAGTCAAGGAACAATTAGAGAATGAAAGGTGTAGGACCGAAGGGGCTCGGTGAACATGCCACACTTGATACGTGTGTCTAGTTTATTCCCAATGTGAAACAATGGCCACATTAGATGTGCCAATTTCATAAGGGATTCTACAGAAATTGCAGTACTGAAGGAGTTCACTACAACAAAAGTCTACATAACATGTTGATTATTTCGATGGAATGGAGGTGTATTGAGGAAGGACACACACAACCATAGGAGGGAAGATTTGTTTCCATTTCGAAGTCATACCATGAGAGGAGAAGGACCAGGATCGTGTGTTTTAAATAAGAGGCAATGTCACAAGTACAAGACGTCTTTGCATGTAGGAGGCGATGAAAGGTGTTGATGGAAGATGATCATCCAGGTCTTTTGAAACACATTTGAATACATTTTTTTTACATTGAGGGAGACAAAAGAACAATTGCATTTTTTTAGTGGGATTTTTTTGAGCATGTGGCATGTTTCTTGTGCACCAATGTCCCTATCAGTGAACATTTTGGTAAGGAATTTGCAGGCGACTGTCATAGTAGGAGCATCGGGGAGGGGGGATTGTAACTTTGCGAGAGATGTGAGAGAATTTGGTAGTAACTTTCAGACTTTTCCTTGGCTTTCATTGCATACTTTGAGGTGTAGTTAAACATGGTATGGTGTGAGAGAACTGGTTGAAAGTAAATGTTGGCCCTCCATATTGAAAGCATGTGAGCGTTGTGCACATTTCGCTTGTCATCATTTCTAGTAGGGAAGTACACTTTCTGGATAGTAGCATAAATGTGTACATAAGAAGTCTCTTGAACCTCCCATGGAGCTCCATAGAGGGAAGTAGTAGAGTTATTTCTTCTGGACATGCATGTGGTGGAGTGACAAGTTGTGCGTCTTTGGACGTAATTCACAAGTTTTTCATAGTGTTCTAGTTGATTGGCCACAAATATTTCATGGGTCCCAAGCAGGCATCGGTCGCGTACAAATGAATGAACTATTCCAGGAGACCGGTTGTGGAAGGGCCAAGGGTTCCAAGAAGTGATTTATGTATTCAAGAATTTTTTGGCCGCACTGACGTTCGTAGCACTAGTCGAGTCAGTGGTGTCCATAGCAGGTGCATTTTGAAGCCACAAGAAACCATGGATATGTGCAGAGCCTTGATGTTTCCTTTCATAACTTAGGAAGAAATAAAAAAAAAGGTAAGAGGGATGCGTGTAAGGGAAAATAAATGAAGGAGAAAAGGGGAAGGAATACTATTCATACATGCACTAGTAATACTTTACAATGAATCCTCTTAGTAGCACCTCTTCCATGAATATTGTGAATCTATAATGGATGTATTGAGATGCACGATGTGGGTTTGCAAAAATGTTTTGGATTATACATTGATTTTGATCATGTGCGATGGACGGAGGGTTGGAAGGCCTGGCCATATGAAATTCATACCATTTGGTATCAGCTTCACTTAGCGTGAAAAATATGGTAGGGGTACCTTGTTGAATGATCATGTCATTGAGCTCCCCTCTAGCCCTATTCCAGAATGAGCGGTTTGCGCTCAAGCATGAGCCAAAATGCATTATCTAGTCCAGAATGGTGGAAAGCGGAAGTTGTTGAAGGTGGTGGTGGAGGTCTGCGACATTTTTCAGAAGGGTATTCACAAGGTCCCTTTTAATGAAGACAGAAGCAGTTACTTGGATTTTATGGTGCATGATAAGGTTGTACAAGTAATAATGAAATCTAGGATGTTAGTTAAAACAATTGTCATGGTAGTGCATTAGATGCAAAGTGTATTATTGAATATCAAAATTTTCAGTTATTGGTTTGTTAATTATGGAAAATTTGGTGGGAATGGCCATGGAGAAGAGGCCCTCTGTGTTGTATGAACTGACTAGAGAAAGGCCAATCATGGGCCATTGAAGTGAATGGGTGGGTGTGGAATTGGAGGATTCTATGTAGGAAAGTATTTCATCAATTTTTGAATCAGAATTAGGTAGAGTTGAAACAATTGAGGATAGGAGGAGGTCATCGGGCATGGGTGGGGAAGTTCATAATTAGGAGTTTCGGAAAGGCCTTCCTAGGGTGGGAGGGAGCTCATGTTGATATGGCGTAGCATGATAGAAATTTTTTTAGGTGTAATAAGAAAAGCAGAGAGCGCAAGTGGGTTAAATTGAACATCTTTTTAGTATGGGTAATTTTCTAGCTTGAGTTGCGAAGCTGCAAGAGCACATGATCTACTAACGAAAAATTTATAGGATTTTTGGTCATTACTAGTTTTGTTTATGACATTCATGTCTAGTTATGACCCCATGCGAGGAAGAAAGGTGACAATATTAATGATATATTGAGGGAAGCTAATAATATGGTTGTAATATTTGAGTTGACCTCCACGTGCATGGGTGACTTGAAGAATGGGGTTGACACGGGCAACTAGCATCTCTTCAACTTGAGTCAGGCATGATATAACATGTGGTTGGATTCTTGGGTTGATGTTGCTTGTGGAGGAGAAACGATGGGTTGTTAATTCAGCAGCAAAATCTGTACACAAAAATTTGTCATTTTTTTCTTTCATTTTCATGGATGGGTAAGCTTCATGATAAGTGGAGCAAACTTGGCTGGGAAAAAGTGCATCGATCCTTTCATGAAAGTGACGATGTGAATTATGGAGATTGCTATTGTGCAATTGTTGGGAAGGTGAAAAAGAATGTACATTAGGGGGGTGACTGTAAATGGAAGGTGGGAGGCAAAGGAATTGGAGGGTTTGTAAAGATTTGTTCAATGAGTGGACATGGAAGGGGAACTGGGAAAGGCTAGGTGGATGGTAGGGGAAGGAGGCGAGTTTGGGAAGGAATGGAAGTTTGGTTTTCGTTGGATTGAGAGTGAAGGTTAGATTGATGATTGGTGTAGAGGAGATGACTATGTGCATTAATTATTTCCTTGTTAATTGCATAGTGGCATTGTCATTGTTCCCTTTGCATACTATTATTGGGGGTGGTTGGCATAGATATTGCAAATAAAAAAATTTATGTCAAGAATTAACGGTGTTTATGAAGTACAAGGAAAGGAGAGGCAAGCATCAATATGAAGCATTTTTTTTTATGTCTACATGTTATGTTTTTCATGAGAAATAATAGTAGTATATAAATCTTGTGAGTGTTATTTGAAGTAGAAATGGATTAAATACAGGTTGCATGAAAAGGGGTGTTGGCATGTTCAAATGGAAACTACTAGTTTTGGAAGCAATAGCAATATGCATGTATGGGCTAGACTAAAAGGAACCCATTTGTGCATTCAAAAAAAATAGAAGAAGAACTCTGTGTATATTTTTCCATATTAAGAATATCACATTCATATGTGCATTCAATCAATTTGTGTGTGTTTCAAAGAAGATGAAACAATGAAGGAGGAAAGTGAAAGCCAAGTGAGAAAATGTTCATATATTAAGAAAATCCATTACAACACAGTGAATGGACATATATACACAAGGAATCGAAGAAATGATTGGGTTCCCATATGTCCAGGAGAACCATTAAAAACAAGAGAGGGCCCAAAAAGATACATAAACTATTACTATTACAAAAAAGAGAGAGCCCACAAAGATACAGAAACTATTACAAAAGAAGTCTACATTTTCGAAATGCATGGCTATAGCCCATGTGAAACAGTGTTTGGGGGGTAGGGGTTTAGGAGCGGGTTGCAGGTCTTGCAGGAGGAGAGTGGATGCATAGGGGTAAGGGAGTTGCACAACATGCATAACAGTTGGGAAAAGACATTCCATGATGTTGAGTTTGTCCGTATTGAAAGAAAGTATGAAGAGGAATTGACATTCCTTGATTTTGCTAGACATGTCTAGGAAAACCTAGGTTTAGTTGAGAGGAGACAAAGGTCATTTACAGCTATTCCCAGAAGGCTAGTTGCGGATTCATTTAAAGCGACCACAATTTCAAGGTGGCCACTGTGGTCGTGCAACTCAAGTCGAAGGATGTAGTGGTATTCACACTCGAGGAAGGCGCCTTCACATTTCCAACGATGCCATGTGTTATCAGATTGTCGTAAAACCTTTTTCATGCATTGCATCCCATCAATGTAAATGTGGCATGCAACAAAGTAGAATTTGTCCATGTTAATTGAGGTATCAGTAGCACGAAGCACTACAAGAAAAAAGGACATTGGTGAGGGTCATGCTTGTGACAGACCTTTAAGGTTCGTCACCAATGTCACATATGGTGACAGTCCTTAAAAAAGCATCATTGTAAGTGTACATAGTGATGGTCCTTTAAGTTTCATCACCAAAGCCATTTTCAATGACACTTTTGGTGAGGGTTGTTAAAGGCCCATCACTAATTCTCTCTTTGGTGACACTTCTAGTGACGAACTTTTAATGACCCTCACCAATGCTCTTTTTGTTACTTTTGGTGACGGTAAAAAAATGTTCGTCACTGTTGATCATTCCAATGAGTTTTTGATGATGCTATATGCCTGTTAATATTTTTTTTTTCAAAAGATAACGATTTAAGGCCATTATTGTGGAGTATTTTTTATGATATTTCCAAGGCCATTGTGGTTAGAATCAGTCAATTTTTAAGAAGTAATTAGTGTGTATCATTTCCCTCAAGTAATCACTAGTCGAATAGAGTTTTCCTATGAGTCAACACATCATTCATATCTATTAATTTTATTATCTATCAAATTCCCTTTAGATAAAGTTCCACTAGTGTGTGTAGGAAATATATTATTTAATACATAATCAAGCTTTGAGAATTCAATTCATGAGAAAGACCTAACACTTGTTAACAATTCACGGAGACCTTAACTTAATGCTAATTTGTCACAGATTAACATTTATTAGCACCTCGCATGTCTTGGAACATATTTTTACCTAGAACATCTTGTCATGAAACAGATGCCCAAGCACATGGTGGCATATGCTAGCACAACATGGAACTCTCCTGGCATGTGTTGGCATGCATGTAGTCCCTAGCATTCCCCAGAACACCTTGGTTGAATCCATTGACATACATTAGCACTTGGCACACAATGCAACTTAGCATGTATTGGGACCTATTATTAGTGTGACTAGCTTGTCCCTTTTGAAAAAGATAAATTCCTGACTTATTAACTCTCTTATGTGTTCATTTCCTTACATTTTATCTTGGTTCTTCCTTTTATTGCCTTGATGCTTCTTGACACATATTGACATACCCTGGCACCCTCCACATCTTTAGCACCTGGCATATATTGAAATATCTTGGCACTATTTGGAACATATAATTAGCACACCATGGAACTCCCTAGCACACTTTGGCACTTCTTTACATGTCTTGATATTCCCTAGCATGCCTTACCAATGCTTAGCATACCTTGTCACTCCCTCCTTGGCATGACAACTAGCACTCATTAATAGTAGTCCATGGCACACTCTCATAATATTCATTAACTTCCATGAATTTTGACCTAGTGCTCCCTTAATGTTCTGTCCTATTACTCCTAAACACTATTAAACATGCATTAGCACTCTTCAACAAGACATTCCACTTCATAGCATGCATAAAATTCCCTAGCACATATTGGCACTTGGCACATGTTGCTTGGAAAGTCTTAGCATGTATGGAACACGTTGATATGCCTTGGTATGATTTGGCATGGTTTAATATTAAATTTATTTTAGATCAATTTTTGGAAATTAGATGAGAAGAAACAAAGGAAGACTTGACACTTAGAATGCACTAAGACTTTGCACATGGCACCTATTACCGCCTAGTGTTGGTGTGCCTAGCATGCCCTTCTTATAAATGGTAAATTGATGACTAATTAACCCTCTTATGTGTTCTTTTCCTTGTAGTTTAACTTTTTTCTCCATTTTTTTTCCTTGACAGTACTCCCTGGCACGCATTGACACACCCTTGCAAATCTTGGCATGCCTGATCACTTGGCACATCTTATCATGTTTGACATGCCTTCGCCCTATCTGGCACATCTTAGCATTCCCTAACATGCCTCGGCACTCATGTCCTCACATCTAGCCTTTAAATTTTTTCATGACTTGGGAACCCAATCAAGTCCTTGGCTATTGTAGTTCATGTGAAAACATTGGCCTGCTTCAATCGTAACAGCTTGACCAATTTCACCTATGACAACTAGATTGTGCCTTGTTCACCTAAGAACTGCCTATAACTCATCTTATGCCACTCATGTCCAATATCAACTTGTCGCACTTAACTATTTACCAAGACAAGGATCACATGATCTAGCATGGCCATAAAACAACTAAGCAACATAGCTTACATGGGCAATATTTCACATGTATGTTCGGTTCATATAAACAATAGAAAATTAACTAAGAGTTTGCAAGAACCACAAGATTCACAAGGCACACAAGATATAAGTTGACACAAGCTGAGTGCCCCAAAACTTATACACAACAATGTACAATATGTAATTATCTAGAATAGTTTAAAACATGAGCATGTAGCGAAAGTATGCCACATCTCATATAAAAAAAAAAAAAAACTAAAGGAAAAACAATGCTGTGCCTAGAACAAAGTGATATCGCTTTGTCTAAAACTGCTATTTCAAGCCCCTTATAACAACCATAGGCTTGCCTCCTTTAAATCCTATTCTAAACTTCTCCTAACACACTTCGTCCTTAGCACATTTGAATTTTCTAATACTCCCTTGCACACACTCTTGTTTGTTCCTTTCCATGCATTTTGACCTAGTTATCTCTTGATATGCCCCAACACTCCCTAACACTCTATTTCAACAAGCATTGACATTTTACGACATGTGTTAGCAAGCCTTTTCATTCCTTTGCATGCCATGACCCTCCCTAGCTATCATGCCCTCCTAACTACCCTTACTTAATTTTCAACTTGGGAACCTAACCAAGCCCTCGCTTGACTACAAGAGCTTGACCAAGTTATAGTTACTACAACTAGACTATATTGTTGAATTGTGTAGCTTTGGAGGTACTCCACAAGCCTAGTAAGATGGATTTGTGGGAATAGAAGCAAAGAAAAGGGATTTTGGACCCAAGACAGGGTTTAAAATCTAAAATAAAATTAAAAAGGAAAATTAATATTTCTTAAGGTCTAAGTGGATAAAACCCGTAATTTCTAGAGGGTTCCTAAGAGGTCTAGGAAAAACTATTTAAGGAGTCCTTAGGACGAAGGAAATAACATCAAGTGAGAAGGAGCTCATTTGATCAAGGGGACGAAGAGACATGTAGTCCTAAAGGGGCCATGATCATTATCATGTATAGGATTCATTAAGATGCCTTAGTATACTTTGGTATGGTTTAATATTAAAGTTATTTGAGATCAGTTATTCGAAAGTAGAGGAGAAGTAATAGAGGATTATTTGGAACTTAGAATGCACTAACACTTGGCACTTGACACTCTGTTGTACAGATAAATCGTTATTGTAGACAAAACCGATCTCCCTAGTACTAAAAGTATCTAGCAACAAACAGCCAAATAAACTAATCTTTCTCCAAGCATATGTGATATATGAAAAGCTTTATATAGGTGTTAAAAGACCTACCTTATGTCCAGTGATTGTTTGGAGTTGTTGTTGTCCCTCACACGCTTGAAGGAGTTTTGTTTGTAAACCTGTAGGCACAAACAAGCAAAGTATTACACAGCACCTGTATAGACATTATCATAAACCATGCTTATCATAGTGATCAAGGAATCTATGAAATAAAACATTAACAACAACTTATTGAGAAAAATGAGTATATTTGTATTAATTTCAAAGAAGGAAAACCTTACAACCTGAGCCTTGATGTTGCACAGGCCTTCCCGGGGTCCGAAGCAGGAGTCTCCTCTACTTTGACAAGCTCTACACTCTTTCAATCAAGAAAAATAGAGGTGTGTGATCTCTCCTCACAGAAGTCTTGTTTAACTGAGTCTGAATCTCAACATCACTTATCTTCAAATATTCTAAAGCTCTAACTCCCCTTGAGGCTACCCAATGCCTATTTTTATGATGTAAAAGAGGAGTTTTTTCTGTTCCAAATATCAAGGGATAGAATCCTCCTTCAAAGGGATTAGCTCCTTACATCAAGGGGTTAGATCCATAAGGTAAGGGATACATGAACCTTATCAAAGCGTATCCATTCCCGAAAATTCCCATCTAGAATCTTCTAGAATTGATCTGAAATCAACTTTTTAACTTTACTTTCTCGCCTTTTTGAATTTTACAGAGATCTGCACCTATAACACAAAGAACGTGCGGTATGGTTCCGCAGGTGAGCTGAAATTTAGGTGCGGGACCGCAGGCAATGAATAGAGAAAGTGCGATACCAAAGTTTAGGGGATTTTTAGGAACTTTTCTCTGATTTTCAAAGCTTGACATGAGGAACTAATATCATAGAATTTCAAAAGGAGGAAGTATGAGTAATAATGAACTCATACTCATAGCAGAATGTCAGGATGACAATTTTTAGTGTAACAGATTGCCCCCTAAAGTGCAAAGTCTGGAATAGATGAAACTGAGGTCTGTCATATATGAAGAGTGTAGTACTTTATCATTTCAAGGATCATCCTGTGTACACCCCAACCGGAACCTGTAAAAACATTCAATGCAAAATATATATAATCATATCATCACTGAGGTAGGCATTCCCATACTCAGATCAAAACTAACTAGAACTAACTTAAATTGTTCTGATACAGGAATGATTTTGAATATATCATAGTATAGATATATGTAGACACAGTATGGACGCAACCATCTGTTTATAAATAGTCTACTATATGAATGATAACAAAATTCCTCACAGCCTGGATGGTAGAAACTAGATCCAGGGTCTTGATTTCCTCATCTCGAACTAGTACGATTCTATCCATGTGAATAAATGTGTTGAAGTAGAACATGGTAGAAACCACTTGATTACCAGTCATTGATGTAAACTGTTAACAAGTGTGAGAGTAACCACCAGTAATGTCAATGGCTCTCAAAGTACCCAGTACAATCCATGAAATGTGAATGAATGCGCTGAAGTCAAACATGTCACGGAATCATTCGATCGAAGGTCAATGATGCAACCTGTCGTCGAAGGCGAGAAACCTGCCATTGAGGCATGTAGATTTTAAGGTACTGAAAATTTCTAGATCAACTTCCTAGATAATGTGCTGATGTCGATAGAAAGTGATCTGTTGTAGGCAAGCCCACAACACGAAATCATAGATCAAGTTTTGAAAATATATTGGCAAGGACTGACTCAGGGATGGTCAAAATGGATGACAACTATTTTGCAAATGAATGATTTGTTTGAACTGTTCTCTTGAACACATAACGACACTGCAGATGGCTTGGTGACAATTGACCCAAAGCTAATACCCAGAAACCAGCTGAAGACTTTCAATGTGGTTTGATTAACTGTTAGGCAAAGGATTTCCCAACCCAGGTGAATAAAAGTGTCGTGTTCAAGAGTGGTTGACTAAATTTTCAAAAAAATTAAAATACAACAAACACGCCCATTTTTCTCTCTTTTCCCCCACCATTTCTGGCAAGTACCTCTTTATTTTTGACAAGCTTGAGGAGGATAACATTTGCTTGCTTATAAGCTCATCCTTCGGATGAGTCCAACTTAGTTTAAAATTCGAACCCTAAGAAGGAGTGGTTCGTTCATGTTCTTAAAATTTAACAGGTCCTTTACTGTTAAGTTTTAACGAGTCCAGTATAGGAGAAACTCGGTGTTTTTCAATTTTAGGGAGTCAAAAGAAAAAACTTGAGAAAACTCCATGGATGTACTTTTTCGTAAATTTAGTCTCTCGAGCCTGAAAAAGGATAAAATAATGCAGGAGAGAACTCTTTTGACCGTAATTAGTCAACGTATACCTTTTTCATAAATAGTCCATTTCAGTCCGGAAAAGGGGTAAACTTATACTGAAGGGACGATCATTCATTTACTTTAACGAGTTCGAATAATCAAGTACTCGGCAATATTTTCATGTTTAGAGAGTCTGAAAAGGGCTTAAAAGAGGACTCCAAGGTTTCGCTTTTTCGTAATTTTCAAGAGTCCAAAAAAGTGATAAAA
The DNA here is from genome assembly GCA_034641835.2 of Pinus albicaulis. NCBI lineage: Eukaryota > Viridiplantae > Streptophyta > Pinopsida > Pinales > Pinaceae > Pinus > Pinus albicaulis. The sequence goes on along the minus strand of CM076579.1, from coordinate 424,002,861 downwards.
GTATACTCAGTAGTTTCTCTTTTTCTGTAAATTTTAACAAGTTCAAAAAAGGGATAAAAATGTACTCATGGTTTTCACTTTTTCGTAAGTTTTAACAAGTTCGAAAAAGGGATAAAAATGTACTCATTGTTAAAAAATGATCAATTCTCCTAAAAAATCCAATTTCTCCACAAAAACTTGAAAACATTACACATACCTGTTTAAGATAAGTAAAAATGCTCTAAAAAATATCCCTTTTTAAAGTGAAAAATAAACAAATTTAAAATTCATCTATTCGAAAAAACTTATAAAAAGGACTTTTTCAATTTCATTTTTACCGTTCAAGTTCAGAGTGAAAAGTAAAAAGCTTTTGGGTAAGAAAGTTCCTGTGAAGATTATGGAAAATCCGTCCGGCGAAATCGAAAACCGTCAGTCCCAGGTAATCCATGACCTCTTAATCTTGTATTCCATCTGTTTCAAATTCGTTTTTAGGATTTAGATTATTTTTTTAGGGAAAAATATGGTTAAAAAGTTTGCTCGCAGGGGTCCGCAGGTGAGACACACATGACCTGCGGACCCCGACTTTTTTCTATAAAGAAAAAATTCGAAGGTTGGCACCCAAAACACAGTATGCGTGCATATCTATGCACAGTTTACAAATCTTAGGTGAGGTACTTGCGCGGTTGAATTTAAAACCTTCATTTCTTATTTATTTCCCAAAAATTTTCAAATAAGATTGTTCTGACTTGTCTTTTTATGCTTTGTAGGATTAACAAGATGCTGATTTGGAGAGAACGTGAACATGAGGAAGTGGATGAAGCCGCAATACTCCATTTTCCTACACATCAAGCATAAGAGCATGTGGTTTATAAAAATTTTGGGCCATCTCAGGCATGAGGGCACAAGTAGAGCTCCTGACATGGTTGGTGAACAGATGGAATGTACAGGACTAGTGCTTCTTTATTGGCGGCCACCGGCTCGAAATTGAACTGGTGGATATATATTTTCTGACTGGTTTGTCCAAGAGGGGCGAACAAGTTTCTTTGTTTGGGACTAGGCTAGGTGGCCAATCTATCGCTAGTCTTCAACTATAATTTTGCAATAATCAGGCAAACCCTAGGGACAAACGGATTGATATAAAACACATCATCCATCCTGAATTGAAAGTTATTGCTTTCATTGTTACCAAACTGTGTGGGAGTGTTGTGCTACATGTAGCTACTGGTTCCCAAATGCGTATTGCTGTGGATTGTTTTCGCGACACCATCTTTAACTGGTGTGAAGCTGTGTTGGCTAATGTAAAAGGCCAACTAACCAGAGAAAAAAATGGAAAATTAAATAACTTTGTATATGGATCCATCGTAGTCTCTTTTGCTCTAGAGAGGATCCCCATGTTAGCTCCAAAGAGTATTGTTGTTGATGCCGGTCGACTTCGAGAACCTAGGATGGTTCGTTGGTCCGCATTGATGGCTCGTCATGCTATCGAGGGTACTGAAATTTTTCGATTTCCTTCTTCATATTTTCGTTGGTTGGATCGCCAACTTTTTGTGATAGAGGACTTTCCATATGCCAGGATAGATTTCCGCGGTGACCGAGAGATGGCTCTCCTAGCAGGGGAACAGTGAGATGAGTCAGGTACAATCATTTTTCAACATTTGCTAAATTATAATTTTTTTATTTTTTATCGTCTTTGAAAACTAATAACCAAAATTTTTTTGAATACAGATGTGGGTCCACAGTGACCAGCCCATCTCCAACTTTATGAGAGAATACAACCAGTTGCAGCCGCACCAGCCCCAACAGGCCAATCAGCGGAGATTTTGACTGATTTAGAGCATCATCTAGAGCGTTTGACTCTAGATATTCCAGAGACAAGCACAGATGATATTCCACTCAGGTTGCAGAGATACGTGATTGGTGTTCCAGGACCTTTTAGGAGGTTCCTATGTAGGGTGGCCTGAGCAGTGGTCTCTTATCGTGATCATCATCAGTGATGGGATGATCGTGTTGTAGACTCATATTTTGACTTTTTGTGTTATCATTTTACCGATCATAAGGTGTTTTTTAACCTATGATCGAAGACGATGTATATTTTTTGAAAACACAATTATATTATGATATATCACTATTTTATCGGCTATCTGTGTGCATGTTATGGATGCTGCTTGATTTACTTTTTTAATTATTGCAAATGTTGATTTATCATACTAGAAGCAACTCCATCTGCTAATGTATTTAAATGTCTTGGAATATGTTGATATTCGATATAATCAAATTCACGTTCCAAGAGACGAACTCTTAAAAATAACCGTAATAACACTGGATTTCTAATGGTATAGACCCTGTTAAGCTGTAATACAACAAGTTCGGAATCCAACCTAACAATCAAACTCCGAATTCCAAATGAGATGGATTCAGAAAATAACTCAATCACTACACTATATTCGGCAATGTTATTTGTTGTTTGACCAAGGCTTACCCCATGCATGGATATTAACTCGTCAGCAGGTGAATAAATAACCCAAGCTGCGGAAGAAATGTTCCGTGTAGTACGACAAGCACCATCAGCAAAAGCAATGTAAGTTTGAAGAGCCGTCGACATCTGCAATATCAAGAGTAAAACTCAGATAAGTAGGAATAGTGATAAAAATATACTTTTAAACTAGGCACATTCTAAACTAGGCACACTTTTCTAATCTAAGACACACCAGCAGTAAAGAAATCTAATCTAATAAAAAATCAACACACCACGTTTAAGCGTAATATCGCTTTAGATAGAGCCCATTTCTGGGTTTATCCAAAGGGACACCATCAAAATCTATCAAATCATAGGCCCCTTTTGCTAAATTTTGTTTAACAATGTAAGGACCATGCCACATAGGCACGAATTTCCCATCTCCTAGCTTGTCGTTAGCTTGATCATAAAGTAAAACTGGGTCTCCTTCTGAAACGTTTCGAGGGCTCACACTTCTATCATATTGAGCTTTAATCTGTTTAACATGAGCCTCGTTTTCTATTGCAGCATTTCGTCGATTCTCATCTAATTGAGCCAAGTACAAGAAACATTTCTCCTCTTCAGATGTAGCTGGGAGTAATTCTATGGCTAATTTCAATGACGAAATTTCACATTCAGTCGGCAACACAGCTTCCAAACCGTAAACGAGTTGAAAAGGAGTGAAACCAGTTGATGTTTTTACCGAGGTTAGATATGCCCAAAGTGCTGAAAATAACATGGAATGCCAATTCTTCTTGTGAATACCAATAATGCATTTGATCATGGTGACTAAAACTTTATTGATGGCTTCAACCAGACCATTGGCTTGTGGATAATACGGAGTGGAACTATCGTGTCACAAACCAAGTTGGTCTGTTAGTTTTGCCATCAGCTGAAAATGTAGGCATCGCCTCGACCCACTTAGTAAAATAATATATGGCTAAGATAATATATGCATGCCCCCCGGCCGAGTGAGGGTTACATGTAATAAAATTGATACCCCACTTCGCGAAAGGACCAACAGCAATTATAGGGTGAAGAGGAGCGGGTGGCGCACGCATTTTACGATCAAAGAGTTGACAATTGTGGCATTTCCGGACTGCATAAATACAATATTTGAATAATGATGGCCATAAATAACCAGCGCACAAAAATGATTCCGGAGTCTGTCAAAACATCGATGACTCTCCTGCCATAATGGATGGCAGATAGTAACCTCTGGGTGCAGGATGAAATGGAACTCGAGGTGGATGAAAAGAATGACCCGGATTTTCTAAAAAATTTGTTAAGGATAGATACCAAGCACTAGTTCAAATAGGGTTGTAGAAAATAGATTCACGCTCCCTAAGATTTAAAGATTGAGGGGAGTCGGGAAGAGATATATCTTTTTCTGGATTAGTAAGTTCTTCAATAGAAATAAGACCATATGGAAGATCGTCAGTGACGATATTTCTTACCCTAGGTGAACCAAGATCACTAGAAGTTGGTGAAATAAATCCTGAGGATGTTTCTAAAACAGAAAGTTTAGTTTCAGGTTCAGAGATTTCAGGTTCATCAACTAGTTCACTGGTAGGAGAAACATAACCGGTAACTTCATAAACTGAAATCGGCTCTTGAATGTACTCTGTTGTAGGTGTTTGATAATCAGGATGAATTACAATAGATGATGTTCCAATTTCTGTTGATCTTATCCTACTGCTGCTATATGGTACCAGAGCACGTAGCCCTTCAAGGTGACTTGGTGTATATTCAGGGGGTTTCCCTTGTAGTCTTCGGGATTGTCTTGGCAAGTCCGCCACGATTAAAAATTAATTAATCACACGCAAACAAAGGAAAAATTTCAATGAAAACACCTAAAGTCTCTAAGAAACAAACAGTTGAATCATACACTTAAAAAATCTAAGAGTTCAAACCACACACAAATAGTAAATTTCCGTACTAAAAACACTAGTTGGTGATGAAATCCAACTTAGTAGAAATTTAATACAAAAAGGGCGGTTGGAACAGTTACCCCGACAACCTGCTTAATGAAACAGACAGGTGCAAGTTTCTTCACTATACCATCTCGAGTGAAGATAACCCTCCGGAGAGTCCAAGTGAGTCTAGCCGACGTCTGCTCCAGGTACAGTGGGATCTTCCCTCCACCGTCATCTTAGGAAAGAATCCTAAAGATTATAGCCTCTAAGGTTACCAACAGAAAAAAATATACCTGGGGGAACAGTCTACAATCCAACACACACGCAAGGGTAGAGTAACAAAGCTCAATCCCCTTGAAGGCTTTTTGAAATAATCCAAGATATGCCAACAAGTGACCCCTGGCTCCTCGACAATGGTCTATCCGAGGTTTACCGTTGTTAATACGTGTATATCTTCTATTTTTCCCAATGAGGAAGGATTGATTACCTCACTGGTTCAGATATGATCTCGTGCTTAACTCCTTTAGGAGGAGCTTCCCAGAGCATAGATGCAACAATTGGAATTTCTTCCTACCGCAAGATTTCTCTACTTGTTTGTTTTTACTATCTTGGAGAGTTAATTACTCCCTACTCCAAGGTACTAGCCTAAGCTATGTTGGTGATAAGAGCCCTAGAAAATAAAAGATTGCTAGATGAATTTTAATTAAGCGTTACTTTTAAGAGTTGTTCCTTAAGTCAATGGGTGCGGAAATGAAACTTTGGTGGTGTGAAGACTCGACTTCCAAAAACACTAAAAATGCACCTAAGAATGATAATTAATTCTTTTTCTTTCAATGAACTTCTGTCTAAAGAAAGAGTTGGAGAAAGTAATCTTTTCAATAAACAATTCTTCCTTTAAACATAAAGAATGATTGAATGAAAATATTTTTGTCTTTTCCAATAAATGATTGAAGCTCATAATGAAATCCCCTTTATTTCGAAACTTGTAGCTACAAAAACAATTTTTATTCACAAGAGATCTACAATTTTCTTAAAAGGCACTCAAAAGTTCAAAACTAATTTTGAGACTAACTAATTTGCACTCAAAACTACAAAACTAATCTTGAGATCTAAAATTTTTTAAACAATCTAAATGAATAATGGCTTTAGGATTTTTTTGAAGAATGTTTTACTTAGTTGTTCAACAAACTAAGGATCTATTCGTTCAGAATAACAAACAGATGAAAAACACTCAATTATGTTTAAAAAAAAAAAAAAATCAAATTCAAAAACCAATAACAAAGTTCTTTTTCGAAGTTTCGCAAAGAAACAAGTAGCTTTATTTCTCAATAAAGTATGATTTCACAAGCACGTCAAATTCAGCAAAAAGACAAGAAAACCAATGTAATCTGTGGTATTTCAGAATGTCAAATGCTTCAAATCGCTACAAAGACCAAGTGAAAAACATTCCAAAATGCAAAATCTTCTAGAAAATCATCAAAATATCAACACTCTTGGAATTCATTCATAGAAAGTTTTTGAAAAAAAGAGAAATCAATCTGGGTAGAAATAAAAAATACTAAATCGAAATAAAGATAAATTAAAGAAAAAACCCTAGAGTTTTTCGAAAATTTAAACAGGGTCCGTAGGCTTCGATAAGTGTTAGGTGTAGTACTGCACTGTTTACTAAAAGAACATTTGAAACTGCTCGCACTGTCCAAAGAAGACAGAGTGTTGTCCCAGAAAAAATCAGAGAGAAACACAAAAGATTTGAAATTTTTCTAAAACAGAGAAAACCTAAACTACCCAGGCAGATGTCTATCAATCAAAAACTAAGAAAAATGTTTCCTCGAATCAAAATAAAAGAGAACCAAAAACACAACAAGTTATTTCCCCAGTGGAGTCGTCAATTTGTTGTACGAATAAATCGTTATTGCGGACAAAACCGATCTCCCTAGTACTAAAAGTATCTAGCAACAAAAAGCCAAATAAACTAATCTTTCTCTAAGCATATGTGATATATGAAAAACTCTATATAGGTGTTAAAAGACCTACCTTATGTCCAGTGCTTGTTTGGAGTTGTTGTTGTCCCTCGTGCGCTTGAAGGAGTTTAGTTTGTAAACCTGTAGGCAAAAACAAGCAAAGTATTACACAACACCTATATAGATATTATCATAAACCATGCTTATCATAGTGATCAAGGAATCTATGAAATAAACCATTAACAACATCTTATTGAGAAAAATGAGTATATTTGTATTAATTTCAAAGAAGGAAAACCTTACAACCTGAGCCTTTATGTTGCACAGGCCTTCCCAAGGTCCGAAGCAGGAGTCTCCTCTACTTTGAAAAGCTCTACACTCTTTCAATCAAGACAAATAGAGGTGTGTGATCTCTCCTCACAGAAGTCTTGTTTAACTGAGTCTGAATCTCAACAGCACTTATCTTCAAATATTTTAAAGCTCTAACTCCCCTTGAGGCTACCCAATGCCTCTTTTTATAATGGAAAAGAGGAGTTTTTTCTGTTCCAAATATGAAGGGATAGAATCCTCCTTCAAAGGGATTAGCTCCTTACATCAAGGGGTTAGCTCCATAAGGTAAGTGATACATGAACCTTATCAAAGCGTATCCATTCCCGAAAATTCCCATCTAGAATCTTCTATAATTGATCTGAAATCAACATTTTAACTTTACTTTCTCGCCTTTTTGAATTTTACAGAGGTCCACACCTATAACACAAAGAACGCGCGGTATGGTTCCACAGGTGAGCGGAACTTTAGGTGCGGGACCGCAGGCAATGAATAGAGAAAGTGCGATACCAAAGTTTAGCAGATTTTTAGGAACTTTTCTTTGATTTTCAAAGCTTGACACGAGGAACTGATATGATAGACTTGCAAAAGGAGGAAGTATGAGTAATAATGAGCTCATACTCATAAAAGAATGTCAGGATGACAATTTTTAGTGTAACACACTCATTTCCACCTAGTGTTGGTGTTCATAGCATGCCCCTCTTGGAAAATGTAAATTGATGACTTATTAACCCTATGATGTGTTCATTTCCTTTTATTTTAACTTTTTTTCTCATTTTTGTGTCCTTGATAGTCGCTGGCATGTATTGTCACACCATTTCAAATATTGGCATGCCTTAGCACTTGACACATCTTAGCATATTTTACATGCCTTCGAACTATCTGGCACATGTTAGCATTCCCTAGCATGCCTTGGCACTCATGTCCTCACAAGTATCCTTACATTTTTTCATGACTTGGGAACCCAATTAAGTCCTTAGCTACTACAGTTCATGTGACATTGGTCTGTTTCAGCCGTAACAACTTGATTAATTGCACCTACTAGAAGTAGATTGTGCCTTGTTTTCCTAATAATTTCATATACCTCATCTTAGGCTTGTCATGTACAAGCTAAACTTTTCCCACTTAATAGCTTACCAAGACAAGGATCACATCTAGCCATGGCCATAAAACAACTAAGAAACATAGCTTACATAGGAAATATTTCACATGTATGTCTAGTTCATATAAAGAATAGAGCATTAACTGAGAGTTTGCAAGAACCACATGATACACAAGACACACAAGATATAAGCTGGCACAAGTCGAGTTCCCCAAAACTTATACATAACAATTTACAATATGGAATTGTCTAAAATAATTTAAAACATGAGAATTTGGCCAAAGTGTGCCACATGTCATATAAAAATAATAGATAAAGGAAAAATAGTGTTGTGCCCAACACAAAGTCTCCCTTTGTTTAAAACTGCTTTGTCAAGCCCCTTATCACAATCGTAGGCTAGGCTCTTACAAATACTATTATGAACTTTTTTTAGCACACTTCATCCTTGGCACACTTGAATTCACTGAGACTCCATAGAACACACTCTTATTTGTTCATTTCCAAGCATTTTGGCCTAGTTCTCCCTTGTGATAACTTGACACTCCTTAACACTCCTCAACATGCATTGACATTGTCCAACATGTGTTAGTGTGCCTTTTCATTCCTTGGCATTCCCTAACCCTTCCTAGTTATCATGCCCTCACAACTACCCTTACTTAATTTTCAACTTGGGAACCCACCCAAGTCCTCGCTTGACTATAGTAGCTTGACCAAGTTACGATTACTACAACTAGACTATGTTGTTAAATTGTGTAGCTTGGGAGGTACTCCACAAGCCTAGTGAGATGAGTTTGTGTGATTTTGACCACAAAATGTTTTGTGGGAAAATAACCCAAGCAAAGGGGCTTTGGACCCGAGATGAGGTTTAAAATCTAAAATAAAATTAAATAGAAAAATAATATTTCCTAAGGTCTAAGTAGATAAAATTCGTAAGTTCTAGAGCGTTCTTAAGAGGCCTAGCTAGGAAAATCTATTCAAGGAGGCCTTAGTATGAAGGCAAGAACATCAAGTGAGAGGGAGCTCATTTTATCAAGGAGGCTAGGAAGGATGTAGTCCTAAAGTAGGTCTAGTTAGAGGTCTGAGTAAGTGGTGCTAAAGGGAGGCCATTATCATCCAACAAGAGTAAGATCATCATGTGAGGGTTCACAATAATGTCACATACCTTAATGGGTTCGAGATAGGAAGTAGGATGGCATATTTTTGGTTCTCTTAGGGTAGATAAAGCTCAATAGAGGTGACTCATGAGAATTTGGGCATGTGATTTCAGTGGTGTTTTTGTGTGAATTCCACATCAAATTTTGAAATAGTAGAGAGGGTTGAGACCCTACCTTGTGCTGGTTACTAGGTTGCGAGGTCTGTGATAAATACCAACACAAAGGGAGAAGGGTTTGCACTAGAATTTAGGGCCAAAACAGAAGTAGTCACAGGTGCAATATTGACTGAAGTAACCGTAGTTTGAGGGTCGTAGAGATCTAAAGTTCAGGTCAAGATTCAGTCAAAGAAATTACTAGAATCTATGGATCCATATGAGCTAGGCCGAGTCTCTTCTGGAGGAAAGAGTTTTGTTTTTTGCTATGGGTGGATATGGTTTGTTATAAAGAAATTAAAATAGAGGTATAATTCCCTATTTAGGGAGTTTTCCTAACATGTTCAGTCCATAAGGTATGTCATTAATACTATGTCAAATTTGCATAGAAGAAGAGGGGTTGTGACCCTTAGAGAGAGGTTTATCTCTGCAATATATACCACAAATTTGGTAGATGGTTTGCAGAAGTATGTGCAGAGATATCAAATCCAAAGGAAGGTGGAACCTGAGTAGAAGATGGAGCAGACTAAATGTGCCATATGAGGAATGGATTGACATGCAGAGGAGTTGATTTTATTGGACTGTCCATAGAGTTTTGGACATAAATCTAAAGAAGCCTATAAACAGTTAGTCAATGGATTGTTAATGGATGATTTTTGACCCTAGTTCCATCATCTACAAATTTTTAGAAGGATGATAAGATGAGTAGTTCAGATTTGTTCATAGTTTGGACAACAAAAAATTGGTACACAATAATAGTGATTTTGAGAGGACTCAAATCACTATTAGGTGGCATATTTGAAGAGCCCTAGATGAGGGTAGTGTTGTGGGCACTAGATCAGTAAAAAAATTTACTATGTTTGGGAAAATTGATGGCATTCCAAGTACAATTAGAGGGTTGTTAGGTGACTTTCAAAGAAGATCTCTATGTCTTATACTTGTGAAGGAAAACAACACTGGTAGAAGGGTAGGTGTATTGGGCCTAAGGACGTGCAGAATTTGAAGGACTAAAGTAGCAGTCAAGTGGGCTAGCCAACTAGCCCTAGTTCACTTTATTGTATATTATTGCATCATTGAGAAGAAGGGAAACCTCCATATCCATAGACTTTTCATCTCAGAGGAACACTATGGCAAAAGTGGGTAGACCAAAGAGTTGTGAACAACTAATCAAAAAATTTAAGTGTTGCAGAACTTAAAGGAAAAAAGAGGTAGATAGAGGGAAACATTTTTTGAGCCAAGTTTAGTAACATAAAGGAGTTTAGTTCATTGATAGAGGAAGATTTAGGAGTTTCATAATGGGAGGAAAGAGGACCTGTGAGATGTGTTCAAGACATGTGGATTGAAATGGCTATGTGTGTCTACCATAAAAAATTGATTCAAGTGTTGTCTTGTTCAAGGTATATTGTTTGTCAAAGGACTAACACCAAGCCCTAGTTGTATTCCTTATATCAGTGTGATTGTAAAGGGCCATCATGCCTGGTATGAGAGCTCTAGCCTATTCTATTACATTTTTTAATTTAACGAAGAGAGGTTTGAAAAGATTAAAAATTTTCATGTGTACTAATTGATTCCCTGATGTGTTTAGATTTCATTGTGAAAGTTGATGTGTTGTGGCACTTGAATGTTTTTGCATCAAATATTCTAAGACCAAACCCAAATTCTCATGTGTCGTGGAAATTCAACATATGTCTTGTTCACCTAAGAACTACATGTAGCTCATATTAGACTACTCATGTCCAATATCAATTGATCCCACTTAACAAGTTACCAAGGCAAGGCTCGTCACATACAAATGTGGTCATAAAACAACTAAGAAACATATTTTACATCTTGACATGCCATAACATCTAACATGTCTTAAATACCTTGGAATTATGTGGCATGTGTTAGCATCCCCTACATTCCTTGGCATGATTTTACACTCCCTAACACACCATAGCACTTCCTGACACACCTTGGTCGTCTAACATACCTTGGCATTGCCTAGCATATAACCTTGTCACTCCCTCTTTAACACACCTAGAGCTCATTGACACTCCATATCACACACTCTTATTTGTTCATTTCCATGCATTTTGATCTAGTGCTTCCTTGTGTTTACCTAACACTCCCTAACACTCTCTAGCATGCATTGGCACACCCTAACACCTGGCACATCTTTCCATGCCACCCTAGCACTCTAGCATTCATTGGCACTGCCTAGCATACCTTTTCATTCTCTCCTTATCACACCTATAGTTCATTGAAAATCCCAGTCACAAACTCGTATTCATTCATTTTCATGCATTTTTACCAAGTTCTCCCTTTTGTTTCCATATCATTCCTTAACACTCCTTGGCACGTGTCGGTACACCCTAACACCTAGGACATCTTGGCATGTTGCCCTGGCCTCTAGCATGCCTTAACACTGCCTATCATACATTGTCAATCCCCCCTTAGCACACCTGGCAATCACTAACACTTCCAATCACAAACTCTTATTTATTCATTTCCATGCATTTTGACTTATTTTTCCCTTGTGTTTCCCTAGTAGTCCTATTTAACACTTCCTTGCACACGTTGGCACATCTTAGCAGCATCCCATCCTAGCACTCTATCATTCCTTATTACTACCAAGCATGCCTTGTCACTCCTCCTTATCACACATGGAACTCGTTGAAACTCCTTGTCAAACACTATTATTCATTCATTTCCATGCATTATTACATAGTGCTACCTTGTGTTTCTCTAACACTCCATAACACTCCTTGGCACACATTGGCACACCCTAGAACTTAGCACAACTTGGCATGTTTTCCTAGCACTCTATCATGCCTTGGAATTGCCTAACATACCTTTTCACTTCCTCCTTAGCACACCTAGAACTTGCTAACACTCCCTCCTTAACACATGGCATGCCTTGGCACTATCTGGCACAAATTAGCACACCCTGACACTTCTTGAAATGCCATAGCGTTCCTTAGTATTCCTTCACTCACCCATTGTCACGCCTGACATTCACTGACACCCCCAACACACCCTCTTATTCATTCATTTCCATTATTTTTGACTCGATGATTTATGTTTGATGGGGTGCATGTCTAGAAAGAGTTCCTTTAAGAGAATAAAAAAATGATCTCACAATTACTGACATAATTAATTGAGAGATTCTACTTGAATGACATTAGGAAACTACACAATATATTTTAAGAATGGCATTTTTATGGTTTTTTGTTATGATGTGAGAATGGTAAGAATTGAGTGGTCAATAAGGTGTGTGAATTCTTAGAATACCTTCTCACTCCCTTCATGGCATGACAACTATCACTCATTGTTAGTCCCTAACACACCCTCATATTCATTCACTTCCATGTATTTTTACCTAGTTCTCCCTTGTGTTTTCCTAGTGCTCCTTAACACTCCTTAACATGCATTGGCACTCAATTATGCAATCCTTAATTTGGAGGCTTAACATTATATTTTAGAAGTTATATTCTAATGATAATAAGTGCAAAATCTAATGACGCCCTTCCAACTTGCATGTATTGTACCAATTTAACTATTGTGGCCCAAGTTAAGATACAAACAACCAGTCAAATTTCCAAATGAAGCTGGAACAGTTCCTGTGAGGTAGTTATCTAAGAGATACAATACCGAAAGGTTTTTCATTAACCCAATCTCTGGAGGGATTTTTCCTCCCAATAAATTCTCTGAAAAATGCACTATTAAATAATAGATGCTTGCTTTACCAGGTTCCATGTAACCTATGGAGCCTCTGAGCGTGGTTGAAAGCGTGTTTCCACGAAGCTGTGGATCGATTAACTGTGCAATTTCAAAATCATTGATGTGCACTTATGGTGATCAATTCCACACATGGAGTCTTTTGAGCTAGGCATTTCTTTTTCTAAAAACTGGCTTGGGGTGTCACTAAATTGGTGGAATTATCAAATTCATCACATTGTAAATTATGTAGGAGCTTTGTTGCTTTTATTATAGAGGCTAGGGTTTTCAAGGAGAATATAGGGTTTGTAGGGTCTTAGGGGAAAAGAAGCATCAATTTATAGCTCTTTGATATACTAGAGAGTATGTATGATATGAGTAGTTGATATGGATTATATGAAATTGAATCAACCTTGAGATGGAGGTTGTTATGACTCTTGAAGCCTCATCCTTCTTCCTATTGATGAACTTTTTTTATTATTTATCCCTTGGATAAGAACCACCATTTTCATAAATTCCTATGACTCTTGACTCTTCAACAATGTTCCCATGTAGTTGTGCCAAAATTCCATAATTATGCCCATTAAAATTTATAAGATCTATCCTGAAACTCATAATGTTGACCCATTTATTTGATCCTAGATTTAGTTTGCAATTACAAACCTAGAACCAATCCACTAAATAAATATGACATTTTAAGAGCATCTACAACTTGCATAAGACTTGTAGGCAACATGCTACATCTCAAACCATTATCTTTAATACCATGTTGGAGAATCGAGGGATTTTTTATATTAGAAAAATTGTATTCTAAAATAGAGGTGGTGTCTAAATACATAGTTACAACACCTAAGAACAACCAAACATAGTTCAACATACTAAGAAGTGTAAGAAACAAAATTATTTCCATACACAACACATATAATATGTTGCTCACCATATAATAAATACACCCATAAGACCATCTTTTTTAGCACCAAGATGTAACCAATACAATCCATCCCTTGCTTAACACAAAATGAATTCTCTGCGTGCACTAGCTATTTTGGGTTGATTGATAAGTTAACTAGATGATCACTAAGTTAGACTCAAGTCCTACTACATAACTGATATTCCACTAGTTCCTCCAAAATTTAGATCTAGTTTAACTGAAAGAAACTTGAAATAACTGACCTTGATTGCTACAAATTAGCAATCACACATGCTTAACTGAACTCCAACTCCTCTAACTTGAATTTACTAAGCTAAATTAGTGACAATATCCATGTCACCTCAGTTAACTGCCTCCAAGTTGTTTGTTGATGTGGAAATTTGATTTTTCTCAATTTGACCAACGCAAAGTCAAATTGAGATTTTCTTACTGTATTTTTCAACAGTAGGCATTTTCCTACTCTTTATAATGTTTTCCCCAAACCAAGTATGGTAATGAATGTGTTTTTTTTTGTTTTTGATCATTTCCTTTGGACGAGAACTTCGGCACCTTATAAGAAGACTGTTGAAACAAAATCCACTCGTAAGCTCTTCTTCGAGCATATTTTGGTTCATTTTGGGTAGCCAAAGACCACATTTCTTGATAGGGGATAGTAGGTTCCTCATTATTTTATGGTTTAACCTTTGGTCCATGACAGACATCAAGCTAGACCAAATCCACTGCCTTCCATCCCTAGTTTGATGAATAAAAAGTACTCGATATGATTATTGTAGATTTCCTTAGAGTATACAATTGTGAGGATCCACATACGCATGTTGAAATCCTTTCATATTTTCAATATAAATTTTACATAAATCTTCATATTTCTATTTCCCACAAGCCTTTTTAGGTGAGCTTGGGGTCCCAAAAAATTGACACAAATTGATGTAGCTATATTCATGGAATAACACATGAAGATACATCCCAAACTTGGAATGAGGTAAGCAACAAAACCAATTTTGAGGAATGTATCTAACAAATTCAATAAAGAGTTCATGATATTTTATATAAAGTTGCGAACTCCAAGTACAGGTAGATACACAATCCATTCGAATCCACATAAGTTTCAGGTTGACGACAAGTTATGGTTGGACTTGGATAAAGAGCAATTGACAAACTCCTAGAAGAAGCTCATACCATTTTGATACAGCCTTACACCATCACCAAGGCTATGGGTGAGAATTGTTTCAACGATAGTCCTAGGATGATTTATATTACTTCAAATGTATATGTTAGGATGACTTATGCTTGATGGGGTGCATGTCTAGAAAGAGTTCCTTTAATAGAGTGAAAAATATGATCACACGATTACTTAAATATGTAATTGTGATATCTACCTGAATGACATGAGGTAACTACATAAGAGATTTTAAAAATGACATTTTTAAGGTTTTTTTTATATCAAGATATGTGGATCATTATGTTTTTTTTTCAAAGCATTTACATATGACTAAATTTTTTAAATAGTACATCACTCTAATATTATTTCTCTTACATGCTCCTAGGTTATAATTCAAAGCATTATAGGTACTAAAATTCATGAAACTCTTGTTTTTTTGCTCTAAATAACTAAAATTCCCAAGTGTGTTACTCTTAATATTCAAACTTGCATTATTGTTAAGAATACTTCCTCTAATTTTTATTTTTCCTCCATAGGTAAGCTGACTACGAGGTGGACTTGAACCATTATTAACATTCTAGTGTAGTGTCACCTATTTGTATTTAAGAAGCATAAGGAGCGGGGTTAGTATAAGGCCAACTTTTCTATTGTCTAGTGCCATGCCCACTACTAGGTTCTCATCCTCTGTTGGCCTTAGGATATGGTTTCCCATTAGTTCATTTGATTCTTTCTCATTCGCAATCCAACCTGCTACTTTGTAATCACATATGTCTTGTAACCTCACTCCAGTTTGTTCATTAGACCTCATTGAGGTGCATTGACTACCACTCTTTATTAAGCTACATTTTATCATCAACCCTTTGTTTCACAACCATCCGCTCACCAACTCACCTTTCCCATTGAAATTCTCCAACTCTCTCACCCTCACTTCACTACTCTCTTCCTAGTTAATCTACCTTTGCAAATCCTCATTGGCTTCTTCATTTATAGACATCAAGTTCAACCACCACTCATTAATTATCTCTACTTCCTCAAAAATTATTCAACTTGCTTTTTAGCTTTTGTGTCCTTCATAGCCATTTAGTCCTTTAAACTCTCATCTTTTCCAACCCCATTGTAACCCATTACTTAGTTACTTAATGCAAAGTTTTACACCACCATACCATAATAAAAAATTTATTAGGAAACAACTTTTCCTAATCCTTGTAGAGTTTGTGTTCAAAAATCTCTCTCAAAACCTGTTTTCCTTAGCTTTTGAGTAAAACTAGTTCATGGGATTTTTGTTTTTCGAATATCAATTTTTTTCATTTCCCTCATGTTGGAGGGTTTTTCCAATGAAGGAGGAGGAAGGGCGCACCCATGCTATCCCAAATCTGATTTGATACACTTTTTTGAACTCAATAAATTAGAATCCCAGTGCCTCCAATCACGATGATTTCTGTCCCGAGACTACCACGGAAAGCTCCATTAGCTCAATTACACTGAGGGTTTCAAGTGGGCTTATCAGAAGTTGTGTGGATGTCCATGATCACAATCACTTCCTACAAGATGAACTAGCTATTTTTTGATTACCTCCATGTATCAGGTGATAGTTTTTACTCATCCCATTTCAGTGAAACTGTTTTATTTTATATGAGCATCGCATGTAAAATTGTTTTTCAAGGCAATTTTTTGAATCTTTCCATGTAAGTGCCAAAGCTTTCGAAATTTAGGGTAATGGAAGATTTATTATGCTTCTTACTCTTCTCTGTAAGATTCTAAGCCTTGCCGCACTGGTAAAAGAGTTGTGTATACCATGTAACCAGAAATTCTCTCTAGCTTAACGTGGAAGTGGAGGACTTAAGCGAATCCGAAGTGTAAACCACAGCAAAGACATAAATATGTATGAAACCCTAAACTAAATTGAGCTAAATTGAAGGTATTATATCGTGGTTATAATCCTAGAAGGAAAAATTCACAGTTTTGCGGCATTGATTGAAACCCTTGCTTTGATTCGACCTTCTTTTTTTAGGAAAAAAAAACGTTTTTATATATAACAGTTCATATTCATTGATCAAAGATCATTTTCCAGCACATTAGACATACCATTCTAGCATATGCCAAATAGTAGGAAATATATGAACCCCATGAAGAGGCAAACCAAATCCATCATAGGAGCAGTACAAAATCCATAAAGACACTTCAAAACTCCACATACCAAGAACAAAAAACCCAACCAATATGTAACTGAATAGAACATAACTGAGCCTAGATACATACTGAGGGCCAGTCGAAACATCATTTGATTGAAAACAACATAAAGGAGAATATGGAGAAAGGCAAAAAATATAAAAGGATCTGGTATGTACAATGAGGATATAGCCTATAAAAGCAGCATAAGACAAAAGGATATCTCGCTCGTTTGCAAATTTATTCTAGCTCGCTTGAGAAGATCAGGCTCGCTTGATGTAGATTATGGTAGAGGAAAAGATTGAGAATCCAACAAAGTGGAAGCCTTTTAATGCACAATATGAATAGCACCATATGTGGACTCCAGCACTCTTTTGGAGAGAAGGTCAACACACGTATTTTTCTCCCTATGTATGTGCTGAATAGTGTAGGCTTGAAACTTTCCTAATAGATACTTGATCCGCTGTAACCAACAAATGCTATTGCTACATTTCATTCCACATATGCCACTAATCCCATCAATGGTGTACTTCGAGTCTCCATATATGTGAATTGAAGGGAGATTTAGATGATAAGAAATCAGTATCCCACTCCATAATGCCATAATTTCCACCTTATTGTTTGAGCCAACACCTCCATTCCAAAACATGTGATATCGGTCCTTGTTTCCAAGCTTTATCCAGGCCCCATAGCCACATAGGCCATCCTTATTTGCACCATCAAAATATAAAGTCGGGAGCTCAGTATGGTGAGGCTGGATTCTCTTAGAAAGATCCTTAATAGTAGGTGGGATACAAGGAAGATCATTAATCCATAAAGAAATATTACATGTAATCTTGGAGTTTTGTGGTGGAACCCCTTCGAAAATCCAATGATTCCGAGCATTCTAGATTTCCCAAAACACGTATAATGACAACAATTTGTAAGAGCAACTTACAAAAGCCAAAGATTTGATAACTTGAATACAGTTAGAAGGATGCCAAGAAGGGTCACCTATAAGCTCAGCAAAATGCTGCCAAATAGAAAGAGAGAAGGTACATGTGAAGAAAATATGAGAAGCAATCTCTTCATGCTGGAGACAAAATGGACATCTTCCAGGAAAATAAAATCCCCATTTTCATAATACCTCCAAAGTTAGTGCTCTGTTTTTCCACAATAACCATGTAAATAATATTATCTTTGTAGGGATTTTAAGATTCCATGCAATATAAAAAGGAGACAGCATAGGGTCAGGAGTCATTTTAGCAATTTTATTTTCATACACATCCTTAACCAGTAATCCTACACCCTTGAATTTTCCATTCCAAAGTAGAATGTCACCTTCCACTTTGAAAGATAATCCCATCAACTGTATAAAATCTTTATGGCATTCCTAGCAGTGTGCTTCACTGCTCCGTAACCCTAGCATCTCTGTAGATTTCCATATGGGAGCCCCAAGGTTCCAGCAGTATATAATATGAAAGAGAGAGAGAATGCCACTGTGATGAAGTCTGTGAAGTAGGTGTGAATCAAAGAGAATTTCACTTTCAGACATGAGAATTCAGTTGAATCTAATTAGAATATTTTTGCCATTGCTAAACTCCCAAACTAGTATTTGTCCCAAGATGTGCATCACTCTTTGGAAACTGCAGCAGATGGTTGAAGCCTTTTGTATAGACCTTACACATCCCAAGTATATAGATCGAATAGAATCACCAGCAAAATATTTGTGTGTAATTATTTTAGACCATACTCTGTCACCCTTCAAAGCACGCCATAAATATTTTACCAACAACGCATTTGAGAAAAGTCTGAGATTTAATAGACCCCAACCGCCAGATCTTTTCGAGATAGAGATTGCCTCCAATTTGCAGAGATGGATTTTAGTGTGATCCGAGCAACCTCCCCATAGAAAATTTGCAATAATGGAATTAATTTTTTTAACAATGATTGTCGAGAGAAAGTACAGGTGAGACCAATAGACCACATATTGAGATAATACAACTTTTATCAATATATATCTACCACCTAGCGAAAGGAACCTACTCGTCCATTTGTGTATATTGTTTTTAAATTTCTCGATCAGCCAAGTCCAATCACTGGTATTGTATGAACAAGGTTTGATTCTAAATTTGAGACATGTTATGACCAACATTATATGACTTCTTCCAGTCCCCATAAACTCAACAATAAACTTAATTTCCTTCACATCTCCTGAATCATACAAAAGGAGAGATTTACCTTTGTTAATGCATAAACCAGAAGCAGCTCCAAAGCGAGTGAGAATGTAGTGCAGATAAAACCATTGGCTCCTAATAATTTTACCAATGACAAGAAAATCATCAAGAAATAATGAGTGTGTGATATATATTGTAGGAGAGAAAGCCAATCCATCATAGTAACCCTTTTCCTTTTCCATCTTGATGAGGTTGTTGAAGCAATCCATAATAAGGATGAATATGAGCGGGGATAAAGCACAGCCCTATCGAAGCCCTGTTTCGGCCAAGGAAAAGTCTATCGGCAGTCCATTAATGAGAATAGCATATCTTTCTGAAGTTATGCACACCATTATCCATCTAATAGACTAAATAGATAGCCCAATATTTAGGAGAATTACCCTAATGAAAGACCAATCTATAGAATCATATGCCTTATGGATGTCGATATTCATAATTAGAGCCTCAGTTTTGTTTTCATGAATGGAGTGTAAATCCTCCTGTCCTATAGCAATGGCATCGTGTATAGACCTGCCACTTAAAAACTTGAATTTTTCCTTAGAAATGTATGTTGATAGGATCCCCTAAATCCTATTTGCAATAATTTTAGAGGTGATTTTGTACACAACATTACATAGTGCAAGAGGCCTCAAATATGAGAACTGTTCAGGATCTGATGACTTAGGAATGATTTTTACGAAGTTCAAATTCATATCGCCAGGAATAAAACCCAAAATTCTAATATGTTCCACAACCATAAGCAGCTCGTCCTCCAACATATCATAGAAGTGTAAATAAAATTCAGTCAGCCATCCATCCGACCTAAGACTTTTGTCACGTGAAAAAGATTTTAATGCAGCTTCTAAATCCTTCTTAGATATCTCTGAATCGATAACATTGTTTGCATGTAGGTCAAACATGGTGGGCATATGTTTTAGTACCCAATCTTGGCTTTGATGATCAATTTCATGGTCAACTTTATAAAAATCAGTGAAATAATTGAGTGCTTCAACCTGTATGTCCTCCATTTTATGTTTCATAGAGCCATCCACAGCCTTTATTATTGAAATTGAATTCTTATTCCCGTGACCATTTGCACAGTTATGGAAAAACCTTGTATTTAGATCGTCTTCCTGCAACCATTGAACTCTGCTTTTTAATTTCCATGTAGTTTCCTGTATTTTAAAAATCTCAAGCTTGTGATCATCCAGCTTCTCAAGAGTGGCATAAGATAGAGAGTCAGGTGGGGAAATCTTCATGTCCATATAAATCTAAGCAATCATACTATCGATGTCTCTCAGCTCCATCCTAAGACCCACTGTTTTCTCTTTTTGCCATTTTTTAACAATGGTTTTGAGGCTACATAGTTTAGTAGCAAACTTAATCCAACCCACCTGTTCTGGGTCATTTTCCTCCTTTCTCCAGAAGTCAATCACCATTTTATTAAAGGCAAGGTCCTATAACCATACACGGTTGAATTTGAAAGGCAATTCAGCGAATATGGGCTCCTGTCGCCATGTGAGAGATACCACCATATGGTCTGAGAGGCATGAAGAATATACCGCAACCCATATGTTCCCCTATAGATTGATAAGAGAAGCCTTAATAATGGCCTGATAAAGGAATTTATAGATAAAGTCACTTCCAATGCGCCTATTCATCCAAGTCAGCACCAGAGGAGAGGGTTTGATATCAATCAATCCCTAGTCAATGAAAATTTGTCCAATTTTAGCAGCCATAAGATCCTGCCATACCCTGTCACCCCATGGTTCTTCCACAAATATGGTGGCATTGAAATCACCCATTATCATAAGATTATCTATACCAAGGAGCCCAGATTGATCCAGCCTTTCCCAGAAAGCCACCCTGTTTTGCAAGGTGCATATAGGTTTATAAAGAAGATTGGCTCCGAGACCCCTCTTATATTACCATATAGAAAAATAACTCCAAATAATTTATAGGCCTTTAGACTGTATAATAAAGGGTCCCAAGTGGCCAACATTCCACTTGCCCAACCCACTACATCCACTCCCACTACATGCCAACTCAAGCATATACTTAAAATGGTCTCAGTAGCAATAGTCTGTTTACAAAGAGTTTCTTGGAGAAATACCATTGATGAATTTATTTCTAAAAACATCTGGTGAAGGCAAAGATTTTGAGAGGGTCCGCCCAACCCTCTTACATTCATAGATATCATAGTAATCATTTAGGTACTTTATTGGCATTACCTGCTCTAAGGCCCCGAATATCACTAGTTGTAGTAATAGGAACATCATGAAAATCATACAGATCCCTTTCAAATAATTATTTTGTCTTGAGCCGACCACGAAAATGCCTTGATCCCTTTTTAGTATTCTTCCTGACAGTGATGTTTGAAGCCGTCTTAGGAGATATATGAGGAAAGTGTTTTGAAATTCCTTTATCAAAGACAATATTTGTAGCCATATCTAGCATTGGGTTTCCTAGAAGCGTATCTAAATCACTACCCACAGTATTTTGCAGGGAATCTGGGCGTTGTGGGTGATCAGGTTCATGAGAAGATAACAAAGAAGCCCATTCCAGGGGGGGCATCTATGGTGAAACCACTAGCAGTTCAGAGGGATGTGGATGTGGTGATATGGTAGGATTTTCATATAGATAGTTCCCTGGGGGTCATATATTTGTTTATCAGAGTGTGGCAAGGTTGAATCATGGGAAATTGGAGAGAATTCTTGACTGTAGCAAGGGGAACCTGTGTTTTCAGGTAGAGATGGGCCTTTTGCAGTATGTATATTTAACAAAGGTAAGTCCAAAGAGTAAGATATGACACTGTTATAAGAGTGGGGAATTGACTTACCCAAGTTAGACCCAGATGCATGAGCTAACTTCTTTCCATGTTGGCCACCAAAAGACATGTCTTTGCGGCATCCTATCCTCCATTTTATTATAGGATAGGTTCTTTGTAAGTGACCAATGTGGTGACATATGAGACAATGGAATGGCACACCCTAGTAGTCCAGTCTTTGTCGGTGTATTCGTTGTCCCAAAATTAAATCAACATCACTTGGAAACCCACCTCGGAATGAAAATTCAATGAAAATCCAAGCAATCCGCTTTTTCGTAGTACCAATACATCGAGGATCCAAATATTTGGTCATTCCAATGAAATTTCCAATAGCCCGAAGCATTTTCAAGGTCCAAAACTCTAGGGGTAAGCCTGATAATTTGACCCAAATTGATTTACTCTTCAAGGCATCAATTACAGGATTGAAACACAAAAACCATGGGAAGAGTTGCATGAAACTCCTGTCTCGGACCCAGGTTCGAGCCATAATCTTCCTACAATCTTCCTCATGCGGAAAATGCACGTTGATCCAATTCCCCATCATTTTAATTGCTTTAGGAATGCAACCCAGAATTGGAAACCAGAATTTTTTTACCCACTCTGGCATATCAACAATTAAATCCTCTGGGTACAACCATCTTCCTATCAGAGCTCTCTTTTACAAGCTTCCAACTCTGTCCCAAAGGTCGTTATGTTCCAAAATTACTTGTTTGAAATTAGATTTAGGTTTATAGCAATGTTCCTTGTAATGAATCTTCCTCCTATATAAAATTATTTTTGAATCAGAGTGTGCCACATTCCTGTGTGAAGAAAAACCCTGCCTCTTATCATTCTAGAGCTCATTGGAAGTATGTTCCGGTACATGATTCGGGTTATGATCAGAGTCCACCCTTTTGCCATCCTGGACAGTCTTTCACAGCTGCTCCTTTTCAGAACGTAAGGTGGTGGCAATTAGAGCCTCATGGGTGGATGTGTCGGAAGAAAGGATGTAGTACAATTGTGTTGAGTGTAATATTGTCAAAAATGCTATAAGATTTTCATCAAACATTTCACCAAGGAAAGCCTCTTTTAGATTGATCAAAATGCTATAAATAGTTTTATATATTTGAAAATATTGTTCGGGACCACTGTTGAAAACTTGTCTGGGGTAACCTAGCCAGAGTACTTTCAGATTTGCAAAAATAATTTCAAAAAATTTGTCAATAAAAAATTTATAGTGTACATAAATTTCACCCAAAAGAATATCGTACTCTCCTACTTTGCAAGAAACTTGTCAAAACCTTGCACATTTTTGTTTTAAATGTACACAGAATTTCACGCAAATTTTTTTACTAGGTTTCTGTGGAGTCAATTTTTCTGAGTCTGAATGCCAAATTTGCGAGTTAGCGTTGAGTTCTAAAAACCAAAATTTCTTGTCGATTTTTTGCCGAGTCAAGCTTTCTCTAAGTCTAGACTCGAAGTTAGACTCAAGTTTTGTTGCTAACTATTTCTCAAGTTATTTTTTCCAAGTTTTTGACTTGTCCCCCCACACTTGATAGTGAGGAGGGTATGATCACTGAGTCCAAGTGATAACTGGTGAGTTTTACCACTATGATTGGGGTCCTGGTAAGAATTTGCAGTGTCCACTCTGGAAAATCTTCTACGATTAGCACAAAAATAGGGCAATGTAAAATGGGATCAAGCCTTCTAACATTGTTCGTTTAAAAATTTATTTCTTATCCATGAGTATGATTGTCTTTCGTCGGCTGTGTAATTTTTCTCCATAGTTGCCGAATATCATGATGTTACATAATTGTTTCAATATTCTGTTGTAGTATTGATTGCAGCAAGAGTAATGCTAAAAAAGGTCTGACATAAAAAATTGTTGTCATCACACAGTCACACAAGCATAGATCCATCTTAGCACAAGATTTATTGAGTGCTAAGAGATTTGTAGGTGGAGTTTTTCTCTCCCCTGGTGTGCAATAGATCTGAGGTTGATATGGATCAATGCTAGTAAAATAAATCACTCTGATTGGATTGATTGAAATTAATGTTTAGAGATATTTACATCACTCAAAACATTTATTCAGTCTTGGTAACGGTTTATGCATTGTGTAAACTTCTCAAAGAGTAGTAGGGAAAAAGGGCAATATAGAATTGGTTTATATGTTGGGTGAATTTGGATCAAAGAAAATCTGCATTACAACAAGTTTTCGACATAAAGGGATGCAATTCTGAAACAACAGACAAATACCTTCAAAATTTCAATGAACGAGTGGATGGAGAAAGAAAATTACATAAAATTGAGCCCTCCTAGGTTGTTGATGGTAAGAAATTAGTAATCTGTCGTCAAAGATCATTTCTCTGAAGTTGTTCGTTTTCAATTTTTTTATGATTTTCCTTGACAGTTAGTTGGAAGGCTAAGACATTTTTCTTTCGTATTTAGTGGGTTAGGTTAGTCAAATAATGGTTGGAACTTTAGTTATGTTCTTTTCTTGGTCCTAGGCAAAGAAGGGAGAAGGGAGAAAATAATGTGACACTGGGTATGCCTAGATGAGCTTGGCATGGAAAAGAAATCCTTTGATCTTACTAGGACTTTAATTGTCACAGTGGGAAAATGGGGTCATCCTTGGTGCCAAATGGGGTTGTCCTTGGGCATCCACAATTTCTTGTGATGCCGGTGAATGCAAGGGAAAATGTTGACAATGATGAAAATAACATAAAGAAGGAATGAAACAAGTGGTAGTGCTACCTTGAAACACATAATAAAACACCGTGTCGTGATAAGCCACAGAGATATATTTGAGCTGCTTTTAGTGTCCTTTATCATTCAATATCAAATAGGTTAGCTTCAAGAATTGAATTTGTCTTTCATTTATGTATGAGAAGGGTGCTATTTTCACAAACTTCTGTCACGGATTCCATATACCCTCACAGTCCTTATGAAGAGATATAATGCTACTACATATTCTAATGTCACAGAGATGGGCCTTATATCATCATAATAAATTTTGTCATGAAGTAGCATCCCTCAGGTTTTCGCATAGGATGCCACTAAACTCTGATTCTTGATAATTCAAAAAGTTCTGTATGTATTTTTATAGTTCAGATCACAAATATACATGTTCTACTTTTCATAGAGATACTCAAACTTTTTACAAATGTAAATTCCGTCATTACACCAAAAGGAATTCTCTTTGCTGGCTTGGGGTGAGCAAACATTATTCACCCCAGCCAATGAGAAGCCTTTCTTATCGCCATTCCAACCAGTAAAATTTAGACATGTGGAGCCACCTCCAACCAATGAAAATCTTCCATTTGAACCTGTTACCAACTATTAGTTTGAGTTTGAAAAATACTTGTCTTGATTGTTCATAGCTATCAACCACATTTCCGTCTCTCGAAGGGTTTTTCCCTATTTCGCATGAGCCACAAGCCATTTTTTTGGAGAATGTGACAGTTTTTTAGCGATGGCCTATTTGCGGGCTTCTCCAGTGTTGGGCTGGTAGTAACCTCCTCCTGCTCGAACTCAGACGAATGTGACAGTTTCTCAATGAAGAAATAACTACGAGCGTCTCTGGTGTTGGGCTGCTACTCACCTCCTCTTGCTCGGAGTCGGACGAGGACATAGAGGTAGAGGTAGAAAAGAGACGAGTTCAAAGATGAGAATAGGGAAATTTTATTTTTGAAGAAATTGGGGGTTTAATAGATTTGGGTTGATTATATTTAGAATTTGGAGAACTCTGTGTGTGTGTCTTGTCGAGTCTCTATCTGGTTGATTGATTTAGCAAAAATGTCAAGCGTTTTTGCAGAGCAATCAGCATATTCCATGGGGCCATTTCCCTATTCGTTTTTCAATGATCATTCTTCTGGTAGCCATGGGGATGATTTGGCTTGTTTCAGATCCCCTAGTCTCATTACATGAGTTCTTCACCTTCAAGATTCGTAGCAGGTCGCTGGTTCGAAGACTGACAAAAGTTCTCTGAGTATTCCTGATTTTCCAGACATGAGCTATGGCTATGAGAGCAATGGAGATGCCACAGCTTTTCTGCAGAAAGACGCACTGGGCAAGATGACAGGTGTTGTATTAACAACACATTTGTGGGCTCGCCTCGGCTAGAGGATTTGTTTTGTGCCCTGCAAAAGTATTTTCCTTCTAATGATGAAGATGAAGAATCTTTTCCTGCTGCGGATGCTTATTCCTGTGACAAATTCAGAATGTACGAATTTAAGTTCTGGCATTGTATGAGAGGATGGAGCCATGACTAGACTGAGTTCCCTTTCACTCAGCCCGGTGAGAAACCAAAAAGACGCGATCCTCTACGCTTTCATTATTTTGGAACTACTTGCCCAAACTTCAGAAAGGGGACTTGTCGCCGAGGGGATGCCTGCGAGTTTGCTCACGACGTTTTTAAATGCTGGCTTCATCCCAATCGATATTAGAACCAACCTTGTAAATATAGCTGGAGCTTCTGTGAAAATTTTATTTCTTTTCTCATACTCCATAGCAACTCCGCTTGTTATCACTCAGAAAACGACGATGATCTGGGTGATTGGTTTGAAGAGCCTGTTCAGAGGGTTAAATATGGGAAATACTTGAGGGCAAAGATATACACAAGGCTTACTAGAGAAAATCTCAAGACTCTTCTTCACCAGCATAGTCGCTAGATGTCAGTTGGGTGAATGAGCTTCTCAAGTAATGGATTCAGGGTTGTAGGTTTTTGTTCATTCACAGGTATTGATCGTTTGATGAATTCGTAATTTTATTTTTAATTGTTTTTCATATTTGTATAAGTTGAGGACTTTAGTGGTTTTCACTCAAAGCCCATACGAATACAGCTTTGATTGTCACGATATACCAAAATGGACTTCAACTCTGATTAGTCAACTCTGTTATTAACTTATGAAGCCATATGGATACACAACTAGCAAATCTCGTTGTCATATAGTGCCTTTGATGAACTAAATGCAATTGTCGCTTGCTGCTTGCTAAAATAGGACATTACCTGACCCCACACTGAAACAAAATGTTGAATATCTCTTCCTAACGCTTGCATCTCCTGTGTTAGGAAGAGATACTGCGGAAAATTTCCAGCCTGTAGCTGTATTACATCTTAAGTATCATGCCATTTTTTTCGTTCCTTACTTAGATTAGGTTGTATAGCACTTGATCTTTAGCACCTGTGGATGCACAATACTCATACTATATAGACCTGCAAGTATTATGTTGTGTACACTGTAGATCCACTATTTTTATTAGTGTGGTCGGATGTATGGATGGAGATTCAAATATATGTATGAGCATTATATATGGATGGATACACACACACGTATATATACAATCATAAAGCTGCTGAATGCATTCCTTTGGGTGGAATTTAAATGTTTATAAATATTGGTTTAGTTGATCTGTTTTGGTCATATGTATGCTTTAATATTGTTTCATTTTCTCCAGACAAGTGCTAGCTTGTGGTGCAACTTATATTTCATTGTTGAAGATGAAGGCATCCACTAATTCGTGTCTTCGAATAGCTTCTACAATTTTAAAATCTCCTATCTATGACACTTGATTACACAAATCCCTACAATATGTCTAGGATTCATTTAAGATATATAGATTCCTGGGAGACCACACTATTACCCACATGAGTACATTTATATGAAAAAATAATGTTCACAATAGAGGACTTCAAACAGTATTTCCTAGAAAACAATAGTAGTTTTTTGGTCTAATTTCTATGTTATAGTGGGGTTCACATCCTTGTACTAAATACTTCAGTTCCCATGGAGCTCATGATAGGATTCAATTCTTCTGAGTTAGCACCATTATCATAGATCAAGGTTGTTTCTCTATTTTTTTAGAGTTCCTTTATGAATTTCAGAAAATCACCATGTTGAGCTGCTAATAAACTGATTGCTCCTACTTGCTTTTTTTCCTCCTCTCCTATTCTGTTTCATAGTAAATTACTTTTATGGTGCACATCTAAGACAACATATAGGTTATAAAAGTATTATGTGACATGTTGGAATGCCCCTTGCAATCCCTTTTCTATTCAGTGGCAAACCCATGCAATCCCCTTACAACACCTTTGTAAAAGGGAGTTAGTTTTATAATTGTGGATCTGGTTCCCTTATATAGTCGACAATTTCCTTTGCATAGATTGGGTGTAGGGCCTTTTATTCATTGGCACTTTCAAGTCATAATATATAATAATATAGGTTTTTTATCATTTCAAATGAGAACTAAATGTCCACTGAAGGCTTTCTGATATTATTATGAATTTCATTATCTGATCATCTGAAGTAAAAGTATCCATATTTGTTGCAAAAACTAATATTACCATCTTTCCATGATGTGAAATTACGTTCTTCAAGGTGATCTGTTATTGGATTAGTTTTTCTAAGTTGTGATACTCGTATTCATAAATAAGATTTGAATTGTAATTTTTGAAAGGAGGGAGTGAAACTACCAGATGCCTTATCCTCTGCATGTACCCTACAAGCATTTCTCTCTACACAATAAAAGGAATAGCAGTGTGACAAATCATCCAGAAAATTGGAGGAAATTCGTAGGCTCAAAAGTGTTGTAAGTATTGAGTATAAAAAATATCTTCACTTGGTGACGGTTATATATTTGTAATCTACTCTTAACCTTCTTCATAACCATCTGGGGATTCATTCGCAAAATTCTCTAGGAAAACTAAAAATTCATTACAAATTGCAGTCCATATTTTCCTAACTCTCATTGCACATTTTTTTTTGTGTATTTTTTTTTTCAATATTCTTTTATAATGCTTGTTTTATTTTTTATTAAATGCAGACTACATGGCCAATTATGCAGGGCCTTGGCTTCACTGATGTATACTCTTATTGTTTAGAAGGACTTCTATAATGTTAGATTGGAGAAAGGTTACAAGAATTCATAGGTAAACTACTCTCTTTTTTTTGAAAATTTGTCTTTTAATCTTTTGATATCTCAAGGAACTTGTTACAACTCTTCTCTTCACTCTTGCAAAATGAAAAAGAATGCAAGTTTATTGAATTTGACAGAGAGAGGTTGAGATTAGGATCTTGTTTTGCTAGATAAAGTGCATTAATCTACACCATAAGCAATATTTTGTTCACATGCATGCAAAAGAATTGAATCCATGCTTTTTTAGTATAGAGAGTTCCTTTGCTCTTCCTTCTTCGATGTGATACTATAGTGCAGATATTGCTAGACAATTCTGTTATTCATTCTTGAAATTTAAGATAAATGGAAGTCTTGTAAATTAGACATAGAGAGGTCAAGATGTAGATCAGCAAGCTAGATAGTGAATTGATCTACTCCATGAGAAATACATTCTTGCACAAGCATTTAAAAGAGTTGAAGCTATGCATATTTGGTCTATCCAGAGAGTTGCCTTTGTTCTTTCTCTTTTGTCCAGTTACTAGCAGTGCAGAGATTGCTAGGACATTTTTGGTATTCCTTTAAGGTCTCTTTTCTTGAAGAATAGATTGAGGTTTTCTAGATAACTTGGAGTGAATCATATACACTTCAATTATGATTGAATGAGCTATTTAGCAAACCTCCATCTATTCTTCAAGCCAAGAGATGATAAATATTTATCAAGAATGCCCTAGAAATATCTCCACTGGTGGTAAGAAGTTAAAAGCAATTGTCCAAGTAGACCAAAAAAACATAGCTTCAATTATTTTACTTGCTTGTGTAATAAATATTGCTTTTGCATTTCTGTCAATTACAATTTTTTACCTTATTCGTAAGACCTTGAAACTTTCTCATAGACTTAATTCATAGTTTCAGTTCTGTGATATTTTATAAGAAAATATATCTTATTCATTCTCGTGACATCAAATCTCTTACAATGTTCAATCTCAAAAATCATGTAGCATTTTCCACAGCATAGATTATGTGAAGGAAAATCTAGATTGTATTATAAGTTTCTATAGTTGTAGTTGCAAGTTTTCTTTCTTAGTTCTTCAAGTTTGGGAATGAACAATGGTCGTATGCATACATGCAAGTATATCCATGAGCTTTTCTGTATCAGTTCTTCAGATATGCGATTGAATTGTAGGTGCATGAATGCAAAGATGCCCATATGCATCAAAATAGGCACATGCATGAGCTTTAGTTTGAAAAGGTTTTAGGTATAGGAAAATTATGAATTATGGGTTTTTACATACCAGGACTAATTAGTAACTTGCTGAAACAATGGAGAGCTAGTTATATGGGTTTATGCTCATATCCTATCAATGAAGGAAAAAGATATTTGGGGAAATTCAAGACTAAAATGAAATAACCTACAAAGCTATGGTGTCTTGCAGACTATTGTATGGCTGGTGGGATATGAGTCAATAAAAATTTTGAAATTACTTTTGGTTTGCATTAATTTGAAATTGTAACACACTGAAGTATTAACTGCAGTGCCTACTGCTTAGTCATCACCTTATAGGGTCTAGTTAACTGTAATCTCAAATGTGAAAAATAAATTGAATATTGATGCTTATAAGGATTTAAGCGAGTTTCCAAGGTTTTTAGGAAACTCATGTGCCCTTCCTCTCTTCCCTCCAAACCTATCTTGCACTCAAGGAAACCCATTCCAGAATAGGAGCTATGTTCTTTGTTTGTTTTTTTGGACAGGAATCATTTTGCAGTAGAAGGAAATGGTTCCACATATATGCTGTAACCAGATCCCATGGTTGTAATGGCCAGGACTCAGGTGCAGATCCCTGTTTCTGGAATCAAACACAATTGCTTCACATGAAAGGGTTGAGTTCTAAGCCCTGATTCTGGAGTCCAACCCAATCCCTTCGCAGGAAATGGTTCTAATTTTGGAATCACCAAAATTCAAATAAATGGATGAGGATCCTTGTTTCATGAATCTGTGACCAGAAGAGGGAGCATAAGTGCCACCTCCTACAGGTGATTCTAGTAACTATGGGTGGAACCATTTACCTAGAGGTTTTATTAATCTTTAAATATGCACCAGAATAGGAGTGGTGCTTTTTTGTTTTTATGGTTTGTACAAGATTCCATTTTCCAGCAAATGGAAATGATTCCACCTTTGATGGAAACAGATCCATTGACAGGAAACAGTTTGGTGCAGATCCCCGATCATTTGACATGAAACAATTATGATATTGGAATCTCCAAAATTCAGATATTTGGGCGTGGATCCCTGACTGTTGAATCTGACCTGAATAGAGCATGAGCACCACCTCCCATAGGTGACTCTGGTGACTGTGAGTGGAATTGTTTACCTTACGTTGCCTGGCAACCAATATCAATTCGATTTCTATAGATTTGAGAGGGATTGACAACCAATTCTGTATCCTTTTACTCAAATAGGTCAATGAGCCTCACTAATGTGAGCTCAAGTAATGTTTTCTCGACAAACTATCAAGGTCATTTTTCTCTTATTGATAGCACAACATAATTCACGCCTCCTCCTTTCGGTGTTCCCTTACACCTCCCAGTGCAATTGCTAGTTAACTGTAGCTTCAAACTTGGAATTGATCAGAATCTTGGCTTTTATTCATAGTTATGATTTTTGTCCCTTCTATAGGCTTTGTACCTTAGTATTTTGGTATTGTAGCATAGAGTAGATCACAGAATTTTGATTCATTTTGCACAAAGGTATAGAGATGTTCATTCCTTTATGTCACAGATAAGACTTGTTTTACATGTCTTTAAGTTTATCATTTGTACATTTAAACGGCTTAGAGATGATCCACATGGTTTTGGTTTCATTTAACTTCAGATCATAATACACTTATATCCTTCGTCTCACAGTGCCACAGATTTTCATTGATGACAAAGATGATGGTCTTTTTAGATGTCAAAGATGGATAGTCTCCCAAATGAGTTGAGCTTCCTGATAAAATCTTCTTCTCAGCCTACTTCCAACATATTTTGGACAAATTTTAAACTCAAGACCGAGCCTTTATTCATGCTGTTGTAGCCTTCCTCTATACTGTGATTACCTTTAGCCTGCCTGAGACCCAAACTATTCGACCATGTAGATTCCACCCCTTCACCACCTTTCTCATTTAGGTTTCAAAATTGATTAGCTCCATCCAAATATCTTCTGTCACATAATGACAGAAACTAGCAACACTTAGGAGGAAAGTCTTGGTCAACCAACTCTTTCTGAAAACCATGGGATATGGGGCACTCAAAATGTCCTCCATTTCCAGCAATACTTCTAATTTAAATTGGGCCAAAATTCTGATGGAAATCTCAATTCCACCAAATTTGGAGTTCTTTCCATAGAGAAATCTGACCCTAAGTACTTTGGCACTCTCCAAATTTACCCAAATTCTTAAAAACCTAAAAAAAGTGGATCAATCACAACCATGCCTACGACATTTCACTAGATTCTGGCATAGGTTTCCATGAATGGTGCGCTTTGAGTGCCCCTTGTCAAAGCTCCTGAAACCCTTCATGAAACAAGAGTTTCTTGAGACTCGTCTATTGTATGATAGCATATAGTGGTTGAAGTGACATGTTTATGAAATGGAAATTTTTGAGTATGGATGAAAGGAAATTCGAGTCACTAGAAATTTTGAAAGACAAATAGAATTAGATATAGATATGGCAACGAGTCGAATCCTGAATGAGTAGGTCCTGCCCTCTTTTAAAGATAGGTAGATGTTCATCGAGATATTTTACTGTTTATCCCCCTTCCTCCAATGGTTCTCTTGAATCCTGTTGGGGAATGTGATTTGGAAAGTGCCTTGATTCACCAAGACGAGAATAATTGAAATGTTTCAGTCTTAGTAGTTAGACTAAGGTGGTAGAAAATTCATAAACAACCAGTGTGGACCTCCTAATACAACTATGAAAACGTGGGTGACTATAAACATGGACCCTAAACCTCATCACATCAAAATCAATATTAAGAAGTAAACAATTTTATTTGAAAAGTCCAAATAATATGAGAGGATTTTTTTTCTAAAATAATCCCAGACTTTTACAGGGCTAATAATATGATTACATGTCCTGAACTATTTTGAAGTGATTTTATGTACAGATAAACCTTTTCCCCTACATTCCACAAAAAAATTGTTGCAACAGCCATTTTCACTATAAAGAAAAGGGAAGGCCATCATATAATAAAATAAATCGTCCATTGCATGGAAACGTACAGTGGGTGAATTAACATGTTTATAAGACTAAAAATTTCTTATAATGAAAGGAGATTTGGGTCATTAGAAAACATGCTTTCTGAAAGAAAGATAGGATTAGTTATAGATATGGCAATGGGTTGAAGCCCAAATGAGTAGGGCCTGCCATCTTTTACTGTTCATACGCCTATCATCTAGTGGCTTTCTTGAAGCCTTCCGGGGAAGGCGATTTGAAAGGTCCCTGATTCAGCATGGACATTATGAATGAAATTGTAAATCTGAGTAGCTAGACCATGGTGATAGAAAATTCATAAAAAACCAATGTGGACCTCCTAGGCCAACTATGAAAATGTGGGTGCTTGTAAACATGAAATTAGCTTTGGAGAATGCCCTGATTCACCAAAGCCACTATGGGTGAAATTGAAGGCATACACTTACATCAATAAATTTTCTTTATAAGCGTAACACCAATTCATATACATGACTCTAAATTATATATACTTATGACAAAATGACAAACCCCTAAAAGACATCAAGAAGAAGTCTTTGACCTTTAATAAAAAACTCCTTGCTCATGAAACCCATGATGCACAAGTATTACAAAATACATTTTATTATATTTGTCTTCTTCATTACATAAATTCATAATTACAAGTCATTATGAATACCAAACTTAGTTACACGTTCCAACATTCCCTCTTAACTAGGGAGGTACTCATAATGGTACATGGTCACTCTCAATCTGAAGAATCTCATAAGAATAATTCGATTGGTAATCCATTTATTATAGCATCTTATTAACCAGCATTGTCACAATGCAAGGCCCTGATTAAAAACTCCATCTCTTCATGATACCATGAACTACAATTCTGGCGAGATCAATGATTATAGACATCTTCATCATTCTCTTCTAGGTACATATTCAACCCACGTGTTCACCGAGTATGACCTCATAGGAATATTCTTTTGGGGATATCAAATCCTCAAAGAATACCCATCCTTTCATGACTACTCTTACCTTGGATACCCTAATACATCCCTAAAAGAATATCAGATGCTAGATGATTATCCAATCCCACATTTTGTCTTCCAGGTGAAGACTAGAATGATACGTCTATCTATCCCTCTTAATTAGGGAGGACATACCCATTCCTATCAAGGAATGTTCTCAAGCTCCCTCTTATCCAAGGACTTTTCAAGGCTCCCTCTTAGCCAAGGACTTGTCTAGTCTCCTAGGGACTTGCTTCCAAGTTTCTACTAGGTAAGAAACTTATTACCAACCCCCCTCTTAATTAGGGACCTATAGCAGCAATGATGAAAACATTGAGATGCTCATGAAGAACTACTTTCTTTGGTGTCATGAATTTATTCGTTGTTGAGGAGTCTTCATCTCTGGGATATCTTCATTAGGGCTAAAATCACCCATCACTTTCCATTTTTGTCTGAAAGTTATCCATCAATTTTTCATCTGGTCTACCTTCCTATCATGTTTCTTTCCTTCGAAACATACTTCTTCCAAGGATCTTACATCCTACAATATGGTTATCAACCTGTGGAAGACATACTTCCCTTTGGTTGCTATGAATAAGCTCATCAGATATTATTAAAATATAAATATGAATAATTAAATCAAAATTTACCTTAGTGATGATCTTTCACCATGACATCCTTCTTGTAGGAATCAACATCCTTTTTTGTTTCCTAAAGATATGTATTGTCAAGGGTCTCTATCTTTTCTAGAATTTTATTAGAGTCCACATATCTTCCCTGGAGATCTCCTAGTTAAGTCTTCTTTGCTTCCTTAGATGTTGATTACTTATTTCCATGGTTGTACTTCTCATGATATCTTCCTTTTTCTTTCTCCACAGTTTTATTTAATTCACAGGGACTTCCATTATGCAGTTCCTTGATAATTTACAACCACCTCATATTCCATATGAGGACATATTATGTTGATTTCATCTAGTGTAGATCATGCTCTTTTGGCAACCTATGCATTAGAAGAGTTTCTGCTTTCTATTTTGATCATAATTCTAAAGATAGAAGTATACTACCTGCAACCACATGGCATGACTTCATAGCATCCAGTGTCAAGATATATATACATTTACCTCATTCTTTTCCTTTTGAGTCATCCTACAGCAGGTTTCCTTATAATGAAAGAGTTTCATTTTCTTGATCTTCTCCATCAATATGTCATCATATTCTAATCCCAAAATTCTGTAAGTTAGAATTCTTGATGAAACATTTTTCTTTCTTCTTATCTAGTGAATCCA
Organism: Pinus albicaulis; assembly: GCA_034641835.2. Taxonomy (NCBI): domain Eukaryota; kingdom Viridiplantae; phylum Streptophyta; class Pinopsida; order Pinales; family Pinaceae; genus Pinus; species Pinus albicaulis. The sequence continues at coordinate 423,967,411 of CM076579.1, read as the reverse complement.
AAGAGGATTCCATTAGAAAATGTCAACACCTATTTCCATATTTCTTATTTAATGATGACCCTTGATCTAGCTGACTGCCTTACACACATATTGTTTTCAGTGAGGTTCCTAGGAGCCACTTCTTTCATGGCACTCTTGTTGACTGTTGTGGTCTTATTCCTTGGAAGTTTTTATCAACATGATTTCCATGCAAGCTATTATACATTGTCTTGAAACGTCCCTATTTTTGCAAAGAAGTTAACGTCATGCTAGTGATTAATTTGAAACTGTATTTTAGTGGAAAAAATCACTGTTTTTTGGTGGAATAGTTCATAATTTATTCTGATTTTTTTTTGCAAGTGTACTAGTCACGATGATAAATGTGTGGTTTACTTCAGAGGTTTCTCAGTGCTTTCTAGATACGCTTTTCATCATTTTCTTTGAATACTTCTCTAGTGCTTTACCTTCATATTTTATCCCCTGCACAATTTCTCCTAAGGTCCATGTTGTTATGTTTATTGGTTGTTTCTGTGGAAAATTTTTGCTGAGGTTTTGCAAGGTAAATACAAATGCAAAAAATACTATTTTACATTTTGATATTTGTTCAAGACATTCTTGTGTGATACTTGAATTTCATAAGTCTAGATTCCCATTTCGTTTTCTATATCAATATATAAGAACATGCCCATGGATTGTTCGTATTTCTCAAACTATGGAGTTGTTCCTTTCCTGTTGCATGTTCTTTTATATTTTTATGTTGTGATTCAAATTTCTATTTGTGTTTTCCAATTATTCTCCTACGTAGTACATGCTTTTTTATATTATATCAAAATTTATTCTTATTGTCTTTTTATTATGTATATTGAACATATTATTTCTAGAAACTTTTGATCTTCCTAGATTTTCTATTCCTTTAGTGTATCTTTGCACCTTTAGGGGCAATTGCTAGTTTAAAGTATAATTCTTTAAAGGGTGCTAGCTCAATGGAAGAGCACCTGCTTTATAAGAAGGAGGTTGGTGGTTCGATTCCATCGTGCCCTGATATTCATAGGGAATGAGGATGATCAGTTTTTGGTGAAGGATGATTTTTTGACCATCACCAACGAGCTTATGGTGACATTTTTCGACCCTCACAAAAATATGAAATGGTGACGGTCAACGAACACCACCATATATACACATCAATAGTGACGACCATTAAAGGTCCATCACCATAAATATTTGTTGTTGATATGAAATGGTGAGGGTCACTGTTTGTCATTATAGTCATTATTTGTGACATGCCTTAATGTCACCAATGAGTTTATGGTGACTGTCAATGAACGTCGCCATATATATGCACTAATAGTGACAGCCATGAAAAGTCCATCACAAAAAATCATTGTTGTTCATATGAAATTGTGATGGTCACTATCCGTCATTATAATCAATATTCGTGATGGACCTTGAATGTCAGCACAACACATACTTTTGGCGACGTCAGCTTTGGTGACGTTCAGTTTTTTGGTCATAGAGGCTATTGTCTGTCACTATCGCTCATATGAAATGGCGATGGTCATTATCCGTCGCTATAAATCATTATTAGTGATGAACCTTGAATGTCACCACAACACCTATACTTTCGGCAATGCCACCTTTGGTGACGTTCAATTTCTGGTGATGAAGGTTCTTTTGACCCTCATCAATGAGCTTATGGTCACCATTTTCGCCCCTCACCAATGTCCTTTTTTCTTGTAGTGAAGGGAAATCCATGGAGGTTTTTCACCTGGGGGCAATGAAAGAGTGTCGGAAATTGTTTTTGTATTGACGGGCCTCTTGCTCATGCTGGTGTATTTCCGACTGAGTGAGGGTAAGGAAGATTTCATGCATTATTATTCAAACCATTTCTTAAGTTGGTGTGTTTTAGAAATATATGGATTTATAAGTAGGGAAGTGGTAGGTATTGTTCTGATAGTATGGCCATTGAACTTGACACTTCACCCCCCTGATTGCAAGAACGGGAACAACACGAGCAGTGCGGAGGTCGAAGGGCATGCGAACTTCAACATGGTAGTGTTCACCCCACAAGATAAAATCGATGCTGCTTACATACATGTCGTGAAGACATATATTTTTCTTTGGATTTTCAAAGCCATTAGCCCTGCGAACAATATAGGAAAAAGAGAGTGAGCTAACAACATCGATAACATAAACGATTGAGCTGCAAGACACAATTTTGAGTGAGCTAAATGACACAAAATGAAAGGTATGGGAAGGTATTGTTTGGTCATTCGCAACGAGATGAGACCCAGTTGATGCAACGAAGAGGAGGATTTAAAACGGGCATTTTAGATGGTTGTAGGAAGGGTTGGGGACCTTTACGTTGTCGTTTTCAATAGTGTATAGGTGGCCAACTTGAATGAGAGCATGTAGGGATTATGCCAAGTCATTGAAGGTGGAGACATGGACTTCCTCACAATCATGGTAAACAAGGTCAAATGCTAGTGACTTCTCGATGACATGTGCATTGGTGTATTCGTGAAGGGGTGTTTTTGGAAGCACTTTTCCTTGGATGGACCAATATTTCTAGGTTGGCGATAGTGCTTTAAAAGGGAGACGTGTTGAATATGAAAAGGTGGAATCTAGGGAGGCTGGTAGGTGATTTATAATGGGGGGAGGTTATGAAAAGGGATAGGCAGAAGAGGAGGATGAGGTGGCATGGAGCATCTATTCAACAAAAACAATGTTACTGATGAAACGGGAACTATTTCCTCAAAACGGGAACTCTAGCCCAAAAAGACTCAAAAAACGTGAAAAAATGCCCCAAAAAAAAAAGTGTGTATTCTAGAATGCATATGTTCTTTTCTCAAGGTCAAATTTCATCTTTTTATAAAATTATGCTAAAAACGAAATTGTTTCTTGAAAAAATGATCGAAAAAACACCCTCAAAACAAAACGAGTTGATGCTGGAATAACAAAAAAAAATAAAAATTATGTCACACTTTTGACACATTGTAATAATGTAATTAAAGACAACATATTAGGACATTGAAGAATCATAAAATTCCAAATATTTTGATAGATGATGTTAAATATAAACAATATCATGTCAGAAAGGCTTATCATTTCGAACAATTTTTATCCATGTTGTTAAACATAAAACATCTCGACTCTAAAAAACCCTAAAATTGTAATTATTTTCAACCATAACATTAAAAATAAAATTTCGTAGCGCATAAAAACCTTAATGACAAGTTGTAAATCTCAAGTTTTTAAATCTTAAGTTTTCAAGATACTTGAACCATGAAATTATGGAGAAATTATATGACGTAAACAATTTTAAAAAATGAACAAGTAAATGAAAAATTTATTATTCATATATTTGTTTTTTTATATATAAAAACATATTTTTTTAATTTTTTAATTTATTTTTTCTTTATATTTAAATAATAATTGTTTTAATTTAAAAAAAATTAAAATTAAAAAATAAAAATAAAAAAATTTATATTTGTTTGTTTATTTTTAAAACATATTTTTTAATTTCTTTTTATTGTTTTTTTATATTTTAAAATTTTAATTGAATAGGTTTTTTTTTTTTAATTAAACAATACATTTTTTTATCATAATAGTTTTTATTTAAAAAAAAATTAATTTGCTGCCCGCCGAGGGCCAGAGGCAGGTTGGGTAGCCCTCAACAGTGCTACCCGGCTGACCTCTGGCCCTTGGCTAGGCGGAGGGAAATTCCGAGAATCACCCCTGGCTGGGCAGAGGGTGATTCTCGGAATTGCCCTCCGCCCAGCCGAGGATGATTCTCGGAATCACCCTCCGCCCAGACGGGGGGGGATTCTCAGAATCGCCCTCTGCCTAGCTGGGCAACATGGTCGAGAGCTGCCCAGCCTACCTCCGGCCTTCGGCTGGGCAGAGGGCAATTCCAAGAATTTCCCTCCACCTAGCCATGGTTTGGAGGCAGGTTGGGCAGCCCTCGATGGTGCCTCCAGCCCTTGGTTGGGCAAAGGGCGATTCCGAGAATCACCCCCAGTTGGGTGAAGGGAAATTCCGAGAATCACCCTCGACTGGGCAAAGGGTGATTCTGATAATCACCCCCGGTTTGGCAGAGGGCGATTCTGAGAATCACCCCCTGCTGGGCGGAGGGCGATTCCGAGAATCATCCTCGGTTGGGCAGAGGGGGATTCTGAGAATCACTCCCTGCTGAGCGAAGGATGATTCCAAGAATCACCCCTCGCTGAGCGGAGGGCGATTCTGAGAATCACCCCTGGCTGGGCGAAGATTCTTGGAATCCCCCTCCGCCCAACCGGGGGTGATTCTTGGAATCGCCCTCCACCCAGCCTGGGGTGATTCTCAAAATTGCTTTCTACCCAACCGGGGGTGATTCTCGGAATCGCCCTCCGCCCAGCCGAGGGCTAGAGGCAGGCCGGGCGGCACCATCGAGGGATGCCTCGTCTGCCTCCGACCCACAGCTGGGTGGAGGGAGATTCTTGAAATCGCCCTCCGCCTAGCCGGGAGCCGGATGCAAGCTAGGCAGCCCTCGAGGGTGTTGCTCAGCTGGCCTCCGGCCCCTGGCCAAGTGAAGCGTGATTCCAAGAATCTCCCTCCTCCGATCTGGGGGCCAGAGGCCAGCCGCATGGTGCCATCGAGGGCTGCCTAGCCTGCCTCCACCCAGCCGGGTGCTGGAGGCAGGTTGGTCAGCCCTAGACAGCGTCATTCGGCCTGCCTCTAACCCCTGGCCATGTGGAGGGTGATTTTGAGAATCACCCTCAGCTGGGCGGAGGGCGATTCTAAGACTTTCCCCCGGCTGGGCGGAGGTCGGCCGAGTGGCATCATCGAGGGCTGCCCAGCCCACCTCCAACCCCTGGCTAGGCAGAGGGTGATTCTAGGAATTTCCCTCTGCCCAGTCAGGGGCTAGAGGCAGGCTGGGCGATGCCATCAATTGAAGGAGATTGGGTTTTGGATCTATTTTTAGGTTCAGGTAAGTTTTATTATACAAATTTAAATTTAAATATTTTATTTTTTACTTTTTATGTCTTTATACTAATTTTCTTACTTATTTCTTTTGTACCTGATGATTAGGTACAACACTAGCATGTTGGCTACGAAAAGGAAGAAATTTCATTTCCATTGAGAAAGACCCAATGTAATGCAAATTTATTCAAAAAAGAATTAACGCTCTTGAATTCCTTCCAGATGCGAAGCAAGAAGTTGGTTTGAGGAAAGGGGATTTTAATGAATCACGTGTGGCAAAAAAAGCAAAGGAACCTCAACCATGATTATATGGAATTATTGGAAAGGGAAACTTTGGAAGATTTGCAGACAGGAAAGATCTATTAGAAGATGATAGTGATCAAAATGAAGAAGAAAATGTTGTGGAAGAAGCCATCAATGATGTTCTAGATGATGTTGAACATGTATTAGTTGATATTCTTGAGGATCTTTAAGTTATGCTTGCAAACAAATCTCATTTTTGAGATTTATTAATCAATTTTACTTGTAATGTTTAGACTTTGATATTTTATGAGAAGAATCCTTATTTTTTGAAAAAAACATGTGATTACTATTATTTTTTGACATAGAATTCAATAAAAATGCTATTTTCTTAAGTTTTTTTGTTAAGATTTTCCCAACAATTAGTTTATTTAACATGTTTTTTTTAACAAAAAGTCTCTAAAAGTGTATTTTTTGAATTCTATTTGTATTGAAAATTTGTATTTTTTTGTCATATCATTCAAAATATTGGTTTTTAAGCAACAATTATTTGATGTGCATTGAAAAATTAATTAGCAATATATAAACTTGCAGAAAATATAAACATTATAATATTGACCCTTTTTTCATTTTTTATCTATGTGGAAAAGTGAAGATATCGTTACAAATTTTTATTTTAAAAAATTTATTTTTTTCTTTTTAAAACACAAGTACATAAATGCACTTAAAAATAAACATCCGATAGAAGAAGAAGACATTAGAAAATGTATAGTGTCAAAATAAATCCTCTAAAAAAACATTGGTGATGATACGACACCACTATTCAAAATCGACATAAAAATCATCACCGAAAAAAAAAATAAAAAAAATAAAAGTGCCAAAAACATGCTAAAAAAAAAATTTGATTCTGCGTCAATACTTTTCAAAATTGGGTGTTTTTATTTCTATGTCAAAAAGTAGGTACCGTTGCAGTTACCTATTTCATCGGTAACAATGTTCAAAGAGAATAATATGGGTTGTTTCACCAACCAACGATGCCACATGGTGGACTATTTGGAGGTTGAGGACAAAGAGAAACCTGCAAGAACGAGCATTATGTGAGTGAAGAGGGGAATCAAAATATTAGAAACACAATTTTTTTTTTTAAAGGGACAGAAGAGGAGAAGCATAAAAAGGAAGAAGGGGGGAGCGGGGGGGTGTGGTTCGTTTGTAGCATACAAAGGTTGATGTGAATATGTGCATGATCTTATTTTGAGGGGAATAATGGAGCCTATTTGTAAGTCCCAGTTCTATGCAAGGCAAGTATGTGAAGAAGGGATAAAAACGGCATGTTTGTGTGCACCATCAGAAAGAGAGATGTGGTAGCGAGGTGTCGAAGTTTGAGTGGAAAATATTTTTTCAATTGCAATAATTTGGAGGGTTGGTTATAGCTTGGAAACACCAACGAACAACAAATAAAGTGCATTGCTAGTCAAGGGTGTCTCCATGGTCATACAGGCATGTTGTTACAAGAAATTGCTACAAGCGAATAGAAAGAGTAAGGTTACAAAAACAAAGTAGAATTTGTGTACTTAAATGAAGGAAAAGTAATTAAATTCTATTTTTGAAAGAGATGAAGAAAAAACTGAAATTGCAAAAATAAAGGATGAGTGTGTTCTTTTTTTGTGAGAACAAATTGGTGTTTATATTAAATATGAAGGAAAATGTGAAAATTCGAAAGGGAGGCCAGGTAAAACAATTGTCTGAAGGGGCAATAAAATGGTGTAGTGCATTTTCATATGTTTTTGGAACTAATTGAAACAATTAAGAGAATGTGGAACTTCCTAAAGATAAGTGATGTGAAGGTTTTGTTTTTTCATAAATGTTGTATATGTTTTACACTTTCTTAACTATAAAAATTCATGTTGACATGCTGAAGAGAAGGATGTTGAAGAGAATGGAAATGTATGGTACAAAAGGCAAAAAATGCACTGAAAAAGACATGTCTGAATAAATTCACCCATAAAAAATTTGAGATGCATCTAAAGGTGCATGGGAGAAGTTGTATTTTAGTGTTTTTGTGTGGTTTTTCTTAATGTGTATTGAAAACTTCATGGTGAAGGATTTGAGATTGGAAGTATGTAGGAATTGTTGTTTTTTTGGCTGAAAGGGACAAGTGTTTGCAAATAGTTTAGAAAACAAGAATGAATAAAGCAATGTGAAACTAATTTACTAAATATAGGAAAAGTGTATATACATACCTCTGAACATATAAAATAGAATTATGAAAAGATAAACAAGTTGAGATATTTACCTTGTGAGAGGGAGAAACAAAATATATGTTGTTATGTCAACACACAGTTATGTTAGGCAAGTTGCATTTAAAGATGCCAAGTAAAATGGCTAAGGAAGTATTCCAAAGTCCTACCTTTAATTGGAACAATTGCAAAATAAAATGAATCAAATGTAGAAAGGCGAGGTTAGAGTAGTGTATTACTATTTTAAAACTAGTAAAATCAAGTAAAACATCACTAGAAATATATCGTTGTATCTTTCATTCTAGTAAATTAGAATGACACTGGTAGTTCCCTATTACTATAGGATAAAGAAGAAATTCAAAAATCGGTCATGACCTCTAGAATGAACAAAGGCATTAGAGAAATCATAAAATGGCATGAGATGAAAGAATCATTCATTATTGTAATCTGAAAGGTTAGATGATGAACAAAAACTTTCTTCTAGAGTTTGATATGTACAGACACTTGAAATTTGTAATTTGAGAATATTTGTAACAAACAAACCTTCATAATGAAATTCATTAATATGTAAGGAAGTTGCTTTTCATTTTGTTTCAGGCAGAAAAATAAAATACAAGAAAAGTCCAATTAATTTATCACCAATGTCCTCTTAGAAGCGTAATAAAAAAAAAAAGTTAGTTTGAATAAGAATGAACAACAAAGATTTGTTTGAGGATTGATAGTTACAAAAAAAAATCTCATTTAATAATAATATAAGTTTCTGCCAACATCATCTAGTGATATGAAATAACTACCTCTATTAATATGCAAACAATATTCCAACACATGTCAGAATATTTTATTCGAAAATTGAAAAGTTGAATTTACAAAATGTTGATCCATTGATGTAGGAGAAGTTACTGTAACACATTCATTTTTAGCTGAAGTAGCTACTGCAACAATTTATTTGAACGATATGTCACCAAGTTCAATTTTGGGTGAGATGATAGTAGAGGAAGTAAAAATGGAAAGAAGGTCTCTCATGCAAACAGGAGGCAAATCAAGTCTAACCTTGCCTGACTATGAGAATGAAGATGAGGTGCGAGGGGGAAATTCCCATAGTAATTCATAGGCCACTCTATTCTCTCACATTTATTGTGAAGAAATGGGAAAAATCATTCAGAAGCCACTGTATGTTCTCAAATGTTCAGTTTAGAAAAAACATTAGAGTATTTTCATAATAGGAAGTAATAATTCGCTTCACAACTAGGTCTGTAACATTTAACTTTGCTAAAAATTGCCTTCAACTTACTCAATCCATCTGTTAGAAATTAGCATGGGAACATATTTTGGACAAAAAGCTTCATCATATAATCCCATTTGGAGTTAATATTGAAGCCTCTATTTTCCTTATTTTTTCCATGATAAAGTGAGATACTATATAAACCATCCCTATTAACATTGAATAATAGAATTCAATATAGGTCAGGATAATATTATACTATGTCAGGAATAAATTAATTTATGGAAAGTTATAAGGTTTTTTGAGAGTATTTGCAAGGTATAGAAGATTTGACAGATGATTGTCAATATTAGGAAGCCCCTTTGGAACATTTTCAAGGATCATAAAGGAAGAAACTGTTTGTTGTTTGTATGCGTAAAGCATGGTAATGTGAACTAGAAAATGATAGGTTACTCTAGAATAGTTTTTAACATCTCGTCAATAAGCAATGAATTTTGAATTTAAAAATTAATATTTAGTGTATGCAATCAAGTAGAAGATCAAAATATATACCATGCAAGAGAAATCAACTGCCCTTAAAGTGTTTAATGAATTGTCAGGTCGTAGTTTGAGAAAATATAATGTTATTGGTGTATATTATTCTGTAATGACTCTTAGAGAATTATTCTCTTTTAACTATTTGGCCAGAATTATATTTGGAATGTTCATATTATTTTTAATCACAGGACTTCATTCTTTTATCAGCGAGGTTACCAAAAACAAGATATGGAAAACATATAAAAAAATAGGCATAGTAAGGGAAATGGAAATTCTCAAGTCTCACACAAGTTTTATATATATTCAAGAGAAATCAAGGTTAAATACTCACAAGTGAGATTGGAAAACCACCCTTCTTTATCTCTTTCAATGGGTGCAGTATGTAATAGATATTCCCTAATTCTTGGGGTATGCTCTTTGTTAGAAAGTGGTCTGCCAATTTAGGAGCTTATATTCAACTGGACTTGTCTAATGCCAAAATCATTGTGTAGGAAGTAGGCTTTGCCATCTTATATAGGGAGACAACTATAGGTCCTCAATTTGAAGATTATTGTGATCTTTGGAATAAGTTGAGTTATAAATATGAAGAGTTTGGAAATTTATATGGCTTTGCAGATTCAATTATGGTTGAAGATGATAAAGATGTAATTTGGATTATGTATTTTGCTGGAGCTTGTTGTAAGACATGGTTTGGAGCTTGGAATTGTTCTAGCTTCAGCAATTAAACATTGATGGCAGTTTTGGATTTTCATATAGGCTTGAATTTGAGTGTACTAACAGAATTGTGGAATATGAATCCCTAAGCTTCGAATTAGATATTTAGCTAGATAGAAAAACTGAGTGCTCAAAGTTTATTGGGGATTCATACCTAATTATATCTCAAAGAAAGAAAATTTTAAACACAATAATGACATATTAAGGAGATATAAAAATGTTATAAAGTATACCACTAAACTCTTTAATTCATTTTCTATAGAAGTTGTCCCTAGGGAGAATAACACCATTGTGGATTCACTTGTTGTTGCAGCATCCAACTTACAACCTACATCTTACTTTTTAATTGGACAATGTACTTTGGAAGTAAATGTTACCATCATTATTTGATAACCTTTAACATTGGAAGTATTTAGTGTGATGCACAGATCCTTTGTTAAATGTATGATGCTAAATATTTTTTAGGAGTAAGATAAATGTTGAAGATTTAAAATATGAAGACCTTTTGGAAGTCTCCCTTCATAAAGGATTACTTCTTCTAGGAAATATCTTTGACACATATGATATGTGTAAGAAGAAACCCATAAATTACCAAACTACCGAAGTTGTTGAGATTTGAATATAACCTAAAATTGATCAAAGAAGGTAAAAATACTACTCACAAATATATAAGAGAATTTGGGCAACCTTTTTGTATATATGAGGATGTGTTTCTATGTTCCTATAAAAATTTAAAAGCCTAGAGTGAAGATGTAATCCAACACACTTACCGTTTGAAAGAAGAATCAAAACTTGTTAGACAAAAGTTACAACATATTAATCCCAATTGATCCCATTTAGTTTGAAAGGAATTACAAAAATTTGAGACTCTTGGAATAATTTGAGGTATAAAGATGAAGATTTTGGAAATTTATATGCCTTTGTAGATTCAATAATGTTTGAAGATAAGAAATATGTAATTTGTATTACGTACTTTGGTGGAGCTTGTTCTAAGACATGGTTTGGAGCTGGGATTGTTCTGGCTATTTTGAATTTTCGTATAGTCTTGAATGTGAGTGTACGAACACAATTTTTGAATATGAAGGAAAAATATTCGAATTCGATCTTGATTTAGGTAGAAAAAACAAGTTCTTAAAGGTTATTGGGGACTCAGACCTGATTATCTCTCAAATAAAGAATATTTTCAACACAAAAATGACAGATTAAAGAGATATAGAAATTTTATACGGTATACAATTCAACTCTTTAATGCTTTTGATATAGAAGTTGTCCCTAGCGAGCATAATTCCTTGGTGGATTAAATTGCTATTGCAACATCCACCTTGCAACTTACATCTGATTTTTTAAATGGATAGTGTACTTTGGAAGTAAATGTTACCATCATTACTTTATAACTTTGAACATTGGAAGGTCTTTAGTGAGATGCCCAGACCTTCTGCCTAAAAACTGAGAATTATGGAGGTGTTAATTTTGAATATGAATGGCACTTCATTGTTTTCATGCTAAAAAATAATAAATGGGATTGTGGAGGATCATTAAAAGTATATTGGAAAAACAGAGTGTGAGAGCATGCATAGGAGACAACAAGAAAGCTTGATACCACAGTGTGAACGCAAGCATTATGAAAAGATATCTATAAGAGATGTGTCTCAAAGAAGAGGCCACAAGTGAAAGAATTCATCATAAGTATATTCTTGATGGTAGGCTACAGATTTATTCCCAAAAGGGTTTCCTAGTTAAAAGACGTTGTGTTGTGATTCACATGTACGTATATTTCTTCCATTTCAACTTAGTTTTATGTTGGAATATCCAGGACGGAATAAAGTTGTTCAAACATAAAGTGACAAATTTAAATATTAATCAAGGATACATAGTTAATAACTTTGGGAGATTCTAGACTTGCACTGAGATATACATCAGTCGAAACAGTTTGCAGTTTAGCTGAAACAGTTCACTACTTAAAATGAAAATACATTTTGTGCCTAAAAGATGAAAATGTTGGAGGTTGGAATTTTGAATCGGAATCGCTCTTTGTTGTTTTCGTGCTAAAAAATAAGAAAGGGGATTGTGGAGGATGATTAAGAGTCTATTGGAAAAATAGAGTGTTAGAGCATGCATAGGAGAAAACAAGGAAGCTTCATACGAGAGTGTGAACGCAAACATTATGTAGAGAGATATTAAGAGATGTTTCTCAAAGAAGATGCCACAAGTGTAAGAGTTCATCATAAATATATTCTTGATGATAGTCTCGAGATTTATTCGCAAAAGGGTTTCCCAGTTATAAAACCTCGTGTCATTCGAAATAATCTGCGAACTATCTTAAACTGTCCATCACTTTTACCAAGGGTACTATTATAGTGAAATATGGTTCTCTAATGTGTTCTCATACAAGACCCGAAATAATCTCGAAATAATTACAGGTTATAGTGTTTGGAACAACAACGAGGGAAAATAACATACACACAACTAACCCGCATACAAACAACTAATTTCTTCAATTTTGAAATACAGTGAAGAGATTGAAGCTTACTTGATGTTTTGAGAAAGTAATTCTTCAAAGTCCTTGAGGCTAGAAGTCGGATGTTGCAAAGTCGACCTACTGAAACAAAATGAAGAAAGAAGAGACCCCTCACAATATATTAGCATGTGAACAAAGTGATATATTATAGAGAAGGAAGAAGTGACAGACTCTGCACAATGACGTCTTATGAAGGCCCATAGAAAAGGCCTGACAAGAAATTGTGTAAATGACATCCAAGGAATATGGAGGGAACTAGACAACACAAATGAATCTAGAGTATGGCCGAAGGGATTCAATTGCCCAGCCTAAACCAGAAGGGTACAACAACAAGAGAGAGTTTCCATAAAAAATAAAACCAAAGGGCATGGTGATAGGGTTATTGGTATTAAATTATGTATGAAAGTACTGGAATATTTTTTAGTTTCCCTCCTGGAATGTGTTGAATTCTCCCAAAGGATTTATTGGTATGGAAATTCTATATTGGAATGCGTTTAATTCTCCTTCCTAGACCATGTTGAAGTCTCAGGTGTCCCCTTTGGATGCCTGTAGAGAGGCCAAGTCTCTTACATGAAGAATCAAATGCTAGTATAATATAAAAATCACTTCTGCATCCACACTAGTTTCCTCTGGAATGGGCTCCCTCCCGGACTGTGTTGAATTTTCTTGCGTCCCCGCTGGATACCTATGGAGGGTGCCAAGTCTCTTACATGCAGAATCAAATGACAGTAGAACCAACAACCAAAGTCTTCCACTTCCATGTTGATCCATTTGGTCAAAGAGGCAGTGGCCTAGTCTTTTTTGGACAGATCGCTAGCTTTTATTTGTTGGAGTAACCATATGTCAAAATATAATAGTTTGGAAGCACGATAGGAAAGGATTCTCATTGGCTGGGGTGAATAGTGTATTCCCACCCCAAGCTAGAAAATAAAATTCCTTTCGACATAATTATAAATATAGAGATGATGTTATGTTTTTATACTAAATTTTATAAAAGATATTATTTCGTATATAAATATGGACAGAGATTTTAAATATTGATGTCAAATTTTTTTAAAGTAGCATGTTATTTTGTGTTTATTTATTTATTTTATGTTTATAATAAAAATAATATAAATAAAAGTTGTGCTTGTAATTATAAGGCATTTAAAATTATAATTCAAATATCAAGATTTGTTATTGGATTGGAAGGGATTTAAACTCCACATAATATTTTTAGAATGTTTCTAGTGGTATGCAAAAATCAAACGTTAAGATTTATTTCCAAAGTAGTTATATCTCTTTTTCTTTATTAATTAAGTTGGTCAATTTAAAAAAATATCACATGAACTAACATCATTTGAAATGAATTGTGGGTTTCTTAGACATGTGGTATTGATAAGCCATAGTATTGGCCTACGGTATTGTAACAAATCATGTTTTCAAATATGGTAAGATCAAGTGGATCCACATGGTTTAAAATCACGAAGTGAATGTTTTGATGTTTATCATAGATTGTTGATTATATGTGCTTACTAGTAATTTAATTTATATATGTTGAAAATGCAACAAGAAATTCCTAATTTAATTTTCCCTTGAATTAAATTAGGATAAAATTGTAATTCCACATCACAAAACAACTTGAATGAGTTAATTAAGTTTGCTTCACTTATTTCACTAAATTAATTGGATTTGATGGCCTAACTTGAGTTCTGTAGAGTAATTCTGAAATTTGAGGTGCCCAGTTTGAGTTAATTTCATTCGTAACAATTGAATTCAATTAAATTTAGTTAAAGTCAGTTAAACTAGTTCCAACTATTGGAGGAACTAGTAGAAGGTCTAGTAGTAGGGTGAAAATTCAATGTTCAACCAGTTATCTGCTCAATTAGCTAATAATTAACTCATACATGCATGACATTTGAGTTACACAGTTGAGATTGGAGTTCAAGGGTAGTGTACTATCAGTTGTATAATTTCCAAGTTGTACAGGTGGTGCATGCAGTTACAGAAGGACATATAGGGATTGTGCAGTTGAGGATGGGGATTTCCCTAGTTAAGAGGGGGATGATTCCTTAAGAAACAATTCAAGGAAATAGGAGCTTTACAGGCAGAAAAATTGGTTAAGTTTTTGGCTAGAGTGAGCTTGTGAGGCGGTGAGATAGATTATAATTGTGCATAGATTTCTCAGGCTTGAGCAAGCATTGTATTTATTCTCTATTTTCTGATTAATTAAATACATATAGGAATGGATTTTTAGTAGTTATTCCCCCCTAGACATATCCTCCAGTATGTGTGTTAATTCATGGCCCATGTTTTTTTATATTGCTTCTTAATCATGAATTTATTTCTACATATGAGTAGAGTAAATTTGAGTCCTATGTTTTATAACATTACGTGAGAAGTATTTAATCTACAATTAATTTCTACATGGTATCAAATCTAGATTCGCAATAGATAAGAGTAGTAAAATTTATTCCAGGAAGTTCGATTTTGAAGATTAGTGTTGTAGGATTTCTCTAGGACTAAGAAGATGACTTCCACCGAACTGAGTATCAAGTATGCTTTGGAAGGAACCACAAATTTTGGGGCATGGAATATCTATATGGATGCAATATCAGAATTAGGGGAATTTTGAGGTATAAAATGGGCCTCCTAAAGAATTATAAAATAATAGTGGAAATAATAAAATAAGATTTCATGACATCATCAAATTTTAGAGGGAAAAAAGAAAAAACTACTTTTTCAACTCGTATTTTCAACTTATCACCCAATGTTTTTACTCAAATTTCGAGAGGGAGTACTCGTTGGATGAAAAAAATAATTCCTCATCCAAGGAGTACCTAGTTTTCATACTTTCGATGGGCCTTTCTATACGAAAAATGAGAAATACATGAAAAATGTGATTGCAATCAAGCTTTTTCAAGTATTTCTCATTTTTTGCATAGCAGGGCCCATCAAAAGTATGCAACAGGGTACTCCTTGGATGAGGAATTAAATTTTTCATCCAAATAGTAATCTTGCTCAAAATTTGAGTAAAAAATTGGGAGATAAGTTGAAAATACGAGTTGAAATAGTAGATTTATTATTTTATTATTTTTAATCTTTTTACCCTTTTACTTAAAAAATGGTGAATCATCCCCCATGGTTGACATCATCATCTTGAATCCTATTGGTTCTTATAAAGTTTATTTTGGTTGTACTTTTTTCTTAGGAGGCCCATTTTAGACCTCAAAATTCCCCTAATGGATGACAACGAACCACTAGATTACCTCAAGACATATGTAGTAAAACCCCTTACAGCTGATTCTCATGATCGCTCTTAGTGGAAGAAGGATGTAGCTAAAGCAAGGTGTATCATATTGGAGAGAGTTCAAGATCATATTTTTTTTAATCTCCATGGGAAATAAACTCCATTCGCGATGTCAAAAACACTGATAAATTTTTTTGAGAACAATAGTGACCACAGGAAGCTCACATTGAAGGACAATATTCAAAGCATCAAAATGCAAATGGTTAAATCAATTCTGCAGTACCTAAGAAAATTCACACAGTGTCCTGATGAACTTGGTAGGGTTGGTGTGACTGTCCTCAAAGAAGATTTGGTAGATCTAGCTCTATTGGGTCGTCCAAAGAGCTGGTACAGCTATCAAGTTGGGAGAGGTTATGGTATGATCTCATGCAAGAATAGATCAAGCGGAGCAACAAAGACAGGACCTCATCCAAGTTTTAGAGGATAATAGTGCCTTGGCTGGAAAGAGAAAGAAAGGGAATGGGAAGAAATACCAATCAAAAGGAGATTCTATTCAGGAAGGAAAGAAGAAATACTTTTCTAAAATCAAGATCTTTAATTTTCATGAGCTAGGACACTATGCCATGAAGTTTCCACACAAGAAGCCCTCAGGATGAGCAACAGGTGAAGCTCTAGCTTCAAAATTCGAGTTGGATTTCACCCTCATTGCATGAATGGTTACATCGGTGATGGGTAGCGTGTGGTTTCTAGATAGGGGAGCATCATTCAATATGATGGGAAACAAATAATTTTTTAGTGACTTTGAGGATAAGGACCTCCCGATTCACATTTATATGGGAGATGATGGAAGGTAAAATGTGACTAGTATCAGTACAATTACTTTTCAGAGGGAGTCTAACTCCCCTCTCACATTAAAATATGTCACGTATGTTTCGGGTCTATAGAATAATCCAGTTTCAGTTGATATGTTGGAAGATCGTGGCTATCATGTGATATCTAGCAAAGGAAAGCCTTTCCTTAGAAACTTCACCACGTGACAAGTGAAGCAGATCGGGGTTCAGGTGAAGAACCTCTAGAAAATGGATGTAGAAGATTGTGTTACCCTGAGCACGAAATAAGAGAAGGTATAAAGCTGAGACATCAATGAATTATGGCATAGGAGACTTGGCCACTTGCACCATGGAGCTTTGAAGATCATGCAACTGATTACTACAAGACTTCCCCAAGATTCACTAGAGTAGTGAGATACATGAAAGATTGTCCACTTGGAAAGTACACCAAAGCAACCTTTCATGATAAGGACAATAGAGTGCAAGTAGTCCTCGAAAGAGTTCACTCGGATGTGTGTGGACCTTTCTCGACAACCTGTACCAAGCGCATGTATTATTTTATATTTGTAGATAATTTATCATGTAAGTGTTGGATTTTATTCATGCATAAGAAAGACCAAACATTATCCAAAATTTTTGAATTTAAATCACTTTTTGAGAAATAATTTTGGAGGAGAGTGAAGGTTCTTGGGAGTGATAATTGTGGAAAATATATGTCAAATGAGTTTAAGAACTTCTGTGTAAAATAAGGCATTTGATGGGAGTCGACAACACCCCATAACCCATAATAGAATGGGATGCCGGAGAGGAAGAAAAAAAGTATTGTGGTAGTTTCAAAGGTTATGTTTCATGATCAAGGCCTACCATTTCACTTGTAGGCTGAAACATGCAACATAATGGTATATGTGTAGAACAGGAGCCGCCATTGGATTCTCGGGATGAGTAAACTAGAGGAAGCATTTTCATGTAAGAAAATTGATATGTGACACTTCGGGATCTTTGGTTCATCAGTTTATTGTCATTTTTCCAAGTATGCAAGGATAAATATAGAGTCGATAATACAGTTGGGGATATTTTGGGGGTACACTGATACACCTAAAAACTATCAAGTGTAGCTGCCATCTCACGGGATGATAGTTTTTCATACAGATGTGAATTTCGATGAAGAGAAGGGCATGATATATTCCATTAAGAGGCATATTTAGCTGCATGTAGGTGAGGAGATTTTGGTTCCAAAGGAAAAACCTCGGCATTTTGTGGAGTAGCCACAAGAAAAGGAGGAGAGAGTGGAGGCACCCACTCATGTAGAGACATCCAAAAAAGAAAAGAAGCACACTAGGGAAGATGATAGATTACTTCCTGATGCTATAGAGAATATGGGAGCACCCACACCACATCATAGGAAAAGGATGTAACCAGATAGGTACACTATGTATATGGCACTGATGAGTGAGCTAGTTGAGATAGAACCATCCTCATTTGAGGAAGTAGTGCAGAATACGGTATGGGTTGATTTCATGGTAGAGGAATATGATCTCATTGTTAGAAAAAAAAATTTGGAAGTGGTGTGAAGACCATAGAACAAGTAAATGGTAGGCTCGAGGTGGATCTACAAGGTGAAGCAAGTAGAAGACATAAGCATTGAGGAACATAAGGCAATATTTTTGTCCAAGGGGTTCTCTGAGGTGTAGGGAATTTATTACGAGGGCACCTTTTCTCTAGTAACAATACAAACTTCCATTAGATCAATTCTATCACTTGCAACAAAAATGCGACGGAAGATCCATTAGATGGATGTGAGGACAACATTCCTCAATGGAGTGATTGAGGAGGATGTTTACATTGAACAACCAAAAGGATTTGAGACCATTGATAGAGAGTCGCATGTGTGAAGACTCAAGTAAGAATCATATGGATTGAAACAACCACCCTCTGCTTGGTACACTAGGATCGATGACTATTTAACCATTTTTGGATTCACCAATAGTGAAGTAGATGAAAACCTTTACCATATTGTTTTTTAAGGTAAATGGTTGATTATAGTATTATATGTCGATGATTTGATTTTAATTGGTGCTGAGAAGTTGATCAAATATTTCAAAAAGGACCTTGCAAGATAATTCGAGATGAAGGACATGCGACTCATGCATTATTTCCTCGGTTTGGAACTATGGAAATGAAATGGGGAATTATTTTTCTCTCATGGCAAGTATCCCAATGAGATACTAAAGAATTTCCGCATGGAGAGTTGAAAACCCATGGAAACTCCTCTAACAGGCTGTTGGAGGAAAGAGGATGCCACTTCAAGTGAGGAGGTGGGGGCCAATATTTATAGGAAGCTTGTTGTTGTGTAGGTAAATCCCCTCTGCGGATAAAGGAGACCCCTCTAGCCCTAGGGTGGGTCTAGCAGTAAGAGGACATGCTAATGTGTCAATTCCTAGTTAATAAATGAAACTGATAGATGTCCTAGCTTTGTTCCAAAGAAGTTGTTGTAGCCGTGACAATAGTCTCCTAATCTTCGTCCTAACACATCGCGGTCCTTTAGCGGTGGTAGTTAGGTGTCTACACAAGGATCAGAGAATGATAGCACCATAAGAAACAATACTTGCATTCATAAATATCTAACTGGTAAAGGAGAATTAAATGTATTGCACAAGATTAATTATATCAAACGTAAAATAGGAATCAAATCATCAGTCATCTGTTAATAAGAAGAGAGAAAGAGTTTACAACCAAAAGATCCTTGGCATTGCAGACTCCTTCAGCGTGTCTAATAGAAACATGTCTTAAGGATTCGTTTGGGATTTGGACTTGCCAAGGAAATTAGCCTAGACTCTCTCTCGACAATAGGTATATCTCTGCTCTATATCACACCAGCTATATCAAACTGCTTAGCTATTATACAAAATGTTTAGCTAGCTGCATCTATGTGAGAGAGACGTATTTCTAGGAGAGGAGGAGGAGGTTGGGATCACTAAAATGGTGGAAGGAGGCCTTATTCTTTGTTAGGTTGCTCAAATGTAGGAAAAAAGAATCCAAAGGAGGATGTTCAATGTTATTCAGTCTAAAAACCCATGCTAACTCTGCTCACAATGTGGTTATCAATGGAAACTTCGCTTCTATATTTAAAAAGCTTTCCAAAAATAGCTCAACATAGGTAGTCCACTAAGACAGAGCGCCAATGGGCACGGGGCCTAGTGTTCATGTCTTTATGGGCGTGAGGCCATAAATGCCTGCAAGGGCTGACCCAAAATCATGTGTTTTTAAGGGTCTCCTCCAGGAATAGTCAATAGAGGAAATGTTCTTCTCATGGCAAGGGATACAATGAAACTTTTTGCAAGGCATGAAACTACACATAAGTCACAGAAATGGTCCTCCAATGTGCAAGATGGGGATTGCAGGGATGTTGACAAAATTTTGTGTAATAGATGCCGCTTAAAGCATGAGGTCCGAGAGAGAGGGAGGAGTGAAATGCTTTACGAGAACTCATTCAAACAAAACACCGCTATCGGAAGACCTGCAAGTAAAAATACAATTGATATCTCTGATACATGAACATGTGGTATGAGTGCATCCATCCATAATAGAGTACATATAAAATTGAGATTCGAGGTATGGATGCAACCATCCAGCAAGAAGGATCAATTAATAGACTCAGGTACGGTCACATCCATCCAATCAAAAGAGTCATGAATATAGTCATGATAAACCAAAATATCTCACAGCCTAGATTCTATCAGACAAAACCTAGGGTCTTGCACTCCATATCGACCTGAAAAAGTACAAATTCAAGCATGTGAATATGTGAGTTGAAGTCGAACATGCAATAAATTCATCTGATTACCAGCCAATGATGAAAGTTGTTAACAGGAACGAGAGAAACCATCGATAATGACAATGTCTGTTAAGGCGCAACAAGTAAAATCTACGGAATGTGAACATTTATTTGGCATCAAACACCCACATAATCACTCAATCGAAGGCCAACAATGATGACCTGTCATCAAATGTGAAGAACTTGGCATTGAGGCATGTAAGCTCCAAGGTACCAGAAGGGAGTCTTTAGGTCAGCTTCCTGGATAATGAGCTAAAGTCGACAGGAAGTGACCTAGTCGAAGGAGGTCCACAATGTTTCCCACATCATTGATACAAGACAAAGGAATAAGATGATACTGAATTAAGACCGAATAGAGGATCAAAGGGAGGGTGAAAACTGCAAACATAAACTTCTCTTGAACATATCAGTGACACAACTCTAGATTTGGAAGTATTTGACATCAAGGGATTTGAGGTCATGATGACATGGAAAAGAGCAGATGAGAGGTCAAAACAGATTACCAAAACACATGGAGGCAAAAATGACGAAATGAGATGTCCCCAACCCGACACGAATGCAGATGAGTGTCACGTTCAAGAGAAAAATAATACCGACACAACTAAGAACTAGTTCCATTTTCTCCCACCATTGCTGGCGAGTACCCCAATTATTTTTGGAAACAATCTTGAAGGCGATAGCATGTGCTTGTCATGTAAGTTTTTCCTTCAGAAAAATCCATCCTAGTACATTTTACGAGCCCTAGGAAGGAGTAAGGAGGTTACATCATGGTGATAGTTTCCGATGTCATCGAGATTTTAACGAGTTTGACAAAGGAAGAAATCGTCACCTTTTCATGCTTAGAGAGTTTTGAAAAGAAGAAGAAAATAAAACTCCAACATGTCCCTTTTTGTAGGTAGTCTCACAGATCCGAAAAGGTAGAAAACTATGTTTCAGAGAACCTCTTAGTCATGATAGGATAAGGTATTCCTTTTTCGTAAATAATATATCCCAGTCCGAAAAATGGGTAAACGTATACTGGGTAGATATCGTTTCGAAGCCGTTTAATGAGTTCAAAATGACAAGAAGTCTTAGCAATCTTTTCAATTTTCGAGAGTTAGAAAAGAGCTGAAAGATGACTCCAAGAGTGACTTTTTCATGTTTTTACCGAGTCCAAAAATTATAAAGTACAACTCGTCACTTCATCGTCATGCCATTGAGGACCTGTCGTTGCACAAGAGATGCACATAAAACCCATTTTTTGAAGAAAAATAATCGAAAAATATGCTTTAAAACCTAATTAAGGTTTTGAAAAGTTTATAAAATGCCAAAATGGTAAAAAATAAATTACTTTTCACTTTTACCTCTTGTGAGTACATTTTTTACCCTTTTTCACTGTGATTTTGTGGAGCTGACAATAGGAAATCTGGAAGGCCAATCGTGAATCTGTTTGTTCCAGGCAAGAACTCATATCCTTCCCTACATTTTGATATCATTTTCATTACTTGCAACCCATTGTGTGGATCTATGGGGGGATTTTTTTAAAAATTAGGGCACGATGATCGGCGTGGGTATCGGGCTCAGACTCACACCAACAGGCCTTAAATCCAAACGGGGCATGCCAATTGGTGCTATTGAATTCTTAGTTAAATTGAGAGGG
The DNA here is from genome assembly GCA_034641835.2 of Pinus albicaulis. Lineage (NCBI taxonomy): Eukaryota > Viridiplantae > Streptophyta > Pinopsida > Pinales > Pinaceae > Pinus > Pinus albicaulis. The sequence continues at coordinate 423,945,472 of CM076579.1, read as the reverse complement.
GGGGGGTGAATTAGTTTAACACATACATAACCGTTTTAAATTTTTCATCAACTTATTTACAGCTTAATTTTGTAACCAACCTTAATATGTGAACATTCTTAAAATGTTGCAGCAAGTATTAAATTAATGTGACATCAAACTCATTATGAGAGTAGTGAACATTAAGCAGATTTGGTAAATCATATCAGCACATAGGAAACACACATAGAGACAATAGATATAAGTGGAAATAGTATATATAGTATATATCTTCTTATTGTTGTGATGCAAAGGCAAGCTCCAACTCCCTCTCACCACTATTTTTCTGCAGGCACCAACCTACAAGAGGCTCCAACATCAGTCAGCTACAAATGACGACTATCAAGCTTCAACCTAATAGGGAAGCTCCAACTTCCTCAATTTAACAAAAGAAATTTTTTTTTATTTACCTCAGATATCAACTCTGTTCTGTAGCATCTCTTTCTGCTCCTCTCTTCCTTATCTTCTCTGCCTCAGTTTTCCATACTCCGGATTCTCTATTTTCACTCTCTCTGACCTCTTTTTGCATATCAAGGTCATATTACTTATAGAGATTTCCTGATGACTGTTTGTTTTCCTCTAGGAATTCGAAATGGATAATCATACCTCTTGGTCTTCTTCCTTCTTATTTCTTTTCCAGCTCACTCAAAAAAATATAACTCTATGTACCAATTTTAACATTACAGTGCGATATTTGTTCTCTTTCGGAGACTTGCCAATGCATCACAAACAATATAAATTAGTTAAACCATTTACATTTAGTCACAATGTGAATTCCAACTCACCCATTTAGCTTCTTACTTCACTGCACTTGTCTTTTCTGTGACTATGTTTTGTCCCTTTTGGCTCTGCTAGCTTTCTTGTTCTTTGCTGTGGTGTAACTGCTATGTATCTGTAACAACGCCTTTTATATATAAGGCAATTTCAACTCTTGGCATAATTATACAGAGTTTTAACATACAAACTGCCGCGTTATATAACTTATGTAACTTCCGGTGATATAATGCTAAGAGATCACTTTAATACATAAAATGCCCTTACGGGTCCACTCGCCGAACTTTTCGATGCGATGTATCATTCCTCGACTACTTCCGATTATGATTGATCGCAATTACAATTTCCATTTAAATGTACCGATGCTATGCTCCTTCTCTATTGCGATCATTTATTGTCCATTTTGAAATGCCGATGCAATGTATCACCTTTCAAATATTTCTGATTGTAATTAATCACAATCGCGACTTCCATTGAGTTGTTCTAATGCTCTACTCCTTCTTCGATGTGATCAACCACTGTTCACGTTGAAATGCCGATGCGATGAATCGCTCAGATGTGATATAATATTGTTTACTTAGATACCGGAACTCAAACATATATGAATCATCGTTTAAACCATGTCAGGTCTGAAACTCAATTGCAATCGCAAATTTTTGTTAACATGTTCTGCTACCAAGTTTTCTCCGATGCGATTGGTAAGGGTAGCATAGTATAAGACTTTGTTTTTATTAGGCCCGAGCTATAGAGTACTTCACATATATGTATATATATATATATATATATATATATATATATATATATACTTTGCCGCTTTAGTCATTAATGTATCCTCCGGCTAGGGTAATGATTCTCGAAATTTTATGTAGGGGGGTCCTACACTATATGTATAATATTATCTTCCAACATAGTATTAAGTCTTTCGCTCAGACTTAAGCCCAACAATAATGTATATATATATTTATATAACCTCTCGGGCTCCGTATTTCGTTTAATGTTTCCACTCCCAGCATAGACTTGGTCATGTTCTTCATTCGAACCTTAGTCTTAATGCTACAAATGGTTCCGATTATTTTAATTACATACACCGAGCTTATAGCATTCACTCAAAGTTTATATATATTAATGAATCACATATATCATATTATGGATCACGGGTCCCATGCTCTAATGTTCACCCTTGTCAGTTAAGTATATCCATGACATCATTATCATATATATATATATATCAATGCCTGAATTAACCCTCGATCTTAGCCTAGACCCTGACACATCAACATTCTATATATATTACTCCTTGACTTTGGTATTAAACCTTAGGCATTTCAAAATGTATCAATTATGCATCCAACAAAAGTCCACACACGCATTTGCTATGGTCCCACAACATACGACTTAGCATTTGAGCTATGTTTCAATTAACCATGTAGTTGTTGATTCGGGCCCACTAATTAACTCACCACACACATCTGACGGTTGAAAGGGTGTCACTTTTTCTTGGATGACCCAACGATCATCACCCATTATCGCGTAATTTAGATGTACTGACCTTAATTCTCAGAAATCATGCGAAAAAAGTTGTTTTAAAAAACTACCTGAGGACACGTGTCCTTGACTGACATACATCGCGTTCATTTTGGTAATACATCTTACCACTTCAATCGACGCGTGAATCCACTGGTTTTGTGGCCCTCCAGCTTTACTGTTCATGGTCGGGGTTCCGCTTAAAGTCATGGTTCCATTCCAACACAAGCTTCACACCTTCATTATTTTCATATGCATATCATCTCTGTTCAACTAATTTCTTCAGCGTTTAATATATAACTTTATACATAAAAAGTTATTTCTTCAGCTCTTTTTAGTATGTAAACCCTGTTTCATTAATATTTTAATTCAATGCTTCCTCAAGGTTTAATACCCGACTTCATTAGATTTTTACTGCTAAGTGCTTGGTTCGATTTCCCTCAGGGTTCCGTCTCTACTACCATCATTTCATTGTTTGCTAATGGTTCTACCTCTACCTCTGCTGCTCGACTGTTTTATCTCTGCCTTTATATTCTCTACCTCCTACTCTATTTCTCTGTCTCATTTCTCTGTCTCCACCTCTGCTGCTCAACCGTTTCATTTCAACAGTCTTCTTCCGCCTGTCTCCCTTGTGCTGCTTGCTTCTCTTTTTGCTGCCCTATCTCTGTAAATATACTCTCCCTCTATTCTTCTTTGTTGTCTTCTCCTTTGCTTCTATTGCTATCCTTTGTCTATATCTACCTCTGCTGCCTCCTTTTCCATCAGTGACAACATTTCCAAGAGTCTCCCCCTTTAGCATTTATGGCAATACACTTCCTCTGCTTGTCTGTTAGGACCCTTCCTTTTGTTGCTTTCTCTTCCTCCACTTTTGACATCAATGGCGAGGGGTTGCTCATTTTTCAGTGTTCTTTTAACTTTTGCCCATGTTGCACTAATCTTGAGGACCTGTTTCATGCTTTCTTTGCTAACTGATCTCCCCCTCGAATGATATTTTCGTTTTTGTTCTCCCCCTAAAACTATGCTTTCTCTTTATATTAGAGAGTAGTATCTACAGATACCACCCCTAGTCTATCTCTCAAATACTCAAATGGTTCTCTTGCAAGAGGTTTGGTAAATATATCTGCTATTTGTTCTTTTGTTGGCACATACTCCAGCTTCACTATCTTCTGAGCTACTTGTTCTCGGAGAAAATGATACTTGATTGGGATATGTTTAGTTTTTGAATGAAGCACGAGATTTTCTGATATGCTTATAGCACTTGTATTGTCACATTTGATAGAGATAGGTTCATCAATGCTTACCTTCATGTCTTGGAGGGTTTGCTTCATCCACATGACTTGTGTACAGCATGTTGCTGCTGCTATGTATTCTGCTTCTACTGTAGATAGAGAAATAGATGTTTTTTTCCTGCTTAGCCATGCCACCAGAATTTCTCCTAGATAGAATGCCCCTACACTTTTGCTTTTCCTGTCATCCACATAGCTGGCCCAATCGGCATCTATGTATGCTATCAAAATGAAGCTTTTTCCTTTTATACCAGTCCACATCAATGTAGCCTTGGGATATTTGAATATTCTTTAACGTTGAAGGTAGGTTTTATTAGGTACGGATATCGTGTCATAAACCAACAAGAAAGATGTCATTCTGATACAACAAAGGTCAGATTTCCAAATACATCCCAGAGAGCCTCTTCATCTATATCAGCAGATCCATCATCAACACACAACTTGCATCCCGTGATCATGGGAGTTGACATAGGTTCACAGTCCTCCATTTTGAACTTTTTCAACATTTATTTTAAGTATTTTTCCTGTGAGATGAATGTACCTGTGTTCTTTTGCTGAATTTGAAGTCCTAAGTAGAAACTGAGTTCTCCAATCATGGACATTTCAAACTCTAATTTCATCTCCTCAGCAAACCCTTTTGCTAGTTCATCTCTGTTGCTTCCAAACATAATGTCATCAACATATACTACAACAATCAGGAGTTCATTTTCATGGGCTTTTATGTATAGATTGTTGTCTACTCCTCCTCTCTTAAAGCCTTGTTTTTGCAAGTATTTATCCCGCCTTGAGTACCAAGCACGAGGAGCTTGTTCTAGACCATATAGAGCCTTCTTTAGTCTGCATACATAGTCTTATTTTTCTGTTAATGAGAAGCCTTCTAGTTGCTCCATGTAGACTTCTTCTTCTAGATCTCCATTCAAAAAAGCAGATTTCACATCCATTTGATATACCTTGAACTCTTGGTAGCATGCAAAGTCCAGAAACATTCTGATAGCTTCCATTCTGGCTACAGGGGAAAATTTTTCATCGTAATCAAGTCCTTCGATTTGTGAATATCCTTTGCAGACAAGTCTGGCTTTATTCCTAATTACCTGTCCTTGCTCATTCATTTTATTTTTGAATACCCATTTTGAGCTTATGAAATTTTTCTCAGTGGGTCTAGGAACAAGTTCCCAGGTATTGTTCTTCTCAATTTGGTCCAATTCTTCATTCATAGCATTCACCCAATACTTGTCCTTGTTGGCTTCTTCAAATTTCATTAGCTCTATTTGTGATAGCATGGCTATGTATACCTCTTCTATTTGTTCATTTAGCTTCCTTCTTGTCTAGACCCCTACTCTCTTGTCTCCAATGATCTGATCTTCAGGATGGTTCTTTTGAGTGTATCTTAAGGGGGCTTTCAAGCTCATTTTAGCATCTTCTGTTGTCTTGCTGGTTTCATCATCATCTTGTTTTTCTTCTTCATGGTTGTCTGAAGGACTGCTGCAGTCTATACCTCTTGTATTGTTTGGAAGTTCTTCATCAAATATTACGTCAATGCTTTCTACAATTTTTCGAAGAGTCTTGTTGTAGCACCTGTACCCTTTACTTTTGGATGCATATCTCAGAAATATCCCTTGATCTTCTCTTGCATCAAATTTCCCCAGATTTTCATCATTATTCTTTATGTAAAACTTTCTTCCAAAGACTCTAAAGTGCTTGATTGAAGTTGGTTTACCATGCCATAGTTCATAGGGAGTCTTGTCACTGCTTGGCCTTAAATGAGCTTTGTTTAGGATATGCACAACTGTGTGTACTGCTTCTGCCCAGAAGGTTTGAGGAATATTACTCTCTTGCATCATGGCTCTAGCAATTTGTTGTACAGACTTGTTTTGTCTCTCAGCTACTCCATTCTACTAAGGTTTCCCTGCAATAGTAAATTGTTGTTTTATCCCATGTTCATTGCATAGGTTTACAAAGTCATAATATGTGAATTCACCTCCTCTTTCTGATTTGATGCATTTTAGCTTGCATCATGTTTGATTTTCTGGTAATGCTTTGAATATCTTGAATTTCTCCAGTGCTTCCGATTTATTCTTGAGAAATGCAACCCATGTCATTATGGAGAAATCATCTATTATCAACATGAAGTAGGATTCTCCACTTGGTGTTCTAGTTCTTGCAGGTCCACACAGGTCCAAGTGCACAAGCTAGAGTGTCTTCTTGTTGATAAGTCATTTTTGGCCTTAAAGGATGTGCGGGTTTGTTTACCTAATTGACAAGATTTGCATATGTTATTAGAAGGCCTTTTTATTTATGGCATGTCTCTGACATATTTCTTCTTGCTCAGTCTGATGATATGATCGAAGCTGAGATGTCCCAACCTCTTATGCCATAACCATGACTCCTCAAGTTTGCTAAGATGGCATGCTTCATCTTCCTCTTTCACTATGTAAAAATTACTCTCTGTTCGAACTCCTTTGAGCAGAGTCTTACCTGTGGTGCGTGATCTGACTTCACAGTCTTGTGCTCTAAAAGGAACTTCACATCCTTTATCACGCATTTGACTGACACTCAGCAAGTTTTCTTTTAGCACATCTACAAATAGCACATCTTGGGACTTTCCTCTGCCATTATCTAGGTTGATTGAGAATTTTCCCGATTTATCATTGCGAAAAGTAACATTGCCAAATTTATTTTCATCAAAAGTTATAAATTTTCTTCTGTCTCCAGTCATATGTTTTGTGCAACCACTATCCAAATACCATTGGATTTTCACGTCTTGAGAAGTTAGAGCCATGTCACATTTTTTCACCTTCTTTTTCCACTGGAGGCATCCTTTTTTTTGGAAATTTTTGTGGGATGATGAACCACATCCTCTGAGAGGACATTTGGAAGGCATATGTCCAATTTTATTGCATACACAACATTTGATAATAATTTTTGCAAAATTATGAGTATGAGAAAAATTTCTTTGATTCATAAACCTCCTTGAGCTGTTAAACATCAATCTTTGTCCATATTTTCTACACTCTATGATTTTACGACCAAATTCCTTACAATAAAAGCAGTAACCATAGAAACTATTTGCATACCTGATGTCAGGTTATCTTCTCCATTTGTTTTCTTGAGGCAGTCTCTTCATTTTTTGCATCTTTTGTTGGTTTTAATTACTCCTTGTATGACAGTATGCAGCAATGTGTCCAAGATTGTGGTCGACATAATAGGTAGCATTTTTCATAGAAGGGAAGAATCTCCTTTGATGGCTTCCAAATTTGACATACTGAGGGGTATATGATCCTTTTTCTGTTGTTTTAGTATTTATTGCATTCTTTGTTATTAGAGGTTTCTTCTGATCTCTGTCTCCCTCATTACATGTTTCTTCTTTTGTGGGAATCATTTGAGCTGCTTCATCATCCTTATTTACTTTTACAAAAATAATATTTTTGTTTTCTTTTTCTTTGCCTTTACTTGATTCTCCTTCATAGCCTAATCCTATTTTTATCAGAGGAGATCTTTGAGCATCCATAATTTTGTTCAACTTACCAGAGCTTGTTGTTTGAGAAGAATTTATAGACACTTTCCTTTGAGTATTTTCTAATTTCTTCCTCAGACATACTACTTCTTCCAACTTCTCTTGTTCCTGAGTTTTATCCTTGATTTTCTTAAGTAACATGTCTTCTATCTTCTTGGCTTCTTCAATCTCTATCTTTAGCTACATGAGGACTTCTGAATTGGGTTCTTCTTGTACATACTTGAGGAGAATGTCCTTTTGTTTTCTGCACTTCAGTTTGAGTCTGCCAATCTCCTCTAGGGCACTTCTTAGCTCCCCCTAAAGGTAAACTTCACCTTCTTCTTCATCTTCTAGTGGGTGTCCTTCAAGTTCTTCTATGGCCATTGTAAAAATTCAGAGGTTCCTTCTTCACTTGAGGGTTCATCTAAGTCTTCAGATGCACTGCTCTCTTGTTGAGCATAGAAGGATTTTCTATTGAATTTATTTCCTTTCTGCCAGTTCTTTGATGTATTTTTCCCTGATTCTTGAGCTTGATTCCTTACTTTCTTGTGAGGACACTTAGCAGCATAGTGTCCAACTCTTTCATAGTTAAAGCATTTGAAAGGAAGTTTACCTTTGTATTTACCTGAGCCTCTATCCAGTTTCTTGACAAATTTAGCCTCTTCTTCATCAAAGGAAGAACATATATCTTCCTTTTCTTCTTTCTTCTTTTCTGTTTTAAAAGCTGCCCCCCTCGTACTTGGCTTCTTCTGTGGGAGTCTCATCTCATAGGCTGTTAGATTTCCAAGTAATCGGTTCATAGTCACAGTTTCCCAATCAATTGTTTCGTCTATTGCAGACACCTTGGGATTAAAACTGGGTGGAAGAGATCTTAGAATATTTTGCACAATTATACTTTCTGGTATGGTTTCTCCAAGAGCTTTCATATTTTTAACAATTTCTGCAACTCTTAAGAAGTAGCTGCCAACATCTTCATCATCATTGATTTTTAAATTTTCAAATTTAGCTCTATATACTTGAAGTTTGGCAGTCTTTACCTTTTTATTTCCCTCATGGATATTCTCTAGAGTATCCCACATATCTTTGACAGTCTTACTGTGCATTATTTCGATAAATTCAACCTCACAAAGTCCACTTAAGATTTCATTCATGGCCTTTGCATTTGCTACAAAATCTTGTTTAGCTTCTCTCTCTGGGTCAGTTGTCTTTGGGGCATATCCAAATTCTACAGCAGCCCAAACCTCTATTCCTAGAGACATTATGTATGCTCTCATTCTGATTTTCCAGAAGGAATAATTAGCACCAGTGAAGAAAGGGTATTTATTGGTTGAGCTTCCTTCTTGATTAGCCATCTTGGGGTCCTAGGATCTCCTTTCAATTGTTAAAATAGTACAAAAGGAACCTGGCTCCAATACCAATTATTGAATTCTTAGTTAAACTGAGAGGGGGGGGTGAATCAATTTAACACATACATAAGCTTTTTAATTTTTTCATCAAATTATTTACAGCTTAATTTTATAACCAACCTTAATATGTGAATAGTCTTAAAATGTTGTAGCAAGTATTAAATTAATGTGACATCAAACTCATTATGAGAGCAACAAACATTAAGCAGTTTTGGTAAATCATATAAGCACTTAGGCAACACACATAGAGACAACAGATATAAGTGGAAACCAATAAATGGAGAAAACCACATCTTATTATTGTTGTGATGCAAAGGCAAGCTCCAAATCCTTCTCACCACTATTTTTCTGCAGGCACCAACCTACAGGAGGCTCCAACCTCAGTCAGCTACAACTGACAACTATCAAGCTTCAACATGATAGGAAAGCTCCAACTTTCTCAATTTATCAAAAGAAATGTTTGTTGATTTACCTCAGATATCAACTCTGTTCTGTAGCATCTCTTTCTGCTCCTCTCTTCCTTATCTTCTCTGCCTCAGTTTTCCATACTCCACATTCTCAATTTTCACTCTCTCTGACCTCTTTTTGCATATCAAGGTGATATTAATTATAGAGATTTCCTGATGACTGTTTGTTTTCCTCTAGGAATTTGAAATGGATAGTCATACCTCTTGGTCTTCTTCCTTCTTATTTCTTTTCCAGCTCACTCAAAAAAATATAACTGTATGTACCAATTTTAACATTACAGTGGGATATTTGTTCTCTTCCGGAGACTTGCCAATGCATCACAAACAATATAAATCAGTTAAACCATTTACATTTAATTACAAAGTGAATTCCAGCTCACCCATTTAGCTTCTTAGTTCACTACGCTTGTCTTTTTTGTGACTGTGTTTTGTCCTTTTCGGCTCTGCTATCTTTCCTGTTCTCTGTCATGGTGTAACTGCTATGTATCTGTAACAACGCCTTTTATATATAATTCAATTTCATCTCTCAGCATAATTATATAGAGTTTTAACATACAAGCTACTGCGTTATATAACTTATGTAACTTCCGAAGATTTAATGCTAAGAGATCACTTTAATACATAGAATGCCCTTACGGGCCCACTCGCTGAGCTTTCTGATGCGATGTATCACTCCTCGACTACTTTCGATTGCGATTGATCACAATCAAACTTTCCTTTTAAATGTCTCGATGCTCTACTCCTTCTCTGATGCGATCAATTACTGCTCATTTTGAAATGCCGATGCAATGTATCACCTTTCAAATATTTCCGATTGCGATTAATAGCAATCATGAATTCCATTGAGTTGTTCTGATGCTCTACTCCTTCTCTGATGCGATCAACCACTGTTCACATTGAAATGCCGATGCGTTGAATTGCTCCGATGTGATATAATATTGTTTACTTAGATACCAGAACTCAAGCATATATGAATCGTCGTTTAAACCATGTTGGGTCCGAAACTCAATCACAATCACAACTTTTTGTTAACATGTTCCGCTACCAAGTTTTCTCCGATGTGATTGGTGAGGGTCCCACAGTATAAGACTTTGTTTGTAGTAGGCCCGAGCTATAGAGTAATTCATATATATATATATATATATATATATATATATATATATATATATATATATATATATATATATATATATATATATATATATATATTTGCCATTTGTTTAAAAGGCGCTACACATATATAAATCACTACAAATATATATATATATATATATATATATATATATATATGTATGTATACTTTGCCACTTCAGTCTTTAATGTATCCTCCGGCTGGGGTAATGATTCTTGGAATTTTATGTAGGGGAGTCCAACAATATATGTATAATATTATCTATCAACATAGTATTAAGTCTTTTGCTCAGACTTAAACCCAACACTAATGTATAAATATATTTATATAACCTCTCGGGCTCCATAGTTCATTTAATGTTTCCACTCCCAGCATAGACTTAGCCATGTTCTTCATTCGAACCTTAGTATTAATGCTACAAATGGTTCCGGTTCTTTTAATTACATACACAGAGCTTATAGCATTCACTCAAAGTTTATATATGTTAATGCAGCACATATATCATATTATGGATCACAGGTCCCATGCTCTACTGTTCACCCTCGTCAGTTAAGTATATCCATGACTTCATTATCATATATATATCAATTCCTGAATTAACCCTCGATCTTAGCCTAGACCCCAACGCATCAACATTCTATATATATTACTCCTTGACTTTGGTATTAAACCTTAGGAATTTCAAAATGTATCAATTATGCATCCAAAAAAAGTCCACACACGCATTTGCCTGTGGTCCCACAACACACGACTTAAGATTTGAGTTATGTTTCAATTAACCATACAATTGTTGATTTGGGCCCACTAATTAACTCACCACACATATCTGATGGTTGAAAGGATGTCGCTTTGTCTTGGATGATCCAACGATCATCACCCATTATTGCGTAATTTAGATGTACTAACTTTAATTCTCAAAAATCACGCGAAAAAAGTTTTTTACAAAACCGCCTGAGCACACGTGTCCTTCACTGACATATATCACGTTCATTTTGGTAATACAGCTTAACCCTTCAATCGACACGCGAACCCACTGGTTTTGTGGCCCTCCGATTTTACTGTTCATGGTCAGGGTTCCGCTTAAAGTCATGGTTCCATTCCAACACAAGCTTCGCACCTTCTTTATTTTCATATGCATATCATCTCTGTTCAACTAATTTATTCAGCGTTTAATATATAACTTTATACATAAAAATTTATTTCTTTAGCGCTTTTTAGTATGTAAACCCTGTTTCATTAATATGTTAATTCAATGCTTCCTCAAGGTTTAATACCCGAATTCATTAGGTTTTTACTGCTAAGCACTTGGTTCCATTTCCCTCAGGGTTCTGTCTCTGCTACCATCATTTCACTGTTTGTTAACGGCTCTGCCTCTGCCTCTGCTGCTCGACTATTTTATCTCTACCTCTATATTCTCTCCCTCCTCCTCTGCTACTCTTTCTCCTTTCTCTATCTCCGCCTCTGCTACTTGACCATTTCATTTCAACAGTCTTCTTCCGCCTGTCTCCTTTGTGCTTCTTGCTTCTCTTTTTGCTGCCCTGTCTCTGTAAATATACTCTCCCTCTATTCTTCTTTGTTGTCTTCTGCTACTATCCTTTTTCTGTCTCTGCCTATGCTACCTCCTTTGCCATTAATGACAACATTTCCAATAGGTGAAACTATTTTTAAAGCAGTCGTGCCAACCATGGAAACCATTTAAGCTTGTGAATTAGAACAATGAGCCCAATTTTACCATTTCAAAAGCATTTAATTTGGCTAATGGCAACCATATGGATGTTTTTGTAGGTGTGAAAGAGCAAAATGGTGATCGAATGGAAATAACAAGAGCATAGTGAATAATATGAAGAAGCCATGGGCAATGTGAGATGCATGGAAGTTCTCAGGGACTGTGGGCTCAAGAAATTCTTAATGGCACCATGTCTCAGAGCTCAACTAGAGCTATTGTAATAATTTATCAGTTTCTATTACATTGATTAGGAATTCGAGACTGAAGTATCGAATGTGTACTTCAAAACCATATTTTCGCGAAGGGGGGCAGTAATATCCCCAAATTGGGACTGATAACAAGGCATGCCTGAAAAATGCATTTTTCAAGAATGTATGCTACAGGATTGGAAACTAGCACTTGGATCCCTTATATATGACAATATAAGACCAAAATCCAAGAGGGATTGAAAAAAAAATCCTTCTAGGTGGGTTAAACAGGTCTCCCCACACCTAGTGCAGTTGGAAAATGCCCAAAGAAGGGGCTGCAACAATAAAAAATAACTCTGCCCAGAAAATAATGTAGTTCAACCTAATATATGCATGAGATCAATATAATGGTTCATTAATCACTTATACATCATAAAATAAGATTCATAATAGGGCCCATAGAATGTACAAGAGAAAAATGAAGAACTTTGATGAAGAAATCCTCAAGAATGAGGTGCTGCAACAATGTATTAGCTATAAGAAGGCTTGACAATGTTATATTAAGTGATGAAGTAGATGTACATTACATATCAGATCTAGAACAGATCTGTGTATAAAATATTAGATCCATATCAGGTCTGTACACTAGAAGAGTTCCTCTATACATCCCCCTTGGGGTTTTGAGAAAAACATGAAATACAAATAGTAGATCTAAGATCTAAAGTTGGAGATCTGCAATTTGATTCAAAATTTCTGAAGTAAATACAATACACAACAGATCAGATCTGAACAGGACATGGATCAGAAATCTAATCCATGGATCACCATAGTGAAGGGAAGAATCCCAAACACCAGAGATCTCTCCTCCAAAAGCATGAAAAAACTCCCTACAACTCTGCTCTTACAAATAACGTAGTTATGTGAGAGAAAATACACTATTGACTCTAGAAATGGTTTGGCCTGATGCAAATATCAGGTTATGAATCTCCAATGATCCAATACTCTCTTATCAGGAGGATAGAAGGCTCTCCCATTGAAACGAGGCACCAAAATGGCTTAGATCCGAATAGATCTAGCCTCCACTTGTTGTAGCTTACAAGGAAAACCAAACCCTCAATAGGATCTACGTTGTAGTTGGAAGATGTAGCTTGGCCAAATGCCTAATAGTGGACAAGATCAGCAAGACTCCTCCAAGAGCTACTCAATGGAAGAGGTGGGATTCCTGATCAGGAACACCCTAGTGCTAAACAATACTATTCTCATCTAAACAGCAAGAGAATAAGAAATATCTAGACAGACAATATATTTAGAAAATCATAATCATGAACAACCTCCTCTTGATTTCCTCCTCTTCCTTTTATAAGTTAGAAATCCTACCAAACCCTAAACCATCTCAATGATTTAGCCCTATTCACATGTGTTGCCTCCAACTAGAACCGCGTTGTGCATCTAGGAGGTTCATTGCATCTAGAAAACGCTGATGATTTGGTCGTGGTTGACTTGGTCAACTAATCCAGCCTCTTTCACACTTAAGTGTGCTTATGCAGATAGTTTATATTTAGCCTTGTTCACATTGAGCATTTTTTTTATTTAAGATTCACACCTCAAATACAAAATATGTTGACTTAGTCAAACTTGACTTTGTCCACATGTAAAAAGTCTCTTTTCACACATGAGGGTGTGAAATCCAGCTTCTAGAATGATCCCCTTTCATACCAAGAGGTTTTTTATGCTGATTTAAATGAAGTATGGGTCTCCTTCCCCATTTATTCATTTACTAAGTGTAAAAATCAAAATTTAATATTCCCATGAGTTGAATGGTAATGTACGAATATTACAGTCCTCCACTCCCAAATGTTGCTTGTCCTCAAGTAACTGCAAGGATAGAACTGAAGAGTTGCCTCCCAAGGCATGGATACTAAAAATTATTGGGAAAACATCTGTCCCAAGTGGTCCCTCGATCCCCAAGCAATCATGCATACAAAATGAGTCACCTCCCAACATTACAACTCCTGAAAATGCTCCTTCACCTTGAGCTCATCCAATGTAGGTGGGCTGAAAGTCTGATCATGGTAGACATAGGATCCTACCCCACGCTATTAGCCTCTCCACTTCTGATAAGTGTAGAATGACTGCTGATCTTGGGCTACAATAATATTTCCCTCAAGTGGCAAAATGAAGACTAGATCTCTAAAGATCTCCTCTCCAACGTTTTGAATCAAGCTGGCCCAAACCATTCCATATGTGATGGATAAGAAATCATCACCATATGGCATCTCATCAAATTCATGGCCCACCTCATAAAGGAACAAGTGTTTGGCTGTGGTGGCCATATCTCCTCTCATGCTCCCATTAGAACATGCAATGCAAGAAGTGTGGGAATCCTCTTCCAAAAAGAACACATCCACCCAATGTGTGTTCTCCCCCAATCATGCTCCCCATAAAAGCAAGAACAACACCAGAAAATGGGATCATTATTACCATCAAAATTAAGGAAATACTGAAGGTTTCATGTGGTTCAGAACAATACCAATAGTTTCCCATGTAGTTACAGTGCAGTTTTTCTAACTGCTACTTCAGAAAATTACATGGCAAGTGGTTTCTTGATACATGGCTGATTATGTAGGTTATTTCATCTAATAATGAATGGTAAATGGCTATGTACATAAAATGAACATACATGAAGTAATACGACACTTGCCCATGGAAAAATAAGAGATGGTTGTCTCCATCATACATTTTGGCCCAATGTTGATCATGGAGCTCAATGAAAAGATTGCCCTCTTGTGGAGCAATGCACTGTATAGAAATGGTAAGAGTATGCAGATCTCTAAATTCAAAAGAAAGATCCTCACCATGTACTAGAAGTAAGATGATGATAGGATCTATGAAAAAACTCTCCATAATGGTATGACATACTCTCATGAAGAGAAATGAATCATGTTCTACATGAAGATCCTTCCTCATATACTTGGAAATCCAAGCCAAGAAGAACATATCACAGTAATAGATGTCTCCACCCATTACTCCATCTTCCTCACCTCCTCCTTGTACATCAAGTGCATCAAGAGTGAAGTGATCTTGGGGACACTCCATCCATAAGTCCATGCTCCAAAGTGACAGCATTTTTGGCCTATGCAAATAGGCTCCTACCAATACATAGCTCCATTCTTTGACATGTCCATTGTCAAAGATATCTTCCATAATGTTGCTACACACAAGAAGCTCCTTCCAAAGTGGAAGTGCTTCCAGATCATCCAAGGCTAAGGAGTAGCCCCTTTGCAACATGATAGTGCCATCTCCTACTCTTGCAACATCATGCAAAGTGTGAGATAAAATCTACCCTTACTCTCCCAAGAATATCCAAAGCAACAAAAGATTTTGCTACCTCCCCATACCTCCATCATAAAAATCATGTGGTTAAAACATGGTAATTGATATGAAGAATGTCATATTAACACAACGTGTCCATACTCCTTGGTGCCCAATGATGCAAGTATCCTACCACATACCTTAAGGAAGAGGATGATGGCCAAACTCTATCAAGTGTAGCCAACGCAGCCAAGCCTCCACTGCCCAGTATCATAGATTTTCAAGTAGCTTTCTAGCTTCTTGCTCTCCATCCACATCCATTCATCCACTGATGGATGCCTCTCCTCAGGTTCTTCCATAGCATTCTCTCAAGGAAGACTACCATCCTCCCAAATCAAACTTATCCTCTTGCATTTCATGGGATGTTGAAATGAAACTCCTTGGAGATATTCTAGAGAATACCTCTCATCAATGTTCCCCTTGAATCCACAAATATCCAAGTTTGATGAGGGAAAAACCCCCTGAAATTGTTGAAATAACTTTGAACTTCATGAAATGTTGAAGTGCACCTCCAATGGGATCTCTTGATGAGACATCCTCCTCATGCATGGCCTTCCAAAACCAATGAGGTCTTGGATCTACTGCAAGTAGAAGTCTTTCTTTGAGCTGTGGCATGCTCATTGAGAAAGTGTCATCTATAGAGCAGAAAATCTTTCTCATCTCAAGATGTCTACCCTTTGACATCTCATCCTCCATTGCTTCCTAAATGAAGTTGACATCTGAATGCTCCCATGAGGAATGGGTCATCCTTTCTTCACTGTTGCTCTTGGACAGCGCAATGCAACCTTGCTGCTCTAGGTTAGCAGTAAGTGATGATCCTAGGTCATACAACAGTAGATTTCCACAATCTTCCAAAAGGTTTTCTACAATATTAGAAAGTGGAAATTCAATCATACCTTGATGGGCTTTGGGAACACCTTGTATGGCTGCAAGAGTTCCTTCTTCTACTAAGTTGGCTCCCTCAACTGTTGATGTTGAAGGCTGCTCCTCCAAGGTTTTGATAGTGATGATATAAGTCTCCTTAAAAGGTGGTGACGGCTCCTCCCTCTTTGATTGTTCTTTATCAAAACTTTTGATCACCTTCTAAGTGAAATATATAAAAGTAGATACCTTTGCATGAATTATCTGACTGAACCACAAAGTGCTTTCTTTGCCCTTCATGTGAAGCGTTGCAATATCTACTACTTCTCTTTCTACCATTGGATGTAGTAGGAATAATGCTGCAATTCTTCTTTTCCAAGCCTTTGCTGCAGATGACCCATCAAAAGTGGACAATAGAAACCTATTGCCCTTGATTTCTCCCTTGTTGCAAGGTCTCCTCTCTTCTTCCAGTTGAATGAATTGTGGGAAGGCTAAAGTCTCCTTGAAGGCTTTAGGTTGATACTTGTACTCAACAAGGTATTCACTTAGAATCTGATGATCTAAGTGTCCTCCGTGCTTCTTGTCTTCTTCTTTTTGAGAAGAGGAAGTGCATGGTCCTTACTATTCTCCTTCTTCTATTTGCTTAACCTCCTTCGAGAGGTTCTTTCTAGATCTAAAAAGTGATGAGAGTAATCTAATTCTCCCCATCATTCTGATATTTCTCCTTTTGATAGTTGGAACTCACAGACGGAGCCAAGACTATGTTTTGATACCATTGTAATATCCCCAAATTGGGATTGCTAGCAAGGCATGCCTGAAAAATGCATTTTTCAAGAATTTATGCTATAGGATTGGAAACTAGCACTTGTATCCCTTAGATCTAACAATCTAAGACCAAAATAAAAGAGGGATTGAAAAAAAAATCCTTCTAGGTGGGTTAAACAGGTCTCCCCACACCTAGTGCAGTTGGAAAATGCCCAAAGAAGGGGTTGCAACAATACAAAATAAATCTGCCCAGAAAATAACGTAGTTCATACCAATATATATAGGAGATCAATATAATGGTTCATTAATCACTTATACATAAACAAATCAGGTTTATAATAGGGCCCATACAATGTACAAGATAAAATTAGAGAACTTTGATGAAGAAACCCTCAAGAATGAGGTGCTGCAACAATGTATTAGCTGTAAGAAGGCTTGAAAAAATTATATTAAGTGATAAAGAAAATGTAGATTACATATCAGATCTAGAACAGATCTGTGTATAAAATATTAGATCCATATCAGATCTGTACACTAAAAGAGTTCCTCTATACATCCCCCTTGGGGTTTTGAACAAAACGTGAAATACAAAGAGTAGATCTAAGATCTAAAGTTGCAGATCTGCAGTTTGATTAAGAATTTATGAAGTAAATATAATACACAGTATATCAGATCTGAACAGAACATGTATCAGAAATCTAATCCATGGATCACCACAGTGAAGGGAAGAATCCCAAACACTAGAGATCTCTCCTCCAAAAGCATGCCAAAAATCCCTGCAACTCTGCTCTTACAAATAACGTAGTTATGGGAGAGAAACTGTGTTATTCACTCTAGGAATGGTTTGGCCTAATGCTAAGATCTGATTATGAAGATACAATTATCCAATTCTCTCTTATCAAGAGGATAGAAGGCTTTCCCACTGAAAAGAGGCACCAGAATGGCCTAGATCTGAATAGATGTAGCCTCCACTTGCTGCAGCTTACAAGGAAAACCAAATCCTCAACAATATATGCATTGTATTTGGAAGATGTAGCTTGGCCAAATGCTTGATACTCAACAAGATCAACAAGACTCCTCCAAGAGCTACTCAATGGAAGAGGTGGGATTCCCGATTAGGAACACCCTAGTGCTAAACAACACTATTCTCAGCTACACAACCAGAGAATAAGAAATGTATAAATAGAAAATATCTTCAAAAAATAATAATCATGAACAACCTCCTCTTCATGTCCTCCACTTCCTTTTATAAGTTATAAATCCTTCAAAACCCTATACCGTCTCAATGATTTAGCCATGTTCACATGTCTTGCCTCCAACTAAAACTGCATTGTGCATCTAGGAGGTTCATTGCATCTAGACAACGCTGGTGATTTGGTTCTGGTTGACTTGGTCAACTGATCCAACCTATTTCACACTTAAGTGTGCTTATGCAAATAGCTCAGATTTAGCCTTGTTCACATTGAGCATTGTTTTTATTTAAGATTCACACCTCAAATACAAAAGTTGTTGACTTAGTCAAAATTGACTTTGTCCACATGCAAAAAGTCTCTTTTCACACATGAGGGTGTGAAATCCAGCTTCTAGAATGATCCCCTTTCATACCAAGAAGGTTTTTATTTTGACTTAAATGAAGTATGGGTCTCCTTCCCCATTTATTCATCTACTAAGTGAAAAAATCAAAATCTAATATTCCCATTAGCTGCATGCTAATGTAGGATTATTACAAGAAGCCATGGGCAATGTGAGATGCATGGAAGTTCTCAGTGACTGTGGGCTCAAGAAATTCTTCATGGCACCATGTCTCAGAGCTCAACCGAAGCTATTGTAATACTTTATCAGTGTCTGGGACATTGATCAGGAAAGATTCATTATTCATGATCAAGAACTCGAGAATGAAGTCTCGGATGTGTACTTCACAATTGGATTATCACGGAGGGGGGTAGTATCAACCCTGACAGGTACTCATCCCACAATGGAAAACATGAGCATGGTTATCGAAAGAGTGGGCCAAGGATCATGGAAAGGATCCAAAAGTAGGAAGGTGGACCTCCAAACCATCCTCGTTTTGGCACTCAAAGTAGTGCTATACGCCATCATGTGAGCTACTGGAGTTCAGGCTCCACATGAGGCCAGAAAAAACAATTACTTCTTGCAGTGGATTTCATGGCACCAATGCTCTACAACTAGGGGGAGGCGGTAACAATAAACATAAAATTCCAGTTGAAAAAATGCAAGAATGGGAAGCTGAAACAGTTCGACTATGGGTCCATCTTGGTACCTTTCATCTTGGAATGGTTAACAATTTTACAACGTCAGGAAGTGATAGTTATGAAGCCACCATCCTAGGATCCATGGATGGTCTGTTGGAAAGATTTGATGCTAAGATTAGGGGATGGTCAATGGATGTCCTGGAGACCGAAGTTCTTTGAGTGGGTCCGCCAATAGTTGATTGTCGTGGAGGACTGGCCCTATTTTGGCACAAAATTTACTGGTGATGCGGGTCTCCCACTCCTAGTAAGAGAGGATTGGGATGAAGCATTGGGTAAGACACAATTTTTATTTTGATGAGTATTATGATTTTTTTTGTTATGCATGTTCTGACATTAATCCATGTAATTTCATATGTTGGCCCAAAAAGACCTGCAGGCATGTCGCCAATAGCACGAAGGATTCCTAACAACTCTTATGTGGCCCCTTATGGTGAGGGAGGTGAAGAGGAGGAAATACTACGCAACTTGGAGGGAATCTCTTGTGGGATCATGGAATATGCAAGATTTTATGATGTCCCTCACGCATACCAGAGACACACTGGAGGGGTGTCGAATTGTGTTCGCCACTTATTGAGGCGGTTTCTATGAGCAGTGACATGCTATCATGAGTTTCATGCTGACTAGACACCTAGGCTTTTATTTCCGCATATTTTTTGAGAGACATGATGCCTTAGGATGTAACCAAAACATAAATATTTTTTGAACTTATGATGCACAAGGGTGCAAAAATGATATATATATATATATATATATATATATATATATACATATATATATATATATATATATATATATATATATATATATATATATATATATATATATATATATATATATATATATATATATATTCATATATGGATCTTGTCATGTGATGATGATGTTTTTACATATTATGAAAATGTCTATCTAATAAAATATTGGCTACTATATCAGTTAAGACATTCATTCGTCTAGGAATATTTTGACATGTAATGTAATCAAGATGTCTTTCCAGTAAAAAACAACACAAATACAACCTTAAGATGTGAGGATTTCTAACAAAATAATGCCCATTAAGTTGAAGAACAACAAGCTATGAGTCTAGGTTAACAATCAATGCACGAATGTCAAGAGAAATGGCCTTGGTTAATAGCTCAATAACATCACTATATTCAGCAAAATTGTTTGTGGTTCATCCTAGAAAAATACCTTGTAGTTCTATCAACTCACCAGTAGGATTATAAATCACCCAGGTTTCCAAAGACAGGTTTCGTGTATTGCGGGAAGCACTATCCATGAAATCGACATGAGGGGTAATAGACATCTTCACAATAAGCAATGATCCAATAATCAGGAAAATGCTCGCAAAGCACACCAAGCCAAAAATGTACAAAAATGAAAAAAACACCTATGTACAAAGAACATGCACGAAAGACTCATGGATAGTACTTTTTAAGATAAAACCCATTTCTGGGCTGATCCAAAGGATCACCTTCATAATCAATAAGCTCATAAGCTCCATTCTAAAAAACACACTTAACAATGTAGCTCCCATGCCACATGGGTTGAAATTTTTCTACCCCCAGCTTATCATGAGCTTGGTCATACAGGAGGACGAGATCTCCTTCCATAAAGGAACAAAGGGAAACTGACTGTTCAATATGAGCTTTCACCTTCTTTTTTGTGCTTCTATGACAAGATCAACAAAGCGACGAGTTTCATCAAGCCTCTCTAAATATAGAAGATGTTCTTGTTCTGGTGATGTATTTGGCAAGAATTCAATAACTATTTTGAGAGAAGTAATTTCACATTCAATTGGAAGGGTAGCTTCCAGACCATAGATAAGCTGGAATGGAGTAAATCTGGTCACATCCTTCACTGAGGTTTGGTAAGCCTAGAGTGCTGAAAACAACATGAGATTCCAGTTTGATTTTTTCATCCCAACCGTACGTTGAAGCATAGGGACGAGAAATTTGTTCACGACTTCAACCTAGCCATACACCTGAGGGTAGTATGGTGTTGAGCTATCGTGACATAGACCCAACTTGGAAGTCAACTCAGCCAACATGTAATAAAAAAAATGGGAACCATGATCAGTAACAATGGCTTGAGGGACACCAAACCTAGAAATGACATGATTGAATAGAAACTGTGCGGTTGTCTTATCGTCAGCTGTAAGTGAAGGCATTGCTTCGGCCCATTTTGTGAAGTAGTTGATGACTACGATAATATAAGCATGCCCCCCAGCCGAGTGATGGTTATGTTAGTATCAGTCTTTGTAGCCTTCCTCCAGTGATCAAAAATGCTCTTAAAAAGTGATTTTAAGGTGTCAAGGTAAAATTTTGTCATTTCAGTGAGTCTTCAAGCAAAATTTGGTCACTAGGTATTAGGTCTAGGATTTTATTTTAATCCTGTCAAAGTTGTCCAGATGTCAGTCCATGTCACCACTCATCTGAGTGTAACATCATTCAGAGGGTTTTCATCATCATTCCATATTCTAAAGGGTCATTTTACACCTTGTTCATGCTTCAGTTGTGCCTAGGTAAGGTTCATTTCCCTCTCCTAGGGTTTTGGAGGTAATTTCTCTTAGATGGTCAAATCATCAGCAAAACTTGTATCGTGATTTTCATACACCTTCCCATATCCTTAATGTACCTTATTAAACACTTCCCATCACTGATATCCCCCAAATTCCTCATTTTCGCACAAACCCTAGTTTCTTGCTATAACTTGGCAATTTTCTAGGCTAGGTCTGTGTTTTGCCGTTTTGGACCTGTTCCCCTCACTAAATATTTGAAATTCCACTTTCCCCTAATTCCTAACATCCCTCCCTACTTCCCAAAATTTTCTCAAGAATTTGGAAGCCCCTTATCCCCTTCATTTCACTTCATTTCGAGAAATCCCTTGTTCCACACATCGGGATAGGTTTTACTCCAATGATGTTTCTGAGCAATAAAATATGCATTTTGGAAAAATGAGAGAGGTTTTTTTCCACTACAGGCCAGGGAAGAAAAAACTCCTTCATGTTTTACATAGGTGTCATGGTTTTAGAGCAATGTCAAAAATACAGTTTCCTCAGGAGAATTGATGCACCTCTGAAGTGACCTTGGGAAAATCAAGATTTCTCCTAGCTTGGTTGGCCAAATGACTTGCTTGATTAGTCAAATGATAACTAGACACAAATAGTTTCCAATGAGCTATCATGAGCTCAATTTGGAGTTGCATAAGACCTTCAAAAGTTGACTGCAACAGCACTCTGCCTTGAGGCAGCCTCATTTTGCACATTTTGGCCAATCTTGGGATATTTGATTTTTGACAAGGCAAATAGACTCCAAATTGAAAAATTATAGCTGGGTTGGAAGGTGGACTCAATAATATTTCCAGCGAGCTATCCTGCGCCCAATGTCGACACCGGGAAGGTCTCCAAAATTCTCTTGCAAAAATGCATGGCACATTGGGTTTGCGGCATGGCACATAGAGCTACAAGCTAGTTTTCACCTATAAAATTTCTCAAATTTCCAAATTCGCTCAATCTTATGGTGTGCAAGTAAGTCAAGACTTTTTCCATTGCTAGTGAAAGAGTTTTTCTTAAATCATAGGATTTGTATTTTTGTTTTTGCTACCAAGTCCACTCCCTCACTCTCTCACTCCTCCATTTATTTTCTAGTTTAATCCATTCATTCCCTAATTCCCATATTCCTTAAACCCCACTATCCTAAACCCTAATTTCTATCCCAAAAGCCTAAAAATTGTCCCTAAAACCCTTCGATTCCCCAAATTCCAATTAGCAACATTCCTAAAATCCATCTTACCCTCTTCCTTCATAGTCCCTCATACATTTTCATACCCTTGGCAGCAAAAGATTAAAGACACCTAAAATCTCTTCATACTCATCTAAGACGACACAAACTTTGGCAGACATTGAATCTGATTCCTCTTATGACTGAGATGAAGAGACACATAGTGATCATCAAGGAGGAAAAAATAGCATGATAGACTTCAGATCTTGGCCGAGGCTTCCTTGGCCCAACATATCACATAATGGAGGACACTTAGCCCAAATTTTAAAAAATTTGGGACACTTTTGCATTTTTGAAAATTTTGGCCTAAAAATAGACTTTTCTGCTCTATGCGCCGCGCCACCTGGCGCACACTTTTGATGGAGGACTCCTTTTGATGAAAACTCAAAATTTTTGGATTTTTCATGGAAAAATATGCATGCCTACCTATGGCTAAGAAATTTTGACAGGTTTTTGGCTTCCAGAAGTGTCAAAAACACCCCAAAAATGACCTTTCTGCCCCTTTTTTGACACACAGGAAGAATTCTTGGGAGAACTCAGTTTTGGACGGGAAAATGGAAGCCAAATTCAAAAATTACACTTGTGTTGGAAAGCAAACAGGCAGGCCTTTCCAAAAATCTTACTTGGAGCAAATTTGGACACCAGGAAGGCCTCCAAAATCAGCTATAAACTGGCGCGACGCATAGGGAAATCAGGCGCAGCGCATTGGAGGATTTTGCTCATTTTTTACTCAGTAACTCTGTTTTTTGCCTAGCTTTTGACAGTTTGACTTTCTTACTTCTAAATGTCGAACTCGTGATGTAATTTGATGTAATTTGATGGATCTTGACGTAATTTGGTTAAATTTTCACTCATAAAGGTAGATTCATCCATCAAAGGGTAATTTGCATCTGAATGAATCAATTTTCTAGTTTTTAGAGGCAAGATGTTCCACTGCCTACTTTCTAGTTCTCAGTTTAGATTTTGTTGGAACACCCCTAGAGGCTAGTATGAGTTGTTGGTTGCCTATATCTTGTAATTTTTTATTAATTAGCATGGGTTGGACTTTTGAGAATGCTTTGAGCATCATTATACATTCATCTCTACAGTTTGGCAAAAGAATAGACCAGGGTTTGCAGCACTCTATGGGATTCATGTGGCATCTTGCTTTGATATTGTGTTTCTCTCTGTAAATTTAAGTTTACTGGTGTTTTATGTATGCCATTTTCTCTCTTATTTCTTCGTAACTTAGAAAAACAAGGATAAAGGTAGAATTCATTGAAATTGCAGTGCTCTACCTAGGGTTTGTTTAATTATTCATGTTTTTAGCTGTTTGAAGAGGATCCCTGAAGGTTCCTTGCCCTCTTCAACTCCTCACCTGTCTAAGCTCTCCATTTCTTTCAAATTGAAGTGTCAAATCAATTGCCTACCTTGCCCCATCCAGATCTCTGCAAAAATGAGCCTCATTCCCCAGACCCAAATTTGTATTTCCTCTTGAGGCAACAAAATATCATCAAAAATCAATCAAGCTCCTTTGCATACATACCTAGCCTAAAATGAGTTTTCATTTAAGTCATCTCAAGCCTCATTGATCATTTTTTGCTGAGATTGACAAGGAGAGAGCCCTCTCCCAATCTGGTAGGGCTAGCTACTAGGTTAAGCGTGGTTTGATGTTACCCTAGATTCTGCCTTTCTCAGCCTGAGCTATATTTAGGCCATAACATATTGGTGACCATACTGGGGACACGAAAAGTTTGTTGTTTTCTTTATAAACTACAGACAGAGCCTAAATTTAGCCAGGTAGCCTTCGAAACGTTCTTGCTTTGCATTAGTGAAAGTAGATGAATGTTGTTTCAGTCAATCTCCGGTCTAGTTTATGAACTGAACATCTAGTTTCCTCAGTAAAATCTAATCAAGTTTAGATCTGATTGTTGATGGTGGACAACGACCAGACACCAGAAGGCTGAAATCATTCACCTGGAAATTCTAAATCAGTTTCGAGATCAGATCCAAGGACTCCACTGGAGGATTAACCTGACCAGCAGAAACATGAAAGGACAATATGGAAAGATCAGGTATTCAAGTTGGAATTTCATCCAAGAAATTTTTTTCTTTGTTCTAAATTATATCTTTTCTTTTCCAAAGAATTTCAAGAAGGATTTGCAAAGTATATTTTATTTGAGAAAATATCCTCGCCCTGCATTTGATTCCTTCCCTTTGAAGATTGTAAATACAAAAGATTTACATGCCTTTGACCTTAATCAAGACCCTTTTTCTGAATCTTGTGATGACCGTTTTCAAAATGATGAACCTCAAGAGACCAAGACTGATTCTGCAACATTTGTACATACCGCTATAGCTTGTAAAATTCCAGGTCGATACAAGCCTCTAATTTTATCTCCTTTATCCCATGATTTCCCTAAAAATCATGACATATATCTACCAAGATTTGATGGTGAACGCGACAACATCAGTGCGAAGAGACATGTTCTGAATTTTGAGTCTTTTCTTACCTTTTTGAAGTTGATGAAGAAGATGTCAGTATTAGGATTTTTTCTCTTTCTTTCTAAGGCAAAGTCAAGAGTTGGTTCAAAACCCTTCCTGATGCAAGCATCTCAAATTTCTAGCAGTTCGTCAAAGTTTTCCTCGACAGGTGGGTGATCAAACATAACCCTTTATTGATTATAGAAGAGTATAACCAACTGAAAAGACTACCAGGGGAGACAGTACAACTGTTTTCTGCTAGATTTAACCAAGTTTATTATTCGATGCCAGTTAATATAAGACCTCCTCTTGGATCCACTCTCCTGCACTACCTAGGTGCCTTTGATTTGGAAATGGTGGTTCAGCTGAGAGAAAGGAACTTAGCAACACTTGAAGAGATACAGAATAGTGCAGTAGATGTAGAGGCTCATTTACTGATCCGAAGGGCAAAGTTGAAGGAATAAGAGATGAAAAACATAGATCTAGAGGAATCGAAATCTCTAGAGGTAAAGCTTGAAATTTTGGTAAGTGCAGTGGAAGAGATGATGCAAAGGACAGTCACAAGGAATGAGTATAATTTTCAAGTCCATGGCTCACTGATTGAAGAAGAATAAGTTGTTGATCCAAAACATTTTGTTTCTTATCCTAGTTGTCATAGATTTGATAATGATTGTTTTATAGATCATCTTGGAGAAGAGAGAGCTGTTGATATAACATGTATGCTCGATGATGTGTTTTATAATGATGATTTTCCTTAGTTTGATCAGTATGATGATGATTATGTTTTCCAGACATAAGCTAATCTTGCAGACAAATCAACAACTAGTTTTTGGAAGGAGGAAGTTCACTTTCTACAGCTTGAATACAATGTTCAGCCATCACATATCAGCTATGGAAATGACGAGGAAAGTGCAGCAAATTTTTAAGTAACTGAAGGATCTTTGCCTTTTTGTTTTGATTTGTTTCAGTTCATCAGAGACAACATTCATGCAATCTGAAATCAACTGTCGACAAGTCTTGATTTGGACCATCTTGAGGGCAATAAAAACCTTGTTCAAGACTTCTCGTATCCAAATTTGCAGCGCCCAAATGCCGTTGATTGTCAAGTTGTAGATGAAGACATGGAAGTTGGCACATATGATCAAATGATACAAGATGATTCTATACCATTTTATTTTGAATCATTTCAGTTTTTGAAGGGTAAATTGCATAGTATATCTTCAAATGAGCAGCCTGTAGGAAATCATGTAATCTCATCGGAACCAATAGAAAATGGGTTGCAGCAGTATTTTCAAGTTTTTCATGATCCAATAGCTGATTTATTGGGTGATGTTTGCAGTCAAAGTATTTCTCCGTTGACTACATGTGAGCTTGAAACATGTGCTGATATAAACTTGATCCGACAACCATTTTTTTTGTCATTTTTAGCAGGATTCTTGTCACAAAGCTCAGATCAAAGTTTTCATTCATGGTATGAAGAGAAGAGAATTAATCCATTGGATGAGCTAAGTCCCAGTGTGCATGAATTTCAAGATCATTATGCAGTTTTTTTGGAGGCGGATAGAGAATCCATATCATTCAACGGATCTGTTTCCAAGTTTTCATGGGAGTTGCTTTTCAGTAGTTCTCTCTTGTTGTTCATAAGTGAGCACTTGCGGAGAATTCAAACAGCGGCTGGAATACTTACTTGGTTGCATTGGTTGTTTCATTTCACTTGATCAAGTGATGAATGGAACAACTAGAGTAGGTTGTATTGAATAAGATTCATATTGAGCATATTTTATAGTTTTTCAATTGTGTTTAAGTATCGAGTCAATTTTTAGTTGAGAGAGAGTCAATTTGTGTCGTCAAGTCATCATTTTTCAGTCATGCATTTCAACTTGAGTTTTTGACTCCATTGCCCAATGGATGAATGCATTGTCTGCTTTCCAAAGATCTGTCGTTCTTGGCACCTCCAAGGATCTACCATCCACATTGGAGCCAATGTTAGTGTCAGTATTTGCAGCCTTCCTCCAGTGATCAAACATGCTCTTACAGAGTTATTTTAAGGTGTCAAGGTAAAAAATTTTCATTTCAGTGAGTCTTCAAGCAAAATTTGGTCACTAGGTATTAGGTCTAGGGTTTGATTTTACTCCTGTGAAAGTTGTCCAAATGGTGGTCCATGTCACCATTCAGCTAAGTGTACCATCATTCAGAGAGTTTTCATCATCATGCTAGATTCCAAAGGGTCATTTTACACCTTGTTCAATCTTCAGTTGTGCCTAGGTAAGGTTCATTTCCCTCTCCTAGGGTTTTGGAGGTAATTTCTCTTGGATGGTCAAATCATCAACAAAACTTGTATCCTGATGTTCATACACCTTCCCATATCCTTAATGTACCTTATTAAACACTTCCGATCACTGATATCCCCCAAATTCCTCATTTTCACACAAACCCTAGTTTCTGGCTATAACTTGGCAAGTTTCTAGGCAAGGCTTGTGTTTTGCCCTTTTGGACCCCTTCCCCTCACTCAATATTTGAAATTATACTTTCCCCTAATTCCTAACATCCCTCCCTACTTTCAAAAATTTTCTCAAGAATTTAGAAGCCCCTTATCCCCTTCATTTCACTTCATTTCGACAAATCCCTTGTTCCACACATCGGGATAGGTTTTACTCCAATGATGTTTCTGAGAATGAAAAGATGAATTTGGGAAAACTAAGAGAGGTTTTTGTCCAAAACAGGCCAAGGAAAAAAATAATCCTTCACTTTTTACACATGTGTCATGGTTTTAGAGAAATGTCAAAAATACAGTTGCCTCAGGAGAATTCATGCACCTTTGAAGTGACCTTGGAAAAATCAATATTTATCCTATCTTGGTTGGCCAAATGACTTTCTTGATGCTTAAAATGATAACTATACACAAAGAGCTTTCCAATGAGCTATCATGAGCTCAATTTGAAGTTGCAGAAGACCTTCAAAAGCTGACTATAACAGCACTCTACCTTGAGGCAGCCTCATTTTTCACATTTTGAATAGTCTTGGGAGATTTGATTTTTGACAAGGCAAATGAACTCAAAATTGAAACATTCTAGTTGGGATGGAAAGTAGACTCAATACGCTTTCCAAAAAGCTATCCTATGCCCAATTTTGACATCGGGAAGGTCTCCAAAAGTCTCCTGCAAAAAGGAGTAGCGCATTGGGTTTGTGGCGCGGCGCATAGAGCTGCAAGCCCGTTTTCACCTATAAACTTTCTCAAATTTCCAAATTCACTCAATATTATGGTGTGAAAGTAAGTCAAGCCTTTTTCCATTACTAGTGGAAGAGTTTTTCTTAAAGCCTAGGTTTTGTATTTGTGTTTTTGCTACCAAGTCCACTCCCTCACTCTCTCACTCCTCCTTTTATTTTCTAGTTTAATCGATTCATTCCCTAATTCCCATATTCCTTAAATCCTACTGTCCTAAACCATAATTGCTATCCCAAAAGCCTAAAAATTGTCCCTAAAAACCTTCAATTCTCCAAATTCCAATTAGCAAAATTCCTAAAATCCCTCTTACTCTCTTCCTTCATAGTCCCTCATACATTTTCATACCCTTGGCAACAAAATATTAAAGACACCTAAAATATCTTCATACTCATCTAAGACAACACAAACTTTGGCAAACATGGAATCTGATTCCTCTTATTACTGAGATGAAGAGACACACAGTGATCATCGAGGAGGAGAAAAGAGCATGATAGACTTCAGATCTTGGCCGAGGCTTCCTTGGCCCAACATAGCACATAATGGAGGACACTCAGCCCAAATTTTAAAAAATTTGGGACACTTTTGGTATTTTTGAAAATTTTGGCCTAAAAACAGACTTTTCTGCTCTATGCACCGCGCCACCTGGCGCGGGCTTTTGATGGGGGAATCCTTTTGATGCAAACTCAAAATTTTTGGATTTATCATGGAAAAATATGCATGCCTACCTATGGCCAAGAAATTTTGATAGGTTTTGGGCTTCCAAAAGGGTCAAAAACACTCCAAAAATGACCTTTCTACCCCTTTTTTGACACACAGGAAGCAGTCATGGGAGAACTCAATTTTGGAGGGGAAAATGGAAGCCAAATTCAAAAATTCCACTTGTGTGGGAAAGTAGACAGGTGGAAGTTTCCAACAAGCCACTTGGAGAAAATTTGGACACTAGGAAGGCCTCCAAAATCAGCCGCAAACTGGTGCAATACATAGGGAAATCAGGCGTGGCGCATTGGAGGATTTTGCTCATTTTTTACTCAGTAACTCTGTTTTTCGCCTAATTTTTGACAGTTTCACTCTCTTACCTCTAAATGTCAAACTCATGATGTAATTGGATGTAATTTGATGGATCTTGATGTAATTTGGTTAAATTTTCACTCATAGAGGTAGATTCATCCATCAAAGGGTAATTTGAAACTGAATGAATCAGTTTCCTAGTTTTTAGAAGCAAGCTGTTCCACTACCTACTTTCTAGTTCTCAATTTAGATTTTGTTGGAATAGTTCCTAATATTATGAGCTTGACCCCTAGAGGCTATTATGAGTTGTTGGTTCCCTATATCTTGTAGTTTTTCAATCATTAGCATGAGTTGGACTTTTGGGAATGCTTTGAGCATCATTGTACATTCATCTCTACAGTTTGGCAAAGGAATAGACCAGGGTTTATAGCACTCTATGGGATTCATGTGGAATCTTGCTTTGATATTGTGTTTCTCTCTGTAAATGTAAGTTTTCTGGTGTTTTATGTATGCCATTTTCTCTCTTATTTCTTCTTAACTTAAACAAACAAGGATAAAGGTAGAATTCATTGAAATTGCAGTGTTGTACCTAGGGTTTGTTTAATTGTTCATGTTTTCAACTGTTTGAAGAGGATCCCTAAAGGTTCCTTTCTCTATTCAACTCCTCACTTGTCTAAGCTCTCCATTTCTTTCAAATTGAAGTGTCAAATCAATTGCCTACCTTGCCCCATCCAGATCTTTGCAAAACTAAGCCTCATTCCCCAGACCCAAATTTTCCTTTCCTCTTGAGCCAACAAAATATCATTAAAAATCAATCAAGCTCCTTTTCATACATACCTAGCCTAAAATCAGTTTTCATTTGATTCATCTCAAGCCTCATTGATCATTTTTTGCTGAGATTGACAAGGAGAGAGCCCTCTCCCGATCTGGTAGGGCTAACTACCAGGTTAAGCATGGTTTGATGTTACCCTAGATTTTTCCTTTCTCAGCCTGAGGTAGATTTAGGCCATAACAGGTTACACATTATAAAATTGATGGCCCACTTTGTAAATGGACCAACGGTAATTCTAGGGTGAATATGTGAAGGTGGCACATGCATCTTGCGCTGATAGATCTGGCAATCATGGAAGTTACGGAGAGCAATGATGTAGTATTTAAATATGGTGGAACGGAAATAGCTAGCATGAAGAATTTTATGTGCAATAGAATATCCAGACATGTGACTTCCATAAGCACCACTAGGACAATCATTCAGGACCTTTTCAGCCTCCTCAAGAGTCAAACACCGGTGGAGAACATAATCAAATCCGATGCGGTAGAGTGTGTCTTTGACTATGCGATAGGATTGCGATTGATGAATGATGCGTCAACGACCATCCTTCATCAACCCAGATCAGAAGGTGGAAGTCTGAAGATATACGATGATATCACCATACCAAGGATCGAGGGTGCTAATTATAAAAAGCATGTCGTTCAGAATGCGTTCATCGAAACCAGATGGAGCAGAATTGGAAGGGAGAGAGCAGATAAAATCAACGAAGACCAGTGACTTCTTCGACTTGGTAGTAGTGAAATCCAAATCAAACTCTTGGAGGATAAAAATCCACTTCAAGTACTTTCCCCCGCAACAATTGATGAGTCAATATGTAAGTCATAGGGTTGCAATCATAAATCACAATCACCGTGCACAAAAGGATGTAGTGACAAAAATGTTGAACAAATTGAGCAAAAACCAATGCCAACTTCTCGACATGGGCATAACGCATCTCATTATTGAGAAGATTAAGAGATATATAGTGAATGACATGCTCGTCACCATCATCATCATCTTGTACCAAAACCATGGAAATCATGCTAAACGCGACAGCCAAATAAAGGGAGTAATTGCGATGATAATTTGGAGGATGCAACAGAGGAGCATGGACCAGCAACATCTTCAATGGATCGAACGAATTTTGGGCAATCTCATCCCAGAGGAATGCGATGCCTTGCTTCAATAATCGTGTAAATCCTTTGGATACTTTAGCGTAGTTAGGTATAAAATGACACAGGAAGTTAGCTTTCCCCTACAGACTCTGTAGCTGATGTAAGGAGGAAGGAGAGGGGAGATTAACAAGAGCTTCAAATTTGAGTGGATCGAGATGAATCATGTCTTTGGAAATGATAAACCGTAAGAGCCTACCACAGTCAATGAAAAAAACAAACTTATGCAGATTAAGCCAGATGTTATGGCATCGACAACGAAGAAAAATATGACTAAGATGATCAGGATCGTCTTTACGCTTAGTTGAATGAGCCAGAAGGTCATCGAGATAAGGTTGAAAATTGCACTTGATGTGATGGAAAGCATATGAAATTTCTCACTGAAATGTAGCCACAACATTTTGAAGACCAAAAGGGGGATTTTTATAGGCAAAAGTACCCAAAGGATAGATAAAGGTGATCTTATGTTGATCAGCCAGAAGTATGTTAATCTCATTATACCCAGAAAACCCATCCATAAGGCAAAATATCTCACTCTCGACACAGTCATCAATGATCTGATCAATAAAAGGAGTGAGATAATTATCCTTAGGGAAAGCATGGTTAATGTCACGGTAATCAACACAGAACTAAACAATACCCTATTTCTTATCCATAGGAACAATATTGGAAACCCATTTTGTCAAGGGAATCAGATAGATAAAACCAACCCGAAGAATTTTTTCAACTTCACCTTTGATAGCAGTCATGTTTCTAGGGTGAATAGGACAAACATGTTGGTGAACAGGCTTCACACCTGAATAGGTAGTGTTAGCCAACTATAAATTTTTTTATATCAAATGCTGGCTAAAAAAAATTTTGGACTCTTCAAGAAACAAGTTTTATTGATAAAAGATGTTATCTCTTGAAGACTCTTGAAGGCCTCATGCCTCTCTCCAAATCTTCATTGTCGTTTCCATTTCACGCTCTAAAATTCTGCTGATTTCATGAGAAAAGACTACTGCAAAAAATCATCATTTTTCCCTTTCCTCCACTCAAAACTAACCTTCATTTGCTCCCCTTTTTCTCCATAAAATTCCTCTATTTTTCATGATTCCCCTTCTTCCATTCATGAAAATCATTTTTTCATAGTTTAAAACTCAGTTTTAAGCTATATCGAAACCCCCAAATCCATTGAAAAAATCATAAAAAATACATATTTTTGTATATAGGTTTAATCCCCCTCGGGCTAAGCCTTAAACCACTTCCCCTCCATGTGCCCCAGTGCTAGAACCAAGCGCTAGCCATCCAGGCGCTTATCACATCATAAAAACATAGCGAGCATAAGTATTTTGTTATAAACAAAATTCGATCCCGATTAGCCCTGTATGTTATATCCCTCGATCATATCATCTCTCCATACAACTTGTGGGCCCGCAATCGGGTGCTAAGTCATTATAAATATTCATTCCCAATTCTTTTTTTCCTTTGTAAATCCAAAAAACCCTTTTACCCAAAGTAATGGTCTAATGCACCGGATTTATGTTTTTTAATGTAAAATGGGTAGATTGAAAGACCGGGCTTGAAGCTTCGATTGCGATTAGCCCTTATATATAAGCCCCAAGCATATTACATTTTATAAAGACCGAGGCCCGGCAGACAGGCACCTAACCATATCATATATGTACCCTGCCCATACCATGAAACCTTTTCTTTTTTCGTTAAATTTTGATTTTTATGTATTATAAGGGGTTTCCGCCAGACAATGGTCTAAAGAAACATCTGTTGTTGATCTAAAACCGATCAACGATCCGTGCATCATCGCATCAGAAATAATCAAAGCTGCATTTCATGGATTTTATTTCTCCTCCCCGATTTATCATTCCCCGATCAATCGTGAGCCGTCGATCTTCTTTCCGCCTTCCTTTGATCTGACGACCCTCATTCATTCCAATTGCAAAGCTCTTTCCCAATTGGTAACTTCTCGATTCGCTCGATCGCTCCATCACACTCCAAAGTTCATTGCCTCGCGGATTTCGATCCTCCGATTGGATCTAGATCATCCACGTGTCTAGATCGGATGATCCCAGATCATTCCTGCATTACTTCATCACCCTCCACCCTCGCTAAAGCTTTAACCTTAGTTTTTTGCGTTCTCTTATTAAATCCAAATAATGTTAATCCTTCACATTATTAGTTTTCCGCTTATCCCGACCGTTGATCTTCTTGATCACTCATCAATCAATGACCCTGACTTAATTATCCCTCTACTCTCCTTCTGACCTCCTCTAAATAAATCTCCACCGTTGGATGATGCCATCCAACGGCCATGCTCTCTCCCCACACCCTCTGAAGCAGTTTACCCAATAACG
The DNA here is from genome assembly GCA_034641835.2 of Pinus albicaulis. Classification (NCBI taxonomy): domain Eukaryota; kingdom Viridiplantae; phylum Streptophyta; class Pinopsida; order Pinales; family Pinaceae; genus Pinus; species Pinus albicaulis. The sequence goes on along the minus strand of CM076579.1, from coordinate 423,911,374 downwards.
CAGGATTTCTTAATAAGTTTTGTATTTTGCAAGTGTTTAATGGTTTATCCATTATGTTAAAGAAAGGCCGAAGTCTGGGAAAGATGTTTCCCGTGCCTTTGATTCTTCAAAGGGAACCATTTGCAGGGCTCAAACTCCACGTCTCATCAATGTTTCATGAGGAATTGATGCCATATGAGCCCTGCGCAGCCTGCACATCAACAAGACACTATGTTATTTCTAAGAGAGTATCAGCGTCGAAGACAAAACATAGCAGAACAGAAGATTGAAGAGAGTTTGGGGATTATGGCTAAGGTTGATTATCAAAAGCCTAATCCTCCAAATTAAAACACAGTTAAAGAAAATCATAAGAGTTTTATCAGACAGAAAGCCCTCCACTGTCACACCTGAGGAAAATTGATTCTACCCAGCTACCACAGTGCCACCTATGCCTCAAAGCATTCAAATAGAGGATGAATTTATTGATCAAAATCAGATATTTTCCTCAACACAGCCAAACAGTTAATTTTGCTGAAGGAATTTAATGACAAAAATATCAGCAGAGTTACTATAGCATGATGCAGAGCCTAAAGGTCAACAAAAGCTCCCACTGAGCTAAATCTTAAATGTAAAACATTAATACAGACAGAACACCTGTAAGCTTCTCCATCAAGCCCCTCAAAGGCCAAGAAGTCATTAATCTGTATTAATTATCTTGGGAGATCTTTTATTAGATCTCACCTCCTCATTCTTCTATTAATACTTCTCTAGAAGATGAGAAATTTTTGGTTGTAGAACTTTGAAATATACTTGAGCTTGAAACTCTTACTTGTAAATACTGCTCACTGGCTCTTGAAGCTCTGCTTGTGATAGATAAGTTAGTCTGGGAAGTGTAGATGATTTCTAAACTAAAGCATTGGACTTAAAGTTGTAACTGGTTTGGAGCATCAATACAAGCTGATTTATGGGATCCTGGTCTATGTCGATGGTGATGTTATTTCTTATTGTAAATTTTTATTTCATTTCTATTTCCACTTTGTTCACCTTCTCTTATAAATAATAGCATGCATAGAGTTAGGATTTACTGTATATCAGTACCCTTCTCTAACTGACAATATTTATCTAAATGTTTTCTTCCAATTGTGTTATTTAGGAATGATTTAATTCAGTTCAATCAGTAGGAATGTTGGCGTTGCCTCGTCCTCCTGTCTTAGCTAATTGTTATTCTTGAAATTTATTTTCATTTCATGTTAAGTAGAGATGAACTAAGGAATATATGGTGTTCCATGGTCCTAGTTTTATTCCAAAAGACTGTCTGAAAGTATCCCTTGGAATGTGTTAAGAGCTGGCTAGTTTCGAAGTACTTACCAGATCTTAGACCATTCTTTGTTATCTTTGTGTTTGTCTTGAAAGTTACCAGGGAAAGCAGAGCTAGGAGAGGATTTGTGTTGAGCTCAGCCTGCTAGTTTCTACTCTAACAATTTCCTTCAAGTTTCCCCCCTGTTTTTAAGTTTTTTCTGTTGAAAGTGTATCAAAGGCTGGCTAGTTTCGAAGTACTTACCAAATCCTGGATTTCTTTTATGTCTTTCTTAAGTGTCTGTCAAAGGCTGGCTAGTTTCAAAGTACTTACTAGATCCTGGACTACTCTTTGTTCTTCATTTGTTTAATTCCCCTTCTTGTTGTATCATTACATTCCATAAATCAAACTTTAAAGAGATCCTTAGACATAGATGACTTTCCCCATGGACCACTCTTGTCCCTTGCTGTTTCAATTAAACCCTATTATGACTCCATAGCCCAATGGACTAAAAACTGCAATTGTCTATCTTTTCGGCCAAGGCTTACTCTGATTGCTTGCAACTTATCACCTTTGAAATGCTTTGCATTTAGGACTTTCCACCTCAAACAATAATCATGCTCAACCATCCAAAAACAAAACAAAACCCTCGGCCTTCATAACTAGCCTAATATCATACCCAAAAGCCCTAAGGATAAATTCATCTTTGCAACTTATTGGAGAGATCCCTCTCCAGATTTAGGAGGGCTAGATCCTAGAGTCCCAAAGTGGTTGAAATAGTGTTGTTTCTATGATTGGAATTTGTCAATCTTGCTAATTACAGATTCCTAACATTTTTGGCAACTCTGCTGGGGATTTTTCTGAGTTAATAAAAGTTCTAATACACCTTAAAACTCTAGATAACCCCTGATTTAATGACCATTGTTCTGTTTTCCAGTTGAGCCACCAGAACTAACATTTATGGCGACTCCACTGGGGACTTGAGTATAATTTTTATCTTAGGTTCCCTTGAGATTTCATACAAACTTCGTGAGTTAAAAGCAGCCTTTTCAAGCACTACCAAGTAATGGTAATCATGGTGAAACTTGTTTAAATCAGTGACAAACTAGGAAAAACCCTAGGATTCTCAGAAGAGTTTATCTAACCTTGAAATATTAGCTGTCTTATAAGAGTAGACTGTCTTTGTCTCATAACCATAGCTAAGTTTTGAAACAGATTTAGGACACTCCTAGAAACCACAAGACTGAAAAATAACTCAGAAAACCCAAAAATATTTCAGATTGGTATTCAATAAACATGGTGGTGGACCATAAAACCTTTTACATCTAAGAAGAGCTAAAAAATTCCACTTGGCGACTCCACAATCCTTAACACACCTTAAGATTCCACCGGGAAGAACCTTTTTCATTATAACATTGTTTTAAACTTAGTTAGAGGACTGTAGGATTTGAATTTGTGAAATAGATTAGTTAACCTCTAAAAGACTATCATATCAGGTTAAAATTTTCTTGTTTAGTTGGGTCTAAAACAAAACGTAGTGGCTCCTAGGAAGATTCATACTAGAGCCCATCCTGACCCTAATCCATCTAAGATAGTTGATAACCTGGAAAGTATCCTTAGGAAGTCTCCTAAGATAAAATTTCCAAATGTTTTCATATCACCCTCGAGAGCTAATTCAGTTCCTGAAAATATTTCATCTCTACAAAAATCACAAGCTGATTTAGTAAATCCATTTAGAGCTAAGTCATTTGATGATATAATTAAGCTAGACTCTAAGTCTTCACTTTCATCCCCGGAAACAAGTGAACATCCTGGTAGTAGAGAAACAACACCTCCTGATTTACATTTCCTTCACAATTTAGGTGTCTTTCATCCAAGATCAGCTCAGTAATCTACTGCTATACCATCCACATCTATTCACCAAACATCCACTGTCCAAACCACTCCACTTCAGCCCACTTTTCCTTTTGTTAATCCACCTCTTGTAAATCCCCCTCCACCTCATATCATGGAAGCATGGTATGCTCCCTTAGTCCTTCCTGTACCATTATTCAATCTTCCATAAGAATATCAGTCCAAAATTCCATTATATGATGCTAGCAATGCGACAACTTCATCACAACATATGGATAAAATGAATTACTATTTTGACATAAATGAAATTGATGATGATTCTGTGAAACTTAGACTATTTTCTCAGAGCTTAGGGGGAGAAGTAAGAAAATGGTTTAAAGGCTTAACCCCCCATAGTATCAATGATCTCCAAGCCTTCCATCAGACATTATTAAACAAATGGGAAGTAAAGAAGAATCCTCTCCAAGTCCTTTCTGATTACAAGAACCTCCATAGAAACACTCAGGAAAGTGTACAAGCATATTGTACTAGATTTAACACTATATATAATGCACTTTCCCCAAATCTAAAACCTCCACAAGGTTCATCTCTAAACAAGTTTCCTGAAGGGTTTGACCCTGAGATGGCCTATCAACTAAGAGAGAGGGATCATGAAACTCTTGAAGATATGAAAAAAGGGGCTCTTGTTGTGGAAGTTAACTTAATGGAGAAAAGAGCAAGAATGAAGAATGAGAAGAGAGTGTCCTTTAGAAAGGAATCCACACCTTCCACTTCCAACTCGAAGATGGAAAGAATGATGGAGGAAATGATGAAATAAATGAGCATAATAAAGAGAGCACAAGCAAGTCAAAATCAAAATGCTCCTCAAAACATAAACCAGAACTAGAATCAGAATTTTAGAAGGAACCAACCTCCAAACAGACCTAGAGAATATGATCAACAGGTCACTCCTTCCTTTCATAAAAAATATGTAAGTGAGGTTGAGGAAATAGATGAAATAATATAGGAAGATGATATCAACATGGCTGGGGTAGATAATGATGAATTTGAGATTCATTATGATAGAAAACAAGGTCTATACACACCTTATGATGACAAAAGAGATGATGATGAAAATTACTATCAAGACATGGAAAATGTCATCATAGAGTCTCAAAGAGAATATGAGCTTAGAAGCAAAACCAGTCAACAAACTCCCAACACCAAAACCTCTGAAAAATCTTCACAAAAAAGCATTGCAACCAAGCCTAAAGTTGTCAAACAAAAGGACAAAACAGTAGTTGTGAATTCTGATAAAGGTAAAGAGAAAGGCACTCAAAACAATGATAAATAGAGTGCGGACATTAGTAGTACTAACACTTCAACTAGTACTCCTGTTAAAACCATTTTGTCAAATGTAAATAAAACAAATCAGCAAGCTGATTTTGCTGATAGATTGGCAGCTAATAAGGCTGAGACAAGTTCTTCAAAGAGTCAAATTCCTTTCAGCCTAGAGCAGGAAATTTCCAAAATTAAAATCTTTGTTCCTTTGACTGAGTTAGCTGCCCAGAATGTACATAGGACCCAAATTTTGAAGGCTTTAAACATAGAGGATAACAATGACACAGTCAATCTTAACGATGATCAACCAGAGCTTATTTTTGGTCCAAATATTGAAGGTAGATATCAAGAGGGACCCGTTCCTCCATTTTATGTGAGTTTAAACGTTCATGACAAGATTTTTCACAACGCTATGCATGACTCGGGGGCTTCTCATAATTTAATGTCAAAAGCTGTGATGGAGAGCCTGGGTCTAGAAATCACCAGACCTTATAAAGATCTGTACTCCTTTGACTCTAGTAGAGTAAAATTTTTAGGATTGCTAAAGGACCTCTGCGTTAACTTAGCCCAGATTCCAGCTAAATGCTTAGTCGTGGACATTGTTGTGCCTGATATGCCCCCAAAGTATGGAATGCTATTATCAAGATCTTGGGGGTCTAAGTTACAAGGAACAATGAAGATGGACATGACCTATGCGACTATCCCAGTTTTCAATCAGACTATAAGACTTTACAGGGAGTCCCATATGCAATACACAGCTACAAGCCAAGACAGACCAAAAAACTCTCCTCTATATTCTGCAAACACAGGCCTCGATTATTTTATTCCGTTTAACGATGAAACACTTAGTGAACAAGCCATTTTAACAGAATTAATGGCTGAGATAGAGGAAGAAGAACACAATGTAGAAGTGTCAAAACAATTTGTTTCATTTGAAAATTTTAGCAAACCAAAAATAGGTCTTGAGCTACAAGTCATGCATCCTATGCTTTTAAACCTTGATAGTCGACAAAGTAACCCTCAAAATAGTGAAGAGCCTGAGGAGTTGAAACAATTTCAATTAAGTGCTGATATTCTAGAATCACCTGAGAGCACTTTAGTTGAAGAGTACAAACACCAATCATACAAAACCGAAAACGGTCCTCTGTGGACTATGTATTTTGATGGGTAATGCACTAGAACTAACGCTGGTGCAGGTGTCTAGATTTCCAACACTGAAAATAACCACACAGAAATCATTTCTTGTAAATTAAAATTTTAGTGTTCTAATAACATAATGGAATACGAATCCCTGTTTTTAGGCTTACATCTATTGAAAAATTTAGGAGCCAAAAGAATTCGAGTGCATGGGGATTTTGAATTAATCATTAGGAAAGTCAATTGGGAGTATAACGCTCATCATCGTAGACTAAGGGCCTACCTAAATGATGTCATGGACCTTTTAAAAACTTTTGAGGAGTACCAGATAAATTTTGTCCCAATGAAAATAAATATTGCGGCCCACAACTTAGCCTTTGCAGCCCAGACATGCTTAACGCCATATGAAACCAAAGACTAAACAACTCAGATAAAATTTAGACCAGTCGTTCCTGATAACAAAAAATACTGGCAAGTGTTCGATGGGGACAAACAAATAGAAGACTTCATGCAATTCAGGAATGAATTCAAACTACATAGTTCAGACTCAAATTATGATACAGACTGCAGTGAAGAAAATTTCCTTGGTGAAGAAGAATTGTCTCCTGAACTTGTTAATATTAATCTACTGTCAAGAAAACTTAAAAAAAAAACAAAACTAAGTGCAGGATTAGAAACAGAAGAGTTAGAAACCCTGTAGTCCAAAGATGAAAGTTTGCCTAAGGGTCTGGCCCCTTTAGAAGAGTTGTTCGATTTTAACGATATGGTTAAGAAGCCAAAACTGGAACCTGTAGAGACTAAAGTTGAGGAATGTAATATAGGCAGTAAACTTAAACCAATGATGATCAAACTGTCTAAGACTTTACCAACTCACATTAAACTCAAATACATAGAGCTGTTTAAAGATTTTCTAATGTTTTTGCGTGGAGTTACGAAGATCCTAAATCCTATGACACTGAAATAATACAACACAAAATCCCTCTCAAGGAAAACCAAAAACCATTCAAACAGAAGCTGCACATAATTAACCCTGTTCAGTTGCCTTTGGTCGAGAAGGAGATTAAGAAAATGTATGAAGCTGGTATTATTGTTCCTATTAGATATTCTGAGTGGGTGTCTAATCTGGTGTCAGTTAGGAAGAAAACTGGAGAGATCAGGCTTTGTATAGACTTTAGAGACTTAAGCAAATCTTCATTAAAATACAACTACCCTTTACCTAATATGGATCATATTTTACAAAGGGTAGTAGGGTCTAGAAGAATTTCTTTGCTTGATGGCTATTCAGGGTACAATCAGATCTTAGTCCACCCTGATGATCAACTAAAGACAACCTTTACTTCACCTTGGGGCACTTTCGTGTATGTGAAAATCCTCTTCGGTCTAATGAATGTTGGAGCAACTTTTCCGAGAGCCACGACCATAACATTCTCGAAAGAATTGGGCTTCTTCATCATTATATACCTTGATGATGTTGTTGTGTTTGCAAAAACAGATGAAGAGCACTTAGAACATTTGAGGAAAGTTTTCGAGAAATGCAGAAAGTTTGGGATATCTTTAAACCCTAAGAAGACACTATTTGGTTTCCAAGAAGTTAAAATTCATCGGCACATTATTTCAGAAGAGGGTATTATGATCGATCCAAAGAGGATTGAGGCCATATTGCAGATCTCTCATCCTCAAAACATCAAGGAGTTGCAATCTTTCATTGGAAAGATTAACTTTTTGAGAAGGTTCATCCCCAACTTGGCTGAGCTCCTTAGAAATATCACAAACATGCTGAAGAAGGAGCAAGGGGTAAAGTGGACCTTGGAAGCAAAGAAGTCCTTCGAGCTGGTGAAACAAGCGTTAACCAAAACATTGGTTCTAATAAGTCCTGATTTTTCAAAATATTTTTATGTTTCTTCATTTGCATCAGAACATACCATAGTTGCTGTCCTTTTATAGAAAAATCCACAAGGACAAGAGCGGCCTATTGCATTCTTTAGCAAGGCTTTGAGAGATGCTCCTTTGAAGTATAACATTATGGAAAAGCAAGCCTTTGCTTTGGTTAAGGCTTTGAAAGAATTTAGAGTATACATCCTTCACTCACACATCATTGCCTTTGTCCCAAATTAAATTGTGAAAGACATTCTAACATAGGACCCAGATGGTAAGAGAGGTAAGTGGATTGCTGTTATCCTTGAATATGATTTAGAGATAAAACCCACTAAGCTGATCAAAGGCCAACGTCTAGATAGGTTGATGGTTGAATCCAATTTTGAAGTCCTTGATATTGATATGATTAATGCTTTAGATGATCAAGAGGAAATCTCAACTTCTATTGTTGAAAACCATTTTATGAATTCCTCTTGGTATGCTGATATTATTTATGTTTTGCTTAATTTGAATACACCTCCTAGTTTGACAAAAACAAAGGCAAGGTTCCTAAAGTTGAAAGATGTAAACTGTTGCATTATAGATAGATGTTTGTATTTGAAAAATGCAAGTGGTATATTGCTTAAATTTTTGCCTGAGTTTGATGCAGAGAAGGTTAAGCACAAGTTCCATGAAGGGGAGTGTGGAGGCCACCTATACTGGAAAACAACAACCAACAAAATCTTGACGGCTGGTTACTATTGGCCTACTCTCTTTCATGATGTACACAAGATGATCATTTCTTGCCATAAATGTCAACTTTTTGAAGGAAAAAGGAATATGCTACCCTTGCCTCTGCATCCAATCACTGTTGAAGTCCCTTTTCAACAGTGGGGACTTGAATTCATAGGTGAAATCCATCCACCATCCTCTACCCAGCATAGATGGATTCTCACTGCCACAGACTACTTCACTAAATGGATAGAGGCCATCCCTTGTAGGCAAGCCAATGATTCTATTATTATAAAATTTATAGAGAATAATATTCTCTCTAGATTTGGCTATCCTACCAAGATCATCACTGAAAATGTAGCAGCATTTGGATCAATGAAGATGGTTGAGTTCTATCGCAAGTATCAGATAACATTGGGGCATTCCATGGCCTATTACCCTCAAGGTAATCTACTTGCATAATCCTAAAACAAGAGTTTAGTGAACATAATCAAGAATTTTTTGGAAGAAAACAAAAAGTCTTGGCACACGAAGCTTGCGCATGGACTTTGGGCTGACAGATTGACTTTGAGGAAATATATTGACATGTCACCCTACTAGCTTGTGTATGGCACTAATGCAATTTTTCCAACCAGCCTTGGTGTGCCAGTTATGAAGTTGATTCAAGAGTTGAAAACTGAAGATAATGATATGATCAGAGGGATCAATCAAATAATTCATCTTCATCAAAACAGGGAGGAGGTTTATAACAAAACATTGTAGAAACAGGACAGCATTAAAAAGCTTTTTAACAGAGGAACAAAGGCCACCAATTTCAAAGTTGGGTAAAAAGTTTTAAAGTGGGACTCAAGGAGGGAAGACAAGGGAAAGCATGGAAAATTTGACAACTTATGGCTTGGCCCTTATCTCATTCATTCAGCTGCTGGTAATAATTCCTTTTTCTTGCAGGAGTTGAATGGAGCAGAATTGTTTGGGGGTCCTGTCAATGGCAGGATGCTCAAGCATTACTTCTCTTGATCCATGTTATGTTATGAAAGCCTTTTTATTTTTTTCTCATTATAAATATTTCATCCACCATTGCATTCAAAGTTTGAAAATAAAAAATACAAAAACAATAAAAGAAGAAAAGAGGGAAAATTGTAAAAACAAAAAGGTACAACCCCATACCAAAAAGAGAAACAAATCTGAAAGTGTGCAAGTTTAAATGCCACTCCTGAAAAACGCACTTCTAGTTAGTCAAACAGCCTAATTTTGACTAATTAGTTTTAAATTTACTGTTGATAGGATAGTGAATTCGATTTTCCAAACTGTTTAATCTTGGCTTATCAATAGATAGATTAGGATAGAAATTAAAGGTTCAAACATGCTCAAAATCTGAATCTAACTTTTCAAAAAGAAGAATGAATCAAATCTGCCCATTTCTTGAGTCAAAACAAATGTAAAACTGGTTCTAATCAGCTTAAAATATGGACCAGTTGATGAAAGAAAAACAGCTCAAGCAAGAGTCAAAACAGAGCTGAAGAAAAGATGAAGGAAGTGCTTTGAACTTTCAGATCTTAAGCCTTCCATTTTGATTTAATTTTATGCAAAATAATAATCTGTGTGTAGCTTGTTTTTTATGCCATAGATCAACATCAAGTTGGACTGTTCAATGCTAAATTCTATGCTTTTAAATTATTGTTGTAGAATTTAGAGAATAAAAATATGTTAGACTGTTTAATCCTAACAGATTAGTAGATTAGGTAGATAATCATATGGGTTCAACTGTTTAATCTAAGTCCATGGAGAAATAAAGATTAGAAATAGATTAGATTTCCTGCTTTCAAAAGAATAAAATGTTTTAAAATAGTTTTCCAATCCAAGTGCACTCTAATGAAGAAAAAAATGTTAGATCAGTAGGATTGGGTAGGTAGAAAGCTTGTTGATGAAAGATCCATTATTTTTATGGCTGCTAATATGTTATTCAAAGAAAGATCATCCTAGCAAAGGAAGGGCAGCCCAATGGATGAGGCACAGGTTAGCCCCCAGAGAATCCAATGGATGAGGCATAGGTCAGCCTCCCAGAAAATAAAAGTCTGAAGTTCTTGATGCCTTCAAGAAGGCACCATCCCCAAGTGGAGCCACTATTAGCCAGCTATAAAATTTGTTATATCAAATGCTGGCTAAAACATTTTTGGAGTCTTCAAGAAACAATTTTTATTGATAAAAGATGTTATCTCTTGAAGACTCTTGAAGGCCTCATGCCTCTCTCCAAATCTTCACTGTCGTTTCCATTTCATGCTCTGAAATTCTGCTGATTTCATGAAAAAAGACTGCTGCAAAAACTCATCATTTTCCCCCTTCCTCCACTCAAAAATAACCTTCATTTTCTCCCCTTTTTCTCCATAAAATTCCTCTATTTTGCATGATTCCCCTTCTTCCATTCATGAAAATCATTTTTTCATATTGTAAAACTCAGTTTTAAACTATACTGAAACCCCCAAATCCATTGAAAAACATTGAAAAAATAATAAAAAATACATATTTTTGTATATAGGTTTAATCCCCCTCGGGCTAAGCCTTAAACCACTTCCCCTCCATGTTCCCCAGTGATATAACCAAGTGCTAGCCATCCAGGTGCTTATCACATCAGAAAAAAACAACGAGCAAAAGTCTTTTGTTATAAACAAACTCTAATCCCGATTAGCCCTATACGTTATATATTCCGATCATATCATATCTCCATATGACCCGTGGGCCCGCAATCGGGTGCTAAGTCATTATAAATATTCATTCCCAATTAATTTTTTCCTTTGTAAATCCAAAAAACCCTTTTACCCAAAGTTTTGGTCTAATGCGCCGTAGTTATGTTTTTTAATGTAAAATGGGTAGATTGAAATATCGAGCCCGAAGCTCCGATTGCGATTAGCCCTTATATATACGACCTGGGCATATTACATTTTATAAAGAACAAGGCCCTGTAGATGGGCACCTAACCATATCATATATATATCCCACCCATACCATGAAACCTTTTCTTTTTCCGTTAAATTTTGATTTTTATGTATTATAAGGGGTTTTCGCTAAACCATGGTCTAAAGCAATATCTGTCATTGATCTGAAACCGATCAACGATACGCACATCATCGCATTGGAAATAATCAGAGGTGCATTTCGCGGATTTTATTTCTCCTCCCCGATTGATCATTCCCTGATCAATCGTGAGTTGTCGATCTTCTTTCCACCTTCCTTTGATCTGACAGCCCTCATTTATTCCATTCACAAAGCTCTGTCCCGATTGGTGACTTCTTAATTCACTCCCCACCGTTGATCTGATCCTCAGATCAATGGCCAACGCTCAATCGCTCCGTTGCACTCCCAAGTTCATTGCCCCGCTGATTGTGATCCTCCGATTGGATTTAGACCGTGCACGTGTCCAGATCGGACTGTCCCAGGTCATTCTTGCATTACTTCATCACCCTCCACCCTTGCCAAAGGTTTAAACTTAGTTTTTTGCATTCTATTATTAAATTTTAATAATGTGAATCCTTCACATCATTAATCTACCGCTTTTCCCGACCATTGACATTCTTGATCACTCATCAATCAATGGCCCTGACTTAATTATCCCTCCATCCAATAGCCATGCTCTCTCCCCACACCCTCTGAAGCAGCTTACCCAATAATGCAGGATTTCTTAATAAGTTTTGTATTTTGCAGGTGTTTAATGGTTTATCCATTATGTTAAATAAAGGTCGAAGGCATGGAAAGACGTTTTCCATGACTTTGATTCTTCAAAGGGAACCATTCGCAGGGCTCAAACTCCACGTCTCGTCAATGTTTCATGAGGCATTGATGCCATATGAGCCTTGTGCGGCCTGCACATCAACAAGACATGGTGTTATTTCTAAGAGAGTATCAATTTCGAAGACAAAACACATTAGAACAGAATATTGAAGACAGTTTGGGGATTACGGCTAAGATTGATTATCAAAAGCATAATCCTCCAAACTAAAACAGAGTTAAAAAAAATCATAAGTGTTTTATCAGATAGAAAGGCCTCCACCATCACACCTGAGGCAAATTGATTCCTCCCAGCTACCACAGTGCCACCTGTGCCTCAAAGCATTCAAACATAGGCCGAAGTTATTGATCAAAATCAGATATTTGCCTCAACACAGCCAAACAATTAATTTTGCTAAAGGAGTTTAATGACACAAATATCAGCAGAGTTACTATAGCGTGACGCAGAGCCTAAAGGTCAACAAAAGCTCCTGCCGAGCTGAATCTTAAATGTAAAACATTAATACAGATAGAACACCTGTAAACTTCTACATCAAGCCCCTCAAAGGCCGAGAAGTCATTAATCTATATTAATTATCTTGGGAGATATTTTATCACATCTCACCTCCTCATTCTTCCGTAAATACTTCTGTAGAAGGTGAGAAATTGTTGGTTGCAAAACTTTGAAATATACTTGAGCTTGAAACTCTTACTTGTAAATAGTGTTCACTAGCTCTTGAAGCTCTACTTGTGATAGATAAGTTAGTCTGGGAAGTGTAGATGGTTGCTAAACTAAAGCATTGGACTTAAATATGTAACTGGTTTGGAGCATAAATGCAAGCTGATTTATGGGATCTAGGTCTATGTCGACGGTGATGTTATTTCTTATTATAAATTGTTATTTCATTTCTATTTCCACTTTGTTCAGCTTCTCTTATAAAGAGCAACATGCATCGAGTTAGGATTTACTGTATATCAGTACCCTTCTCTGACTGAAAATATTTATCTAAATGTTTTCTTGCAATTGTGTTATTTAGGAATGATTTAATTCAGTTCAAGTAGTAGGAATGTTGGCATTCCCTCATCCTCCTGTCTTAGCTAATTATTATTCTTGAAAGTTATTTTCATTTCATGTTAATTATAGATGAACTAAGGAAGATATGGTATGCCTTGGTCCTAGTTTTATCCCAAAATACTGTCTGAAAGTATCCCTTGGAATGTGTTAAAAGCTGGCTAGTTTCGAAGTACTTACCAGATCTTAGAACATTCTTTGTTATCTTTGTGTTTTTCTTGAAAGTTACCAATTAAAGAAGATCTAGCAAAGGATTTTTGGTGAGCCCGGCCCGCTTGTTTCTACTCCAACAGCTGCCTTCAAGTTTCCCCCCTATTTTTAAGTGTTTTCTATTGAAAGTGTATCAAAGGCTCGCTAGTTTTGAAGTACTTACCACATCTTGGATTGCTTTTATGTCTTTCTTAAGTGTTTTTCAAAGGCTAGCTAGTTTCAAAGTACTTACCAGATCCTGGACTACTCTTTGTTCTTCATTTGTTTAATTCCCCTCCTTGTTGTATCATTAAATTCCATAAATCAAACTTTAAAGAGATCCTTAGACATAGATGACTTGCCCTATGGACCACTCTTGCCCCTTGCTGTTTCAATTAAACCATATTATGACTCCATAGACCAATGGAATAAAACCTGCAATTGTCTATCTTTTCGGCCAAAGCTTACTCTGATTGCTTGCAACTTCTCACCTTTGAAACTCTTTTCATCTAGGAATTTCCACCTCAAACAATAATCATTCTCAACCATCCAAAAACAAAACAAAACCCTCGGCCTTCATAACTAGCCTAATATCATACCCAAAAGCCTTAAAGATAAATCCATATTTGCAACTTATTGGAGAGATCCTTCTCCGGATTCAGGAGGGCTAGATCCTAGAATCCCAAAGTGGTTGAAATAGTGTTGTTTCTGTGATTGGACTTTGCCAATCTTGCTAATTATAGATTCCTAACAGGTAGGAATCTCATGCACCATTATACTTATATCCATGTTGGGCATTTCTTCTTAATACCATGCAAAAACATTGTGAAACTCGTGGAAGAGACTAGTATAGACTTGAATCTCATCAGGAGAATAGGTCACCCCAATATGGATGTTCTCGACAACCACCGGTTTGATAGAGAGGTCGATTGGCATCCTCTGTGTGATATTACTCAGGTTACTTTTTGCGAAGACTTCGTGTGTCAGGATGGGAGTTTGAGGTAGAGGAGAGGGAACTTGAGAAGCAAACCTCTCGAGACATGTATACATGGCCCCAAGGCCACGCATGAATGAGGAACGATGATGACTATCATCCCAAGGAGGATCCTAAAGCGACATAGTTTCCACGATGGACTCATCATAGAGAAATAGCTCACTTAAGGGATCGGGTGAATCCGAATCGCTGAGCCAAGGATTGAGAATAAGTGTCAAGAGACATGCCCAATGGAACATGATCAGAGGGTGGAGGATACGATGTCGAAATAAGCTCAAAATAATCAATCTTGATCAGACTTAACGACATTGAATCTCAAAATGAATCAATCTGCTCAAGCGAAGGGATGATCATCAAAAGACCTAGAGATCATGTTAACCTAGACAGTGTTGGGTGGAGGAAGAGGAAAAATACCCATGACGGCAGGATATTTGAAAATGCCCAGTTGTATGCTCTCATAAGGCATAGGAATTTGATCTACGTATGGAACGTTGCTCTCGAAAGATGAAGCAGTGAAAAAAAGAAAACTAATTGAAAATGACGATATTTCTTTCATGAAAAAATCACAAAACATGAAAGAGAGTGGATGAAATGCCCAGCATGGCATGAGTCCAACTGTGATTGAGGAGAAGATTTTAATTGAGCTTGGCGTCAACTACATCAACCTTAACGTTGACTATTTTTCCTTCTAAAGTAATCGGTGAATTGGCAGAAAAACTAAGAGGTTTCAATTCCCTTCCATCAAACGCTTCTAGAGTATTTGGAGATGAATTGAGAGGTGGAGAACCAATTTCTTTCAAGCAGGCAGAAGACATGATGCATGTAGATGAACCCTCGTGCACAACCTCTCAATGTATATTCAGTCCATTGATCCCAACTTGGATAATTAGTACAAGCTGGTGAGGGAGACGTGGGACGAAATTCCCCAAGTTGAAAGTGATAAGGCTTGAATCAGTGGGATAAACCCCACCGATGGCAGATAGAGAAGCCTTCTATTGAGATGAACAAATCTGAAGTACTTGTAATACAGACATAGCATATGGTGCCTGAGCCAAATCCTCAACAATATTGTAATGCTAAGCAGCACGGGCGTTAGGATTGTAAGAAGACTTACGGATTACACCTTTGGAAGGTCGTCGTACAATGAGCTAAGTACTAAGCCTTTCAATCTGAAGAGGGCCAGAAGCAGGTGGAGGAGGTGGACCATCAACGACATTTTTCCTTGCTGCCTGATGCGGTTCTAATCTTTCGATCGGGTAGAAATGGAAATGGATGCAGAACCATTCACCATGAAAACCTGAGAGCGAAATGGGATAGAGGACTAAGGTTTCTCTACCAACTAATTCTACTGTGATGGAAATGGTTCTTTGAGAACAATTGGAGTGCCTTGGGTGCCTTTGAGAAATTGACTCACTTTGGCCTGTCTAGGATAGTCCTTGGTGTAGTGCTCTTCGTCACAAATCAAAAAAAGGTACTTCAGTTTACATTTCAAACCATCATTACCATGAGATTTTTGAGAATCTTGTTTTGGGGTATCAGATTTGGCCTTACCTTTACCCTTATTTTTACCCTTAGAAGTTTTATCTACCAGATTGGCCTGAACATCATTTACTTCTACAGTTTTACTAGAATTTGGGATTGGCTGAGAAGCAGTATTAGTGGAAGTAGTAGATGTTTGTTTCCCACGATTCAGAGGAGAAGACTTTCGATAAGTCTAAGACATGGAACTGATGATACCA
This sequence comes from Pinus albicaulis, assembly GCA_034641835.2. Classification (NCBI taxonomy): domain Eukaryota; kingdom Viridiplantae; phylum Streptophyta; class Pinopsida; order Pinales; family Pinaceae; genus Pinus; species Pinus albicaulis. Next base: position 423,895,445 of record CM076579.1, on the reverse strand, counting down.
TCGACGGATTGCATCGCCGATGCTTTGGAAGTTCCCGGTCTAGGAGCATCAAGGAAGATTTTGTACAACGTGATATACTGAGAGTACATAAGATGAAGGTACTAGGCACAAGAAATGGCGTTTCCCTCAGTAATGCATGCCCCCATAGTAATGTCCTTATCAATCAGAGCAACGAAGGAGGTAGTGAGCCAATTAGTTAGAGATATGATCAAGCGACGACGATGCCTCCATTCATGAATATGATCAGAGATATCGGTAGCTCGATATTGTTTCAAGGATGAGAGGAGGTGCATCCCAGTTTCATACCAAATGGTAACTAAAAGTGCATGAGAAATTCCATGGCTAAAGAGTGGAAATCTTGGAAGACACCATGAGATAATTCAATGTACCACTTGGTAGCGGCACCAGTACGAGTCCATTGAAAAAGATGGAGTCGGATAGAATCATCGACCCAAGAGTTAGAGGAACATCAGAGGTGGTATGTCATAACATGCACTTGGGGGTCTTCTCCAGACTTGCCCTCAAATTTGGGACAATCGCCAGGAATTTCAGTTGAACTGGAGGCCAATATGAGTTATGAAGGATGAGATTATTTGTCAAATTTGAAACATCAGACAATTCCAACATAGCAAGGAAAGGTAATTGAGTATTGAATGGCATCGTAGGTCGTTGATAAGGACCAACATTCATATTCCACCTAGGTTGAGGGACATTCTACACCCATATTTTTTGTCCCAGAGGATTTTTTCCATAGGGGTTATAATCCTGAAAGTTCTGTCCATACATGGGTTGAGGACGAGGATATTCATTCTAAGCATACCACTGAGGTCCTTGCTAAGAAACATATGGATTTTATTGAGTTTGACCTGGAAGAAGATATGCAGGGCCCCGAGGATCACTATACACCATCTCAGATTGAACTTGAGGAATACAATTAATGCCTTGGGGTGCACCATATATGACCTGAGATTGACGTGGAGGAAGATAAATGGCACCCTGCAGCTGAACGGGTTGCCCCTGTAGTGCAGGTTGACCCAGATACTAGGGTTGGGGAGGTTTTCCTTGTAGAGTAGGTTGGTCTGGATACTGAGGGCCACCAGGGTGCCCTTGTGGAAAAGGTTGTTCTGATGGGTGGGATGGGTTAGGTTGCCCCTAAAGTCCAGGTTGACCTGACACAGGACCATAGGGTTGTCCTTGTTGTAAAAACGTTTGGCCTTGTCGAACGTAAGGTATATGTTGTTTCTCAAAATGTTGTCCCTGTTGTGGATATATTTTCCCCCAAATAACATAAGATGAACCATGTTGAACATGAGATTGACCAACACAACCGAAGGGTTGTCCTTGCTGGACAGAAGGTTGTCCCTGGAAGGGTGGTCCTTGTGGACCATAAGGTTGTCCTTGTGGACCCGATGGTTGTCCTTACAAGCCAGAGGGTTTTCACTATTGGTAAGTGAACTGACTGGGATCAATCAAAGGCAAATAAATGGGATTACTGTATACGTCATAATGATGTGGAGGACTGCCATAAGTTACTAACTATTGAGAACCCTGAGGGTTGGAATTCTGCTGCTGAGGACCCTGAGAGGTAGAATTTTGTTGTTGAATGGCCAATAGATACTCATCGAAAGTATAACTTCTAGGAAGGGAAGTAGAAACAATAGGTTTAATACAAGTAGGGTGTATTTCCACAATGCGAGGTTGTGGTCCACTCATGCCGGGCCTAACAAGTATCATGGGATTGATAAAAATAGACCTACGGATAGTAGAAGGCCCCGATGATGATGGAGTCATACTTACAACTGATGCAAATGAAGCCACAGAGATGGTAGGTAAGATAGGAACAGAGGTTATAATCGTTGATGTCATAGCAGTCGAGGGTGATGCCCCCGATACCGAGACAACTGAACTCCTAGAGGGAGTCAATGTATTGGATCTGACTAGATTCTGATACAACGATTCAACACCAGAAATGATCTAACCAAAACTTCTATAACCACATGGGATAGACACTATTTGTGAGGAAGGTTGTTCTGAGACATAAGGAAATTTCTCCGGAGGGAGCTGATAATCTCCTGTAGAGCATAAATCTCTTCACTACTTACGGGACTCGAAGAATCCATGTCAGATGAAGACATTTGACTGTGAAAAAGATGACGAACAGTGCCAATTAAGGAAGTATCTAATAAAGGTGGTTCCAAAATAAGAGGAGGGAAGTCTTGCAAATTCCCAAAACCAGACCAGGCATCTTGAGATTTCCAATCGATATCAAATGGATCGTCAAGAGGATATTGGGTAGTGAGAGGTAAGATACTCAGAAGGAGAGACTGCCAAAAATCGACAGACCTAGTGGGTTGAGATGCTTCTAAATAAACTACAGTAGAAGGATCACCACTAGGGGGTGGTGAAGAGGACGACGAAAATGCTCATTCCGCCACTGTGACAATGTTTCATAATAGAAAGAAACGAGATAGCCTATTCGAGGCTTCAAGACCAAACACTAAGGAAATACTAAAAACAAGCAAATAAAACATATTTAACGGGCATGTGATCGTAGGAAATTAGTTTTATGACATTGAAACGAAACGTTGATGTTTCATGTTTTAAGAGTTGGGAAACAGACAGAATATGACTCTAGTCACTTCCAAATTGAATGAGCGTGAAAGGACAAGTGCTCGATGATCTTTTCACTTTTAGAGAGTCACGAAAAGACCAAAATGACTACTTAGGTAATCGAACCAAGAGGGTGTACTAAATTTCCATGAACTGCAATATACACCTTGGTGATCAAATGAAAGAGAAATGACAAAGGACTTGACATACGTGTAGGCAGTCTCCCCGAATGCTGTGTTCAGTGTATCACAGTTACAGGGCAATAGAATCGGCTTCCTATGAATAAAGGATTGCAACTTATGAGGGTCTCCCATTATATACGTGACAGTAGAGGGAGCACAAGTCCATGCTAGCATTGTCTAATACCAAATGTCAAACGATGACTACTAGGTTTAACGAGGCTGGAACACGTCACTAGCCTAGACCTATAAAATATGTGTGTTAGGTTTCAATGCTTTCTTACGTTGATTGAATTAATTTTAAGGTTAATCTTGAATTAATGTTGTGATTTCAAGGCCTTACCGAATGTGATATCCAACTCTTAATGCAAACTATATGCAAAAAAAAATTGTTTCCATTCAATGAATGCTAGCTAAGAGAAGGATAGAAATTATATGACAAAGTAGAAATCAACTGAATCACAAGAAAAATTTCACTAATGCATCTAATACAACTAAATCTGAAAACAAAAAACTCTTTCCTAGTCCACTAAGAGCTAATAATTCAAAAGAACATTTTCATTTTCAATTTAAGTGAAAAAATGCAAATTTTGTCATTTTAGATGAATAAGGAACACAGTGCACTGTTACACTAAAAGGAAAAATAAACACTAGTTTCGAGCACTACAAACGTAACGATCTAAAACAAAGAGATGAATGCAATACAAACATAAAACGTACTCAAAACAAGGATGCACTCTTCCAAGCAAACAAAGGAATTTCAAAATGATCTAAAGAGCAATGTAATCTATGCTCAAAATGATGAATGGAGAGCTAAAAGAAAACAAATGTGAACATTCAAGAAACCAAAGGAATGAAGAACTGAAAGAAATACTAAAACAATTATTCAACGAAATGGAATGAAAAATATCAAAGCTACTCAAACTCAACTCAGAAGGCGCAGCGAGGAGAGGGTCAAATAAACAGCGCAAGGCACCTAGAAACCCTAGGGAAAAAAACTCCACTGATAAGATGATGGAAAAACAACTAAGAAGACCGAGACTATAGAGTCAAAACAATCTCAGTAGACCAATTGCAAGGTGAAAAAAAATCCAGAGTAAAGAAATACTGACAAGACTCACAAAAGAGGCCAAAATTCAATCATACATGATTCAACATGACTTTTTAGCTGTAATTCGCACTAAACAGGAGTTGGCACACCTGTGAAAAAATCAACATGTGCCAATCAGCATGAATGTTCAATGGAAAGAAGCATCGAGCTAGAAAACCATGGGAAGAAATAAAAACCACTGAGTAGAGGTTAGACTTGACACTCTAGAACTGAACAAGATCATTGAAAACAGTCAAACAAGTCAAGCAAAGCAGAAAAACGACGAAACAACCAAAGTCAACTTGACAAGAAAATTCTCGACGAACAATGAGACGAAAAACACACACGGATCCCGAATAGAGTCACCAACTTGTTGTGTAGGTAAATCCCCTTTGCGGACAGAGGTGATCCCTCTAACCCTAAGGTGGGTCTAGCAGCAAGAGGACATGCTAATGCGTCAATTCCTAGTTAATGGATGGAATTGAGCCAGGATAGATGTCCTACCTTTATTCCAATGCAGTTGTTATAGCTGTGGTAGCAATATCTTGATCTTCGTCCTGACATGTCGTGGTCCTGCAGCAGTGGTACTCAGGTGTTTGCACAAGGATCAGAGAACAATAGCAACATACGAAACAATACTTGTATTCATAACTATCTAATTGGTGAAAGAGAATTAAACGTATTGCACAATATTAATTATATAAAACGCAAAACAGGAACCAAAGCATCACTGATGTATTAATAAGAAGAGAGAAAGAGTTTACAACCAAAAGAGCCTTGATGTTGTAGCCTGTTTCAGTGGGTCCAGTCAAAATGCATCTCGTGGATTCATTGGGGAATTGGACTTGGTGAGGCAATTAGCCTAGACTATCTCTCGACAATAGGTCTCTTTCTACTCTATCTCACACCAGTTATATTAGACTGCTCAACTATTCAACCATTTCAGCTATTATACAAAATTTTCAGCTAGCTACATCTATGTGAGAGAGATGTATTTAGAGGAGATGAGGAGGAGGAGATTGGGATCCCTCAAATGGTGGAAGGGAGACCTTATCCTTTGGGAGGTTGCTCGAATGTAGGAAACAAGAAGCCAAAGGAGGATGTTCGACATTATTCAGTCGAAAAACCCATGTTTACTCCACTCATAGAGTGGTTGGCAATGGAAAATTTGCTTCTATATCTAAAAAAAATCGAAAAATAGCTTGGCACGGGTAGTCCACTGAGACATAGCATCAATGGGTGCGGGGCCTAGTGTTAATTTCTCTATGGGCGCGAGGCCATAACTGCCTGGAAGCACCGACCCAAAATCATATGTTTTTTAGAGTCTTCTCTAGGAATAGTCAATAGAGAAAATGTTCTTCTCATGGCAAGGGATGCAATGACACTTTTTGCAAGGGATGCCACTACACAGAAGTCACAAAAATGGTCCTCCAATGTGCGAGATGGGGATTGCAAGGACGGTGACAAAATTTTTTGTAACACTTGTGGGTTCACTGATGTATTTGGTTAACACACAATTAAGCATGTTTTATGCAGTTAAATAGCTTAGTAAAGCAATGGTTAAGCCTACCAGACTATATTCGAAGGTGGCCAAACATGTGTTGAGATACCTTAGAGGTAGTACCCAGTATGATGTTTGGTATGAACAGATAGAGGGAGTTAAGATTCAAGGCTTCAAAGATGCAGATTTGGTGGGTAGTCCATCAGAACAGAAGAAAACTTTAAGAGGAGTATTTATTATTGGGTCAGCAACAATTTATCAGTACAACAAGAAGCAGATATCAATTCCACTCAGTTCAGTAAAAAAAAATACGTGGTTTCTAGTAAAGCAGCTTGTGAAGCTATCTAGATGAGGAAGATTATTTTTAGGTTATTTTGCTAGATGATGGATTCTACTCTGATTTACTGTGACAAGAAGAGTTGTATCAAACTCTCTAAAAATATTTTTTTTTATGATTGATCCAAGCCTATCAACATCCGCTATCACCATCTATGAGATTATGTGCAAAGGCATATTATCTTGTTGGAATACATTCCTACAGAGGAACAATATGAAAATATTTTGAAAAAGGAATTGTAAAGAAGAAAATTCGAGTTCCATAGAGACATTATTGGGGTATATTATAATTCATTTCTTGTTGAGAGGGAGTGTTGAAAATGCAACAAGATATTCGTAATTTACTTTTCCATTCAATTAAATTAGGAGAAAATTGTAATTCTATACCACAAAACAACTTGAATGAGTTAAATAAGTTAGTTGTCTTAGTTAATTTGAGTTGCGGGCCTAACTTGAGTTGTGTAGAGTGATTCCTAAATTTTAGGAGACTGATTTGAGTTAATTTCAGTTGTAACAAATTAATTCTATTAAGTTGAGTCAAAGTTAGTTAAATTGGTTGATCCATATATGTTTACTTGATTGATGTATTCAGAATTGCATATAAAAGAGAATGTAACCATAAAATTTCCACACATAACATAAGCAGGTATGAAAGGAAAGCATGATAAACAAAGGCACATCAGGTTGATAACAGAGTTCACCTAGTGTGGGCTACATCTTCGGGCTCTGCTTAAATCGGGGACGTCAGTTTGGTTAATATTCAACAAAAATAAAATTGCATGCATGTAAAAAGGCACTTGGTACCTCCACTTCTTGGGATGGCCTCAAAATGCACACCTTTGCTAAAGAAATGGACTGCACCATTGAATTTCTAGCACAAAATTGTGAAAAATGACTATAAAGTTGACCCCATTTTCATTCAATCAAAATGTCAACCCTTGGGAATCTCAAAGATTCCTTCTCACTGGTTGACTGAAATTTTTCTGCTCATATGAAAATTTTGACTTCAACACTGTGCTCCTTGTGCAAAACTAAGTAAAATGAGTATAAAATCAGCTTGTTTATGAAACTGTGGAAATTTGGCCACTATGGAATATTTAATATTCCTCACGATTCCCAAAATATTTCTCCCTACAACTTGACTACATTTATGCCGCTCATATGAGGAAATGGATCATACCATCACATTCCATGAAAAATTATGGTTCGTTTGAGTATAAACTTGGCATGAATCTGACACTATGAAATTTTTCCCTCAAGGGAATATTTTAGATTCCTCACTAATTCTGAATGGAATATTCTTTGGAATATTCCCTCAAAATTTGTGCCCCACTTGGATGAGGCTACACTCACATACTACAATTCGTGGTTCCTTTGTTTGATGCTCCCCCTCTCCAGCGAATGAGAAATTGACCCCCTTAAGTAAGAATCCCACCAACAAATTGTCCAAGGAAAAGGTTATTGGGTCATTGGAAAGTGGTGAAATTTGAAGGGGGGAGGTCCTAGGGTCAAGTTTGTGGACCTCCCCATATTAAGTAGTTGGTTTTTTTTTAAATTTTTGTGCACCGTTTAATTCTTGCAGTTGTTACATATGGGGCTTCTCGTGAGTGAGATGACCAACAGGTCAAGCAGGTTCGAATCATGTTGTCCCCTATTATTAAAAATATTGTTGGGTTGTGGACAAGGTCTTCAGTCAGACCCATGGGCCTCGACCCTTACTTTATATATATATATATACCATTTGCAAGGGTGGAAGGGGTGCCAGCAGGACGCCCCAATTTTTAATATTTTTTTGTTTGATATAGACAAGGAATTCAAAAAATATCGACCTATTTTTAGGGGTCACTGGTTTTTTTTAAGTAGGCTACAATTTCAACCATTCTGGCCGTTGGAGTCTGTCACTGGTAAATTCCAAATTGTGGCCTTGTTAGTGGCTACCAATGGGGCTAGTTTGACCAAAAATTTGATTGGCGATAACTTTCACATACGAACTCGGATTGAGGTGTTGTTTGCAACATTGGAAATATTGGAAAAAGATCTTTAATTTTATGTTGGTCTCACTGCAATACATGAAATTTTATTTAGGATATTTTCTTGAGCTCTCTTGTATCTTTGAGTGTCTCTAGGGCCACCTGGATCATTCCTCCCCACCGAGGATCTTTGGGTCCTCCAAAAGCATGAACACATCCTACACACTGCATGTGTCCTTTTCAAGGCACACTTCCTTCTTTAACATCGACATTCCATTGAAACTTGTGGTACATTCTTCGAAAATTACATGTTCAATTACAAGACCTACCATGACCCAAGCAATTCCCATCCTTTCCAATATTTTATAACACACTCTTTGGTCAATATTACATCAGAAACATAATATAAAGAAATACCCCGAATATCGACAAAAAGTGGAAAAGGAACATTGTCACGTTTCTTTTATAACTGATAAAAAACACATCATCACATTTACAATCATTTCACAACATATGATTTATAATAAGAATGCCATGAAAAACAACTATATACAATAAAACCAACTCTTAGTCATCAAAATGAATGGGTCATCATCTTGGAGATGCTTCACTTATTAAAAAACTATACCAATTGGTTCTCGCACAGGCACTTCCTCGCTCTTCAAACACTGCTCTGGATGGAACTCCCAAAACGTGTCTCTATGATGGCCACCTCTGTTGAAATGATTTTAAAAAGTATTCTTCCTCCAGACTCACTTAAAATTTTTCCTTCCATGATGTGGAGAAGGAATTTCATGTCTTGTCCTCTTTCTTTCCACCATTCTCTTCCAGCACTAGAAAACCGCGTGGTTGCGAAAGACACAAAAACTACATGGTTTTCTACACAACACTTTCTTCTCATCATTAACACTATTATTGTGATTAAAATTAACTTTAGAGTACTAAGCTTTTTTTAACATCTCTTCGTTGTCTCTAGTGAAATTCTTGCGATGAGAGCTTACGTTAGCTCTTCCTTTGAAATTTTCACTATCATGGGAGGATTGTTATGTGTTCCAATCATCCTCTTTCCATGATGGATTCGAAAATGCCTTAGATCCTTCTACTACCTTCAAGCACTCTCCTTCAATGTATCCCATCCTGGTAAGGAGTCTCATGCCAAATCCTGAAATAGCGTCATGGGAAAATAAAATTGAAGAATGATCAACACTTTTTACCTCAAATGTCGATTCTAAATAATTTTATGATGGCTTCGATAAGAATTTTTGTGCTTCAAATTTTCCAAGGCCTCTTCTGTGGCTCCTAACTGAAGCTACGATTTATGCTTCTCCTCTTTTTCTTCTTGTAGAAGTCTCCTGATTTCAACATTCTCTGCTGGAATATTCTGATTGATATCCTCATTTTAATGATGAGAAGGCCATGAAAAAGATAAATAATCACTGGAATATGGAAATGGACCATCATCCTCTGCTCTTTATTTCTCCTGTTCCTCTCTTTCCATTTTCTCTTCATAATATGCATACATTATATCTACCATTTTTGAAATCCTGAAGAGGTCCTCGTAGAGATCTCTGTCGTTCTCCATTTCCCCTTCTTCGTGCTGCACACCTCTCTTTTGGATCAAAGGACTTAAATTTTCCGTCACCTCTTTGGAGCTTTCCCCTAGCTATCATACACTTTAAGTTGACATCCAAAGAAAGACTGATTCTAATGCCAAACATGATCTAGATATTTTTATTTTGTTGATGCATTTATAGCCACATATAAAATAACATGTAACCATAAAATGCACACATATGACATAAGCACAAATCAAAGGAAATCATGAGAAACAAAGGAACATCAGGTTGATAATGAAATTCACCCAGTGTGGGCTACATATCTGGTCTTTGCTCAAAGTGGGGATGTTGATTTAATTAATATTCAACAAAAATAAAATTATATGCATGTATAAAAGGCACCTGATACCTCCACTTTTGAGGATTACCTAAAAATGCACACCTCTACTGAATAAATGGACTACACCATTAAATTACTAGCACAAAAACGTGAAAAATGACTATAATGTTGACCCCGTTTTAACTTGGTCAAAATCTAGACCCTCGAGAATCTCAAAGATTCCTTCTCACTGGTTGACTGAAATGTTTCTGCTCAAATGACAAATATGACTTGACCACTACGCTCCTTGCAAAAAACAGAGTAAAATTTGTATAAAAGCAACCTAGTTCTTAAATTGTGGAAATTTGGCTACTAGGGAATCTTTTAAATTCCTCATGATTTCCAAAATATTCGTTCCTTCAAGTTGACTATATTTCTACAAATAAGATGGGGAAACATATCACACCATCACATTCCCTATGAAATTCTAGTTCGTTTGAGTATAAACTTGGCATGAATCCGAGACTGTGAAAATTTTCCGTCAACATAATTTTTTAGATTCCTCATTGATTCTGCATGGAAAATTCCCTTTTAGAATATTACCTAAAAATTCGTGCCCCACCCAGGTGAGGTTCTTCTCGCATATTGCAACCCGTGGTTCATCCATTCGACACTCATCCTCCTCTCCGACGAATGAGAAATTAAACCCCTTAAGTAAAAACTTTTCCAGTAGATTATCGAAGGCCAAGGTCATTGGGTCTTTGGCACATACCAAAATTTGAAGGTGGAAGGTCCCAGGCTCAAGCCAGCGTACCTCCCCGTATTGGGATGTTGGTTGCGTTAATTTTTTGCATATCATTTAATTTTTGCAGTCATTACATAAGGGGTCGCTTGTGGTGGGCTAACCAATAGGTTGGGTGGGTTTGAATCTCGTCGACTCCTATTATTAATAATGTTTTTGGGTCATGGGAAGGGTCTTAGGTTAGAGCCCCGAGCCTCAATCTCCTTGAGACACTGCTTTGGATGGAGCTCCCAACATGTGGCTCTCTGATTCCCACATTTATTGGAATGATTGAAAAGTGTCTTATTTATCTAGACCTAATTAACCTTCTTCCTTCCCTAATGTGGGGAAGGTCTTTCATGTCTTGTCCATTTTCTTGTGGCCATTTTATTCCAACACTTGACAACCACGCGGTACACAAGCCACAAAAACTACATGGTTTTCTACACCATTCTTTCTACTCATCACTAAATGTATGCATGTAATCAAAATTTGTACAAATATCTAAATGAATTCAACTGATCTTGCAATGTAATAAAAAAAAAACTGAATCAATTCTACAAATTCCAAAAACCAATCTTCAATCGCACAAACACATGAACAAGAAAGAGAAAGAAATTATCAATTTCTCAACAAAATATGTATAGGGGGAAAGAAACCGTTCAAAATCCCACTATGTGTGTATTTCATAAATTCATTACCATGAAACAATACAATGCTATTTTTCTCATTGAGAAGCCTCTCCACTGTGTTGACTGTATCACTTTGATCTAGGAAAAATCACTCAAATACTTAACATTAACCAATTCCCAACCTCTATCTAACAAGCCTTGCTTAAAAATTCCTATAGGAATCATATCCCTATTAATAAGGTAATTCCCAAGAATTGATTGTGCAATTAATTTAAGGAATCCTGATGAACTCATGCATGACCTGTACAATTTTGTAATTATATAGTTGATAGTTATCTTCTCTTTAACCTAAAAGTAGGGAAAATTTTAAGAATGGAAATTTATCTTAAATATTAGAAACCTTGGTGAATCTTAGTAATCCATAATATGGAAACTATAAAATTCTTGGTGATATTTATAAAAAATATTAAAACTCACAAATGATTTTATATAGTCACTATAAAATTTAGGCGATTTTAAAGGTAAAATCAATTTTTCTTATAAAATTTGGGGAATTGATTTTAGGAACAAATGGAAATTGGAGAAATTTTTTTTTGGAAAAAGAATGGAAAATTAGCCCATATACGAATGTTATCCCCTAAAATTTTCCCTGCCTCAAAGTCAACTAGGCCTTCCCTATAACTGACATGAAACAATTATTTATAGTGAATTATCAATTAAATGATTTATCACTACTTGTAAATTGAATTAGATTTAATTTACTGGACCTATCACTAGTTGATCTCTCATTTTGAACTAGTTAAACTTATTTTAGTCAATTAATTGAGTTAACTAGTTACAACTCACAAATAACTCTAACTGGACCCCCTAAAATCTAGGAATAACTATACATGCCTCCAGTTTAACCTCGAACTCGAATTTACTGAGTTAACTAAGTCATCCTTGCTCAAATAACACTTACAAGTTGTTATGATATGTAATTACAATTTCTCTTCCAATTTAATTAAGGGAAAATTAAATCAAAAGTCCCCTTGGGTGCCATTTTCAATATTTCTAGTTGCCATTTTCAAAACTCCCTCTCAACAAGAAAAAAATTCTATCTATCCTGATTTGGTACCTTTGGAATCTTCTACATGCAACACTTCTCTAGTGTTTTTTTCTCCTACAAATTATGAAGCTTAAAAAACATCCAAAACAAATCAATATGATGCATATGTCATTCAAGTCTCTTAATGCTACTATTCATTGCATTGCCTACTAAAAACTATGTGCAAATGCTGACTTTGAATCTATTCCATTTGCACTGCTTCCAACTCTAATGTGTGCTCCACTATATGACATATGTCACTCTGACATATCTATCATTAGAATATCTTAATGCTACTAGTTACTGCATTGTCTACTGAAAACTATGTGTTGTTGCTGACTTTGCATATGCTCCATTTGCAATGCTTCTGACCTTGATATGTGCTCCACTATATGACATATTTCACTCTAATATCTGACTGCATCAATATTTATGATCCATCGTGCTACTGTGTATTTTTGGGTCCCCATAGCCATGTTTGATCCATGTAACACACCATCTCAATGGACCCTGCCCAAATTTATTCTCTTTGGATTATGACTTCACATCCCACCACCTCCCACCTAGAGGTATGGATTCATGTTCTCCCTTTTCGTACCTGGCTCAAAATCCCCCTCTACTGGAGGTCTCTACTTGAGTGGATGCCTCCAGTCTGTCTCCTCTCTGCTTCTCCAGTTGTGGCTTCTCCACAACTTTCTAAGAGTGATTTTGAGGCTACATTTTGAGAGATAATTTATTCTCCCTCTCAACCACCAAGTCTCTAACCTCTGATTTGCTCCTAAAAGCTTTGCATGCATCTTTGACCTCAAGATAATATCAGTTCTTGACTCATAGACTGATTTGTTTCACCTATCCTGTGGCGATCTGTCTAAAGAAAAATTTTCCTCTTATAAATATGACATCATAGCCATGATTTTCCAATACCACTACAGAGACAATATTCTTCTTTAGTTCCGGAACATACAAAACATATTTGAGTCTGAGAGGGGAGCCAGTATCCCACTAAAAGGTAATTGTACCTACGTCGGTCGCACCATACCTCCTATCATCTCCAAACTCTATGTTCTGTTGGAGGTCCTTCTCCTCCAAGTCATTGAAGAGGTATCTATTCCCTGTCATATGGAACGAGGCACCGGTTTAGAGATACAAAATGAATCCAATTACATTTCTGGCCATGTATGTAATGAGAGTAAAATCAATCTCGAACATTGAAGATACAACTTCACCTGCACTGCTACAAATGTAGGCTCCTTCTTGTTTTCATTTTGTGGACATTTCATGGCATAGTGCCTGTACTCGTGAGAGTGAAAACACTTGATCTTGGAAAAGTCTCTCTTTCCATCTTTGCCTTGGGAATTCTTTCCCATGGCTTTCTTTCCTTTTCCGATTAATGTAAAATCTTCTTCTTTTTTTATGCTAGAGGTCCCATCTTTGGTGCTACAGCTTACCTCTTCTTGTACCAAGTCGAACAATAATCACTCCTAGTCTGGTAACTTCTCCCTCCCATTCATAGAATCCTGGTCGCTATCCCAGCTCTTGGGAAGAACTAGAAGAGCTAGGCTCACCAAATCATCATGGGTTGCTGTCACACCAACACTTCCATTCGGATATAGACATTGAGTGAACTTCGTCAAGTATTTTTCTATCATCCCACCCTCCTCCATATTTATCTTTCTGAGCTTTTATTTTAGCGTCAACTTCCTATGGTCACTCCTATTCTGAAACATATATGTCAAGGCCTTGAACATAGCATATGGAGTTTCCTTTCCATGGAGACTTGAGACAATATGATCTCAAACTCCCTCTAATAATATCCTTCTCACCTTTGCTACATTCTTCTTCCATGCTTCAAGAAGTTGAGCATTTGCTGCCGCGGGTTGTGGAATATAATTGTAAATGAATATGTTCATTCAATTATCCTCTAGCACTTCCTCCATCCTGTCCTTCCATTCTATGTAATTCGAATTTCCCTCAAGGCCATATTCGAGTCTCAAGCCATTGAAAGACATATTGATCTATTTTTGGTCTCGAAGAATAAATATGAAAATTCGATGTACCTATTAAAAAAAAATTATTCTTCTCTTCTATTGTGATTTCTAGCGCTCTGATACCATGCAAAAATATCTAAATGGATTCAAATAATATTGTAATTTACTAATACAAAATACTCAATCAATTCTAAAAATTGCGGAAACCAATTTCGATCGCACAATCACATGAACAAGAAAGAGAAAGAAATTATCAATCGCACAACACAAGATTTATATGCGGAAATAAATTTCTCAAAACCCCACTATCTATATATTTCATAAATTTGAGACCATGAAATAATAAAATGCTATTTTCCTCACTCAAAAATGTCTGCACTATGTTGACTGTATCACTCTAAACTAGTAAAAACCTGTCAAATACTTAACCAATTATTAGCCTTTATCTGACGAGCCTTAGTTACACGTTGCTGGAGGAAATTAGTCCCTATTAATAAGGAAATTCAAAAGAATTTATTGCACATTCCTTAAAGGCATCCTAATGACCTCATGCATGACCTGAACAATTTTCTAATTACACAATTGATAGTTATCTTCCCTTTAACCTCAAACTCAACTGGTCCTTCCTTAGAATTGACATGAAACAACTATTTATAGTGAATTATTAGTTAATTTATTGATCACTTCTTGTGAGTTAAATCATATTTAACTCACTGGACCTATTTCTAGCTCATATCCCAGCTACAACTAGTTAAATTGATTCTAACTCAATTAATTGAGTTAATTAATTAAAACTCATAAATAGTTGTAACTGGACCCCATAAAATCTAGGAATAACTCTACACGCCTCTAGTTTCACCTCAAACTTGAATTAACTGAGCTAAATAAGTCTTCATGACTCAGTTTACACTTGCAAGATGTTATGAGATTAAGTTACAATTTCTCTTCCAATTTAATTAAGGAAAAATTAAATCAGAAGACCCCTTGGGTGCCATTTTCAATATTTCTTCTTGCCATTTTTAACAAAATGAAATTTTGAATACCGAGAATTTTTATACCTCTCTTGGTTTTATCTCCTACAATCCTAGCAATGATATATTTCCTAAGCTCTTCCTCTACAATGTGCACTATCATGGGAGGTGTAACACCCTCTTCCCACATCTACCTTGGTAACTGACCACACTAGGAAAGAATGTCTAGCCAAAGTTGGGACTTCCCAAGAAAAGTCAAACCTAGACTAACCGTTTGGATCCCGTCCAGGGTGTGGGTCCGGCTACCGCTTAATAATCCTTTTCTTTGGTCTCAATCGGACTTTGCAAACCTAAGGACGCACGCTTATTCAGATGACACAAAACACATGACTGATGAATTATAATGCTCAAACAACACTATGCGTAGCAAGACGAGTTGTAAAGCATGGAGCCGAAGGAGATGCTGTTAGCAGCATGTCATTAGGGTCATGCTTGTAAAAGCTATTCTGACCACAAAAGAAATAATTCCTTATGGAAGAATACCCTTCACTTCCTTGAATGATCACGGCGATAATGTAAATGTTAACAAACAAAGTTATCAGCATTCATTAAAGCATAAACATATATTTAACACCATTAACACACTTCTAGAAAACTATAATGCATCATGATGTAAACAGAGAGACAGTTTCATTAACCAAAAGATGTTGGAAACTGAACATGTAATACTCATAGTGTTCATGCATTAATCAGCATCAGATCCAACAATGGAGTTTACAAGTACTTGTATTCATATGCAACATTGTGTGGTCCTTCTATACAATACTCAATATCCTTTTCAGTCCAAAGGAAAAGTCCTTTTATAGGTTCCCGAAGGAAGTATTTATAGAGCAAAGCTTACCCTTTGCCTCGATGTCTCGTTTCCCGATCGCAATGCCTTAGACCCGCCTTGTTCGCGACCTATGACCTTGACCCGAGGAATTATGACCGCAACCTGTGTTCTAGATTCTGCAACCTCGCGACCCAGTCGTTGGGTCGCTGGGTCGCGTCATCGAGCTTTTAATAGGGAGTGCGACTATGCGACCTGGCGACCTGAGGAAATCTGCAACCTGCGACCTGAGGAAATTTGCAACCTGCGACCTTAAGCAAATCTGCGACTTGCGACCTCAAGAAGATCTGCGACTTGCGGCCTTATTTTTGGTGATCTTTGGATTTCATAGCAATATTCCTTATCATGCATCCTTTGCTTTCAAAAGGGTCCTCTTGCTTGCTGGTAAAAACTTTGGCTCATTGCATAGACCAATAGCTTCCACCTGCAGTCACATAGCTTAGGTTACATGTCTTCATTGACAAATAATAATGTTAGGGGCATATTTAATTAATTGCACAAGTGAAAATGATAACTTTAGACCCCTGTATGGTCAAATGTTGTTTCATTAATTCATCAAAGAGAACGGCTTGTGTAGAATTTCCCCAGTAATAGTATTTGGGTTTCTCAGCGAGACTTCTTTCCTGCATCATCATTCCGTGAAAATGACCAGGTGCCTTTGAGTCTATTGGGAGAGGCTCTTTGTGCAATCCCAAGGCTTCCACCCTTTGCCTCTTTAATTGTTGTGATGCCCATTTGTATTGTTGTGGACTAAGTGCCAAATGTCGATACTCACTTGAGGTAGATCCCTCCACATCTTCGACTCTTTGAAGTACTAGACATAGCTGGGGTTGTTTGACTACCAACAAGGAAAACTCCAACGGCCACATAAGGGGGCGTATTTGCATGGATTCCAATCATGTTATAGATATGCTTCTTCCACGATCGTGGTGGATTAAGGTTGATGATGTATTCGTCTATCACTATGTTGCAACGCATTTCAGCTTTGGGCTCTATCCGGTCAATGCAGGAGACATATCATGGATGGACAATCGCACCTGCAATTGTCTGGATTGACCTTCCTTATGTCGAAATTTGGCCGCAAATCATCGACTTCCGGAAACCATGATACGTGATAATGATATTTTTTTATATTCAAAAGTTTGCAACGAGACATCGATACGGGAAAAAACCTTTCCGCTTGCTGATTAAATGATTAAGCATGGAGGGAGAAAAATGGTTTTGTCTTATATAGGAAATGATCCTTCAAACAAGATTTCCCATTTCTTGAACTTTCCCACAAGCCTGCGTGTTGACACGATGAAGGAAATTCATGATGCTCTTAGGTTGCACGACTGTAATTGGGATGATATCGCAACTCCAACCGCCTTCTTGAGGAGAGATCCCACAATCCTATTAGTAGAGTCACGCACTAGTAGTTATCAGTCGTATATCGGATGACCTGGGAAATTATCTGAAGTGTTGTGATGTGGTAGCCTGACTTAAAGGGAGGATGCAACTCCTTAGCGAAGTCGCAAGGTCGCAACATAGTAGGGGTCGCGCTACCGGCCCGTTGCTGAGCTTGTGCGACCCAGCGACCTACGAGGAAATGCGACCCAAAGCTATCATTTGAGATACAACTTTGCAGAGGTCGCATGGTCGCATCGCTACGTCAGTTGCATGTTCAACCTACTCCTTAGTTCTGCGACCTAGCGACCAGTGGCATCTTTGATGCTGTCTCAGCTTCGAATGATCTGCTGAGAGTTTAGTTGTGGCATGGTGGCCAATGAGGCTGCATGCCTCTTGGGATGATACCACCGGAGTAATGGGAAACGATGGGTTTCCATATGGACGAGGGAACAATCAAAAGGTGGCTCGCATCTCCTTATCCCGACAGATCATTATTCTAGGATTGATTGAATTTTGAGAGGGGTGTATCATCATGGAACAAACCAGCGCGTAGAAACTCAGCGTAGCCACAACTTCAAAACAGTCGAAAATATGAGCCACGCACAGGTATTCATTATGTGGCAACGCTTTCACCAGATATATTTCCTTGGGCTGCCGATAAGGTGTGCAAATTATGGGATGCATTCCTTTTACGCCTATGCCATATCGTGAACCCCTCTTATGTTCCATCATCAGCGACTGCGTGAACCTTTCTCATGCAAACCAATCCCGACCTTCAGCAGTTTGATCAATAATGGTGTCGACGCATCAAAGTGGAATGTGGAAAATGCTTCAGATTGTTGACGATATTCTTAAAACTGCCATATTAATGTTTGGTTGTTCCCTTCACACGTGGCATCACGTAGGAGTGAGACCTGTTATTGTGCCTTTAATCTCTCCGGCATTCCTCAATGTATCGAACAGAATGTATCAGCGTTTGAAAATTACTCTCCTTGTATAAACAACCTTGAGTTGGCAATATAATGCTCATGCTTATATTGGGTCAAACATTATTCTTTCAAACCTGGCGGAGAGGCATCAACGAGCCATTTCATACTGGATTTTCTTAAGCATTATAACGGCCAGTGTAATGGAAGCTGCATAAGGAAACCACCCTCCATGTGGGGATTTATTCAAGAATAGAAGAGGCATGTACGCCTTCCATAATATAAAATAAGTGAAGAACAGAAACAGCTGGTAACGATCATAATTGGTGTTAATAAGAAAGTTGAACCCGCTCCACATCAGCCTTAAGTAAACAGAAGACCAAGTTATAATGCCGAAGTTGAAAGTATTACCAATATCGTTGTTAAACCCTTTAATCATGACTTTGGTCAACTTTCTGATCAATCCTCATGTCGTGGTAATGCAAATAAATAAAGCGGTCTCTGTCGTATGTGTTCTTAAACTTACTAGGGTCCCGCCAAATGATGTGAACATGTCAATTTGGAATGTCAAGGATTGCCTTCAGAAGACCCTGCCACAATTACCACATGGAAAAATTGATGTTGCTGATCCAATCCATCATTTAATCATATAACCATTCAAATAAGGTAACTTTATCCTTTTAGGAATGAAGCTGTGGCTTAATTGTGACCGAAAATTTCCTCAACTGGTGCGCTCTCGTTCTCTGCATACATGTGATACATATCTTCCACTTCTCATATTTCAGCTCAAACTACTCTTATCCTTGTCATCTACCTTGATGAGGCTTTCCACTATGGCCTTAGTTTTTATCCTCATGTGGGCAAGGTATGAAAGTGTTATGTCTCGCCACTGCGCCCTTGTTGTTTTAACTTTAGTTACTTCCCCTTGGTGCGGTGATGACATTTTTGGGTGTATCACCCGTGGGTTTGACTTGCATAAGACATTATAATTAGTTCGCAGTTACCTTTTAGAGAAATATCCCCCCACATAACTTATATGAGAATATGAGTTTAAGCGAAGTACCCCAACCAAATGCCTAATGGCCCACAGTGAATGGGCTTCTAATGTACATCCTTAATACACATAAAATCTCCTATTCGAGCGTGTGCTTGATGATCCTTCCCACACAAGGTGTGGTTGCAGCAAAAGCATATGATCATGATGGTGAGAAAGCTCATGAGGGGTTTGGGACAGGTTACGAGGATGTCATTTTCTACAAGCTAGGTTTAAGCCTTAACGGCTAAGCAAGTAGAGGGGGGACCTGAAATTTTAAATATACCCAAAATTTTGGGTGTTGTTGTAGTGGCTACAACAAATGGCGAACCACTGGTAGAATTTGGCCTCTCTGTCCATATCACAACAATATTCTGAGTCCAGATAGTGATGTAATGGAATATTGAACAAGTTCTGTGGGTACCTTTTATATTACTCTAGCCTTTACAGATATGCCCAATCCTTGTGCCTCAGCTAGGTCTTGCTAATTAGAACACATCAAAGTGGAAGCTCACGGATGCCAGTAGCTTTTTGATGATGTGAAGAGCAAGGCAGCAGGTTTATTATTTTCAGGATTTTTAAAGTAAGTTTCCGGTGTTGCTCCGCTGCCAGCAGTCCTGGACAATACCTCGGCGGAGTCACTTCAAGAAATCACAAGCATTGCTCCGCTGACAGCGAGCCTAGTCAGTAACCTAGCGGAGTCGTTGCATTACCTCTCTGCGCAGGAAGCCTTTCTCGATCCTTTACCCTTATTTGTTTCATGTGCTTGTAGCACTTATTTTCCTGTGCTCGTGGCACTTATTTTTCATGGGCGGATGAGGGATCCCGACTTATTTTACAAGCAAGAGAGGTTGTTTCTTGTTTTACAGAAACTGAAAGATATCCTGATTTAGGTTTGCCCTTGTGCCAAACCTTCACATCCCATCTACCCCAATAGGCGAAGCATGCAAAAAATATCATTAAGATGTCCAAGGCTATGTTGGGCACAAGGCTTAGGCTACGGGTATTGAGCCATTCAAACTCATTAGGTCTCCCACAAACAACCAGCTCGTATCTCCTCGGATAACAAGTTTAGACTCATAGGCATCTTGTTGAGAATGCGACTTCGATGACCTGTCCTGAGAGAAATTGCCTCTTGAGGTAATTACCGCAACCTCACACAAATAATGGAGTTACTGCTTTAGCAATCAGGGTAAAACAAGTTAGCAAGGTGATGAGGGTTTCAATGCGAGCTCATGCAGTGATAGGCGATATGTCGAAAATTTTCAAAGCTATATCAACAACTTGGGGAAATGATGTGAGGAAGAAAGTGTACGATGCAATTTAATAAACGAGGCACAAGATGTAATGCAATGCCATGTGCGGGAACGATCAATTAGTTGCAGGTGGAGAAACAAGGAAAAACACATGCAGTGATTATCTGAATATTATGTAGCAATAGGAACACTAAAAAGGCATGCATGCAAAAATAAATGGAAAATTTTAATGCATAAAACTACTGAACGCAAGAAAAGACAGCAAGAATAATTCTAAACCATAAAGCAAAACCTTAGCAAGTAAACCTAATTAAATAACTTGACAAACAAAACTTTATTAGCAACTCCTAGCTAGCCTAATCCTGAAACCCTAGTTAAACCAACGAGGCGGTCAGGTTATGTGAAATCATCCTTCCAGTGCAGCCACCACATTAATTCCCATCCTGCAAAAACAACAATTCTTGGGATCAGAGCTAGCATCCAAAAATGTGCATCAACAATTAAACTCACCTAAAGAGCATGTGCAACAGAAAGAAGATCATGGATACTTACCAGGGGACATGCCAGAATGGATTGTGCAAGCTGAATTCCACTCTCATCCTGATACACAGCAATATGTTCTTGAAACTTAACATTTTTTATGAATGACACACACCAATTCATGCACAACCCTAGGTCCGACGGGAGGGGGGTAAGCCATTGCCTACTTGCGAGTATATCCCTCGGATAGGATCCGTTGAACCAAACGAAAACCTCATCATGGTGTTGAGGATGATCAATTTTATGGGATGGAAAAAATAAGCATGTGCCAGGCGAATTATAGATGCTTGCGCATCCAAGTGGAGAAACCTCAATTCTGAAAACCCTAGTTCGGAGTTGCTCTTGGGTTTTGTCAGGCATATGAGAATCTGAATCCACGTTTAGTAAAGGTTGAAATTCCTCACCGTCTTGAACTAACTTCGGACCTTTGAGTGGGGGGCCTCCCAGCGTTGATTGTTTGGCGAGATTAACAGGCGAATTGTTGTGATCATGAATTGTAGTGATTGGAAAGATGTCAGTGGGCTTTATATCAATTAGGCCAAATGTTTGCACACTGACTTATTGATAATCCAATGTATCAGATTATTTATATTTTCCAAGATGGGATAAATTTACCAGAAGGTTTTTGGGCAGTTGAGGGATTTTCCCAAAATCCCATGTTTGTGCCTAATCGCAACCGGTACTGGCTGGGAGACAACTAAAAAGATTAGCGACAATGGTCGGTATTTTCTTACTGATGAATAAATTGGGGTATATCGGTTGTTGCACACCAGCTGTTGGGGAATAAGAATATGTGCTCAAGGAAACCTTACTAGAATGAAAGATCCGCCCAGATGAGATGATATCCGACGTGGTTATGCTGGGAGGAGCATGGTACTTTGGAATCGTTATTTCAGAAACCCTAAGCTGAGAAACCCTAGTTGGAGTTGTTTGGGGGGTCTCGTCAGGATCGGAAGGACTAGGGGTAACAGCCGGCAGAAGCGGAAGTGCTTGGATTCCCTGATGGGTACTCAAATCTTCATAAAGCGGATTATCGAATTCTGGTGTCCTCGTATGGTCGGCAAAGAGATACAAGTGACAGTCCTCAGTGGTATGAGTGAATATGTTTTCAGATAAGTAGTGATCGCTGGAACCATCGATTTGATCAAGTTGGGTACTTGGCATGTTAGGCTCCCCGGGAGTTACCAATTGGGATGGATCAATAAAGGGGACATCTCGAGGTTTCCCAGACAGGAAATCACTCCTATGGCTATCTAAATATTTCAAGTGAGAAAGATCATATCTAAAAGATTCATTAATTTTGCACTATGATTGTGAAACACCATCCGCGTGCTTATGATTGTCCCCAATACCAGTATAAGGAAATTTTGAATGTCTCGAAGAAATTACTAGTGTGGCAGACTCATGAAATAAATCGGGGAATAATGAATGAAAATATTGAGCCATAGGGGTGTTAACCGTACAAGGACTTTCATCTCGCATATCGATGTTATCCAGAGTGAACAATGGTCTTGCATGCCTAGGACGTTCAACTTTATCCGGGCCAAGAGTCAATTTGTTATTAGCGTGTGAATAAGATTTAGGACTGTGTCTAGGGAAACATTCAGTGGGCTCGAGATAGGTCTCATCAACCGGGAGAGATAATGAGCCACTATGGTTTCAAGCTCTGATTCGACACGGTGCGTGAAAGATTCAGAGGTGGCACAATAGGTTTTATCTTCTTTCACACATCTATCATTTCTCAGAACTTTAGAGGTCACAACTCCACTACACGGAAATTTAGGAGGAAGAGCAGGAATATCACAAACAGTAATACTCTCCTTAGAGGCCTGAATGTGGTCTGGACTCGAGGAGATGGACAAGGAAGCATTAGGGATGCAGTTTGAACAACAGGCAACTTGCGGGTCGTCATAGGGAACACTAGGATCAAGCTAGGTTGCTACTTGAAATTGTTCAAGGGAAACGAGGATCACATACCTGAACTGTTCACTTAACAATTTCCAATCAACATCATTTTCAGGGAACTCAAAACAATAATGAACAAATCTGATAGAGAATTCATCTAGAGGTTCCTGAGGGTCCATTCTGATGTCATTTAACTTTATAAATACATTTTGAAAATCGTACCTGTGAAAAGCTTGTTTTAATTCACTGGTGATTTGTTCAAATGAATGGATGGAAGCTTCCAGCAATGTGTGACACCATCGCTTAGCGCAACCTTCGAGAGTGAGGGATAAAAGCAAACAAATCAAACCTTCATTGTCAATTTCGTAGCACTCACCAAAGTCACAGAAATCTAAAAGGTGTTGGGTTATGGACACTCTGTTTTCACCATCGAATTTTAGCTGGGACAAATGATACATAAGTTCATCAGGGATGAAGCATCGAGGCTCATAAAACTCTGAAAAACATCTTGGGAGGATGATTTGGGGACGAGCCATTACGGATATGAGATTAACTGCAGGCTCTAAGGCCTCATCTTATCATTTGGCCCTCCTTCTAGCGCCAATTCTGTTGACGAGAAAAAATGTCCGACCAACAGCAGGGGATCTCCCCGGTAAAGAGTCCCAAATAGACTCTAAACCGTTTGGAATAGGGATCTTGTCCAGGGTGTGGGTCCGGCTACCATTTGATACTCCTTTTCTTTGGTCTCAATCGGACTTTGCAAACCTAAGGACGCACGCTTATTCAGATGACACAAAACACATGACTGATGAATTATAATAGTCAAACAGATGCAGCAGCGAGCTGTAAAGTATATTAAGAGATGCTGCCAATACATCTCAACAAGGTCATTTAAGTGTTTCTAACACAGTGAATAATTTTACATAAACCTTTCACTCTTGAATGACATGACGAGCATGTAATAAATAATAAAACAGTTATATTAGCATTCATTAAAGCAGAAACATAGACTTAACACCATTAACACACTTCTAGAAAACTGTAATGCATAATGATGTAAATAGAGAGACAGTTTCATTAATCAAAATATGTTAGAAACTGAAAATGTAATACTCATAGTGTTCATGCATTAATCAACATCAGATCCAACAATGGAGTTTACAAGTTCTTGTATTCATATGCAACATTGTGTGGTCCTTCTATACAATACTCAATATCCTTTTCCATCCAAAATAAAAGTCCTTACAGTTCCCGAAGGAAGTATTTATGCAGAAAAGCTTGCCCTTGGGCTCCCCGACTTCTCGCTTCGAATGTTGGGTTGCCTTGCCACCCACCGCTCGTGACCTCGCGACTTGAGCCACTCGTTGCAACCTCGCGACCTGCGACCTACCCAGATTCTACGACCCGTGACCTACTTGCTGGGTCGCCGGGTCACGTCGTCGTCAAGATTGCAATAGGAGTGCGATCATGCGACTCAGCGACTCCGAGGAAAATATGCGACTGCGACGAGAAAATTTTGCACCCGCAACCTTATGCAATCTGATAACTTGCGACCTCGTTGCATCTACGACTTGCGGCCTTCCTTTGGTGATCTTTAGATTTCATAGCAATATTCCTTATCCCGTATCCTTTGCTTCTTGAAAAAGGGTCCCTCATTACTGGAAAACTTCGTTCATCACAAGCAGACCAACACCTTCCAACTCTGGCAATCACATAGCTTTGGTTACATGTCTTCATTAATCGAATAATAATGTTAGGGGCGTATTTAATTAATTGCACAAGTGAAAATGATAACTTTAGACCCCTGTGTCATCAAATTTTGTGTTATTAAGTCATCAAAGAGAACTACATGTGTATAATTTCAAAGAATATGTATTTAGGGGTTTCTAACGAGACTTATTTCTCATCATCGTTCCACAGAAAAATGATCAGTGCCTTTGAGTTTGTTGGGAGAGGCTCTTTATGCAATCCCAAGGCTTCCACCATTTGCCTCCTTTAATTTCTCGTTATGCTCGTTTGTATCATCAGGACTAAGTGCCAAATTCCTGGGACTCACTTGAGGTAGATCCTCCATCTCTTTGACTCTTTGAAGTCTTACACATAGTCAGTTGTTTGACTACCAAAAATGACAAATCCAATGGCCACATATGAGGCATATTTTCATGGATTCCAATCATATTAGATATGATTCTTCCAATGACCATGGTGGCTTAAGGTTGATGATGTATTCGGCTATCACTATGTTGCAACGAATTTCAGCTTTGGGCTCTATCCGGTCAATGCAGGAGACATATCATGGATGGAAAATCGCACCTGCAACTATCTGGATTGACCTTCATCATGTCAAAATTTAGCTGCAAATCATCGACTTCTGGAAACCATGGTACGCGATAATGATATTTTTTATATTCAAAAGTTTGCAACGAGACATCGATACGGAAAAAAGCCTTTTCGCTCGTTGATCAAAAGATTGAGCATGGAGGGACAAAAGTGGTTTTTTCTTATATAGGAAACAATCCTTCGAACAAGATTTCCCATTCCTTGAACTTGCCCACAAGCCTGCATGTTGACACGATGAAGGAAATTCATGGTGCTCTTAGGTTGCACGATTGTAATTGGGATGAGATCGCAACCCCAACCGCCTTCTTGAGGAGAGCTCCCACGATCCTATTGGTAGAGTGACGCACTAGAAGTTACCAGTCATATATCAGATGACCTGGGAAATTAGCTGAAGTGTTGTGATGTGGTAGCCTGACTTAAAGGGAGGATGCGACTCCGTAGTGAAGTCGCAAGGTTGCAACATAGTAGGGGTCGCACTGTCGGCCTGTTGCTGAGATTGTACGACCCAGCGACCTGCGGGGAAATGCTACCCAAGGCTATCATTTGAGATGCGACTTTGCAAAGGTCATACGGTCGCATCGCTACGTCAGTCGCATGTTCAAACTACTCCTTAGTTCTGCAACCTAGTGACTGGTCGCATCTTTGATGCTGTCTCGGCTCCGAATGATCTGCTAAGAGTTTAGCTGTGGCATGGTGGCTAGTGAGGCTGCATGCCTCTTGGGATGATACCACCAGAGTAATGGGAAACGGTGGGCTGCCATATGGACGAGGGAACAATCAAAAGGTGGCTCGCATCTCCTTAGCCTGGCAGATCATTATTCTAGGATTAATCGACTTTTGAGAGGGGTGTATCATCATGGAAAAAACTAGCGCGTAGAACCTCAGCATAGCCACAACTTCAAAACAGTCGCAAATATGAGCCACGCATAGGTATTCATTATGTGGAAATGCTTGCACCAGATATATTTCCTTGGGCTGCCGATGAGGTGAGCAAATTATGGGATGCGTTCCTTTTACACCTATGCCATGTCGTGAACCCCTCTTATGTTCCATCGTCGGCGACTACGTGGACCTTTCTCATGCAAACCAATCTCGGCCTTCGGCAGTTTGATGAGTAATGGTGTCAACGCATCAGAGTGGTATGTGGAAAATGCTTCGAATTGTTGAAGATATTCTTAAAACTACCATATTAATGTTTGGTTGTTCCTTTCACACGTGGCATCATGTAGGAGTGAGACCTGTTATTATGCCTTTAATCTCTCTGACATTCCTCAATGTATCGAACGCAATGTATCGGCATTTGAAAATTACTCTCCTTGTATAAACAACCTTGAGTTGGTGATATAATGCTCATGCTTATATTGGGTCTAACATTATTCTTTCAAACTTGGTGGAGAGGCATCAACGAGCCATTTCATACTGGATTTTCTTAAGCATTATAACGGCCAACGTAATGGAATCTGCATAAGGAAAACACCCTCCATGTGGGGCTTTAATCAAGAATAGAAGAGGCATGTATGCCTTCCATAATAGAAAAAAAGTGAAGAATAGGAAACAGCTGGTAATGATCATAATTGGTGCTAATAAGAAAGTTGAACCCGCTCCATATCAGGCTTAAGTAAACAGGAGACCAAGTTATAATGCCGAAGTTGAAAGTATTACCAATATCGTTGTTAAACCCTTTAATCACGACTTTGGGAAAATTTCTGATCAATCCTCATGTCGTGGTAATGAAAATAAATAAAGTTGTCTTTTGCCGTATGTGTTCTTAAACTTACTAGGGTCCCGCCAAATGATGTGAACATGTGAATTTGGAATGTCAAGGGTTGCCTTCAGAAGCCCTGCCACAATTACCGTATGGAAAAATTGATGTTGCTGATTCAATCCATCATTTAATCATATAACCATTCGAATAAGGTAACTTTCTCCTTTTAGGAATGAAGCTGTGGCTTAATTGTGACCCAAAATTTCCTCAACTAGTGTTCTCTCATTCTCTGCATACATGTGATACATATCTTCCACTTCTCATATTTCAGCTCAAACTACTCTTATCCTTGTCATCTACCTTGATGAGGCTTTCCACTGTGGCCTTATTTTTTATCCCCATGTGGGCAGGGTATGAAAGTGTTATGTCCCGCCACTGTACCCTTGTTGTTTTAACTTCAGTTACTTCCCCTTGGTGCGGTGATGACATTGTTGGGTGTATCACTCGTGGGGTTGACCTGCATGAGACATTATAATTAGTTCGCAGTTACCTTTTAGAGAAATATCCCCCCACATAATTTATATGAGATTATGAGTTTAAGCGAAGTACCCCAACCAAATGCCTAATGGCCCACGGTGAAAGGGCTTCTAATGTACATCCTTAATACACAGACAAGCTCCTATTCAAGCATGTGCTTGATGATCCTTCCGACACAGGGCATGGTTGCATCAAAATCATCTGATCATGATGGTGACAAAGCTCATGAGGGGTTTAGGACAGGTTA
The DNA here is from genome assembly GCA_034641835.2 of Pinus albicaulis. Lineage (NCBI taxonomy): Eukaryota > Viridiplantae > Streptophyta > Pinopsida > Pinales > Pinaceae > Pinus > Pinus albicaulis. Next base: position 423,867,658 of record CM076579.1, on the reverse strand, counting down.
CGAGGATGTCATTTTCTATAGGCCAGGTTTAAGCCTTAACGGTTAAGCAAGTAGAGGGGGGACCTGAAATTTTAAATATACCCAAAATTTTGGGTGCTGTTGTAGAACGGCATTACCTGACCAGCTAGGGTAAACATGTGATGAGAAGATAATATAATGAGATTCAACCTACTAGGTGACCTTAAGGAAGTGGAACTCATGAAAGAAAAATATATAGACCTTGTACAATAACAAAAACACCCCCAAAAGGTAACCCAACCATTGAGCCCTCTTACCCCTGTGTCTATTTACATTTTGACCACTTTGAGGCATAGCGACAGGCACAAACTTGCATGCCTATGTCCAGGAGAGTACAATGGTAGGAATAACACTACATACCAGTGGCCAGGGCCCCAAATACTCAGTTATGTGCTAGCAGCCTTGGGATTTGGGCCACCTTTTTAGGCCCAGAACCCAGCGCTCTTCCCCGAAAATTAATGAAAAGTTAAAAAATGACAAATAATGATAGGACAATGATACAGAAGCAATCACATCAATAAGAAATCATCTAGATCCCTCCTAGCCATGACAGGAATTTTATCAAACATGTAACAAACATGAAAGCTACATGCATAAATAACAAAACAGAGAAAAGGGGTCTCATACTTATCCGAGAATCACTAAGAAGAATTTATCCCTTACATCATTAGCTGCAATAAAATATATTTGACCATAGATACAATGAAAATTCATTTACAAGTAAAAACATGGATAGAGCCATACATCATCACTGATAAAATACATTCTTATAACCAACGTAATAACAACATAATTGCCATGGATACAAGAAAAATAGAATCCACATAATAATCAGTGCATTTATACATCGAATACCAAATGAATTAGCACTTCATTAATGAATGTAGAAACCAAATAGAGATGGGACTTCCACGTTCCACCCAACCATAGATTTAATGAGACAAATATCTCTTCAACCAATCACCCTTGGGCCATATTCCAAGAATGAATGTGGGACTCATAACCAACCAAAAATAACCAAACCAGCATGAATTCTATTGGATTTCTCCACCTACATGGTGAGCAATTTGAGTTCCTCCTAGTCTCTCACGCTTTACTATAATCCACAATCCAATCCATCCATCACTAGGCCCTACACCAAGGCCCGATCTCTCAGCTTTAATATGCATCCCATCCCGAGACTACTAGGCCCAACGAAGAGAAATAAACCTCTTGGATTTACCGTATATCCCTCCATTCAGCAACAAGGATTCCCAGGCCCACTGAGGAACACAATAGGGCTTTACTGCAACCCACAGTTCGATTCAGGGGTTACTAGGTTAGTGGCTTTACCGTGATCTGTAATCTGGTTAGGGACCACTAGGCCATGTGTTTTTAATTTCATAGATCCACCCAACTCAGCTTCAAATCCATCCAACAATCCAACTCACCCGAAGTATAAGAAACCCATTGCATCGAAGCTATATAGAAATGGAAAGGCTAGGATAAAAACATTGTGACACCTAGAAAAACCCATGACAAGGCCGAAAATAATTAGATTTAACACCACAGATGATGAATCTAATAAGAAAATCACACATGTGATCTATATAAGAAAACTTGAGAGTTTATGGTCAATATTGCAAGTGAAATGTTTAGGGTTTTTAAACAGTTAATTAAATTTCAATAACACATTAACATTATTTAAAACTGAGTTTTGTATAAAATAAAGAAGACATCAGTACCATAACAATATATACAAGACAAAAAATGATGAAGGAATTCACCCCTCCTAGGATACATCTCCTCATACAGCTCCCAATGTTGGGCCTCTTTCATTATGATAAAAACTATGTGTTTACATCAAGTTACAGTGCTCAGAATGCTAAAACAATGTCTCTAATGGCTCCCGAATAGTAAAAAACCCTAGTTGGGTTATTTATTCACTCCAAAAGATAAAAATATGATTGATTTATGCTCCATAGAAGTTTTCTACTAATTATCCTCCAATTCACGCCCACTTGCAAATTGTTCTACAAATTCTGCCTTTTGTGGCCACGTGGACCGAAAAATCCATCCCATGCCTGCGAGATTCCCACCGCATTAGGTGTAAATTTTTGCTTCCTTAAATTACCTATGCCATCCCTAAACCTTTTAAAAATGCACTAATTTTCATGCAAAACATCATCGTATTCGAGGTTTATATCAATGATTCTTGCCGATTTTAAACTTCAGTGACTATGGGTTTGTTATCGGCACTATGGTTTGGGTTTTTGGGAACCCTGAGCTAGGCAGGTTTCGCTCCCCTCATCCATTAACCATGACATCAAACCAATCCATACGCTTGGTACAGAGTTAGACCGCTGGAAGTTTTACAAAACTATGCGCCCAAACTTTGGTTTACATTTTAATATATGGCTGGAATGGTGTATGAAACATGTTTCCCACAAGTGGCTTCAAAATTTTTCATATAATTTATAATATATAGTTGGGGATGAGGTTAACCTTAGACCCTATCTACCTCCACATGGTATGGTTGGTTGGACCAAGGTCTAGGGTTAACCCTAGTCCCCACCCCCAACATCACTACAAATTAATTTTAAATATTACTTTTAATCCATAGATGTTAAGAACCATCTTAGGCAGGTCGATGGAGGGCTTGGCTAGCAGGAGGTAGGTCTTATGTTTGATTCTTGTGGAGGTAGCTCAACCTCAAAAAAATGTTTTTCATGGAAATTAGGAGGCCATGTGGCAATGAGGGATTGGCCCACGTGGCTCCTCCTAATTGTTCCATCCAATTACAACTCAAACCAATAGAAAACCAATAAATTTTGACTAATAAACTGATGCGAATTGTCATCATAGCATAGGCTAATAAAAAACAAACACCCTATCCAATCATTATCCAGTCCACATACAGACTGTTGATTCGGCATCCCTGCAAACAATTTCTTAAAATTTTTGTTGTTTTCCAAATTGATCAGAACAAAATATCGAGAGAATACAATGTTAGTTTTGAGTCAAAGGAGTTGCATTGGATTCCCAACACTGATATATTCGCTTTGGTACTAGTTTCGAGCCAATCCAAGCACTTTGAATTTTGAGCATTTTCTTGATCCACTAAATCATTCCTCCCCACTAGAAGCTTTTGGATCCAAAAATATCACTTTCAGTTAAAAAAAATATGAGGGGACAGTTCCCTCACCATTCGAATCTCAATCCATTTGGTTTGGATTTGTTCCCTTGAGCCCCACAGGAAGGTACTCCACATTCCCTCATTTTGAAGTCCTTGTTTTCCTGTCACGGATGGTGTCTTGCTCCAATCATTCAAGATATTCAGGAGATAAATATTCAATTGAAGGAATTTGAACATTGTCTGCTTGATCTTCAATCAAAGGAGGCTCATATAGCCTTAAATGATCAACATTAACAACTACATAAATTTTCATATATGAAGGCAAATCTAACTTGAAGAATTACTACCAATATTTTCTAAAATTATAAATGGACCATATTGAATTAGTTTCAACTTTTTACTTTCTTCTTGGAGTATCTGTTTGCTAATGTGAAGCCAAATTTCATCATCAACTTGGAAACTATGATCCACATGATGATTGTTGTCGTGGATTCGACACACAGGTGTACGAAATCACACGAGATTAGAGAGTGTGGTCTACTCTCTAAACTATTGGTAATAGGCAGTATGTGGGGGGAGCTCAAAAGCATAAAACTTAAATGAAATAATATGCTGAAGTATGCTCTGGTTAAAAAACTAAAACTAAAAACAGAAAAGAAGCTATATAGAGAGTTCCAAATAGTAAAAATTCAAATGATGGCTCAATGACCTCTTCTTATTAAATGTTTGGAATAAAAGAAAATCTTACCCACTTGCCAAAGGTCCCCTAGGCAATGGTTCTAGGTCCCGATGCAAGGATGTTTGTCTTTCAAGTTGTGCCTCTAATGTATTCCAACTATCTCTCTCTTTGCTGTGGTGGACTAAGATGCTGGGTGGCCGACTATTGAGTCCTATTTAGCTCCAGCTCCTTGGGTCACACACAATGCTGGTGTTTCCTGGGAAAATTTGGCCAGCATAACCTTGTGATCACCATTTTTTCATCTCTTGGTGGGTTTATATAGGTGAGATTCAAATCCTCCTTCCCTCCCTTGGTACATGATGGATGGTGACCCAAGGGAGAGGTGTGATTCCATTGTGTGCTCAAATATTCTTTTTTGTGCTCACATAATGTCTATGGAGATGCTGGTGGCTTTCCTTAGGTGGCTTCCACATAAGGAGTAGCTTTCCTTTGCTTGTTGTGGTCCCGGAAAGTCAATTTTTTCTGTTTCCAGGAATGCACACTTATTGGGAAAAAGGGCATGCAGAAGGTGTTCTTCTCGAAGGAAAAAGCACGCATTTGAGCATTTATTACTAGTTCAAATCTGATTTTCTCAAAACCTTAGATATTTTAAATACTTCTTGATTCCATAATGTATTCCCGTCCTGTAAATCCTTAGGCTCGACATTGATTGATGTCATGTTCCGCTGTACGATTTTCCAGTGTTAACAGTTGCCCCCTAATGTGTGAGGTCTAGGAAGAACTGTATAGCCGAAATACATTATAGTTTCTTTTATGTATCGTATGCACAAAGAGAGAGAGAGAGAGAGAGAGAGAGAGAGAGAGAGAGAGAGAGGTCTGCTTGTACTTTTGGAATAGACAACACCTTGCACCGTTTTCGAGATAACCATGGCCTAAGAGACCCCCTGCAAGAAGAAAAAATATACAACATATTTACAAAATTTCAAAGAGGCGGGCATGTCCCATGCTCATGATGCTATGGCTAGTTAAACAAAATTGACCGATACATGTGTTGTCTATGTCACTACTGAGGTAGTGATGTTGGTGGTTGTTGACGATGATTGATGACGCCCTCAGGGGAATTTTTTCTTTGATGATAGGTGGAATGTGGTACCCATATCCATAACCTTGGTATGGCATATCATTATGCAATGTACGCATATGTACTAGCTGGGACCATTCCGTGTAAGCATTATTGTCAGAGACACTTATAACAGCACAGGTCTTGGACAGATCTTGATAAAAGTGAAATGGTTGTAAGGTATGATAACATCGTGACATGAAAGCTTTTGCTGTAGTTGAATGTCAAGAGGATCGATGACATCTATGGACAATGATATCTCCCATAGTGCCACCCAAGGGTACCCCTTTGCATGGGGAGGGGTCATCAAAGGTACTGCTTCCTTTTTGGAAAAGAGGTGTTTAGGTCGACAAAAAGGAAGCCTTAACCGAACCATGATGGGTTTAAAATAGGCATGTTGGTGAGCGGTAGCTGAAAAAAGGTGATGGGGATTCAGTGGCCCGAGGTCGAAGTATACTTGAGCACCTTGGCGGAAGTCATAGGTATTTCTAAAGGGAAAATTCCCTCAATTCGGTAGGAATTCCATGGCGGGTATGAATTGGCTATAATTGTCATAATGGTGTGTGCCTAGGGGGGATGAAATACTTCAACCAAGGGATATGGGGGACTGCTGTCATGGGAGAAAATTTGAAATATGAGGGAAAAGTGGTAAAGGGCATCGTTTGCGGTCTTTGTACACTTACCAAAAGAATAAAATAATGGGGTTTGGTTTGTACAAAACACAGAGACAGGTACCCCAAAACATGAAAGAGGGTCGCTCATTGAAGGTGTGAGGACAGTGTTTTTTCTGGGGCTAGGGGTCCCATTGGTTGGTCTCATGTGCGAGTTTGATGAAGTAGAAGATGTCGCGGGTGGGCTTATGTTGATGGAGGTATGGTGGGCAAAATGCGGTGCACGGAGGTGTGCTTTCATTCTGCTTGTACAACCCGATCGTCCGGGAAGGGGGTTAGGTTTAAATGGTGAACTTAACCTTATGCATGATATGCGGATGGGCATGAGGTGCTTCCTAGACTAAAATGGTATGGCCATGGCATCACTTGTGGGGTGATGTATGGTCTACTTTGGATGATGATTGCCATGGAGGGGAGGCTCTACCGACCATTGCGAACGTTTATCATATGCAGGGTGGGGTGATGATAAACATGGTCGGGTATGAGGACCCTATGGTTTATTTCCAATGGAGAAATGATGTCAGGATATGCAAATATTTCTAGGACTCTATCATGCTGACGGTGGAATGATACCTACTCCAAACTTTTCAGTGGGTGGTGCTATGAATGGTTTTCCGGTTCTTCCTGCAAAAACAACTACCTCAAGTGAAAGCATCTTCTTTTCATCCAATATTATTGAAAACCATGAATTTTGGAAAGGAAGATGGGAGGGTACATACCTTCCGGTGCTTGAAAAAAATATTTCTTCGGAAAGTAGATGTGGGGAATCACTTTCATTCATCATGGTATACTGATGATGGTGCAACTTACGGTTTGCAGAATGGACCTTCTGATCTCCTGTTATGGACCTCCGAAGTTCTGGAAAAGGGTGATAAAAATGGGATTATGGCCCTAATCCTATTCATTTGTACTTGCTGAGTTTTGGGAGATCAGAGGTGATAGCAGAGCCTTTCTTACCATTGCGGTCAGCCTATGTACCAGGGATTAGCGATATTATGCCGAGGTAACTTCCATGACATCCTGCATTTCAATTTTCCAGTTTGGTGATGGCAGGGGCCATACAAATTGGGTTTGTATGGCCTCAAAGGGCCTTTTTGTCCTAGATTGTGCGGGTGATCTAGGCAAAAAGGTGCCTTCCATGTGCCTATTTTTGAGGTACAACCACACAAAGGTGTGTTGTCCCTCTCTTTTTGCGTGCAAGGGCATGCCTGTGAATGAAACAGGCACGCAAGGGTAGGGTTCTTATAAAAACTTGGGTTTTTTGTTGTCCCTTTTGATGTTTCTCCTCTGTAATAATGGGTACATGTTTCTTAGCATGTTGGTGTGGAGATAATGAGATTGGCCTGAGATCCGGACCACTGTGGCTGCTGATTCTAGGTCACACCGTCAGTTGGCCACATGTGGCCTTCTGTCAAAAGATAGATATTTACTTTGTGACCGGATTACTGCTTCAGGGCGAGGCACTGAGGTATCCACTTCCTGTTGGACAAGTGAACATGTATATGTTCGAGAGGAGGAATTGTGGTAGTGTGCCTCTTAATGAGGGGTGCATCAATATCACATCAGTGATAGATGTAGCCGATCAGTGTGCTCTGGCCATTATTCTGCGACTGGCGGGATTGTTTGTGCCTCATCGAGCATCGGGCCCACGGGTGGGAGTTTTACACCATTTGAGGAACGGGCATTTTTTCGATTTTGCCTACTTCTGCTTTGACGGTATGGTGTCACAACTGAATAGGGTCCAACGTGGATCCAAATAATTTGTGTACGCCAGAATTTTATGCAGCATTATGTACGAGAGGGTCATGCTACTAAGGCCCATGGTGGCTGTGCCTATTGGGGGGCCGAGGGAGCCACACATGAGGAGGTGGGTTACGGTGATGCCACACAATGGTGGTGGCATGGTGGGTCGTTACTGGAATGATACAATGAAGTCTTGGTTTTAGGCCAATCCGTATATTTTTTTTCCATACCCGTATGAAATAATTGATTTTCAGGGTGATCGAGATATTGGTCTCCCTTTCGGTTATGTTTGGGGTCCCACAGGTGTGTGCTATATTTCTAAATTTACTCAAGTTTTTGTGTACTTGAGTGTTTTTTTTACACTAACATCCTTTTGGTTATTCGTGCAGATGTTGGCGACGTGGGGTGCCTAGTGGCCCGACAGGTGGGTCACGATCCTCCACCATGACTGCCGGATGGTCGGGGGGGAGGTGCCATAGGTGGACCGGGCAGGGGTGGCGGTGGACCTGGTGGGGATTATGCTGGACCTTATAGTGAGGGAAGCAGCTTGGCTGCAACTAAGGTAGTAGCCAAGAGAGCTCATGCGTATGTGCCTGAGGCACGCATCACAGTACTTATGGCTCAAGTAGAGGCTCTAGAGGACTTCCGAGGTCGAGTGGACCGTTTGACCAATGGGTTGCCTACCCGAGGTTTTATGGATGACTTCGAGGAGGCATGGATAGAGACAATGATGGCCTACAAGAGGGACTACCAGCCTACACTATGATGGGTAGCTATCACAGTGGCGACAACAGCTCCGGTGGTGGCACTAGGAGAAGTGGTGGGCCCAGGTGCTCCTCTTGAGGGGACACCCGCCTAGAGTAGATTTTTACATATGGAAAGCACCCGTTATGAGGATGCTTCCCTTATTTTTGATGACCTTTGTATTTTTAGGCTGGCCAATGGGCCATTGATAATGTTTTTTTACTTCGATACACATATTTTTTATATATATATGAGAGATCCTTTTTACAGCTCTACATGGTGTACTATCTATTTCAGTTTATGCATTTTGTGTTATGTTGATGGATATATATGTTTTTGGTTTTTAATGTATGGTGGTTTGTTCGCGATGTATTCTAGTCTAGGATATTGTTAGCTATGCGATCAGCTGTTTGGTTTTGATTCCTTGGTACATGTGAGAATGTAATATAATCAAATTGTTTGCTTAATCTTCTAGCATGCAAATATTTTCTAAATAGGTTTGTGTCTCTGGTTTCAAATGTTTGGTTTGATTGCAACACCACTAACTGGGAATTAAGGTAGACATGCATATGGCAGATGCCCTGATGGAGGGCCTTGTACATAAGTCTGATAACGACGTCATATTCTTCATGATTGTTGGTTGCTGATCCGATGCACACGTCGTTTGAACACAGTGGTGATCGGTCAGGGTAGTAGATTACCCAGGAAGCTATAGCTAAGTTTTGAGACCATCGCAATGCTCCATCAACAAATCTGAAATAGGGTTCAAGTTGGTGATCCATGGTGATATTTTGAGTTCGTTTAGGTTTCTGGGTCAAAAATATTTTGGTATTCGAATTTTTGTGTACTCTATCTCTAGGGGATAAGGGCTACAGGGGCCCTTATGGGTAGAATTTCTTGAGGTAAAGGTCATTGACCGGGTTAGTGAGGTAGGTCCCTTCCGATTCTGTCAAGATGTATGCCCCCTGTCGGAGATGTTAATGTCGGTATCTTCATCCCTCTATCAGTGATCAAAATTCTCTTATTGCATTGCATATTAGGTGTCTCACTCAGTCAAATACATTCCATTAGGAGCATGGATCATCTGACGGTAGTGGCTTGTTGTAGATTTTTCCCTCATGTCCTTTACCTGCTGGCCCATTTCCATTCATTAAGATCATTTGCAGTCACTTTTTGTCTTATAGTTTGCAAGAGTCATTTGTTAGGGTTTCAGTTTCATTAGGTGTAGGGTTTCATCAGAAAGGTCTTCAAAATGTCCAATAATGGTTAGCAAGTGCATAAGGAGGTTGAATAAAGTTCCAGTACTAAATAAATTTCATCATCATATGCCTAGAAATGTATTTTTCCTCAAAAATTTGTTTTGAGAAAAAATAAAGTATTTTATCTTTTTATGTATAAATTTGATGTAATTTCAAGTTTTCTCATATGTAAGCAGCTTCAATGGCAACCATGGTCACCTTGTCAAGCTCCAGAAAATCCATCCCTTGCAAGGCAAACAAAAAGCAATTCATTCAGTTAATCAGAGGCAAAATGAAGCAAACTACCTAAAACAAAGTTTGAAAAGAAAGTGTCAAAGGTAAACATTATAAAAGTGGGTTTTCATGAGTGGAAAATTAAATAATTTTGTATATAAGTCATTTTTCATGTTCAAAGGGCTCATTTCCATTCAAAGAAGAAATATTGAGCAAAGGAAAATTGTGTTGGAGAAAGGGAGCAGTTTGAAGGGAAACTGTGTGAATTTCAGGGGCGCGACGCATTGGCTGAGAGGCGTGGCACATGCAAGTGGCGCGGCGCATTGGGCCAGCCTCCACAGTGTTAAAAACACACTGGCACGATGCATATAACCATCACAATGCATTGGGTTTGTGGCATGACTTGTAGAGCTGCAAGCTATTTTCACCACGATTTCATTCAAATCTCCAATTTGCTCTATTTCCTCCTGTCCAAAGTAAGTCAAAAAATTCTTCCAATGCCAATAAACATGTGTCTTAAGATGTTTATGAGGATTTAATAAAAAATTTCAAACCCTACTTCCTTGCTCAAGACATGATTTCTTAGGGTTTGTAAATTGGTTTTTGTGGCCATCACTCCCTCGCCTTTTTATTCCCTCACTGTTGTTCTAGTTTCATCAAACCATTTCCCTATCCCTCATATCCCTAAATTCATTCACCCCTATCCCAATTCCCATTATCCCAAATCCTAACTACAAAATTCCCAAACCCCAATTGCTATCCCAAAAGCCTAAAAGCTGTCCCCAAAACCCTTCAATTCCCAAATTCCAGTCAACAAACATTCCAAAATCCCTCTTACCCTCTCCCTTCATAACCCTTCATACATTTTCATACACTTGGCAGCAAAAAACCAAAGACACCTAATACTCTTCATACTCATCTAAGACAACACAAATTTTGGAAAACATGGAGTCAGATTCCTCCTATAACCGAGATGAAGAAACACATAGTGACTCTCCAACCGAATTTCATGCACTAAGGAGACCTCAGAAGAGTGGTAAACATGTAAGGGAAGAGCCTACTTCACTTGCCGAGCTGCAGGCCTGCCCTCTTGCTATCACATGTTTTCAACAAAAATCTTGTTATCAGTTTTGTGAGATGGTTGCTAGAGTCCAGTACCGTCATGAGTTGGCCAGATTGTTTGTGCTTCATCTACATAATGGCCAAGTCACTCTTGCAGGTGTGACATTAACCTTAACACCGAAGTCTATCTCTCTAGCAACCATTATTCCAAATGTCAGAGAGAAATGGAATAAAAGGCATCAAATTTACAGGGAACACTATGAGCCATACATCAAGCCTGGTTTTTTGAGACAACTTAGCAGATTTTTTCCCTTTCGATACCTGGAAAATTTATATGCTCCTTTGATGAAACTCATAATCAAATATTTCAGCTGTGAGGGTCGGTTTTCTCGCCTATATGCCTATCACATCAGATTGTTGATGCATTTTACCATGGTGAGAATGATGAATCTCCCCTAATTCATGTGCCGAAATATTGAGAAGATGACCACCCTGGTGCAAAAGAAAACTCCCCAGCAGCAGTATAATAGTATATATCATTTTGCACTCATCAAAATTGTGGTTATGCATCAGCTTGGTTTGCAGGATATTTCATGGGAGGATTTCATTTCTCATGAGTTCTTCACAGCTCCTTAGGTACCTATGGAAGCTTTTCATGAGATAGGTGGACCTTCACATCAGTAGGAGGGTCATGAGACACAGACTGCTAGTGTGCTAGTGTTTGTCACCTATCAAAAGGGCACTAGAACGTTGTTTGCAGCAGCCAAGTGAGTATTATCTCCACCCGGGGTGGAAGGGCTCTCATTTCCTCCATCAATAATGCAGGTACAGGACAAGGGAAAGTGACCAATACATGATGAGGGGCCTTCAAGAGGGCAAGAGACAGATTTCATTTTCATTCAGGAGGATGACACTGATTTGGGCTCACCAAGCTCAAAGCTTAGCGAGATCATTCAGAAGCAACGAGCGGAGATAAATACTTTGTCCCTTGACCTACAAAGAGGCAAGTGGATAATAAAATACCTTGAGCAAAGAAAAAATCAACTAGAGGATCCGCAAACCATTATGGAGCTGCAAAACATACGTGAGAACCGGAAAGCTGCCAAAAGGAGCGAAACCAAGATGACATCACTTGAGAAAGAAATTGAAGTTGATCATGAAACTTGGCTTGAAAGGGTAAATATTCATTTGGAAAAGATGTTGGAGAAGGAAAAAAAATAGAAAAATATGTTGAGGCACATGGCCAATGATTATTGGGCGAGAAATCATGTTTGCAAAGAAAGAATCAAGATCTTGAAGGCCAAGTTGAAGAAGGCATCGAGGAGGCGAAAAGAGCATGATAAACTTCAGATATTGGCTGAGGCTTCCTTAGCCCAACATAAAACTTGATGAAGAACACTCAGCCCAAATTTCAAAACATTTGGGACACTTTTTGCATTTTTGAAAATTTTGGGCTAAAAAACAAACTTTTCTGCTCTATGCGCTGCGCCACCTGGCGCTCGCTTTTTATGGGCGAGTCCTTTTGATGAAAACTCATCATTTTTGGATTTTTCAGGGAAAATATGCATGCCTACCAATGGCCAAGAAATTTTGATAGGTTTTGGGCTTCCAAAAAGGTCAAAAAACACCCGAAAAATGACCTTTCTGCCCCTTTTTTGACACACAGGAAGTAGTCTTGGGAGAACTCAGTTTTGGAGGGGCAAATGGAAGCCAAATTCAAAAATTACACTTGTGCTGGAAAATAGAAAGGCAGAAATTTCCAACAAGCCCACTTGTAGCTAATGTGGATAGTAGGAAGGCCTCCAAAATTAGCTGCAAACAAGCACGACGCATAGGGAAATCAGGCGCGGTGCATTGGAGGATTTTACTCATTTTTGGTCAAAAACTCTGTTTTTCGCCTAGTTTTTTTTTTACAGTTTGAATTTTTCCTTCTAGTTGTCCAACTCATGATGTAATTAAATATAATATGATGGATTTTGATGTAATTTTTCGAAATTTTTACTCATAGAGGTAGATTCATCCATCAAAAGGTAATTTGCAGCTGAATGAATCGGTTTCCTAGTTTTTAGAGGCAAGTTCTTCCACTGCCTACTTTCTAGTTCTCAGTTTCGATTTTGTTGGAACAGCTCCTAAAATTATGAGCTCAACCCCTAGAGGGCAGGATGAGTTATTTTTTGTCTATATCTTGTGGTTTTTCAGTCATTAGCAGGGTTGGACTTTTGGGAATGCTTTGAGCATCATTGTACACCATTTCTATAGTTTGGCAAAGGAATAGACCAAGGTTTGTAGCACTCTATGGGATTCATGTGGAATTTTTATTTGATAGTGTGTTTCTCTCTGTAAATGTAACTCTACTATTGTTCTATGTATACCATTTTCTCTCTTATTTCTTCTTAATTTAAACAAACAAGGATAAAGGTAGAATTCATTAAAATTTGTAGTGCTCTACCTAGGGTTTGTTTAATTTTCTATGTTTTCAGCTATTTGAAGAGGATCCCTAAAGGATTATTGCCCTCTTTAACTCCTCACCTGTCTCAACTCTCCATTCCTTTCAAATTTAAGTGTCAAATCAATTTCCTACCTTGCCCCATTCATATCTCTGCAAAACTGAGCCTCATTCCCAAGACCCAAATTTGCCTTTCCTCTTAAGCGAAAAAAATATCATTAAAAATCAATCAAGCTCCTTTTCACACATACCTAGCCTAAAATCAGTTTTCATTTAAGTCATCACAAGCCTCATTGATCATTTTTTGTTGAGATTGACAAGGAGAGAGCCCTCTCCCGATCTGGTAGGGCTAGCTACCAGGTTAAGCGTGGTTTGATGTTACCCTAGATTCTGCCTTTCTCAGCCTGAGGTAGATTTAGGCCATAACAGGAGACAATGTTTGATGATATAGGGCCCTTTCCACAAGGTTTCAAACTTTCTTGGCCCTAAGGCTTCTTTTGTGACATCATAGTGAACGACTAGCTCTCCTTCGATAAATGAGCGAGCGGTGATGTGGCAGTCGAATGACGCTTTTATCCTTTTTTTATGGGCCTCATTATGTTGCAGTGATTATCACCTATTTTTTTCAACTAGCTCTAGTTATACTAAGCATTTCTCTAGAGGCTAGGTGTCATCAAGGATTTCGATGGCAGTATGCAAGTCTGGGATCTCGCGGTCTATGGGGATCACAAATTCGATCGCATATACTAAGTGGAAGGGAGTAAAACCAGTGGAAGTCTTAACTGTCATGTGGTATGCCCATAGCGCGGAAAAGAGCATGTGGTGCCAGTTGGTTTTGTGGTTATTCACCATGTGTTGTAGCATAGTTTTGAGTACTTTGTTAATGGCCTCTACCAATCCATTGGACTGGGGTAATATGGTGAAGTGAATTCATGGGTGAATTCGAGATGATGAGATAGCTCCTTCAAGACTTTGTTTTCGAAGTGCTTTCCATGGTTGAAGACTAAATCTTTAGGGATGCCAAATCAGGCTATCATGTGGTTGAACAGGAATCGAGAAGTGGTTTTTGCTATGTTATCGTATGTGGGCATGGCTTCGGCCCACTTAGTGAAATAATCGATAGCCATGATGATGTATTTATGGTTTCCTGATGAGGCTGGGTTACAAGTCATGAATTTGATTCCCCATTTACAGAAGGGGCCGGCTACAATGACAGGATGCAGAGGGATGGGTGGTGCTCTTGCCTTGTGGGCGAAGCATTGGCACCACTCGCATCTTTTGACTATCGTGATACAGTCGCAAAGTAGGGACAACCAAAAATACCCTACTCGTAGGAATTTTTAGGCGGTAGCTGTTCCAGATAGATGGCCACTACATGCACGTATGTGGCAGTTGTTCAGGGCTTGCTCTGCTTGACCGTGAGTGAGGCATCACCGCAAGATTGTATTTATGCCTCTCCTATATAAGAAATCTCCTATGAGGAGGTATCAAGGGAATTGTTGGCATATGATCCGAGGGTCGTCTCGTGTGAGGTGAGGTTTGAAATTTTGGGTTCTTAAGAATAGGAGAATATACCCATACGAAAGGTCCCCGGTTGCTACAAAGAACAGGTGTTCATCTGGTAGCGAATCGTTTACTAGTGATCCTTTGGAATCTCCTGGGAGATCTATAATGAACTCTGCTAGGGCAAGTGCATTTTTTCTTTTGGGAGAGTGAAAATGTAAGTCGTATTCTTGCATAATGACAATCCAACCAGCGTATTTGTGGTTCATTAGCTGCCGCATGAGCAGGTATTTGATGGGATTAGTATCTGCTATGACCAATCGCAGATCCTTGAGATGGTCAGAGCGTTTCTTGGAGCATACCATAAGGTTATCCAAGTAGGCGAGGATAAGGTGTGCCAAGTCATGAAATATGTAATTCATGGCCCTTTGGAAGGTAGCTCTGGCATTTTTTAGGCCAAATGGCATTACCTTGTATGCGAATGTGCCCTAGGGAGTGGTGAACGCAGTTTTGTACCGATCTGTATGGCGGATCTGGATTTGATTATATCCAGAGAATCCATCCATGAAGGATAGAGCCTCATGTCCAGCACAAGAATCGATAACTTGGTCGATGAAGGGGGTGGGATAGTTGTCTTTAGGACAAGTTTTGTTCAAATCCCAAAAATCGATGCAGATGCATATGGTACCTTGTTTTTTCATAACGGGAATAGGGTTAGAAACCCAAGATGTATAGGCGATGGGGTAGATAAACCCGACTTTGTTAAGCTTGTCCATTTCTTGTTTTATTGCTTCTGCCTTTGATGGTTACAGTTGACGTTGTTTTTTTGCGGACTAGGTTTACATCTGGCCAAGTGTCAATATGGTGCTCTACGATCATAGGACTAAGCCCAGGCATTTCTGAGTAGTCCCAAGCGAAGATATATCGATACTCTTGTAATAATTTGGTATTAGAGGCTACTTCTTCTAGTGAACATGTTTCCCCCAGGGATATTTCTTTGACTTTTGACGGATTTTGAGATATGTTCACTTCGATGGTAGGTGAAATATTCGACATATTGCCTTCCTCAAACGCATCAGGCATGGGGATGGGGTTTTTTAACCAAACGACTTTTCCTGATGGTAGAAATTCTTTTGATTCGATCACATATATATCTATTTTGGTTGTCTTGTCAGGACTGACTGCCTTCCTGGGAAGAAACAGTGAGCGGTGATGCATTGCATCCCATGGGTAAACAGGCTCCATCATGGTTTCTATGATATCCTCATCCGAATGAAATAGGGTCTCGAAGGGGGATTGTTCCCTTGTAGGTTGAGACTGAATGGGGGTGATCTTGGTGGAGCTAGTTGAGAAACATGACAAAGATTCCGTCGTGGATGTGGTGGAACCATATGTCATTGATAGAGTGCAGACAGATTGGGTCTATATTGTCATAGGTGTAATATTCCCAAAATTTAGATTTTTATCTAAATTGAATATTATAGTTGATTTTATCCTATATAGGTAAATAAA
This sequence comes from Pinus albicaulis, assembly GCA_034641835.2. Taxonomy (NCBI): domain Eukaryota; kingdom Viridiplantae; phylum Streptophyta; class Pinopsida; order Pinales; family Pinaceae; genus Pinus; species Pinus albicaulis. Next base: position 423,851,573 of record CM076579.1, on the reverse strand, counting down.
GGGGTAAGAAGGAAGAATAAAACTTCTCATGTGAAAGGATGAAGAATAAAACAGTTGATTTAAGCACCACATTGTGTGAACAGGATTGGATCATGTTTGATCTAGTCATTTTGACCAAGTCCACATGCACTGTCTAGATACAATGTATCTCCTTGATGGACTGCGCAGTTTTAGATAAGGATCACTTGCATGAGTTGAGTGGCACATGTGGATGGGACCCATGGTGGAGAGAAGCACTTGTTATATATGAAGAGGAGGAGAGCCATTGTTATTCATGCTTGATTACTATTTGCTTGGGTCTGCTAAGACTACTCTCCTCTTGCTGTTTAGCAAGGGTGAAATGCATAGCACAAGGGTGTTCCCGGTCAGGAATCACTACCTCATCCTCAAGGAAGGAGAGGCTCTAGAGCTACATTTCCTCATTCCGTCATTTGGCCAAAGCTACCTCCTTCAGTCACAATATTATTCCTGAAGCAGGATAACATTGTGCTGCAGGATGCAGCAACAGAGGATCTCTTGAGTCATTCCTTGGCTTGTTTTTCAGTGGACGGATTGCGTATCTATTGGAGGATCAGTGAGGAGGACTCCCGGGCATACTTTCATATCATTGGCATTAGGCAAACCATCCATATTTCCTCATAGCACAGTCTCCAGCTAGATTTGCGTTATTTTTGCAGGCAGTTGCTGGGAGGGTCATTTGAGCTCATCAAGAGGGGTGCTTTTGAGTAAAGGGATCAAAATTTTGCTTGGAGACACTAACAGAGGAGGGAATAATTATTTCAGATCTTCTATAGCCTCATTTCATATTTTGATTCAGTTGCAGTGACAATTTGATTGTCACATTGTACATTCTCCGAAATTTCTAGCAACTCTCTTAGATTGACTAGAAATCTTGTATTGGAGCCCATTCTTCTATTATTGGGCATTTATTTGCATATTTCAGCCATATTTCATGTATATGCATCTACAGCAGCAGCTACTCTAACATAGAATGTGCAGTCACTACTCTCCGGCATTTTACACTATTGCAGTATCTCCTATATCTACTATTTTGATCATTGGAGATTCATTCCCATTGTTTGAGTGGCATGTCCCTCCAGATATTTCTGTATATTGTTGCTGATATATTAATGAACATGATGGCTGAATTATATTCCCTTTATTGACATGTTCAAATTTGCATAGTTTAACGATTATGTTCATATATTGATGTAGCTCACTCTTTGAGCACTTCCCTTAGATACCGAGGGGTGGGAGATCTATTTAACCTACCTTGAGGGATTTATTTGAGCTCAAATTCTGAAAGTGTAATGTATTATGTGTTAAATAAGGTATCCAAGTCCCCTTCCATCTCATTTTTTCATTATCTGCCTCATATAGCGTCCCTTTGGACCATATTGCAGAAATTCTTGAAAAAGGGATATTACAGTGGTATCAGAGCATCAATCTTGGCTCAGCCTGTGCATCCAAGATAAAGAGGCTCCTCACATAGAAGAGGAGTTGTACAAAGGAAACAAGAAAAGAGGAATGATGAAAGAGGAGATATCCCTACTTCTTTTCCAAACTATGGAAGCTATCATAGAAGATCTCAACGAGACAAAAAGGGGGAATTGCAGAAAGTTTTTGAGAGGGTTTGAAGATGAATCAAGCCCTAGCTATTATCATGATGGGTGTGGTAATTCAACCACACATGCAGATCCAAAACACAGTTCATTTCCCACTTGAACTCTAGGGAGAATGGAGGAAGAAGATGAGGACATTGGAGGAGTAGCGCTGCAAATCAAAGGTATGGCTCATGGTTGGTGGTTTGAATTTTTTTTTCTTCATGTTATCATGTAAATGCAAAAACATGTGATGAATTCACTAAGGGATTGGTGAGGAAATTTGATAAAAATCACTATGAAACATCATGTATCAAAACTTCAAACACTTTTCATGCATTGGAGGGAACCATGAAACAAAATCCATTCCATATTTCTGAAGGGGATGAAAACATGTATGATGGCTTGCTAAGGGCAAGATCCCCATTATGTAAAGGGTCGTCTTCCTTTTGTGAAGACATGGAGGTACTTTCTCCAAGAGATGACCAAGATCTAGGGTCTCTCCTTGATGATGAGGTATTCTCAATTATTGATGTGGAGGATTAGCATAAGAGATCTAACAATGTTTTCCCATTGGAAGGAGATCCATCATCACATGGACATGAAAAGGGAGCCATTTCTTCAATTAGAGGAGCCCTTGTATCTTTACAAGGAGTTCCAAATGATTCAACAAGTGGGAACAAAGGCACAATTCTAGAGCCATATGCAGCTGTTTTTTGGGATTGTGAGATGGAGGAGGAAGAGAAGGATCAACATCAAGGGATGATACACCCTAATCTATTCCTGAAAGTTTTTGCACAAGAGAAGGAGACTATACTATGTAGTGAAGAGAGGGGAAAATCATTCCACTCATATATACAATCCACTTTTGAACTAGATGTCTCACTATATGGAGGAATTCAACCTAGGAGGCCCCCTGATCTAGAGTTGATGAGGGGCATTTTTTCATGTAGTTCACCACTCTTCGATTCTGGAGAGGTGAAGACTTTGGAGGAGTACAGCACAACGCAGATAGTTTGGGATAGACTCAAGGAGGAGGGAGACACTCTCTCATTTTTAGCATCACCCAATCTCATTACCCATACTACGCTGATAGAGATTGCTACAAGGATGGAGGATAGCATCTTCATGATTCACATTGACTGATCCATAGATTTGGAGAGACAGAGGATACTTCCTTTGAGGAAGGACTCTTTCCCACATGGGAGTGGATGGAGGCCACTCATGCCTGCTTTGGCCCAGCTTGGGAGATTCCTTTTGGATGATAGCTTCTCATGGGAGGCCAACTTCCAAAGATCACCATTACTATTGGAGCATGAGAAGTTGCATGATGGGCATGGAAACATTTTGCAGGATAAATTTGTCATGGGGGATGTCAAAGTAGCAGGCATCAGCATGAGGGGAGCGTCACATGCTAGATCACTAGCACTGTCTCTAAGGAGGATTGATCCGTATTCGAGATCTCAGCTCTTGGTAGAGTACTCCAAGGATCTTGGTGCATGCATGATTGTTGATGACCCGGATGGAGATGACAGAAACATGGTGGAAGATGTGGTCATCTATTGCTAGGGAAAAATCTTCTTGACTAGGGCTTCTAGTCTCAATGAGAAACTATTACATGCAGCACATGAGGACTTCCTAGCTATGCACCTTGAGGCATATATTGTTGTGTTAGAGGATTTCACTTGGGAGGGCATCCAGCAGGACATATATCAACATATGGAGAGATGCATAGCCCAGATGGTGATTGATAGGATAGCACAACCACCTTCCTACTCATTGGGAGTGAGGGAGCTTTTTCAGTTGAGCCATTTCAGCTCAAGCCCTCAAGTACATAGTAGAGAAGGTATAATTTCACATTGTGCTTTATACTTCTTTACTTTATATGAACAACATATTGTATCAATGGGGAAAATCCCTTATTGCATATTGTATGATGTACTTGTAGCTACTTGTAGCATTTATTTTGACTACCTTAATGGTGGTTTGTGGGGGAAACCACATGACTCTTGGTGTGCACCATTGACACCATATTGTACATTCATTTTCATATATTATGGGATGACTGTGGCAGAAAAAAAGTGGCTGGTAAAGCACTTGTTATTACCTTTTTTTGATGCAGGCAAGGAGTGCATTGCACTGGTTCTATTGGTGGAACTATGATTCACTCTCCGGTTGTCATTTGGTAGCTTGTTTTCATGGTATTTTGCTTCCATATATTGATGATATGTTTATCATCATGGGAAGCTTTTCTTGGAGAGAGGGATTGGAGTTGAGTATGCCCATTGGGAGTATGATTCTCCCCTTTTCACATGTTGTATGTTTCAGGAGAAATGATGGGCACACCATGATTGCCACATCACTCCTTTTCCCTTCATGTAGGAGGAGCCATGGGGAGAGGATGCATTGTTGGAAAATGAACTTCATGGTTGATTCATTTTGTGGGGAGGCTTGGGCCAATATTGGAGGCCATGGAATTTCAACCCAATATCAGAAAAACCCTCACACTTATCATAAATGGAAAGAGAAACCACTTGGATGGAAAAATCTAAACTCTCCATTCAGCCCCAACACATTGCATAGATCCGGGGTTGAGGATTTCTTGGATGAGCTACCTAGGATGGCTCATTTCATTTGGATGATTGCATGGGTGAAGGAGTCACTCATTGGGAATAAGACTCCCCTTGTTTCTCAACGCTCCTACCTTGAGGAGGCCATTGAAAAAAATGAAGATTCCTACTTACATCACTCTTTGCCTCATGATGCACACTTCTATTTGATACACTTGGAGGGGTTCATGGAGGACAGATTTATTGCATTTTATGATGAACCATGGTGGAGTCTATTTATGAGGAGGCCAAAAGAAGAAAGGGGGGATAATTTTTCTCTACCTTTCAGTTGCTTGAGGAAAAACAACATTTTGAAGGGGGAGGACTGTAATATTCCCAAAATTTATATTTTTATCTAAATTGAATATTATAGTTGATTTTATCCTAGATAGATAAATAAAGGGGTAAGAAGGAAGAATAACACTCCTCATGTGAAAGGAGGAAGAATAAGGTAGCTTATTTGAGCACCAAATGGTGTGAACGGGATTGGATCATGTTTGATCTAGTCATTTTGACCAAGTCCACATGCACTGTCTAGATACAATGTATCTCCTTGACGGACTGCGCAGTTTTAGATAAGGATCACTTGCATGAGTTGAGTGGAACATGTGGATAGGACCCATGGTGGAGAGGAGAACTTGCTATATATGAAGAAAAGGAGAACCATTGTTATTCATGCTTGATTACTATTTGCTTGGGTCTGTTGAGACTACACTCCTCTTGTTGTTTAGCAAGGGTGCAATGCTGCATAGCACAAGGGTGTTCCCGGTCAAGAATCCCTACCTCATCCTCAAGGAAGGAGAGGTTCTAGAGCTACATTTCCACATTCTGGAATTTGGCCAAAGCTACCTCCTTCAGTCACAGCGTTATTCCTGAAGAAGGATAAATTTGTGCTGCAAGGTGCAGCAACAGAGGATCTCTTGAGTCATTCCTTGGCTTATTTTTCAGTGGAGGGCTTGCCTATCTATTGGAGGATGAGTGAGAAGGAATTCCGGGAATATTTTCATATCATTGGCATTAGGCCAACCATTCATCTTCCCTCACGGCACAGTCTCCAACTAGATCTGCATTATTTTTGTATACAGTTGCTGGAAGGGTCATTTGAGCTCATCGGAAGGGGTGTTTTTGAGTAACAGGATCAGACTTTTTCTTCGAGACACTAATAGAGGAGGGCATCATTATTTCATATATTCTATAGCCTCATTTCATATTTTGATTCAGTTTCAGTGACAAGTTAATTGTCACATTGTACATTCTCTGGCATTTCTAGCTATCTCTCCTAGATTGGGTAGAAATCTTGTATTGGAGCCCATTCTTCTATTATTGGGCATTTATTTGTATATTTTAGCCATATTTCATGTATATGCATCTAAAAAAGTAGCTACTATAACATATACTACGCAGTCACTGCTCTTCGACATTTTACACTGTTGCAATATCTCCTATATCTAGTGTTTTCATCATTGGAGATTGATTCCCATTGTTTGAGTGGCATGTCCCTGCAGATATTTCTATATATTATATCTGATATATTAATGAACATGATAGATACATTATATTCCCTTTATTGACATGTTAAAATTTGCATAGTTTCATGGTTATGTTCATATATTGTTGTAGCTCACTCTTTGAGCACTTTCCTGAGATACCGAGGGGTGGGAGATCTGTTTAACCTAGCTTGAGGAATTTCTGTAATGTTCCCAAATTTTTCGACAATAATTTGGAACATTAAATTTTGTTGATTTCACCTAGGAGGAGAATAAATGGGTAAGGATATCCATGTATAATAAAAATCTCAATAAAATCCCTCTAATTATGAAAGGGGATGATCATTGGAGCTGGTTTTCACGCCCTCATGTGAGAATAGGGTTATTTGCAAGTGGACAGGGTCAAGTTTGACCAATTCAGCAGTGTTGGGCCAGGAGGTGGATCACACTTAGAGAAGCAGCAAAGTATGAATGAGGAAAGGGTTATTCGGTGGAGGAAACCCTAAAAGGAGTGGGACCCATGGAGAGGGGCTTTCATTTGTTTAAAAGGAGGGTAAGGCAACCATTGTTTCTCATGCTTATTTTTATTCATCTCAATTGTCCAATATTAGACAATTGTGAATTCTTTGCTGCTTAGCAAGAATTGCTGGAGGAATTCTTTTTTAGGATTCCTTATCCTTCTTGAGAGGTCTCTTGAGTTATTGTTCTTAATTTTCCTTAAATCCAGGCTTGAGGCCAAGCATCCTCCATCAATACAGTGTTATTTCTACAGCAAATTAATGTTGTGTTGCTGGGTGTTGCAGTGAGTGTTCACTACACCACCTTCATCAGCTATTTTCAGAGGAGAAGTCCCTCTTTCCTTTGGGATATCAATTTGGAGGCATCCCGGAGCTTATTTCAGACTTTGGCATCAAGGCCAACTCATTCCATAGCCCTACAACGTAGTTCCATCTAGTGACTCTGTTATTTTGAGAGGAGCATTTGTAGTGGGGCTCTTGTAGAGTATTGGAGGGTAAGATATTTGGTGAAGGGATCAGCCTTTCATCCTAACTATGCTTTGGAGGAGACATATTCAGTTTGGGCATCAACGATAGCTTCTCCTTCCAATTCTATTTTTGAGTTGCTACAACTACCCAACAACTTCGACATTTTGCAGATTTTTCATTTTAGAGTCAATCCTTCCAGGATTGATAGGAGGCAGTCTTTGGGAGTTGAGATCATCTCTCCCGATGTTTTTTTGGGCCATACATTGATATATTTATGTATTTGACATATGTAGCATGTAGTTGCTCTATATAACTGCGCTATCATAGCTTGAGTTCACTTGTATAGCAGTGTTTTCATCATGATCTATGTACTTGTTCTTTGATGGTGAGCATTGCTCATCTTGAGTATCATTTTCCTCAAGATCTTGTATTCTAATGTTGCTGTTATTATTTAATAAGAAAGCTATGGATTTCTCTCATGTTTTTATGAGTTGAGTGTTGCTGTTGCACCATTATTGTGCTTGCTTATTGCTGGAGCTCCAACTCTAGAATATCTTGAGATATTCTCATTGTTGTAGTAATTTATTGAAAAAGGAATATTACAGTGGTATCAAAGCATGATCTCTGGCCCAGCCAGTGGATCTCAGCCATCATGCTATCAAGGATAGAGAGGATGAAGGCTCCATTATATGGAGAAAAGGGGGAAGAATAGCTTACAAAGCTTCTTCCAAAATCTGTACAAAACATTCATGAAGAATTTGGGAAGCTAATGAGGGAGATTGGTACAGGATCTCCAAGAGGGTTTGAAACTGATTTAGACTCTAGATTTTCTTGTAGGGGATGTGAGCATGCATCTACACCCTATGATATACAGCACAATCACATGGCTAGTTTTGCAATGAGAGAAGAAGAAGAAGAAGAAATGCCAAAGAGAGGAACTCTTAGCAGTTTCTTTCATGAATTTGAATCTCAAACTCAGGATTTTATAGATCATATTACTTTTCCAGAGTTTTGCAAGATCATGGTGAGGAGGAGAAAGAAACATAATGGGGATAGATTTCTTATATCTGTCTTTTATGGTTCCCCTACTTGTTCAACTAGGGCTTGGATAGAAGAGCTAAAGACCTTTTTGCAGCAGCATCAGATTTTTGGAGATGAAGCCATCAAAGTAGCAGCGCTGCACTTGGGAGGTAAGGTCTATGAATGGTGGTTATTTGAGTCTTTTACTTTGAAAAATTCAAATACCTCTTCCTATGAAATGTTAATTCTAACTTTGATAAGGATGTTTTGTAGAATAAATTCGAAAACACATGTGGAGGAACAAACACATTCAAACAAACAAAACCCTTGCATGTGATTGAGGAAATGATAGACTCAAAAACATTTCAAAGAGCCATGAAGGAGGCTGATATCTTGCATGATTCTTTATTGGAGGCAATATATTCATTTTTGGCACAAATAGGCAAATATATCTATTTTTCAAAAGAGGATCCATTCACGGGAGCATTTCCCACTCATGTTGAGAAAGCTAAGGGCAACAACGATGTCATTTCTAGAGTTGATCTAGCACCTCATGCAGAGGAATGAGGAGCTCTTGCTCCAACTAGAGGTATTCTTGTAGCTTTGCAAGGAATTCCCCAAGATCTCATACATGGAGGTCCATGCATAATCAATGAGTAGTATGATTGTGCAGCATTGCAGCTGAAAGGAGAAGGAAGGGGGGAAGAGCAACATCATGTGATGAGAGGTGCATAACTTCATATATTTCATAAATCTAGTGAAAAGAGGAGGCAGAATGTATTGCATTGTGAGAGAAAGGGCAATATTTCCCAACTATATTTACAGTACACTCTTGAAATAGATGTCTCACTGCATAGAGGCATTCCACCAGGGAGGCCACCAGATCTGTCATTGGTTAGAGACATTTTGTCTTGGGGTTCACCACTCTGGAATTTTGGAGAGGTGAAGAGTTTGGAGGAGAAATTTGGCATGGGGGATGTCAAATTAGTAGACAGCAACATGAGGAGAGCTACACATGCCAGATCACCAGCACTGTCTCTGACGAGAATTAATTCTTAGTGGAGATCTCAGCTATTAGTTGAGTACTCCAAGGATCTTGATGCATGCATGATTCTAGATGACCTGGATAGAGAGTATATGGAGGATAATATGGTTATATATTTACATTGAAGAGTCTTCTTGAATAGATATTCTAGTCTCAAGGAGAAGCTATTGAATGCAGCACAGGAGGACTTCTTTTCCATGCATTTTGATGCATATCTTGCCTTGGTAGAGGAGTTCATTTGGGAGGGCATCCAGCAGGAAATACATCATCATATGGAGAGATGAAGAGCCTAGATGATGATGGAGAGGATGTCATAGCCACCTTCCTACTCATTGGGAGTAAGGGAGCATTTTCAGTTGAGCCATTTCATCTCAAGTCTTCGAGTACATAGTGGAGAGTGTACAATTTCACTTTATGTTTTGTACTTCTTGTCTTTTTATGAGCATCATATTGTGCCAGGGAGGATTATTCCCTCTTTCATATTGTATAATTATGTATTTGAAGCCATTTGTAGCATTTAGATTGGCTATCTCATTAGTGCTTTGTGGGAGAGGCCACATGATTCTTGGTGTGCACCATTGGCACCAAATTGTAATTTCATATTTCCATCTTGTAAAATGATTGTGGCAGCAAGAAAGTGGTTGGGAGAGTACTTGTTATTGTTTGATTTGATGTAGGAAAAGGTTTCACTGCGCTGGTTCCATGGGAGGGACCTTGATCCACTTTCCTGTTATCATGTGACAACTTGTTTCTATTGGTTTTTACTTCAATGTATGGTTGATATCTATATGTGCATGGGAAGCTTTGATTGGAAAGTGAGATTGAGATTGAGGATGCCCATTGGGAGCATGATTATTCTTACTATACATGTTGTACATTTTAGTAGAGACCATGAGCCAACCATAAGGGCCACATTGCATTTCCTTTCTTCTTGTGGGAAGGACCACTTGGAGAACTTGAGGAGGCACTCCATGGATCATGAGGAGATGGAGGAGTTAGCATAGTCAACTCTTTTCCATTTAATGATGAGGGGAGACTCATCTATGAGCCACTCCATTTATATGAGAAAAACATATGGTCAGAGTATTTTTATTTTCATGATGATTTGTCTATATATATGCATCTCCTAACCATATATGTGCAGGGAATTGCTTGAAGAAGGATTATTATTCCTTCTAGATTTGATGTTCTACATGAGGTCATTGTGGATGTTCACTCCCTAAGTGGTTATGGGGATGATATTTCTCATGGAGGATGTACATACATTGTAGATTACATCATTCACTTTCTTCCAGAGAATGGGGCAGCAAGCAAATGGTTGGGAGGCCACCCATCATTTTATTTTCTATGGCAGCGGAGAGTCAAACTGCGTTGGCTTCATTTGAGGGACCATTGTCCTTCTCCTTTACTACACCTGGTAGCTGGAATGATTCTCCTTATGGCTCCCTTGGTTGATATTTCTGGAGCTTTCCTTGAGAGCATGACTGGAGGACAAACACATTGGGTGGATGTGTCCTTGGAGGGAGAAAAATCCCACACACTTTGCACTACATGTTCTAGAGGGAGCATAGGAGATAGTATGGCCACTATAGCAGCACATTTTTTTCCTTATGAGGTGATCCATATGAGGAATATGATTCCATATGATGATGACTTCCAACTCATCACATATGAGATGATTTGGGCCAACATGTTTCATAATGCTGGAGGAGAGATCCTTGGAGATCTAGTCTTCATCTTCCCACTTGAGGGCAAGTATTTTGCAGCCCAGGGTTAGCATACACTCTACACTTATCCTAAGTGGAGAGGAGGACAACGTGGGGTAGGATATTTTTTCTACAAGGATTATATTTTCAGCCCACCTACTTTGCCGGAGCCAAAGGTGGAAGACAGTTTACAGGAGTTGCCTAGTTGGGAGGTAACTCATTTTTCATGGATGATTGCTTGGGGGATGGAGGATCCACATGAGGAAGATTTTACTCAACAAATTATAGACTCCATGCCTTGAGAAGAGGCTATCCAGTTATGTTCTTGTTGTTTCTTGGGGACAAGCAACATTTGGGAGGGGAGGACTATAATGTTCCTAAATTTTCCGAAAATAATTTGGAACATTAAATTTTGCTGATTTCACCTAGGAGGAGAATAAATGGGTAAGGAGACCCATGCATAATAAAAATCTCAATAAAATCCCTCTAAGTATGAAAGGGGATCATCATTGGAGCTGGTTTTCACACCCTCATGTGTGAACAGGGTTATTTGCAAGTGGACAAGGTCAAGTTTGACCAAGTCAACAACGCTCGGCCAAGAGGTGGAGCACACTTAGAGAAGCAGCGCAATATGAATGAGGAAAGGGTTATTTGGTGGAGGAAACCATAAAAGGAATGGGACCCATGGAGAGGGGCTTTCATTTGTTTAAAATGAGGGCAAGGAAACCATTGTTTCTCATGCTTATGTTTATTCATCTCAATTCTCCATTAGACAATTGTGCATTCTTTGCTGCTTAGCAAGAATTACCAGAGGAATTCCTATTTAGGATTCCTTCTCCTTCTTTAGAGGTCTCTTGAGGGATTTTTCTTCATTTTCCTCACATCTAGGCTTGAGACAAAGCATCCTCCCTCAAGACAACATTTATTCTATAGCAAATTAATGTTGTGTTGCTGGGTGTTGTAGTGAGGGTTCACTACACCACCTTCATTAGATATTTTTAGAGGATGAGTCCCTCTTTCCTTTGGGATATAAGTTTGGAGGCATCCCAGAGCTTATTTCAGACTTTGGCATCAAGAATAGCTAATTCCATAGCCCTACAGCGCAGTTCCATCCAGTGACTATGTTATTTTGAGAGGAGAATTTGCAGTGGGGCTCTTGCAGAGTATTAGAGGGTGAGATCTTTGGTGAAGGGATCAACCCTTCATCCTAAAGATACATTGTAGGAGACGTGTTTAGTTTGGTAATCATCTATAGATTCTCCTTCCAGTTCTATTTTTGTGTTGCTGCAGCTACCCAGCATCTCCGATATTTTGTAGATTTTTCATTTTAGAGTCAATCATTCCAGGATTGATAGGAGGTAGTCTTTGGGAGTTGATATCATCTCTCCTGATTTTTTTTTGGGCCATACATTGATATATTTATGTATTTGACATATGTAGCATCTAGTTGCTCTATAAAAATGCACTGCCATACCTTGAGTTCACTTGTATAGCAGTGTTTTCATCATGATCTATGTACTTGTTCTTTGAGGCTGATCATTGCTCATCTTGAGTATCATTTTACTCAAGTTCTTGTATTCTAATGTTGTTTATATTATTTAATAAGAAAGATATGGGTTTCTCTCATGTTTTTATGAGTTGAGTGTTGTTGCTGCACCATTATTGTGCTTCCTTATTGTTGGAGCTCCAACTCTAGAATATCTTGAGATATTCTCCTTGTTGTAGAAATTTATTGAAAAAGGAATATTACAATTTATTTGAGCTCAAATTCTAGAATTGTAATGTATGATGTGTTAAATAAGGGATCCAAGTCCCCTTCCATATTATTTTTGCATTATCTTCCTTATACAACGTTCCTTTGGACCATATTGTAGAAATTCCTGAAAAAGGGATATTACAATAGGGACAACTACTTTTGTAGCTGCAACTGTCTCAAAACCTATAGTAGATGAGCAGATAGCTCGAGTAATGGTTTCAATGCATGATGTCATGAATCATACGTGGTGTGTCATGTCATTGGTGTTTGGTGGGGGACGAATTTCCCTAATTGGATGTCCTTCGGATGGCCATGATGGGGTGGATGTATTTGTCACATCCTCTTGGGTCGTCGAACTATTCATGGAATTCCAGTCCACACAGTCTTCTTTGGAGAAGTGGATGATGGTCGATCACATATAGTCTAAAGCTGTGTGGAATCTTGGTATGTAGTGGCAATGACATACAAGGTGGTTGTCCCTGCATATCTGGCATGAATATTGAATATCCATGTTAGCGCGGTACACTACATGGACTGGGTACCATCACTGGAACTTTTCCAATGCTGGGAAGTCAATAATGAAATGATCAAGTTCATCAAAAAGTACGCACCTTTCAACTGGGGGAGGTGGTATGGCAAGGGGTCGCTCAGGTGATCGTTGCTCTTCCTGCAAGTACAAGATGATACAAGGCTCGTCATTGATTGAATAGATGGAGGGATTCTCTTGATAGGATCACTCAATCACATGAAAGGCGTCCCTATGCCATGGTATTTCTAGACAATGGTGGGTATAATTCCCATAGGTGTCACAAAGGGCGCATGCATGATTGGTACGCAGCAGTTTTCCTGTACTTTCGGTGGCAAGTTCCTTTTTATGGGAATTTCATTTTGAGGTGCCTGCCTCGCAGCTGAGGAGTGGTTTTAACTCATCCAACTCTGGGCATATGTGAGTAGGGTGTCTTGTGACATCACATATAGCGCAGGCTGATGACTCCCTTTGCATGGTGGGGGTCACCAATCTTGTTGTGGTGGATTCGACACATGGGTGTACAAAGTCACACGAGCTTAGAGAGTGTGGTAAACTCTCTAAACTATTGGTAACATGCAGTATGTGGGGGGAGTTGAAAAGCATGAAACTTAAATGAAATAATATGTTGAAGTATGCTTTGGTTAAAAAACTAATACTAAAAACATAAAAGAAGCTATATAGAGAGTTCCAAATAGTAATAATGCAAACAAAGGCTCAATGACCTCCTCTTATTAAATGTTCGGAATAAAAGAAAATCTTACCCACTACCAAAGGGCCCCTAGGAAATGGATATAGGTCCCGATGTAAGGATGTTTATCTTTCAAGTTTTTCCTCTGATGAAATCCAACTCTCTCTTTGTGCTGTGGTGGACTAAGATGTTGGGTGGCTGACTATCGAGTCCTCTTTAGCTCCAGCTCCTTGGGTCACACACAATGTTGGTGTTACTTGGGCAAGTTTGGCCAGCAAAACCTTGCGATCACCATTTTTCATCTCTTGGTGGGTTTATATAGGTGAGCTTCAAATTCTCCTTCCCTCCCTTGGTACATGATAGATGGTGACCCAAGGGAGAGGTGTGATTCCATTGTGTGCTCAAATATTCTTTTGTTTGCTCACATAATGTCTAAAGAGGCGATGGTGGCTGTTCTTAGGTGGCTTTCACATAAGGAGTAACTATCCTTTGCTTTTTTTGGTCCCGGAAAGTGACTTTTTTCCCATTTCCAGGAATGTGTGCTTATCGGGCAATAGGGCACGGAGAAGGCACTCTTCTCGAAGGAAAAACACGCATTTGAGCATTTACGACTAGTTCAAATCTTCTTTTCTCAAAACCTTAGATATTTTAAATACTTCTTGATTCCATAATGTATTCCTATCCTGTAAATCCTTAGGCTCGACATTAATTGATGTCATCTTTTGCTGTATGATTTTCCAGTGTTAACAATGATTATCATGTCTTGTCTCATACTTCACTTGAATCCTCTTGAAATATTCTTGAACTGTTTGATGTACCAATGGTACTTGTTGAATGAATATTTTATCTTTGACTATGTCACTCTAGACATCAATTGAAACATCCTTCTCGAAAATAAAATCTAAAGAAGATTTGGGAAAGTATCCCAAGCATGACTCAAATGGATATGTTTGAGTCGATGAATGTTTGACCCGGTTTTAAGCATTTTGAATATAGTGAAAATTTTTATCCCACAACTTAGGATGCTTGTTGAACTACCCATGAAGAATATGTATCATTATTCTGTTCACCACCTCTATTTTTCCATTTGTTTGCGGATGGAATGTTGTACTATTTTTCAATTTGGTGTCCATGAGTCTCCACAAGCTTGACCAAAAGTTCTCGATAAAGATATAATATAAATCACTAAAAATGGATGTGGGAAACCCAAAATGCACCCATGCATTATGAAATAATAATTGAGCAGTTGTTTCAGTTGTAACCTGGTTTTTAAAAAGCATCAAAATGCACATTTTTCTAAAACTATCCACAACTACATAAAGATAATCATGAACTCTCCTAGACATAGGTATACCTCCAAAAAAATCCATAGAAACACTCTCCCATGGACGATAAGGTATTGGAAATGATGTATATAATCCCAAATTTATATTTCTAGGCTTACAGACAACACATAATGAACATACCCTTACAAATCGTTACACACTTTCAAGCATATGAGGCCAGTGACAATATGTTTGTAATCGTGGCATTGTCTTACTTACATCGTAATGAACAACAATAGGAGAAGTATGCACTTCCATTATGATGTTCACTCTCTCTCCCTGTGGAATAAAAAGCTTGCCAAGATGATACAATAAGTTATAATGCACATGAGAAACCAATTCCTCTACTTCGTTTCCTTGACACAAAGTCACATATACATCTTTTAAATCATTATCTAAAGAATATTTCTCAACATAACTCTCATTCATGACAAAATTATGTTTTAGAATAATGGATGCACTAAAAATTGATCTAGAAAGAATACCAACAACCTTTTTATATATACTATTATTATACCTTATCACCAAGTGGAATTGTTGAAAAAATCCCATCCATCAGAAGTGCCTCGCTTGTTGTAGCTTTGTTTCTGATTGCAAGTATTGCAATGGTTGATGATTCGTGTGAATAATTGTTTCCTTAACCATCAAGTAGTGTTTCCACTTTTTCACACTTTGCACCAATGCATACAATTCATTGTCATATGTAGGATAGTTTATCACTACACCATTAAAAGTTTCAGAATGAAAATATATGGGCTTACCATGTTGCAAATGGACTACAACCATGGCATATTCACTTGCATCAGTTTGTATCTAAAATTATTTTCTAAAATCAAGAAGTAAAAGTAGAAGAGATGAATTGATCTCTTCCATCAATGCATAAAATTATTTCTTCTATTTTCCTCCTCACTAAAAAACCTGCTTCACACTTATCAATGCATGCAATGGAGCTATGATAGAAGAAAAGTTAGAAATAAGCTTTCTCTAGTATTGGGATGCTCCCAAAAAGATTCTAACCTCTGTCAGTGTTTTGGCCTTTGGCCAATTCAAAATGAGATCAACCTTGGAGGGATATATTTTCAACTCACCTCCTCCAACAGTATGACCAAAGTAGAGTAAAGATTTGTTTCCAAATTCACATTTCGACATCCTTAAAAAAATTTGTTATTTCTTCAATACATCTAACACTTTATGGACATGAATGACATGTTCTTAATGACACTTGATAAAAATTAATATGTCATATAAGGAAACTATCACACAATCATCTAGAAAAGGCCTTGACACATCATTCATTACACCCATGAAGGTAGAAGGATAATTACAAATCCCGAAGGGCATAACCAACCATTAAAAAAACCCTTTCTTTTTTTGAATGTTGTCTTCCATATGTCTCCTTCAACGATCCTAATTTGATGATTGCCACTGTGCAAGTCCAACTTAGTGAAATAAAGAACATCTTCTAGGTGATCAAGTAAATCATAAATTCTAGGAAGAGGGTAATGATTATTTACTGTAAAATGTTTCAATGCATGAAATTCCACACACGTTCTCCATGTTCCATATTTATTTGGAACTCAAAAAATATGTGAACCATACAGCGATGCAATTGGATGGATGATTCCCTTGCCAAGCAACTCTTTGATTTGTTTTTTACTTTATCCATTTTCCATCACTAACATCCTGTACATGCCAATGTTAGGAAGAGGACAATATTTTTTCAATTGGATTTCATGTTGGGCTCCTCTATTGGGAGGAAATCCCTTAGGCTCTTGAAACATCTCATCATACTAGCTAACAACCTCAACCAAATTAGATTTCAACTTTGAATCACAACCTTGAAAGGCTTCATTATCAACATCATTCTTGGGTTTGATCATTAGAAGTACAAAATTCTTGCTAGAGTTAAGAAGTATCTTCATTAGTCCAACATTCACAAGTGAAAGGTTTAGTTTCTTCTGATTTTCTCTAACAGTATACTCTATACCATATTTAAACACGTGGTATTTTTTTCATGGTGATGAGAGATAACTCTCCTATCATAACTATACGGGCTTCCCAAAACAATACCACATATGTCTAATGGCACTACATCAAGCTCTACCTCATCAATGAAGTTTGTAGTAATGGAGGATTTTAGTTTTCATTTTATAGTTACTTGAAACTTTGCATTTTCACACACCCAACCTAAAGGATATGGTTTAGGATGAGGAATGGTTTCCAAATTCAAATTTTTGATTTTGTTTTTAGAAATGAGATTTCCTTGTGAGCCACTATCAAATAGAGTATTAATTTTTTTATGTTTTGAGATGACTCTAATATGGAAAAGCTCTATTATTTATTTTTTGCTTTGTGTTTCATTGTGGATATTTGAATAAGTAGTGTTAGCAATGGATTCCTTACCTTTTAATCCCATATTTGTGACCTTTGTTTCATCTCCCAAATCTGATTCTAAATCATGTTGTGTAGTTGCAACTCTCTTTTGCTTTCCTTTGTTGCTAAAAATTTTGGGTCTCATCTTAGGATGAAGCTTCCAAAAATGATCTTCATAGCGACCTTCCTTTGAACAATGCTTTAATGTTAACTTTTATCCCTCTTTCTTGATGTAAGAATTCTTCCTCCATTTTCCTTTGAATTTACCCTTTCCTTTGTCTCCATTATTAAATGAATATTTCCTGCACTCTTTTGGAACATTGTTCCCTCTTGCTTCTAGATGTGTTGCCTATACACAAACCTCATCTAAAATTGAAGGGTTAAACATGAGAATTGTATGTCTCAAATATCTATTTAAATATACAATGTGTTTCCCCAAAGTATCTTGAGATGAGAAATCTAGACCTAATATAAATGCTCTCCTTCTAAACTCTTGGGTATAACTTTGCACACTTTGACCCTTTAATTGCCTAAAGTTTTTCTACTCCATGATTTCTTTTTGCATGTATTGTAATGGATAAAATTGTCTTCTTATTACAAAAATACAATCATTCCAAGGATATGAAACTTTACCATGTTTCTTCATGTCATATTTTGTTTTGGCTTCCCACCAAAGGAGTGTTGGACATTCCAACCTTAATGAAGCACATTGTATCTTGGTCTCATCATCCTTTATAATTTCTATCCTATAACACACTTCAATATGAAAAACCCAATTATCTAATATTTAGTCATTTACCTCTCCATTATACATAGGCAATTCAAACTTTATGTCAAGTTTTAACAATGGATTTTTAGCATATCCCTTTGGAGAATGTGAAGGTGTTTGTGAAGGGTTTGATGTAGAAGATGATGATGGTGATGGTGGAGGTGAGGATGAAGGTGAAGATAATGGTGGAGTTAAAGGTGGTGTACCAGTATTCCGTCCATTCCCTTTTTGAGTCTTGTCCCCATATCCTTCATCTCCTCTTGGAGGCTTATCTCCATATCCCTTTGAGAGATTAGAGCTCTCACCTTGCAAATTTGTATTTTTATCTTCATAGATAACTTTCAACATGTGTTTCATGTCAAAGAATGATTTTCTGAAATATTTCTCATACTTTGACATATTTTCAGGCTCTCGTTCATGTGCCATGAGATTGTGGCAAATATGCTCTCCTTGTCCTTGACCTAACTTGAGGACTTGCAACCAAAATATTTCCTTCTACTCTTTTGAGCTTAAACCTTTTAAGAATCAGAAACACTTGCAACAAAATAAAACCCTCAAAGAAAACAAATAACAAAAGATCTTATACAAAACTTATCTGTATAAGAAAACATGAGAGTTTATGGGGAAGATTGCAAGTGAAATGTTTAGGGTTTTCAACTAATTAAGTCAATTTCATTAACACATTAACATGATCTAAAAAATAGTTTTTTAGAAAATAAATAAGACATCAGTACCATAACAATATATATACGACAATAAATGATGAAGGAGTTCACCCCTCCTGGGATACATCTCTTGGTCCAACTTCCAATGTTAGGCCTCTTTCATTATGCTAAAAAAATATGTGTTTACATCAAGTCACAACACTTAGAATGCTAAAATCATATCTCCAATCGTCTGAGAATAGTAAAAAACCCCTAGTTGGGATCTTTCTACACTCCAAAAGGTAAAAAATTGAGTGAGTTATTCTCCATAGAATTGTTTCAGCCAACTATCCTCTAATTCACACCCACCTACAAATTGTTCTTCAAACTCTATCTTTTATGGACATGTGGAGCAACAAAATTTCCCTACAACGATAAGATTCCTACCGCATTGGGTGAAAATTATTGCCTCATTAAATTTCCTATGCCAACATTAAACCCGATAAAATTCACCAAGTGGCATGTCAAACGTCGTCATATTTGAGGTTTAAATCAACAATTCCCACAGAGTTTTAGCTCTGGTTGACTATGGGTTGGTTCTCAGCATCATCGTTTGGGTTTGTGGGAACCTTGCCACAACTAGGTTCAACTCCCCTATGCCATTAACCATGGCATCAATCTGCTGCATATGTCTAGTGCATAGCTAGACCATTCGAGGTTAAACAAAACCGGTTGGAATGGTGTATGAAACATGTTTCCCACTTGTGGTTTCAAATTTGGGCATATTGTTTATAATATATAGTTTGGGATAGGTTTAACCATTGACCCCATCTACCACCACGTGGTATGGTTGGGTGGATATAGATTTAGGGTTAACCACAATTCCCACACCAGACATTGCTGTAAAAAAAATTAAAAATAAAAATTAAATTCAAAAAAGGCCATATAGGCCGAGGGCTGGAAGGGGAAGGAAAGGCCGAGGGAGGTCGATGGTTGGAGGGTGAGGAAGATGGGACAAGAGGGATGTGGGAGGTATATGAGAGGGGACGCAAGGGGAGGGGTGAGCGGGTTAAGGGGATGGGTGAGGGAGGGGTGAGCGGATAGAGGGAGGGTGGGCTGTGAGGGAGAGGCGTGGGCGGGACTCGAGTGTAGTGAGGGGTGGGCAGGAGTCGAGTGGTGTAAGGGTTGGTGTGAGGGGTGGGAAGGGTTACGCGGGAGGTCAACTGTGGGTAGGGGTGGGCAATGGTGGGGGACAGGCCGAGTGGCCGAGTGGTGTGAGGGATGGAGCGTGTGAGGGGGTGAGAGTCTAAGTGAGGGTATGTGTTAGGGGTCGGGGACCAAGGGGCCGTCAGTGGAGTGAGGGTGAGCATGTGAGGGGGTGGGGGTCTGAGGTGGGCCTATGTGAGGGGGCAGGGGTCAAAGGGTCGTGAGCAGAGTGAGGGTGAGCGTGTGAGGGGTGGGGGTCTGAGTCAGGTACAACTGAGGGGCTGCGAGGGAGATGGAGTGCATGAGGGTGTGAAATGGTGAGGAACTATAAAAAAAATAAAAAATCACAGTAAAATTAAATGTGCAGAGTTGAAATGAGGAAGAATTTTCCAAAAAAAATTGCAGAATTATTCCATAATACCACAATGCCAGGAGCAGTAAAACATAAAACTAAATGCACATTGACAATCTAGAAAAATGCAGAAAATGAGGGAGTTACACCAAAGGCAGGAATGCCCAAAATGGGACTGGCTTTGATACCATGTCAGACCAGGAGGTAAATCCAAAAATATGAAGATGAATTACATGGATATTGTGTGTGTACTTATACATGAAGGTGAGGCTATTGGGATTCACTTCCCAATGCCTCTTGGCCTTCCTTATTTACTAAATTACAAGAATATACAATCTCACCCAATCCCTTAGGATTAGGTGTCAACAAAGGTTAAGAACCATATTAGGTGGCAAGATGGTGGGCTTGGCTAGTAGGCGATAGGCCTTATGTTTGATTCTTGCGAAGGGATATCATCCTCCAACAAAATTTTACATGGCCCATAGGAGGCCACATGGTAAATAGGGATTGGATCATGTGGCTCCTCCTAATTGGTCCATGAAATGATAATTCAAACCAATAGAAAATCAATACATTCATACCAATAAATAGATGCCACTTGTCATCATATAATAGGTTGATAAAAAACACACAACATGTCTAGTCATTACTTAGTCAACATATAGACTGCTGACTGGGCATCCTTGCAACCACTTTATTAAAATTTTAGTTTTTTTACATATCGATTATAACACGATATTAGGAGCATCCGATGTTGGATTTTAGTGAAATGAGTTGCATTGGATTTAGGGCGATGAGATATTCACTTTGGAGTTGGTTTCGAGCTTATCTGAGCACTTTGAATTTTTATAATTTTCTTGATCCACTGGATCAACATGCAAATAAATAACTACAAAGAATCTTGTTATAGCTTCTTGATCCTACTCCTCCTTGCTTGCTCCTTCATTCTTACTACTTTCTTTCCTTTATTTCTCCAATGCCAAAATTCTCCAAGAAACTCTAAGTGTCCAAGACTGAGAGAGAGAATAATGAGAGAGCTCAAAAAATTCACTAACCAAAGGTTTGAGCCAAAATATTGTGAATTGATCCTCATAAGACTGTTATCAATGAGGCCTCTATTTTATTTATTTTCCATTATTTTTCTTCATTTTCCTCCTCACATGAAACCCGTGACATTTCGTCTCCCCGTTCTCCTATTTTCCATTATTTTTATAAATAAATGTGCCAAATATGCCATTTTTCCTTTCGAAAGCGTTTCCCATTACATTTTCCAAATTCCTTTAGCCATAATAACCAAAATTAACACCCACTGTCATGTTTTTCCCAACATTCATCTTGGAATAAGTGTCCCATCAACCATGTTTATTATTTTTTAATTTCTATTACATGGAATTTTTTCTAGGAATGTTACAGAACCAGCCCCCCCCCCCCCCCCTTGGGGGCACATCCTCCTCGGTGTTCAATGACACCTATAAATGAACAACCGCTGAAAATAAAACACACTTCCCATGGACATATATAACAAAACTTCTTGCAATATTTACAATGAATAACCTGCTCAAAAGAAAAATTCATCATGATAATCATACCATGTACTGCAACTTTATAACATAGATCATTACAATTTTACAATAGCATACACATATAAACATTTTCTCAACCAAAAAATAAAATTATATGATTCTCATCTCAGTAATAATGGAATCCATAGTCTCACACCTCCACCCTCAAAGTATTACAAGAATTCACTTCCTTCCCAAGAAGTCCAGAATCTGGAGTAATAGTCAAATTCTGCATTCAATGTAGAATGCTACAATCTTACACTACTGTACCCTCAATGAACAACTACCAACTCATTTTTCCAAGGGACACTACTAATGTGGATATGATTCCAAATGTAAATTCTAGTGACCAAATAAAATATGTCTGCGACCGTCCCTTCTATGCTACATAGTCCCTCGGGAAATCTAGTCACCCCCTTTCGTGCAATCACAAAACTTCCAAGTTCTGCTGGCACACCCATCCCGAGTGATCCATCCCTTAGCAAGGCTTCCTCGCATCGGAAGATATAAAAAACAAGGAATATACTTGCCTTAAAACCATCATAAAATTCATAACATGATAATGGAAAACAATGGAAAATATTAGGTAGTAGTGTCCCACAATGTCCCTACTCCTGAAGTGATTTACCAGGATACTGCTGCATGTTCCAATTCCTTTTGCTAATGCTGCTAACTCTTGCATTTGGTTTTAACCACCCAATATGTCATTGCATGCTTACTTATACCAAGCACATAAATTCCAGTAGACTCAAAATGAATTGAAATAAACTCAAATCATAACTCATTGGTAGCTCGTCAATAAGGTACACTTGAAATTCTTGTTAACTTCCTGTCAGAACTAGTCAAACTAGTTGTTTGGTCAAATCATCGTGTATAAACATGTCACATCTAGTTATCTAAAAACGCAACCATCATAAATTGAAATCATTAATCACATGAAATGGCCATGAAACATAATCATAAATCACATGTAACCATCGTATGCTAGAGTTGTAGATCACATGCATAATATAAATGAAATAAAATATCAATACATATCCTTAATCAATCCTTAATTCTGCCTTTGTTCTTTCTATACACACACCAAATCCGTTTCCACACTCGCAAAGCACCGAGTGCCCTTGCTTCTCTTTAATCATGTACATAAACACACAATGTACAACGAGTACATCCACACAAGGCATACAACACCACATAATACATACACCTAAACCTAATGTACAACTCTACACATTACGTATACCTAAACCCAATGTACAACACACTACATATACATACGCCTACACTGTCATACACGATGTACACCTACACCCGGTGTATACAACATAATACATATACATATACATATAAAATTCACAAAGAAACGAATACACATGTCACGATACCATGACTACACCATGCATATACATAGTATCGCATGCCCACAACACAACATGTATCACATGAACACAATATTGCATATATTAGTAACATATGCACATGTCATTATGGGAATTTGTGGTCTAAAATGGGCCTCCTAAGAAAAATGTGAAACGAAAATAAACTTTATAAGAACCAATAGGATTCAATATGATGATGTCAACCATGTGGGGTGATTCACCATTTTTTAAGTAAAAGGATAAAAATATTAAAAAATAATAAAATAATAAAACTACTTTTTCAACTCATATTTTCAACTTATCTCCCAAAGGTTTTACTCAAATTTTGAGCGAGAGTGTTTGTTGAATGAAAAGTTAGTTCCTCATCGAAGGAGTACTTTTTGAACTCATATTTTCAACTTATCTCCCCAAGGTTTTACTCAAATTTTGAGCATGAGTGTTCGTTGGATGAAAAGTTAGTTCCTCATCCAAGGAGTACCCATGTTGCATAATTTCGATGGATCCTTCTACATGAAAAGTGAGAAATACCATAAAAACATGATTAAAATCACTTTTTTCATGTATTTTTCATTTTTCATGTAGCAGGATCCATCACAAGTATGTGACATGGGTACTCCTTGGATGAGGAATTAAGATTTTCTTCTAATGAGCAATCCCGCTTGAATTTGGAGTAAAAAATTTGGGAGATAAGTTGAAAAATATGAGTTGAAAAAGTAGTTTTTTATTTTTTCCCTCTAAAATTTGATGATGTAATCAAATCTTATTTTATTATCTCCACTATTATTTTATAATTTCCTCAGGAGACCTATTTTAGACCTCAAAATTACCCTAATGACATAGTACCACCTATAGACAATGCTACCTACACAACATGTGGACAACATCACATGTACACGACAACACCTACACAACGTTTATGTAAATTCCAAATGTACACCACACCACCTACACAATGTGTACACAACACCACGTACACAACACCACATGCACGACATGTACATGACATCACATGTACACAATGCCACACACATGACATGTACATGATACCACCTACACATAACACGACATGTACAATCACACACCCAACACCATATGTACAACACACACACAACACCATATGTACATATCATTGCATACACTACATGTACATAGCACCATACATAGAAAACATCGCATTTACAACATGCACATAGTATGATATGTACACAATGCTAGATATCCAACATGTACATAGTATGATCTATACCTAGCATTGCATATGCAATATACACACAACACCACCATATATACAACAATCATACAACAGCATATGTACACAGTATTACATATGTTATATGTACAGATCACCATAGGCACAATCGTTGAATATACAACATGCACAACATATACACAACAGAAATATTGCACATCCATACAGCACACACTGACCCCACAAGTAACATTGATTATAGTGTCTTTCCACTATCCATTCTTGTCTTAGCATTTCGCGGATCACACTACCTTGACTTCGTTGATGTACCCTTCGGTATTACCTGTCCCTAACCTAAACATAGGTATAGTACACGCATGTAATATAAATTCACGTCCACATGATACTCACCTCATATATCTGTCAAAGGTAATCTTCCCACTTGATTCCTCAAATACCAGGAACCTCTCACTACAAGGAAAAGACCCTCTAGTGGATTTTTTTGAGGAACCCCTTATAAAAATACCCCAAACATCTATTTCTAGCGGAGGTTCCTAGAGGATTTTGGCAGGCAGAGGTTTTTGCGGATGTATTTTGTCCGGTGCTCTTATCACTGCAAAATGCAATGATGCATTCAAGACGACATAGCACCGGTGCAGTTAAAAAATTGGCACACCAGACAGTGCGCTCCATACATACCCGCCCGGTGCGTTGTAATTCTATAGAGTACCGGTACTTTACATAACTTCTGCATCGGTGCCTTATAAAAAACGGGTGAAAACTAACACCGCCCGGGTAACCCTTAAATGAATCGGGTCGCCAACACACCGAGCCACCCTGAAATACCCGCACACTAGCCACAGGGTTAAATAAATAAAAAATTGTGGCCAAAAAGCCACTCAAAACATAGGCACACCGGGAACTATGCGCTCCAAACACCCTCACTCAGTGCGTCATATTCCTGTACAACACTGGTTCCTTTCATGTATACCACACCAGTGCTTCCAAAAATGTGCACAAAAACAGATACCACCCTGTGTGGAATCCAGCAAATGCACCAGGGCGTCCATAAAATGCGCACACTTATTGATGGTTAAATATCAAAAATTGCGGCAAAAAAACTGCATAAAACATTGGCACACCGGAAGCCATGTGTTCCGTACACACCTGCTCGATGCCT
This sequence comes from Pinus albicaulis, assembly GCA_034641835.2. NCBI lineage: Eukaryota > Viridiplantae > Streptophyta > Pinopsida > Pinales > Pinaceae > Pinus > Pinus albicaulis. Next base: position 423,826,167 of record CM076579.1, on the reverse strand, counting down.
TTTATTAAGGAATAGCACTGATGCGTGTCAACTCATCAGCACCGGTGTCTCATAAAATGTGCATAGAACAGAAATTGCCTGGGGCAAAGTGAGTGAAACGCACCAGGGCCCCATAAATTCTGTGCACCAGAAAAGTGTTAAAAAAAACAATTACACCCATAAAAAGGCACAAATCATTGGTTCATTAGACAGTGTTCCCAGTGCATCTTATTATTGTAGAGCACCTATGCGTTACCACTAAGTCGCCCCACTGTCTCATAAAAAGTGCACGGAACAAAAATCACCCAGTGCAGAATGACAAAACCACACCGAGGCCCCATTAATACCGCGCACCGGAAAAGGGTTAAAAAAAACAAAATTACGGCCAAAAAACCACACAAATCATTGGTTCACTAGAAAATGTTCCCGATGCCTCTTATTATTGTAGAGCATCGGTGTATTACCACTAAGTTTCCCTGATGTCTCATAAAAAGCGCGTGGAAGAAAAACAGCCCAGTGCAGAATGACCGAAATGCACCGAGGCCCCATTAATGCCATGCACCGGAAAAGGGTTAAGAAAAAACAAAATTACGGCAAAAAAACTGCACAAATCATTGGTTCACTGGATAGCATGCCCGGCGCATCTTATTACTGTAGAGCACTAATGCGTTACCGCTACGCCACCCCGGTGCCTCCTAAATGCGTGCGAAAATAGAAACCGCCTAGGGCAATATAGTGCAAATGCACCAGTATGCCAATAAAAACCCCGCGCACTGGAACAGGGTTAAATAAAAAAAAAATTTGTGGCCAAAAAACTGCATTTTTCACTTTTGTTAGTACTACAGAGCTATCAAGCACTGGTGCAACTTATCCTTGTTTGAGCCACACTAACATCTATGCTACCATTGCACTTATTGCACGCACTGTTGCTGTGCATTGCCACCAATCTCTAACTTGAATTTTATAAAACAGGGGACAAATTTTCTTTTGCAAATTGTACATCCAATATGCCTCCTCGACAAGTAAATGTACAGGTGTTTTTCTTTTTTTTTCCATAATTAAACCTTTTAGCGCATTAGAATTTGAAAAATCCTTAAAAGTAACCATTAAAAAAAAAAAAATGTTGCATGGTGTGCTCAAGTCGTTCGACTCACACCGGTTTGCGATGCTGCCTATAAATTTACAGGCTACACTACACCCAATGCTAACAATATCTACACTGGTTTTGGCCCGATACCTTGTGGGGCACCGTGTTAATTTAAAATTTTTTAAAAAGTGTGGTGTGGTTGATTACCAGGCCACACTGTTGACAATGGTGTATCGCGGCAACTCTGTGCGTTGACGGAATTATCAGCTCTGAGGTGAGCAATGTTTTCGGTGCACCAGAATCTCAATTCGACATTGTCAACGGTTCAGGCTACTAAATCGGTGCTAAGGGCATCCGCACTGATTCTGGGGCGGATACCAAAGGCTCACCGTGTTATTTAAATTTCTTTAAAAAGAGCGGTGCGGTCGACTAGTTGGCCGCACTGTTGACCTAGTTCAATTGTGGTGGGGTGGTGCATTGACTGAGATAACAACCCTGGGCTGGCTATTTTTGTCAGTGCATGGCTTACGGTATTTGGCCTAGGTCAACGGTGCAACCTCTTAAAATACCACACCGACGACTATGTATGGTGGCAGGAGGGCGGTGTGCTGACTTAGTTATAAGCCCCAAGCAGATAGTGAAGTCATCGCACCAACCTCCTGACACTGCACGTAGTGAAGGGTGTGCTAAAAACATTTTCTGGAGCACTGCTTCCGGTGCAGTCGATATAATGAGGTGCACCGTATCTAGTGCGCTTTGTGGGGTGATGCACCAGGACCGGTGCGTGACTGTGTTTTTGGCACACCGAATCTTGTTTTATTTATTTTTCAAAAAATAAATATATACATATATCTGTAAATACATGTGTCATTTAATAAAAAGATTGTGTTTAATATGTCAATAATTTAAAGACGTGAAAGGAGAGAAGAGGGGCAACAACAACAACAACAGGTAGAAGAGTATAACATGGTTCGCCTGTGGGAGGTAAGAGAGAGGGAGAGAGATGCATACCCTCACCCTATTACAATAGCGATGCAGGGGCTCCTTAGGCAGGTAGGCCTCCTCAAGATCTATGAGGAGGTCACTTCCCTAAAGTCCCATATTTTTTTTTGAGACATCTTATCCGAAGGTGGAATGCCCAGTGTTATACAGTAATTTGTCACCGTCCCTGCAATCCCCATCTCGCCCATTGGAGGGTCGTTTCTATGACAAATAAGCAGTGTCATGCCTTGCAAATACCATCATTTCATCCCTTTCCATGAGGACAACATTTCTTCTGTTGATAATTTCCTGAGCAGACCCCTAAAAACACCTATTTTTGCCTTGGCGCTCGTAGCCTGTTATGTACTCGCGCCAATGAGGAAAATTAACACTGAGCCCACGCCAATTGATGCTCTGTCCCAGTTAAGCACCCGCACCAATCTGCTTTTGGAAATTTTTTAAAAAAGGAGGTGAATTTTCGATTACAACAACTTCGTGGATGAGTCATCAGGAGTGGTTTCGACTAAATAACCACGACCTTCCTCCTTTGGCTTCTTGTTTCCACCATATGGGGAACCTTCCAAAGGATAAGGCCTCCCTTCCACTATTATATGGATCCCAAGCTCCTCCTCTCCTCTATAAATATAGCCTTCATCCATTGATGAAGGGGCTGAAGGGTTGAATAGCTAGTCTTCAAGTTCCCAAATTCCCAACATCCTTATGCTGCAAGAATCTCCATAATTCCCTTAAGGCCAATTCAAGCAAGGAGACTATTTTCAAGAGCTAAAGAGAGAGGTTCGTCCCATCCTTGACAGGCTTTTCAAGACGTGTTCCGCTGGTGACCCCCTCCGAAAGAGAATTTGGCATCAGAACTATGGTTGTAATTTTCCTTTGATTGATTATTAATGAACGACTATTGGTTATGGTTCCACTCTTGTTGTTTATGATTATGAGTTATGTCCTTTCTCACTGACATATAGTTACATCTACTGGATTTTATGCTTGCGTTTGTGTTGTTTCTTGCATGTGCAGGTGTCCGATCACAGAGATCGTGAGGATTGTGATCTGCCAGGGCAAAGGAACGGGAGCACCACCTCTTCTACAAATGACAACATTGGATTCCAGGTAAGCCTTCATCGCAAGCCGGTTTATTTGCAATTAGGAACCTGCAATGTAGCGTGTTTGATTGTTGCTAGACCCGATCTGGGCTATTAGGGATCGCCTCTGTCCGCAGGGGGGATTAACCTCTTCAACAATTTGGCGACTCCGCTGGGGAAGACCATCTCGGTTCGATGGTAGCCCCTCCGAGTAGTTTAGTCGCTTCCTTTGATTGGAATCGATTTGCAAGATATCGCCTTCCGTCTTATACGCCTTTCGAGATCACAGTACAGGCTTTTGGTCTGGTCGTACTCAGCACCATTATAGACGAAGGCGTGTCTGCCAGTGTTCTATCCTCAAATACTTGGCAAGCTTTCGGTTCACCGCCACTTGCACCTATTACGTAGAATCTATTGGCATTTAACAAAAGAACGAGTCAACCCTTAGGGATCCTTCCAAGGTTACCTATTACTTTGGGAGGTAAAATCGTCCATATGGAGGTGATGGTTGTTCCAGGCCCCTTGGATTTTAATCTGCTTTTGGGTCGCGATTACACCTATGCCATGGGAGCGCTTGTCTCCTCCTTTTTTCGTGTGGTCTGTTTTCCACATGAAGGAAGGATCGTGACCATTCATTAGCTTTCATTCTTTGGTCGTGATGTGGCAGCTGGCCCACCATCATCCCTTCCTGGTTTTTATCCACCTATTGTATCTGCCCCACCGCAGGTCAACTATGTGGCTACCTACCCCGTGCCTGTACCCAGTGATAGTGCCGTTGTGCATCAGGTGCTGGAGGCATTGGGTCCTGACTTCCAGGATGTTTTCCTTCCATCGGGAGTGGAACTCTTGGAAGCCATGAATTCTTGTTCATTATGATGAGGTTGGTCAGAGCATGGTTCCCTTCTTGTGTCAAGCTCTTTAAAAAAATGAAACCAAGTTGTCGGAGCATGGTTCTTTTCTTGCGTCAAGCTCCTTAAAAAATGAAACAAGCTGGCTAGAGCAGAGTTCTTTTCCTGTGTCAAGCTCCTTAAAAAAATGAAACCGGGACTAGTTGGAGCAGAGTTCCTTATCTTGTGTCAAGCTCCTTAAAAAATGAAACAAGGTTGTCGGAGCGTAGTTCGTTGTCTTGTGCCAAGCTGCTTAAACCATGAAACAAGGTGTTCTGAGGATAGTTCTTTTAATGTGTCAACCTCGTTAAAATAATGAAACACGTTCCTATTCAATTCAAGTCTTTGATAAGTTCTCATAAAATACCAGTCGAGTCTTTCTCTTGATCTCGTAATTTGAACCTTCACTCCATCTTCCTTTCATATGGATTGAATCTTGAGGGGCATGTGCCTCAAATTGAGTCACCATGCTGGGGGCATGCTTACTTTTTCAAGCATAGTTTGTTTCCGTTTCAAGCTTGTGTAAAAATGAAACTGGTTTCAAGCATAGTTTATATTTGTTTCAAGCTTGTGTAAAAATGAAACCAACTTCAAGCAAATTTTACTGATTTCAAGCTTGTGAAAAAATGAAACCATTCCCATTTTACCTTTTGTGATCGTCATTTTATCAACCTGTTTTTGCCAGATGAGCCTTGGTTTTCTCACTCCATCGTCACTATCTTCTTGGCCAACCATATGCCTTCACTTGGTTGTTTTACCCATTCCTGAGGAACCACTATGATGAGTGGTCTTGTTAGCCAGCCTCTTAACCTTTATTTGTTTTGAGCAGGTCCACCATTACCGGAACCAATTGCTACCCTTTATACCACTCATTCCTCCAGGAGGAGTCAACTTTCAACTCTTTTTTGACTCTCTAAACATGAAAATATTGCCGCGTCCCTTGTCCTCTTTGATCTCGTTAAAGTGGACACAAAACGACATATACCCAGTATACGTTTACCCCTTTTTCGGGCTGGGATAGATTACTTACGAAAAAGGAATACCCTAGCCTATCACGACTAGGAGGTTTTCTCAGATTTATTTTTCTACCTTTTCGGGTCTGAGGAACTATTTATGAAAAGGGACTATTGGAGTTTACTTTTTCGCTGTCTTTTCAAACTCTCTAAACATGAAAAGACACCGAGTTCTTCCTTTGTCAGACTCGTTAAACCCTGATGACATTAGATTTAGTCGTGATGACGGTATTCAAGTCACTCCTTCCTAGGGCTCATTAAATATACTAGGATGGATTCATCCAAAGGACGGATTTATATGACAAGCATATGGTATCCTCTTTAAGCTTGTGTAAAAATAAATAGGTACTCACCATAAATGGTGGGGAAAAATGGAACCAACATCATTGTCGTGTCCGCAGTATGTCGCTCTTGAACATGGCACTTGTTTGCATTCGTGTCAGGTTGGGGACATCTCATCTCGTTTTTCACTTGCCTCCGTGGGTTTGGGTGATCTCTTTTGACCTCTCATCTGCTCTTTGCCTCGTCACCATGACCTCTGATATTTTGATGTCAGATACTGCTAAATCCACTGTCGTGCTGCCAATATGTTCAAGAGAAGTTGACCTCTGCAAGTACCAACCTTCCTCTGATTCTCATCTGATCCTGATTCACAAAGACATTATGTTCCTCTATCTCGTGTCGATGATGTGGGAAACACTATGGCCCACCTTCGATCAAGGTCACTTCCTGTCGACTTCAGCTCATTATCCAGGAAGCTGATCTAGAGACTCTCTTCTGGTACCTTGGAGCCTACATGCCTCAATGGCAGGTTCTTCGCATTCGACGTGAGGTTTTCATCATTGGCCTCTGATCGAGTGATTCTGTGGGTGTTTGACGTCAGCTCACCTTTCACATGCCGTAGATTGTACCTGTAGTACCTTGAGGACCACTGGCATTAATGGTGGTACCTCTCACGTCTATTAATAGCTTTCATCATTGGCTGGTAATCAGGCGATGTTCTTGCATGTTCAACTTCAACTCACATATTCACATGCTTGAACTTGTACTTTGTTCGGGTCGAGGTGGAGCACAAGACCCTGGATTTTTTCTGTTGGAATCTAGGCTTTGGTTTTGTGGATTATTATGATTATTTACATGACTCACTTACTAGATGGATGCGACCATACCTGAGTCTATTTATCGATCCTCACTGGATGGCTGCTTCCATGCCTTGGGTCTGGATTATTGTATACTCTGTTATGGATGGTTGTTCCCATACCACATATATCATGTATTTGAGATATCAGTTGTACTTGTCTACGCAGGTTTTCCAACGACGGTGTTTTCAGTTGGACACGTTCTCGTAAAGCATTTCACCCCTCTCTCTCTTTTGGGCCTCATGCTTTAGGGGGCATATGTTACACAGTAATTTGTCACCGTCCCTGCAATCCAAATCTTGCCCATTGGAGGGTCATTTCTGTGACCAATAAGCAGTGTCATGCCTTGCAAATATGATCATTGCATCCCTTTCCATGAGGACAACATTTCTTCTGTTGATAATTTCCTGAGCAGACCCTAAAAACACCTATTTTTGCCTTGGCGCTGGTAGCCCGTTATGTACTCGTGCCAATGAGGAAAATTAACACTGAGCCCACACCAATTGGAGCTCTGTCCCGGTTAAGCACCCGCGCCAATCTGCTTCTGGAAAGTTTTTAAAAAAAGAAGCGAAGTTTCGATTACAACAACTTCGTGGATGAGTCATTAGGAGTGGTTTCGACTGAATAACCACGGCCTTCCTCCTTTGGATTCTTGTTTCCACCATATGGGGAACCTCCCAAAGGATAAGGCCTCCCTTCCACTATAGTAGGGATCCCAACCTCCTCCTCTCCTCTATAAATATAGCCTTCATCCATTGATGAAGGGGCTGAAGGGCTGAATAGCTAGTCTTCAAGTTCCCAAATTCCCAAGAGCCTTATGCTACAAGAACCTCCATAATTCCCTTAAGGCCAATTCAAGCAAGGAGACTATTGTCAAGAGCTGAAGAGAGAGGTTTGTCCCATCCTTGACAGGCTTTTCGAGATGTGTTCTGCTGGCGACCCCCTCCAAAGTAGAATTCAGCGTTAGAACTATGGTTGTAATTTTCCTTTGATTGATTATTAATGAATGATTATTGGTTATGGTTCCACTTTTGTTGTTTATGATGATGAGTTATGTCCTTTCTGACTAACATATATTTGCATCTACTAGATTTTATGCTTGCGTTTGTTTTTTTTCTCGCATGTGCAGGTGTCCCATCACGGAGATCGTGGGGATCATGATCTGCCAAGGCTAACGAACGGGAGCACCACCTCTTCTACAAGCAACAACGTTGGATTCTAGGTAAGCCTTCATCGCTAGTTGGTCTATTTACAATTAGGAACCTGCACTGTAGCGTGAACGATTGTTGCTAGACCTGGTCTGGGCTAGTAGGGATCACCTTTGTCTGGAGAGGGGATTTACCTCCACAACACCCAGCAATAGACTTTCTAGGTTGGTATCAACCAGTGGTACATGCCCACTGAGGAGGATGTATACTTTATTACAGGGCTATCGAGGAGAGGGGTCCCTCATTCTCTAAGGTTCCAGCTGGCTATGTGGCAGGGAGTCAGTTAGTTTACTCCCAGAGATACATTGGAGAAAATTTAGTATCTCCTGCAGAGTTTCAGGTCGCTGGAGGGAAGTTACGTATTGGTGTGTTTGGTTATGAGGAGGTCTAGTGTCTCTCACTTATCATTTCAACCATTTCACACAACACCAGGGATAGCCAACACATTAGTTGGCAGATTTTATATTATGTTGATTCTTTACTACAACAGGGACAACTTGTTAGGTGGTATGCCATTTTTTTGCGGCAGTTATGTACAACATTAGATAGATTTCGTGCTCATGCACAAGGGAGGGTCAACTTCCCTTTTTCTTAAGAGTTTTTTTGTTTATTTTTTAAGATATTTCCAAAGATGAGGCCTTCTTTTCTTCGGCAGCCTCGTAGGCCGATTACTGAGGCACGTATGCACATGTGGGGACAGATGATGCCCAATAGGGAGGAGACTCTTTTTCCAACGAGGATATTAGATGATGCACTAGAGTTGCTAGCTAGTGTTGGTGAGCATCCCTTCATTTTGGTCCCCTATCCTTATGCAGGGTTGGATTGGTGAGGGTGTGCCAACATCCTCTTCACAGCTAATGAGCCACCAAATGATAACAATAATATTATTGTTTTATTTAAATTTATTCTAACATGTTCTTTAACTTGTTTTTATTAAATTGTGTAATAAAATCCTCTAGTTATTGTTGTGTACTTGTATATATTTTGCAGACATTGGCTCTTTTGATGGCGAGGAGATGCTGCCACCACCACCTGATCCAGGTGTGGATACTCATGATGAGGATGAGGGCATGCCAGATATTGCAGAGGATCATCAGGAGGCCGGTCTAGATTAGAGACTTGCTACTGCTAGTGTGTCGGTGCATGGTCGACGTCGTCTTAGTGATGATAGATATAGGATGGAGTTGGGCGACCAACTCATTGCATTGATTGTTGAGGCGGGCATCAGGCCCGCTCATTTCAGAGACATAGAGGCCAATGACAAGCTATTACGTATGTGGAGAGGCATGCCGCATAACATGTACAGCCTGATGCAACATGTCTTAGAAGTTACAACAAGTTTTATGCGACTGACGAGGACTGTTGCACGTTATGATCGAGCCACATCACATGATGGAAATTATGCGAGGCGCAACGTACCATCATCTCATGATCGTTGACAGCCTCGCACCGCACCAGATTTGCATGAGCCTCCACTAGCATCTACTAGCAGTCATCATGGAGATGAGGCTAGACCATCGGCCACTAATACTGATATTGATGTTGTACTACCACCAGCTGATCCATGAAATTTACATTAGAGTTGTATATTTTTAACATTATTCAGTTATATATATATATATATATATATATATATATATATATATATATATATATATATATATATACATATACATATACATATACATATACATATACATATACATATACATATACATATACATATATATATATATATATATATATATATTATATGGTCCATGTATTTTATGTTCATGTTGCAATTGTACTTAATTTACATGTTGGTGATCATCATGATGTGCATGTTGTTAGGTCATGTTAGATATGTTCATTTAATGTGCAGCTTGCAGATAGAGGTGTATGTGATAGCATGAGATGTATATTTGACATGAGATTTATATTTGGTGTTTGTGTTGTACTGATGATGTTAAGATATAATGTTAATTGTGTTTTGTTAGATGATCATGATCATGATGATGCAGTTAGCGATTTTGAATGTGTTTTTTAGTCAAATATGATGCTTGTACGATGGTTATCATGAATGTGATGTTTATTAATTAATTTAATACAAAATGATCATGATATTGTAAATTTGCAATATTTGTATTTCTAATTGTATTTAAAATTATAAAATTGTAATTGCAATGGTATATATGCAAATTTCTAAAATTGTAATTGTAATTATAATTTTTTAATCTGTAAAATTGTAATTGTATATAGGTAAAATTCTAAAATTGTAATTGTAATTCTAATTCTAATTATAATTGTAATTTTATGTAAAATATTTCTAAATTTTTAATTGTATTAATGTGAAATGAATTTACTAAAATTTTTAAATTTGTAAATTTTTAAATTTTAAATAATTGTAGAATAATAAATCTAGAATAATATGATTTATTCTAACATAATAAAGTTTTGAAAATAATGCAAATAAATTCCTGTACTTTAGAATTATAATTATTTTATTATGATATTATATACAAAAAAGAATTAATTTATACAATACGCCATTGTTTTCGAGATCAACATAATACCAAATTATTAAGTGAATTATTGATTTTAGCATTAACACAATGCAAATTACCAATTAATTCAAAATACATATTATATAGATATTTCAAAAAAACCATCTTAAAAATTATAAATATTTATTAAATAACACATGTACCATATCACTCTCGGTTCTCATGATCACCCTCATTATCTTCTAGCTCGCATGGCATGATAACACTAATGTTCTAAAAAATATGTTTTGATTTAGGGTCATGTGTCAATACGAACCACCAATCCCTATCCAACACATTTGGGTAAAAAAACCCCTCGTTGCAGTGTTTAGGGAAAACATAGGGCTCCTTAGCTTCATCCCACATCCTTCTAGAGTTGATACATATCAGCCTACTATCACAATATTCCTTTACATTATTCCGATGAAAGGTGTCCCACCACTTGCACCTAAAAATAACACATTGGAAAGAAGAAAATTCCACTTCAATGACCTCTTGTACCTTTTCGACATAACCTAACGTCCCTCGTACTATTTTTTGATCAAGGTGGCTAGATAGACTAGATTGATTGAACTCGAATTCCACTCTACAGTCTTCTGTGATGTTTACAGATGTGCGAAAATGGTGTCCATATGCCCACATAGATGGGAACAAATGCAGCTATTATAAAAAAGTTAAAAAAATCATAGTGTCATGTGTCTTATAAATAATAATCTAATAGTAGTTAAAATATGAAATGTATATGTCTTAATATAAGTTTCAAAGTTACATATAAATTAAAAATATTATTACTGAGTTGCTGCACCCAATCCCTATGATTAGCACATCCTCTTCAGCACGCGGGTAACGACTAGTAGCACCGTATTTCTCTCTGACTTGGTCAGCAACCCAACTGTCGAGGCATATTTTTGGAATATTTTATTTTAAATGATCGGGATAAGGCACACTTTTGCCATTCAGGCATCTGAATTCTTTGCTGCCACTATCCCATTTCATCCTGTTTTGTTCGTACAATGAATTTATTTATTGCTTCAATTTCTGCTTTCACTGATGTAATGAAACCAACATTATATAGTACTTAGAAATCAAAATATACATTATATCAAATTTCAACATAAATATTAATTACTTTTTGTAAATTTGAAAAATTATAAGTCGCTTACTCTTTATCAAGCGCTTTTTTCCACTCGTTTGGATCAAATCTCCTTCTCTTTTGTCTTCATCCATTTGATCATCCCAAATCACCCCACCTAGTCTATTGTCAATCTGCTTGATGTACTCACTCGCATAGTAGAAAGACTCATACGATATGTACCCCTCTTCCATAGACCCCTCAGGTTTTTCCCTTTGTCGAACAAAACCTTTCAATTTCTTCATGTACCTCTCTAAGAAGAACATCTAACAACAAGAGACAACCCCAAGTAATTCAACCTCATCTACCAGGTGGATTAGAAGATGAACTTGTAAGTCCATGAAACTCTTCGGCATTTTCTTCTCAAACATACAAACAATCTCAACTATCTCTTGATGCCACCATGGAATGATAGCCACATGAATCTCCTTTGACGTAATCCAATGTAAAAATGCATATAATTTAGATATGGCACATCCTAGGTCTTGAGGGAATTCATTTTTCACACACCCACGTACAAACAATGGATAATGACACTGCAAAGTTACAAAAACGTGAAATAATATACAAAATTAGTTATGTTTTATGCTCCCTGCATGGGATAAAATTTATTAATATAACAAATAATAAAATCATTCTTTTCCAATTATACGTACTCTTAAAATATTCCAATGGTCATGCGATTTCAACCCCGAAAAATGGTCATGCATGGTGAAGCAGCGCCGCAGTGAAGACCTATATGAAGTTGGCACCCTCACATCCATTATAACTTCCTTTGCCAAAGATATGTCGTCCTTTTTTAAAATCCATGGGACATCACCTTCTTTGAAAAACCATGAATTAGAGGGACCATTGCCTACCTCTGATCCTGTACTTTCTAATTGTCTTGGCCAATATTTCTTTTAGTTTTTGAAGTAATAAGATCTTTCCTAACAACTAATGGGTCACTTTTTTTCGATGATATGTGCCTCCATAAAGAATATGAAACATTTTTAAATATATGCATGGGATCTAAAAAGTGGGAAATCTTAAGATGCTCCCAATATGGGAGGTCATAAAAGATATATTTCCTTTTCATCCCAATGGGCAATTTCTCAACATAGGTATTGAAGAAATCTGGATCATCGAACTTAGGCCCCCCGTTTGAATCGAACATTTCTATGAACTCCTTCTCCTTCTCTCTCCCATATGCTCTAAGCCATTCAGATGGTGTCATTATTGGAGGCCTTTGGGTTCTCTCTCATCTACCATTGAAAGAGGATGCTTCTCTTCTATAAGGGTGTTGTTCTAGTAGGAATATCCTGGAGTAATCATACACTGACTTTCGTCGGTCCTTAGAATATCTAGCTTTCAAAGAAGGTCCACAACATTTTCATCCAAAATACCCTTTTGTTACAAGACCTGTGAGATTATATTTGTATACATTAATTAATATGCATGGCATGTTAAATAATATCATGAATATCAGAACAAATATTATTACAACAAATTAAATAACTAATATGTGAAATAATATTGTTACATTATATAAACAGATCAATAAATTAAACATGTAATTTACCAGAGAAAACTCCTAAGCTTGGATAATCATGTGTCGTGTAAGCACATATGCCATACAATGTAAAACTCCTCTCTACTGCGATGGGTCTTGACACATCGTATACATTTATCCAATCCCATAATTCCTTCAATTCATCTACCAGTGGTTGTAAGTAGACATCCATATTCTTCACTTTCCTTCTACCAGGGACTATGAGAGCCAAAATAAGATGTTCATTATTCACAGATAACCATGAGGGGATATTTTTATTGATCACTACTACATGCCAAATATAATATTTGGTGTTCTAGAGGGAATATGGGTTGACACCATCCATGAGTACGCTAAGTTGTAGACTTCGTACTTCATTCTTCAATTTTTCGGGCCATGTATCCTCTATATGCTTCATGGCTATTGAATCAATTGGGATTCGCATAACTACAAACTCACTTCTGTGTGAGGCATGCCATCCCTGCAACATAGCTAATTATTTGCAACAAAAGAGCCTTTTAATCCTTGGGATTATAGGTATGTGCCTTAATATCTTAAAAGGAGGACCAATACGTGATTTACCCTTCTTTTTTTATTTATCATACATGTCATGCCCACATTTCAGACACATCTCTTTGTTTGCATATTCTCCTCTATATAGAATACAATCATTTGGACATGCATGATATGATATGTACTCAACACCAAACATTTTCAACAATTTCTTTGCCTCTTCGCAACTACTAGGAAAGACATTATCACTCGGAAGAACCTTATGTTTGAATAAACTATAGTTGGTGATCATGGAAAAATATTTTAATATTAAATGTACATTAATGTCGATATAATTATTAACGTTCATAAAATTTAACATTTGTAATGTTCATTGTACTGTACTGATTATATTTCAAATTTATATAAGGGGAATCCTTTACAGTAACTTACCTCAAAAGTTCTGAGAAAGATGCATTAGACAAGCCAAACTTTGCTTTCAAGTTGTACAGTAAAATTTTTGTCCCAAACTGGGTAGAATTTGACTTACCACTAGGTCCAAAGAGAGGGGTGGTGGAAGAAAATTTAAGGATTTTGAAAAAGGTGTTAGCGATATTAGCATCATCCCCTAGTTGATCATTGTTTTGGAATGCATCTAACAACATTGTCTCCATGGCAGTCGTATCCCTTAAGTAATCATCCATACCAACCTCTATTTGATTGCCTCCATTGCCATCTTGTGAAGAACGACTATTGCTGTAGTAATTCCTAATTGGTGAATCTGAACGTAGCGAGAATTGACTCAGTGGTTGATTCAACCATTCTTGGTATCATTCCTCTCTGATTTTTTTTCTTAATTCAGTCTTCTCTCAATTTGACATTGTCGTGGGGTGCAACAGAAGATGGTAGGCAGGTCTTTCATCATCAATAGAATCCTAATAGTTAAAAAATAATAATTGAACATGATTAGTACAAAATATATGATATCAATTAGTAACCATGTTGACAATATTGCATGATTATAAATTGGTTTGACGTTGAAATAATTACATATTAATCAATATATATACCAAAAAATTATAATTATAATTACTATCATTGTCTCGGGGTTGTGGCTAGAAGATACAATATTGTTACAATTGGCAGGGTGAACCGGTTGCCCATTTTCATCTACCAAATGCGCCTTGGGGTATGCAGCTCCTGATAATAACTTCCTACGTTTTGGAGTAGTTTGAATATTTTGTGCATCTGAACACGTTGTTGAATCTGCATGAACCTGCAAATTTTTATACATTATAAATTCAATTAAGTTGTGCGTGATTGACTGCATGGATAAAAAACATATATAAATTCAATTAGATAGTGAAAAAATAAAACAAATCTGAAGTAAATATTACGTCTCCACATGGATAGGGATAAATTCATGATGTAATTTGAGAAATTTTATGGAACGAGCTGGATTTTGAAGAATTTTCCATCCCATATAATATATGACATTTTCTCCCCGCATTTCAGCAAAACAACAATAAATTTCAGTGCACAAACTTCAATGTCATTCTGGTGTGTAATATACAGATAATGCACCAGTGAGTTTTTTTATTTTGTGCACCAGTGCCGTTTTATAAATTGATGCACTAACGCGGTTAAATTAAAGGACACAACGATAAACAAATAACCGCAAACAGAAAAAGTGCAACCCTATTTTCTCTAAGTGAAAAAAACAGTGGTAAATTCAAAAATAGGCAGAAAAATATTTTCGAAAATCTAATTTCATAAAACATTTCTTTAAATACTAAACATTTTTCATTATTTCACTATTTTTGCAAAAATTTTCAGCCAGAGATTTTCCAGATACATACCTGGAACAAACAGAGCACGAGACCACTGTGGAACATGGAAATACATTCGAACAGAAGTATTTAGACAATCAAAATTCCAAATCTTTGGTTATTCAAACCCTGTACCATAGAATTTCAAACAATGTGGGTAAGTTTATTGTTTTTTTGTACTTTTTTATGCAGTAAAATAAGAAATCAAAGTCTATTGCTTTTTTTTTACATTTTTTTTGTAGTTTTTTTTATGAAGTAAAATAAAAAAATCAAAGCTTATTTTTTTTTAAAATTTTTTTCTGCATTTTTTTTTTACCTCTTCTGTAGTTTTTAGAAACAAAAATAAAAAATAAATCCATTTGTACAAAAAAAACCCTAGATTCTTTTTGTTTCTGCCCTTTCTTCTCCCTCTTTCTTTTAAATTTAGATTTATAGGGTTTGTATAGTCATAAGACATCCAACCCATGGGATGACTTGCATATTCAAATCCCAATTCATGTTGGCCCTTGCGTCAATCTTAAAAAAATAAAGATTTTTTTCCGTCGGTGCACCCTGCGTAATGAGGTACTGCCGTCACCTGGTCTCTTGACACAACTGTGAAAATCTGAGTGATAAAAAAATAAAAAATAAAAATGTTTTTATCGGTGTGCATAGTCAGATCCCAATCCATGTCAGCCCTTGCGTCAATCTTAAAAAAATACAGACTTTTTTTTCATTGGTGCATCCTGCGTAAAATAGCGCACTAGTGGACTCGGTTATAGAAGTGCACCACGAAAGTATAGTGATAAAAAATAAAAAAAATAAAATATGATTTTATCAGTGCGCCATATGTAACATATGCCATTGGTACACTATTTCATTATGGCACACCGCAAACGTGTTGTTTTGCAAAAAAAAACCATTTTAGAAACAAACCCTACATTCTTTTTGTTTCTGCCCTTTCTTCTCTGACTTTCCATGATTTCAGAATTAGGACTTTTCGATTTATATTTATAGGGCTAGTATTGCTAAATATAAGCCTAAGACATTCAACCAATCGGATGACCTACATAGTATGATCCCAATCCATGTCGGCTCTTGTGTAAGCTTAAAAAAAAAAATTGTCGGTGTGCCCTGTGCGGAATAACGCACCGCTGTGCTCTGTTCTCCCAGTGCACTGCTCAAGTACTATGATAAAAAATTATAAAAACAAAATATTTTTTTAGTGTGCCATTTGTAAAATATGCAGCTGGTGTGCTATTTCATTATGGTGCACCACGAACGTTTTGTTTCGAAAAAAAAAAAAAACTTTCAAAAGATATAAACCTTACATTATTTTTTTTTCTCCCCTTTCTTCTTCATCTTTGTCTGATTTCAGAATTAGGGCTTTTCAATTTATATTTATAGGGTTTGTATTCCTAAATATAGACCTAAGACATCCAATTGACGGGACGATTAGCATAGTCGGATCCCAATCCATGTGGGCCCTAGCATGAATTTAAAAAAAAATAGATTTTTTTATCAGTGCGTCTGGATTAACGTAGCGCACTAGTGCTCTTTATTTTACAAGCTCACCGAAAAATGTAATGTGATAAATTTTTTTTTTTTTTAATCGGTACGCCATGTGTAAAATATGGCGATTTTTTTGCTAAAAAACTAACACTAGACAATTTTATTATTTAACTAAGTAAATTGGTGTAGTCGATGACATGTGAATGGGATGATCCTTGTTGAAATAGAGAGCAAATGCAGTCTATTATCTTGTTATGGGGTGCTTTTGGAAGGAAGTGCATGGCAGCATGGTCATGGCTATGATTAGCGCCTTTGGATTTTTGGGAATTTTTTTTTTACTTGAAAATTTGATCATTTATTTATAAATATATTATTGAATGATATGGTACGATTTGAAATTGATAAATAAATGAGTGACAAGAGATAAAGTAACAAAAATACTGATAACACATCAAGAAAAGCAAAAAAGGCAAGTTCTTTGTAATTTTTTTACAAAAAAATTATCTTTGAACTATATGTAAGTTTAACTAATATGTATTGTTTACTGTGTATCATGTAGAGCCACAAAATGACGAAGCTCGATAAGATTA
This sequence comes from Pinus albicaulis, assembly GCA_034641835.2. Classification (NCBI taxonomy): domain Eukaryota; kingdom Viridiplantae; phylum Streptophyta; class Pinopsida; order Pinales; family Pinaceae; genus Pinus; species Pinus albicaulis. The sequence continues at coordinate 423,809,186 of CM076579.1, read as the reverse complement.
TTTCTGATCTAGGACCATAAGAGTGTAAAAACTTGATGGAAAAATTGCAAAAGGATGAATCAGGTGAATGAAAAAATACTATTGATCCAATATGAGTTTTTTTTTTAGTTTTCATTAATAATATAATTAAAATTATTAGCTAACATGTGTGAAAAAGTCTATTAATTCACATTTGTTTAATGTTCTACAGGGACCAACAACTTAGAAAAGGAATGTTGTTCTAGGAAAAGAAAAAAATAGAACATGCAAATGAAAATGAATTGGTCCTTAGCTCATCTGGAGTGGTGCTAGAGGTTAACGAAAGGGGGAAAAACTTTTACAAAACTTTGAGGGATCTAGTGGAACGAATGTATAGATGTTCTTTCCACTTACAATACAAAAACCAATCCAATGATTCCAAGAACCAAATTTTATGTAAACTACAGGAAGATTTTCCATAGAATTGGTCAATGAGACATGTCAAACTTTTAATAGCAGAAACGTACAACGACAAAAAGAAGGAATGAAAATGTAATATTCCTTTAGATGTTTGTCTAGAATTATTTATAAATATCACCTTTGTTATACTTACTTTTCATTTATCAATATAACAATTAAATAGTTTATTCTCATGTTACATTTTCAGGAAGATTATGAAAATCTCAAAAGATGAACGAGTTGATATCAGAAAGATGCCAGTAGGAATGTCCAAAAAGGTGTACAAGGAGATGGTCAAAGAAATGGACAAAATTACATCACTGGAGAATCCATCTCAACAACAACTTACTTCAAATGTAATATGTAATCATTGATTTTTTCGATCATTAGGTAAAATAAATAAACAATTTAGCATTAAATATTAATTTTCAAGTATTTTCTTGCAGAAAAGAAAAGAAAATGGAACCCATTTAGCACATAAAACAGGACGACAAGGAAGAAAAGGATTGATATCTAAGTTTGTGAGTAATTGTTACTTCCTTATAACAACTTAACTAGATTTCATTTTTGTATTTTTTAATTTGTTTTACAAAAATCATCATTGAATGTCTTCAAACAGGTGCTAACATACAAAGAAGAACCATCAGAGGAATTGATTGAAATTGGGTTAAATATGGGTTGTGCGTATATGTTGGCATATCAGAACTTAATTGTGGAATTTGTAAGCATCTATTGATCTTGTTTTACTTAGCTCCGTCTATAATTAATAGAAAAAATAAATATTTTATATTAAATATATGATTTGTTATGGGGTGTATAACTTGTAGGAAACAAAGTATGGCACTGCGGGAACAGATCAAATCTTGAAAGGTGGCATGTTACATGGTTTTGAAAGAATGTGTATAGTTTATGAGTCAATTGTTGCATTGGTACGTCATCTCTTTTTTATTTACATTGATGTATATTATTTAATATTGAAATTTTCATTATTCTCACCAATGTATATACACTCATTACAGTTTATTTTTATGTTTCTAGATGGAAGGTGAAGAAGAAGAAAACAATCAACACCGTGAACAAAACATTTCTAAAAATAACCCAAGTCATGGAAGTAGCTCTAGCAGTGACAACAGTTCAAGCGAAGAATGATGATCACTATGTTTGGATATAAAAGCAAGGCGTTGTATTTTTTGAAAAATGTCTGTGAAATCAGACATTTTCTTTAATGTAATGGACATAGTGTCCCAATTGAAAGATAAAGGGATACCAATAACTGTCCCATTTTGTATGACAAAGAATGTCTTATTCACACACACACACACACACACACACACATATAATAATAAATGTTTTAATTTATTCTATTGCGTTCTCTATTTTCGCTATTGTGTTCTCCATTGTCGTTCTCAAATGCACTAATAAAAATTTAATTCATATGAATATTGTTATAAGATATATATGTGTCGACTTTTGATGAATAATGAATTTTAAAAAACCACAATAATTTTGATATGATATAACAAATTAATCCAAACATTACATTCAAATTCATTAATAAAAATTTAATTAATATGAATATTGTTATAATATGTGTCAACTTTTGATGAATAATGAATTTTAAAAAATCACAATAATTGCACTGTCACAAGTCGATATTTCTAAAAAATACAAAATGAAAACCGGTGTGTGTATACTTACAACGGTGCGCTTGTATTCTTAACCGCCCTGGTGCATTTTTACAGCCTATGGGCACCGCACAAATACCAAAACCAGTTAAAAATATCTAGGCATTTGTGCGATATGGCTCTCCGGTTTGTTTATGTCTATCTACGCACTGATGCCTTTTTATGACCTATTATCACCGCACGAATACAGATACCAATTATAAATCTCAGTGCGTTTGTGTGATACTATGCACCGGGTAATTTTTGTGTCTATACGCACTGGTGCATTTAGACGGCCCATGGGCACTGCACGAATACCGATAACAATTATAAATCTCTGTGCATTTGTGTGATACTGCGCACCGGGGCGTTTAAGAGTCTATACGCATTGGTGTATTTGTATGACATATTTGCATCGCACGAATACCGATACCAATTATAAAGCTCAGTGTATTTGTGTGAAAGGATGCACCGGTGCGTTTCTATAAGTCTCTGCACTAACGCATTGATACGACCTATGGGTACTTCTCAATTCCCAAGACCAATTATAATGGCCCCATGCGCTGTATCACCAACACTACGCCCAGTGCTATTTTATACCTTAACAGCTTGGTGCATTCTCCTTAGACCACCTCGGGGCACCGTCCATAGGTATGCATCGGTGTGTTAAATTCTGATTAGTGCACCGATGAAAAAAACATCCATAATAATCTTCGATCGCCCATTTTTTTTTGGTTGTGTTGAGTTTCCATTAAAATCTCTATTAAAACCTCTGTAACCATAAACGGATGTGGTAGCATATGTTTTTTTTTGACAATTTTGGCCAATTTTATAAAACTAAAAACCTCCTTTATAACCTCCGCTAGCGGGTCTTTTCCTTGTAGTGTCTTCATGTCATTCAATTTCATGAGGAATCACTCCTCCACAAGAAATATCCTTGAAAACCACATCATACAATGACGTAGATACATACTTACATACATATATATAATCATTACCATAAAACAAGCATCATCATGTTAGACAATGACATACATACACATGTATATACATATAAAACATTAGCATTAAACAATCATGATCTGTGACAAACCTGTAAGACATGACATACATACATACATGTATACATATATAAACACCATTATACTCATGATTACATCATAATTACCATATAGCATAAGATCAATGTTAAGAGAACTTCCTTTATCTGTGCACAACATTGAGAACAATAGTTCTCGACACAACCAAGGCATATAACACCTTAGATCCATTTGATTCAACTTTTTTATTACCTTTCTCATGTCTATAGTTCTACCGTCCATTTACGAAAATGGACCCAACTAGTCCAACCTATTGTCATGTTCTTACATTTTGCTGTGCTTACTCATGCACCACGCTTCATCCAAGTCTCACATTACCTGCTAAGTTTCATTAAGTAATTCCCAAGCTTCACCAAATTTCCCCTTTCCCAACAAATTCCCAAGACTCTCAAAACATAAAAGGAAAGAAAAAGAAACAAAAGAATAAAACCATGAGAAATAGAAAACAATAAGACATTGTAACAAAGTGGCAAGGTCTTCCAATAGACAACCAAAACTACAAATCCAATGCAAGAAAATCACAAAGGACCGAAAGAAAAATATTAGCAACAAATTTCATGACTCAATCCCAATGGTTTCTAAGGAAATCTCAACATGAGCCTTTTAAATGACTTCATGATATTATCTTTTGCCATGCAATCCCCTGCATGATACTACAATAAACACATAACTCCTAGTGAATAAATAAACATAGAAACAAGCTAGTTACCTTACCTTGTTATGCAATCACGCTGCCTTGTAACTAAACACACACATGTTAGCCATATGTGTCAACATCAAGACAACGTATCTATCAATTTAAAATCAAAATTTTCCAAGGCTAACAACCATGTCATAATCCACAGTCAACTCACATTCATTGGTCATAATACATAAATCTACAAATATCACCTACTTACACTCAAGTCTATATCAACTGTATAGATGCATACGTTTTGTTACAACCATCTTCATGCAATCTTATAAACACATACTGATGTCATACGATTAATCAAACATTCAAACAAACTATTAATGTACCATGTTAGATAAATCAACCAGATGACATAATATACACCTAACACTGAACACCAAATAGAGGACATAATAAAACAATTATGCATCAAGTAAACAACATAAGAAAACTCATACCGTAATGTATCTTAGGGGAGGATATCTTGTCTACACAGTCAATCTAGATTAGCATGATATGACTTCACAACACATCATCTCAAACAAAAATAATATCATCATTTTCATAAGAGTAACTAGCTAACATGTTCACATCATAAGCTCATAAATAAAATTCATTCATGCATAAAAATCATAGATGCACATTAAACCTAGATTAGTATGACATAATAACACAAAAAAGTTGACTCATACCTGAATCTCATAACCCTAATGATCTTCTTAGGCCGATCCAATTTAGAATGATACATATAACATCAAGATATTAATTATATAACCCTAATCATAACGTTAACTAACATATTACAAGAACATGTTAACATATAACATACTCATAAACAACATATAACATAATTATCAAGTTAATAACATGCTTGACCAATGCATGTACATATGATCACACAAATTAGCTAACATCTATCATGTATGTAACCATAATGTTAATAGAATGAAAGGCATACACATAGCCATAATGCATATGACTAAGCTGATCAACTAGCATTTATCACATATGTAGCCATAATAATAATAGAATGAAAAACATATAAGTAACCCTAATGCTTACAACAGACATGAATCAAATACCTACATGCCAAGCATAAAAACTTGTATGACGATCTTCTCTTTCCCCATAGTCCATTGTTGCAATGTCACTTTAATGATATGCATCTCCTCCTTTGTCTCAGACAACACATTAGCATCATAACATACTAATATCATCGGGATGACCTAATTGAATACAATGACCTTATACAAAACAACCTAAATAAAACCAATGAAAACTTGATCATATGCACCCACTTGACATGTATAACCAATCGTGAATGACCAATGCATGATAAACATATGACATCACACAAGAAATCATACAAGGATAACATCGAAGCATGACCAATATGTAACCATATTATAAGAAACAAATGCATGTACAATATTTAACAATATTTAAGAAATTGTGCATGAACAATACAGAAGCATGAAAAACACGCTAGTCATAAACTCAAGACAACATGTTGACAAAAACACTATCAATACTTCCATGGTGACACCACTACCACCATGGTCAACACAACAAGAATGAAACAAGAAAATACACCCTAAGTATGAGAAACACATATGAAACCAATAGAAAATCATGTCCAACACACCGCCCATCTAGTCCAAGGATTGAGCCATTATCTGATACCACTCTGTAACAACCTCTTCCCACATCTACCCAAGTAGCTAGAGAACCGGGGTAAATTTGTCACGAGAGGCTACTATAATGAGATTAAACCTCCTAGGTGACCTTTAGGAAGTGGAACCAATGGAAAAACAACATACAGACTATGTAAAACAACAAAAACACCCCTACTAGGTAACCTAACCATTCAGGCCTCTTACCCTTGGGTCACAATGATGTTTTGACCTCTTTGAGCCATAGCCGTAGGCATAGGATTGCATGCCTGCGTCCAAGAGGCTATAGCCATAGGAATAACGTTGTATGCCAGTGGCCAGGGCCATAAATACTCGGTTCTATGTGAGTGTCCCTGGGATTTGAGCCACCTTTTCAGGCCCAAAACCTAGTACTCTGCCCAAAACTTCATGAAAAGTTTAGAGATGATAAATAACGATGTGAAAATGATACGAAAGAAATAACATCAATAAGAACTCATTTGGACCCCTCCTAGCCACGACAATAATTATTTCAAACATGTATGCAACATGAAATCTACACGTAGAAAAAAACTGAACAGAGAAAAGGGGTCTCATACTTATCTAAGAATCACTAAGAAACATTTCTCCCTTAGATCATTAGCTTCAATACAATCTATTTGACCATAGATACAATATGCATTCATTTACATGTAAAAGCATGGATAGATCCTTATATCATCACTAATAAAATACATGTTTATAGCCAACATAATAATAAAAAAACACCATGGATACAACAACAATATAGTCCACATAATAACCAATGCAATTATACATAAAATACCAAAGGAGTGATCTCTTCATTAATGAATGTAGAAACCAATCGGAGATGGGACTTCCACGTTCTACCCAACCATAGATTGGCTGAGCCAAGTCTATCTTTAGCCAATATTCCATGTGCCATATTCCAAGCACGAATTTGGGACTCATAACCAACCAAAAGGAACCAAACAAGCATGAATACTACTGGATTTATCTTCCTACATAGTAAGGAATTTGAGTGCCTCATAGACTCTTATGATTTAACGTAATCCACAGTTTGATCCAATGATAAATAGGCCCTACATCGAGACCCACTCTCCAGTCTTTACCATAAATCCCATCCTAGGAATACTAGGCCCAACGGAGAGAAATCCACCTCTTGACTTTACCATATATCTCGCCATTCACTAGAAAGGATTCCTAGGCCCAGTAAGGCATACAATCTATATTTACCATAACCTACAGTCTGTTTGAAGGGCTACTAGGCCAATGAATTTACTGTGATCGACAATTTGGTTCAGGGATGACTAGGCCATGTATTTTACATTTTCAATATCCACCCCACTCAGCTTTGACTCCAGTCAACAATCCAGCTCAACCGAAGTATGAGAAACCGATCTCATCAAAGCTATACGAAAATGGAAAGGCTAGGATAAAAGCAATGTCACACCTGGAAAAACCCATGCTAAGATAGAAAAGAACCACATGAAATACCATGCATGACAGAACTAGAAAGGAAACCACACATGTAAATCAATACATGAAAAGAATCCTACTATAGTTGTTTGCTCCTTTCTTCTTCCTAATTTCTCCAATGCCAAAATTATCCAAGAAACTAAGTGTACAAGAGTGAGTGTGAGAGACAAAATAATGAGAGAGCACCAAAAATGCACTAACAAAAAGGTTTGAGCCAAAATGTTTCCAACTAATCCTCATAATCACTTTTATCAATGAGGCCTCTGTTTTCGTCATTTTCCATTATTTTTCCCCGTTATCCTCCTCACATGCAACCTGTGACCTTTCATCTGCATTTTCTCCTAATTTCCATTTAAATGTGCCAAATGTGACATTTTTCCTTTCCAAATCCTTTTCCATTTCCTTTTCTAATTTAATTTATCCATAATAAATGAAATGAACACCCACTAGGATGGTTTTCCCAACATTTAACTTGGAATAAGTGTCCCATCAACCCTGGTTATTATTTTTTAACTTTTACTACATGGAATTTTCTCTAGGGATGTTACAAGAGGATTTTGATGTGTTCCAATAATCCTATTTCCACGATGGCTTCAAAAATTCCTTGGAATATTCTACTACTGTCTGGCACTCTCCTTCAATGTATCCCATCTTTTTAAGGACTCTGCGGCTGACTCCTAAAATATTATCATGTGAAAATGAAACTGAAGAATGATCAACACTTTTTACCTAAACTGTCAATTCTAAATCAGGTGATGATGGCTTCACTAAGCCTTTGTTGAACTTCAAATTTTCCAAGGCATCTTTTGTGGGTCATAACTGAAGCTCCAATTTCTTCTTATCCTCTTTTTCTTCTTGTAGAAGTCTCCTCAATTCAACATTCTCTTCTTGAAGGCTCTGATTGATATCCTCATTTGAATTAAGAGAAGGCAATGAAAAAGATGAATAATAACTGGAAGATGGAGATGGAACATCATCCTATGCTATTTCTTTCTCCTATTCCTCTCCTTTCATTTTCTCTTCATAATCTTCATACATTATATCTACCATTTTTGACATCCTCAGTAGGTCCTTATAGAGATTTCTATTGTTCTCCATTTCCCCTTGTTTGTGTTTCACTACCCGTTTTGGGATCAAAGGAATTAAGTTTTCCTTCACCTCCTTGGAGATTTCCCCTTATTAATGTACAATTGCAATTAATGTCAACAGAATATTTACTATGATACCAAACTTGATCCAGATCTTCTTACTTCATTGATGCATTCAAAATCTCATATAAAAGAGGATGTAAACATAAAATGCACACACATATAATAAGAAAAAAAGAAAGGAAATCATGAGAAACAAAGGCATATAAGGTTGATAATTGGGTTCACCCAGTGTTGGTTATGTCTCTAGGCTCTGTTGAAAGTTGGGAGGCCACATTCATTAATATTCAAAAAATTTGAAATTACATGCATGTAAAAAAGGAATGTGATACCTCCACTTCTCTGGATGGCCTAAAAATGCAGGCCTTTGCTAAATAAATGGACTACACCATTGAATTTATGATGCAAAATCATGAAAAATGACTATAAAAATTACCCCATTCTTACTCGGTCGAAATATGGACCCTTAAGAATCTCAAATATTGATCCATGGGATCAGTAAATTGGTAAAAAATGAAAGAATTCGAAAGTTATTGAAACCAATGCTAAAATGTACAACTCGGCATCCTAAATCTAACACAACTTAAATCACTCAAAACCAACATTGTATGCTCCAGATATCGTTTTCTAATCATTTTCCTAAGCAATTAAAAATATTTGCAGGTTGAAGGAGAAGACTGTTGACTAAGTAGTCCATCCAGTGAGTGAGCAGGCTGACTGAGTACCCTTGGACCAATCATAGGCTGACAAGTGGCCTTTTCTAGTTTAGGCACATGGCCTAATTCTGATTGGTGGATGGATTTTATTTATCGTCCGGTGAGAGGGTGCCACGTGGAAACCCTATGGTAGTCTAAAATTTTGGAAATTTCCAGATAGAGGCTTAAGCAGTTCAAACCCCCGACCTCATGGTTGATAGTGCATGAATCTACCAGCATGCTTGTGTTGGTTCTCAATAACCACAGGTGACAATGCCTATTTAAATTGTAACTACATATAAGTTTGGGGAAGGGGTCGGGGCTAAGCCCCTAGCCCTGGTCATCTACCGCCCCACTTGACCAACAAGATCTGAGACTTGAGGGCCCAGGGCTTAGCCCTGACACTTGGTCACAATGAAAGCACATGAGACCAAGTGAAGGAGGACTACACATTGATAGGAGAGGGGGTTGGGTCAGAGCCCTAGCCCCAAGCCATATGCTACATAACAGGACGTGGGTGTGTGACATATACTAAGGAATAGGTACAACAATAAGGGGGCCAACCCAGGGTCTTATGGGACATTAGAACCACCAACGTAAAGCAAGGTGACAGCCTAGCAGGGGTGGGTGGTTAGCCCAACCCCCCAGGCTCATGGGCATTAATATGACCATCTATGGGGCTGAAAATTTGGCACTTAGGTGCTTGTGGGAAAACTAACTGTCTGAAATTTCACACCCAATTTGGCATGAATCCCGCTAGCTCTAGGAAAAATTAGTGCTGGACACTCTTGAGAAGGATGGAAAACATATGATGGTTAGACAGGGAGTCCAGTTTGTAGATCAATTAGCATAAAAACTTCTATGAAGTATAACTTTGTGAGGTTTTTTTCAAATTGAGCCCAACAAGTGCCCAATTTAGGGTTTTGGGTCTTCTGGAGCCATTGCAGACATTTTTTTTTCATTTTGAGCACTTTAAATAGATGAAATCATATATTTGATCACTTAATGAAAGAGGCCAAACATTATAAGTTGGACCAGGAGATGTAGCCCAAGAGGGGTGAACTCCTTTATGATTTTGATGTCTTGTGTTGATGTGTATGTATTATTTGTATTTTTTTTATGCTACAAATTGATTTTAAAAACCATTATATTATGTACTTTAGAAACTTAATCCATTGCATAGAATACATAAAATTTAACTTGAAAATTTCACAATAACCTCCATGTTTGTAATATAGATCAGTTTGGTATTAGAGATTTAATTATTTTTAAGGTTTCATTTTGTTGCAAGTTTTTCTAATGCTTATAATGTTGAAGCTCAAAATATGAGAAGGATTTCTTGTGGTTCCAAGTTCTCAAGTTGGTTCAAGGAGAACACATTCACCTCAAGCTTCACCAATCATGGCACATGAAGAGGGCCATGAAACCATGTTTGAGGATGAGAAAATTTTCAGAAAAAATTTCTTTGAAATTTCTATATGAAGAAAGGAACACAAGGTTGTAAGGAGAGAGCTAAAATCCTCCAAAATGGAATGGAGGAAATGGTGACAAAGCAACACCTCTACCTCCACCTTTTCCTAAACCTTCATCTTCACCCTCTTCTTCTTCTACCTCTACCCCTTCACAAACTCTTCCAAGATCTCCAATGGGACATGGTAAAACTCCTTTGTTAAAGATTGACATAAAATTTGAATTGCCTGTGTACAATGGAGACGTAAATGCTGAGAAATCAGCTAATTGGGTTCGTCAAATTGAAGTGTATTGCAGGATACAAATAATCAAGGATGATGAGACAAAAATTAAACTTTCTTCTCTAAGGTTGGAAAGTGTAGCACCCATTTGGTGGGTGGAAAAAACTCAAGAATATCTCCAGAAAAGTGGTAAGATTATTTACTATTGGAATATTATTGTATATACATTAAGAAGATAATTTTAACCATGACCATATATGCAAAAGGCTATAACGTATTTGCAAAACTTGAGGAAAGTTAAGGGTCAGAGTGTGAAAAGTTATATTCAAGAATTTAGAAGAAGAGCTTTGATTTTAGGTATATATTTATCCTTTCAGGACACTCTACTTAAATATGTTGGAGGTTTACATAGTTATTTGAGACACACAAATCCCATGTTTAACCCTACAAATATAGATGAAGTATGTGCACAAGAAAATAATTTAGAAGAAAGAGGGAAGCATGTTCCCAAAGAGAATAGAAAGAATCCATTCAAGGTTGGAGACAAAGGAAAGGTGAAATTCAGAGGAAAGGGGAAAAATAATTCTTCAATCAAGAAAGAGGGAGAGAAACTCACATGTAATAACTATTCAAAAGAAGGCCATGATGAAGACCATTATTGGAATCTTCATCTTGAGATGAGACCCAAATTTTTTAATAACAAAGGGAAACAAAAATACTGACACAACTACACAACATGATTTAGGATCTGATTCTGAGGATAAAACAAAGATCATAACCATGGTATTAAAAGGTAAGGATTATATTGAAAGTACTAGTTCTTCTAGAAATCTCATTGAAACTCAACATAATAAGGAAATAATATATATTTTCTCTATTAGAGTCATCTCAAAACATAAAAATTAGATACTTTGTTTGATAGTGGAATCCAAACCAACCTAATTCCGGAAGCCATTGTTAAGACAATAAATTTGGAAACCATTCCTCATCTTAAACCTTATCCTTTGGGTTCAATATGTGACATTGCAAAATTCCAAGGGACAAGAAAATGCAAACTAAAAATCACCATCACTGCAAACTTTATTAATGACGTAGAGCTTGATGTTGCTCCACTTGACATATACAATATTTTTTTGGGAAGCCCATATCTATATGATAAGAAATAAATCTTTCATTGCCATGATAAAAAGTATCATTTGTTTAAATATGGTATTGAGTATATTGTTAGAACACGTCACAAGAAATTGATTGTGTCTCTTGTGAATGTTGGACAAATGAAAATGATTGTTAATTCTAGTGGGAATTTTGTACTATTGACGATCAAACCCAAATGCAATGTTGAAAATGAAGCCTTGCAAGGATGTGATGCAAAATTTAAATCTCATTTGATTAAGGTTGTTAGCATATATGATAATATGTTTCAGGAACCTGAAGGATTGCCTCCTAAAATAGGAGACCAACATGAGATCCAATTATAGCAGGATGATCCTCTTCCAAAAATTCGCATCTACATGATGTCAATTATGGATAATGTAGAAATCAAGAATAAAATGAAGAGTTTCTTGATAGAGGGGTCATCACACCAGGCACATCTCCGTGTGGGTCTCCTATTGTTCTAGTGCAAAATAAGGATGGTACATGGCACATGTGTGTGGACTTTAGAGCCTTGAACAAAATCATAGTAAAGAACCACTATCCTCTTCCTCGAATTGATGATTTTCTTTATCAATTGAAATATGTTTCTCATTTCACTAAGTTGGACTTGAGAAGTGCATTTGAATAAATCACTTATTCACTGAAGATTAACCCGATCATACATCAATTTCGAATTGCATGCATAACACATAACCTTCTTCCACAATTAATTGTCACATGCGGAAAATATATAGAAGCAATCGCACATCAAATAAATCACACATTAACTCAGTATGTATGGGGAAAGCCTATAGCTGAAAACCCCGCAGCTATTGTGTATATTATAATGGAGAAATCATGTAACAATCATAGTACAAAAACTCTTCACAAGCTCTCATGCACTACCTCCCATGCTACACACTATCGAGCTAGATCTAGCAAATCACTTGCTCCAATCCTTAGCCACTTGATAGCCAACCTTGATTGCGTATTTTAATGCTAGGTGATGGCCTCCTTATATAGATAAACCACCAGCCTAAACTTTGCAATACTCATAGCTTACTCCACCTATCTATGTGTTGCAAATAACAACAGTATAGTTACAACTGATAGCTAACTCTACCCTTTCATCTATCTCTTTCACTGGTCTCCACTGAACTGATCATGCACTGTAGTGAACTGAAGTGTTCTTGAGTTGACTAATGAGTTAATATTTAGAAAATTAAATATTATTTAATTTACTCCACTCATATCTAATTGATTAGCTAGTTAACTAATCTCAACTAGTTCAACTGAAATAAATAGAACACAACTCCACTATTTGTCTCGTTAACTCCTCCAAAACTTCTGCCACTGAAGTCTAACTGAAGTAAACCATGCAAGATGCCATCAAACCCTAGGAACCACGTGATTCCTTGTGTCAGTTGCATGAGCCACCTCCATGACTCAAACTGAAGTGCGCCAAGAGAGTAAACTATTGTTTATAGTCAAAATATTATTAAGGGTAAATAATATTTGACTTCCATATTTTTAGGAGATCAGTCTAAAAATAGCCCGGGTCCTAAAAATAAGGGTCTCATCTATTTTTACCAACATGTTGCATACTTCAAGAATCTCTAACTGGAATTCCCAAATTATGCTCCGTATGTCTAAAAATAGACATAGTCTAAAAATAGACTTTGCGCCAGAATTTGCCTGCGGGCCCACTTAGTGGAGGCGACTTCATTTCACTAAGCTCCATCATCTTGCTGCATTCTCAACAGGACTTGAGAAGTGGTTATCATCATATTAGGATTGTTAAAGGAGATATTTGGAAGACATCTTTCAAAACTAAACAAGGTTTGTTTGAATGGATGGTTATGCCATTTGGGTTTTGAAATGCTCCTACAACATTCATGAGAGTTATGAATGATGTTTTAAGACTTTTTCTTGATGATTTTGTGATTGTCTACTTAGATGAAATACTGATTTTCAACAATACTCACGAAGAGCATGTCGAGCATGTTAGACAAGTTCTAGATGTCTTGAGAAAATAAAAGTTGTTTTTGAAGATGTCTAAATGTGAATTTGGGAAAAACTCTTTAGTATATTTGGGTCATATTGTTGGAGGGGTGAATTGAATATAGATCTCTCAAAGGTCAAAGTCATTTTGAATTGGCCAAAACCCAATAATGTAACAGAGGTTAGGAGCTTCTTGGGGGCAGCCCAATATTGGATAAAGCTCATTTATAACTTCTCATACATTGCAGCTCCATTACATGCTTTGAAAAGTGTGAAACATGCTTTTCAGTGGGGAGGAAAGCAGCAAAAAGCCTTCGATGCATTGAAAGAGAGAATTAGTACAACACTAGTTCTTGCACTTCCAGATCTTAAGCAACCATTTGAGATGCAAATCGATGCAAGTGACTATGCCATGGGAGCGGTTTTAATGCAACATGGTAAGCCTATCTGTTATCATTCTGAAACATTTACCAGTGTAGTGATTGACTATCCAACATATGACAAAGAATTTATGCCTTAGTGCAAAGTATGAAGAAATGGAAATATTATTTGATGGGTAAGGAAACTATCGTTCACACTGACCATCAACCTTTGCAATACTTGCAATCACAAACCAAGCTACAACAAGCAAGGCATTTTAGATGGATGGGTTTCTTACAACAATTCCACTTTGTAATAAGGTATAAGAAAGGTATCTATAACAAAGTTTTTGATATGTTATCTAGACCAATTGTTAGTGCATCCATTATTTTTAAGCATAAATCTATCATGCATGAGAGCTATGTTGAACAATATGCTTTAGATGAAGATTTTAAGGATGTATATACAACTTTGTGTCAAGGCAACCAAGTAGAGCAATTAGATTATCATGTTCATGATAAATTGTTGTATCATCTTGGCAAGCTATGTATTCCACATGGTGAAAGGGTCAACATCACAAGGGAAGCGCATACTTCTCTTATTTATGGCCACTTTGGTGTAGGAAAGACAGTGGCACAATTACAAAGTATTGTTATTGGCCTCGTATGAATGAAAGTGTGTCACGATATGTAAGAGGATGTTCTATGTTTGTTGTTAGTAATCCTAGCAATAGAAAGTTGGGATTGTATACTCCACTTCATGTTCCTTCTCATCCTTGGGAAATAGTGTTTCTATGGATTTTGTGGGAGGTCTACATATGCTTAGGAAATGTCATGATTATATTTATGTTGTTGTGGACCGTTTAAGCAAAATGTGTATTTTTATGCCTTGTAACAAGTAGGTTACAACTGAAACAATTGCACAAATGTTCTTTCAAAATGTATGGGTACATTTTGGGTTGCCCACATCCATTATTTCTTATCGAGATTCTTGATTTATTGGGAAATTTTGGTCAATTTTATGGGGAATCATGGACACCAAGTTGAAGAAGAGCACAACATTCCATCCGCAACACAGAAGTGGTGAACAAAACAATAGTACATCTCCTTCATAGTTATTGAAGCAAACATCCTAAACTTTGGGATGAACATTTTCACTACAACCAACATGCTTACAACCAGGCCAAGCATTCATCGGCTCAAACATCTCCATGTGAGGCATGCTTGGGATACTTACCAAAATTTCCTTTAGATTTTATCTTTGGGAAAGATGTTGTTATTTATGGACATAGTGACATAGATAAGACCAAGCGATTAATTGAACAAGTTCAATTGGTGCATCAAATGGTTCAAGAATAGTTGGAAAAGAGTCAAGCCAAGTACAAGACAAGACATGATAAGCATCGTGTTGATCATAGTTTTCAAGTGGGAGATTAATTTTGGCTTTACAGTAGCAAGGAAAAACTTCAAGGAGAAGGTAAAATACTCAAACCAATCAGATATGGTCCATTCAAGATCTTTGATCCAATTTTAAATTATTAAATTCTGTATCGAAATTATGACTTGACGAGATGGTTATTTGGAATTTGGTAATTATCGATTATGTAATAATTCAGGTATTGATCAAGATGGTCATCAAATTTGTGAGTTCAAATGTTTGACATCGATCGACATCAACTTTAGTTTCTACTCCAGCAAATATGTTTCAAAAGTGCCAATCAAGACATCTTCAAGTTGACCTGCGACAAAAACAACAAAGTTTGTTAAAGACTTATGTAATAAAACTTGTCCTAAGTCTTAATTGTAAAGGTCAAAAATGTTTGTAGTCTGCTTTGTAAACCTTATTGGATAAAAAAATTCCTAAGGTAAAAAGGACTAAGTTTAAGTCCTAAGTCCTAGGTTTAAGTCCTAAGGACTAGCGCTAAGTGTCAAATGAAAACACACTTAATTTGTTGTAAAGGCCTAAATCTACTCCTAGGAAAAAATATCAATTAAAGTCCTATTCCTAAGTTTCATAAACTTATGGACTTATACTTCCTAGCACAATATTTAAACCATAAACCTTTTTTATTATTATTAAGGTTCGGATGATGGGATATGGAGTAGGAAGCCATGATTTAAGGTTTTATATTAAAGTTGACAAGTGAAAAACCTTAATATAGGTTTGGGTAATATAGTAATAAACCCATAGTGCAAAGGGTTTGGATGTCGGGCATATACAAATTTAAATGGCTCGGGTTATATTAAAACTCCCACAGTGTTACGATGACCGCATCGAAAGTCGGAGTTTTACACCATGTGACAGGTGTAATAAGAACTGTGCGGAAAATGTGTGGTTGCCAATTGTTAAGCTGAATCACGAGAGTCAAGACCGCGGATAAACATGTGACAGGTGTATGCGGAACCGTCAGCTATTACAACACAGAACCATCGGGCGGATAAACCACAGGTGGCCAGTTACAGTTATACCACTGCCTATTCACATGTGCGGTCAACCTTTCTCCGCACCGTCAACCTGACCGCCAGCAGTCAGAGCCTATCCAAATTTTTAATATGGGTTTTCTGATTTAATGTTAGCGCTAAGGATTGCAAATTAATCCCTAGGTGTATGGTAAGATAGGGATTCGATCCTTTTCATAAATGATTTCTCAACCAATTTCTAAATTGAGATACGAGTTCGAGAGCGATTTGTATAACAATGAATATATGTACTCTTAATATATAAAAGAGAAGAGTGTTCTTTATATGGGATAGAGAGAGAATGGTGAGAGGAAAAGGAAGAAAGAGTTTATTCAACTTCAAGATGAAGTAAACTCTATTACATCGTATATCACATAATTTGGTAGTGAGTTTTGGTTCTTGTAGGTTTATATGAAGGAGGAAAAGCTCATTATACTTGCATAAGTTTCAGCATCAAAGTACGTTGATGGAAAATGAGATCAGCACGGTTGTGTCAAGCTTTTACCATTCCTTGAAGTGAAAGGAGGAGAGACCTCATGAGAGGAGTGTTGAGGAGATTTTTCCCTACTTCAAGAAGAAGTAGGCACTCTTAAGAAGGCATAAGATATAATTGGTGGAGAGTTTCTCATTGCAGGTTTATTGAAGGAGAAAAGGCCATCCTACTTGCATAAAGTCAGTAACGAAGTACGTTGATGATTGACGAGATCAACTTCGACTTTCTAAAACTCTTTCAGCCACCATCCAGTCAAAGGTCCATAAAGCTTCAGTTCCTCAGTTTTGTTTAGTGTGCGAATCATCCATGTCTTTTCTTAAGTGTTGAAAGAAAAGAGTTGTATCAGTTAGCCTATTCAAGGAATGGTCCATATCTGCAACATCAGTAGTGTAAATGATGATTCATTGTAGCATATTTCTCTTGGCTTGAAGAATACAACGGACGCACAATTCTGAGGCGGACCCGGAGACGTAGTCCAGGAGGGACGAACTCCGTCACAAACTTCTTTGTCTTATGGTATTGCTTATGTGACTGATGTGAAATTGTTCAATCTAAACATACATAGATTATTTCATGTCTAAACAGTTAATGCATACAATAACTGTTCAGTAATACTGCCATTCACATTTTGTACAAGGACTAGGAAAGATCTTGGTAAATTCTGCATTTTAATAACCTGAGTGTTAATCTCTATAAAGTTCTATAGATAGAGTCTGTAGAGGGCCAGGTAGCCTCTAGATCTCATCCTTTCTTTAAGGGTGACATATCCAGTAAATGCCCCTACAGTCAATATCTGAAATAGAGCTAAGTAACTCAGGTCATTGAGATCAATCATAGAAAATATTGGTAATAATGCTTTCCGGTTAGATTTACCTCAATATATGAAATTATATGCAGTTTTTAATGTTGAAAACTTGAGATTATATGAGCTTCCTTTGATTGAATATCAAGGAGAGAATTTTTAGATTCCTAAAATTGAATATTTCTCTCTTGAATATCTTGAATAATTGCAACAAGATACCATCCTTGATGGGAAAATAAGAACTTCAAGGTGAGAGAATGTGGAGTACCTTCATGTGGGGATCAAAGGTACTAATCCAAGCAAGGTAAAATGGATTGAGATTGGAAGGGTGAGGGAACTGTACCCTATATATTTGGTGATTGAAAATGATCTTTTGGAGGCCCAAAATCTTCGAGTGGGGAGGAATGATCTAGGGGATCAATAAAGTGATCAAAAGTGAAAGTGTTAAAAAGTGCTTGAAAATCATGCCAAAACGTAGACCTTGCTATCCTGAATCCAATGCAACTTGAATCGCTGAAAAAATCCATCGTATTCTCCATATATTGTGTTCTTATCATTTTCCTAAACAAATAAAAAAAATTCCAGGTTGAAGGACATGCCTATTGACTGGGTAGTCTGTACAGCGAGTCAGCAGGCTTACTATGTACCGTTAGACCAATTAGAGGTTTAAAAGTGGGCTCCTCGCATTTGGGCACATGGCCAAATTCTTATTGGTTCATAGTTTTTATTTGTGGTCCAATGAAAGAGTGCCACGTGGCACCCCTATGAAAGTATAAAATTTTGGCAATGGTCGGACAAAGGCCCCAGAATATAGAACCCCTAACCTCATGGTTGATAGTGCAACACTCTACCTTTGTTCCCATGTTGGTTCTTAATAACCATAGGCAAGAAAGGCCTATTTAAAATTTAACCACATATATGTTAGGGGAATGTGTCGGGGCTAAGCCCCTAGCCCTGGTCATCTGGAACCCCATGTTACCAGCAGGAGCCTAGACCTGAGAGCCCATGGCTTAGTCCCGACCCATGGTAGCAGAGCAAGTGCATGAGACAAAGAAGAGGAGAACTTAGCACTGACAGGTGAGGGAGTTGGGTCGAAACCATATCCCCAAGCCATATGCTATGTAACAAGATCGTGGGCGCATGGCAGGCGTTGAGGAACAGGTGTGAGAATTAGTGGGCCAACCTCGAGGTATTATGGCACAATGAAACTAGCAACGCAAAGGAAAGTGTCAACCCGACGGGCGTGGGAAGTTAGCCCAACCATCAAGCTCACGGGAATTTATATGACCAGGTATGGGGCTGAAAAATTGGTGCTTAGGCATTAGTGGGAAAACTAACTGTTTAGTCTTTTGAACCCAAACCAACATGAATCACGTGATTGCTAGGAGAAATTGGCACTTTCCAGTCTCCAGAAGGGCAAAAAATGTAGGATGGTTAGACAGAGAGACCAGTTTGTAGATCATGTAGTAGCAAAACTTCTCTGAATCATAATTTTGTGAGTTTTTATCTGAATTGAGCTCAACAAGAACCCAACTTGGGGGTTTTGGGTCTTATGGAGCCATTAGAGCCATTATTTTTTCATTTTGAGCTCTGTAAAACAATTAAATTACATATTTGAGAACTTTATGAAAAATACCCAACATTGGAAGTTGGACCAAGAGATGTGTCCCAAGAGGGGTGAAATCTTTATCATTTTTCTCTCTTATGTAATTGTGTATGGTAGATTTGTATCTATTTTTATTTTTCAAATTGAGCTTAAAAACCATTAATTTATGTACTTTTGAAAATTGATCCATTGCCTGAAATACATAAAATTTAACTTGCAAATTTCACAATACCCTTCAAGTTTGTAATATAGATCAAATATTTCCCCAAAGATTCCTTCTTAGTGATTGACTGAAATTATGCTTCTCAGATGAGAAATTTGACTTAGGCATTGCACCCCTTGTGAAAAACTGAGTAAAATGAGTATAAAATCGACCTGCTTATGAAACTATGGAAATTTGGCCACCAGGGAATGTTTTAGATTCCTCATGATTCCCAAAATATTTATCCATGCAATTTCACTACATTTATGCTGCTCATATGAGGAAATGGATCAAACTATCATGTTACCTGAGAAATATTAGGTTTTTTTAGTATAAACTTGGCATGAATTTGACACTGTGAGATTTTTTCCTCTAGGGAATATTTTAGATTCCTCACTAATTTTGCATTGAATATTCCTTAGAATATTCCGTGGCAGAATATTCCATCAAAATTCATGCCCCACATGGGTGAGGTTCTCCTCACATACTACAACTCGTGGTTCCTTCATTCGACGCTCCTCCTGTCTGGAGAATGAGAGATTGACCCCTTTAAGTAAAAATCTCGTCAACATATTATCCAAGGCCAAGGTTATTGGGCAATTGGAAAGTGGCAAAATTTGAATGGGGGAGGTCCTAGGGTCAAGCCCATAGACCTCCCCATATTAGGTTGTTTTTTGTGTTAATTTCTGGTGCGTTTTTTAATTGTTGTAACCATTAGATATGGGGTCACCCGTAGGAAGGCTAGCTAGCAGGTTGGGTGGGTTCAAATCCCACCAAACCTTACTATTAATAATGTTGTTCGGTTGTGGGTAGGTTCTCAGACCAGAGGCATGGGCCCTTACCCTTATTATATATATATATATATAGATAGATATATAACACCCGTTGGCGGGGGTGGAAGCTCTCCACGCCAATTTTTAATATTCTTTTCTTGTTTTATATAAACAACGAATTCAAAAAATATCAACCGATTTTTAGGGGTCATCGAATTTTTTAAGTAGGCGAAAATTTCTCTCGTTCTGGCTGCCGGAATATGTTGCCAGTAAATTACGAATTGTGCCCTCATTAGTGGCTGCCAATGGGCCTTGTTTGACCAAAACTTTGATTCTCCATAATTTTTACATACAAACTTCGATTGAGGTGACATTTGCACTATAGGAAAGAGTGTGAAGAATTCTTCGATATTGCCATGTTTTCACTACAATCCAAAAAATTTCATTTTTGAGATTTTCTTGAGCCCTCTCGAAACTTTGAGTGTCTTTGGGGCCACCTAGATCACTAGTTCTGACTTTTGGAGGAACTAGTAGGAGATCTAGCATTGGGGTGCAACTTTAGTGTGCAACGAGTTAACAGATTAATCAACTAATAATTAACTCATGCATGCATTTTATTTGAGTTACCTAGTAGAGATTGGAGTTCAATGTCAGTGCACTATTAGTTGTATAATTATCCAAGTTGTATAGGTGGTGCATGTAGTCAGAGAAGGACCTATAGGGATTGCATAGTTAACAATGAAGATTTACCTAATTAATAGGGGGCTAATTCCTTGAGAAACAACGTAAGGAAATATGGGCTTGGTAGGTAGAAAATTTGGCTAAGTGTTGGCTAGAGTGAGCTCATGATCAAATGATATACATTATACTTGTGTAGAGATTGATTAGGCTTGAGAAAGCATTGTATTACTTCTGGGTGAATGTATGAAGATGGGTTAAAATTTTGTGAGAAATGCACCCAAAAATTTCAATCTCCCCCAAGCTCGGCCGAACTTTTGAAATTAATTCGGCCAAAATTTTTCTACCGTTTATCGAACTTATTTCATTGTTTATGGTGACGAAAAAAATAAGCGGATTTTTGGTAGGAGGAAAAAAAAATTGGCATTAAAAGTTTGACCAAACTTCATTTTTGTAAATATAGTGGCCCGTAGGCCACAATAAGTTTTTGACTGATTGTATATTTGTCTATTTGGTGCAATTTTCTATTTACATGTTTGGCGGTGACCATTGGAGAGCACCGCGAGTTTTTTTTTTTCCGCTTCCATAGCGCTCATAGGTACATTTTTCACTTTGTTTCGCATTGCGTTTATGTTTTTTTTGGGTAATTTATAATCTCTGTTTTCATGCAGTGTTTGTAGATTTTAGTGTCTGCTTTAATGTGCATCTCATTTTGGCATCGATGTGCTCATTCATTTTGTCTGTCTGCTTTCTTGGTTACAGGTATTATTCTGGTTCGACGTGTTTGTCCACTTTCTCAGTTCTAGATATTCTTCTAGTTCTCATTTGCAAATTATAAAATCTGTGTAAAAAATAATAATGATAGAATTGATTAATTGGTTTTTAATACAATAATTGAATACACAATAAGAGAAATAGTAATAAGACTATAATTTCGATAATTAGTGCAAAGGAAAAAAGTTTTAAGATTATCAACTCCAAATGAATTCAGACATTTCTCCTTGAAGCTTCCAATTTCTTATTGGAATGACCAATCAGTAATGCTAATCACTCCAAGGCTCACTATTGAATCCCTTCTTCTCCCTTTGGATTAGAACACCAAATATAGAGCCGAGTCTCTATATAAATAGATTTCATAGCCCTTCTTCTAGAAAACATAGACACCCCTTACCACATTAAAATTTATTGTTGTAGCCAATTTCCTTCTCAAGAAAATTTGAACAAAAGGTTTTTTTATTATGCAAAAGGCTTGATTGTCTAGAAGTTGTTCATTGAGTATGTTTATTGGTTAAAATTTTAATATCCTTATTCATTGCAATAACTTTCGAGTCTGATTCTTGGGAATTGAATATAAATTCCCTTGATTCTCATAAGGACATGTTGGAATTATTAACCCATTAGTAATTCCCTTGAGAAACCAATAATAGATTGATGGAAGATTAGTGTTCGATTGGTCTTCTGCATTTAATTCATTCTAATTATTTAGACTTGAGTCCTGATGAATTAAGTGGCTTCAAGATGATCTATCCAGTGGTATCAAATATTTCATGGTCCTTTCAGTTTCTAGATGCAACCATGAAAAAAATTAAAAATGCCACGTTTACTAACTTGCGGTTGAAGATATTAGGTTAGTAGCTTGAATCACTCTTTAGGCTCTCTACTGCATGTAATTAATTTCACTAATAATATAAAATCCTGTGAGAAAGATGAAAAAATAGTTTGAAATGAAAATAGAAAATTCAACTATTTGTAAAGAAACAAAATCTATTTTTTGGGATCATTTCCATTCTGTAAGGAGCACCATCAATGGAAAAGTATAGGTATAGAACCAATACAAATAAAAATATAAGAAAGCACATAATAGAAGCCAATAATAGAATGATGGGAGATCAGTGTTTGATTGGTCTTCTACGTTCAATTCATGTTAATTCTCTAGAATTGAAGCCTGGAAAATTGAGTGGCTTCAAGCTGAAATGTTGAGTGGTATCAAAGATCCCAGGGTCCTTTTAGTTTCTAGATGTAGCCATGAACAAAATGAAAAATTCCCCGTTTTCTACCTTGCAGCTGATAATATTATATCAACAACTTGAATCACTCTTTAGGCTCCCTACCAAATGTAATTAATTTCACTAATAATATAAATGCCTTCCACAAAGATGAAAAAAATAGTTTAAAATGAAAATGAAAAATAAAATATTTTTAAAGAAATGAAACCTATTTGTGGGATCATTTCTGTTCTATAGGGAGTGCCAATAATGGAAAATTATAGGTCAAGAACCAATACAAATAAAAACATAAGAATGCGCATAATAGAAAATTAATTAAAATGATTTATCGTGTGCAACCTTGTTAATTAAGTGGAAAACATGCATGGTTGGAACCCTTCATGTGCTGAAATGACTGATCAAGGGCATATCAATTAATTTAAGACATTAATAACATATTTCTACAATTTCCCTGAGAATGTATTAGTGTGGAAAAAGGGACACTTCCCTACTATCGAACAATATAAGTGCATACATGCATTTTTTTGGAGTTTTATTGAAATGGTTTATGCTATCTTTCGTACATATTGGTCTCAACACACATTGAAATGGAATTTGATTTTTTGTGTTTCCACCATAATACATTCACAATGTAGTGTTCAAATCCAACAAAAAATCTCTTTGCAAAGGTTTTCTGATCAAGTTTCTTCTTAATATCCTCGAGCTTAATTTATGATAAGCCTTTTCTATGATTTTATCTTTCAAAGGCAAGCTTGAAAGGGAATTTCCTAGTAGTGTATTTCTTTTTTTTCAGTTTGTGCTTTTAGCTTTACAATCTATGAATTCCTCCATTTGACATTTATTTCAAAAAATTTAAATTATTTTTGAATTATTGATAATTATGCTCTAAACTTATGAATATGCTACACATCTAATCCTTCTTTTATTATTTCTAAATCAATAATTAATGCTTTAGAGGCTAAGCTTTCTAATAAATAAAATTCTATCTCTTCATTGAATTTATGAATGAATTGTCCAATTTAACATCTTTCTTCGATAGGAAACTTGATTTTTATCTAAGAATTTTGATTTATTTAACCTTTTCTTTAAGCAGAGATGAAATTATAATTTATCCTTTGAATATTGAGACATTTAACAATTAAATTATACTTTAAATCACTAATTAATATTTTATGAGTACTATATGTAGTTCTTTCAGTTTTCAATTGATTTTCTAGTTTCTTAAACTGTATATTCAATTTATTTAGATTTATTTTTTTTTGCACCAAGTCTCTAGATACTATATTTCTAGCTTCTTTGAGAAATTTTCTTTTGTCTTCTAGTGGAATTCGATTTTTTCATGCCAGAATGCATAACTCCATTTGATGTTGTTTCTATTAATGGTCAATTATTTATGTAATTAAGTGACTCTTCCTTTCATTATCTAAGAGCCATTTCATCTTTGTATTCTCCTAATTATTTACATTTTTATCTCTAGCTTGGAAAAACATATTAAAGGATTATGTACGACATTATCCCAATTAATACAAAGGGGCATTTTTGAGCCCAAGCATCATTTTAATTTTTTTAAAATTAAATTTATAGACGACTAGTATAATACTAAGAACATTTGAAGTTTGGTAGGGGATAACAATGCACTGTATCAACCATTAGATCATTCCATAAGAACATATTGTTGCTTTCTATCTCAATATTCAATATACAACATTTTTACATATGTCTTCCAAATTATAGTAACTATATATATATATATATATATATATATATATATAATTTAGAGCTTTGGGCTTGTCCTCAAATTAAGCATTTGGCCTTTCCTGAAATTAAACCTAGAGGTTACCAGTATAAAACCAAAAACATTAGAAGCCCGGTAAAAATAATATCCCATTGTACCCATTACTACAACATTGCAAAAGAAAATATTGCTTCTTTCTTCCTTAATATCAACATTCTAGCATCTGTTTTCTGAATTATAATATGTCTATGCTAGTATACTAATTTGTTAGAGTATGAAAAAAATTTGATTAAAGGAGAATGTGAAAACCAAATCTATCTTTACAAGTAAAATTTAGTTAATATCAACATTCTAGCATCTGTTTTTTTAATTACAGTAACTATATGCTGGTATATTAATTTGTTAGAGTATGACAAAAAAATTGATTAAAGGAGAATGTGAAAACTGAATTTATCCAAGTAAACTTTATTATATTAATTTGTTAGAGTATGACAAAAATTTGATTAAAGGATAATCTAAAACCAAATTTATCAAAGTACACTTTATTTAATATAAACATTCTAGTATCTATTTTCTAAATTATACTAACTCTATGCTATTATATTAATTTGTTAGAGTATGAAAAAGATTTGATTAAAGGAGAATGTCAAAAACTAAATTATCTAAGTAAATTTTATTTAATATCAACATTCTCGCATATGTTTTATGAATTATAGTAACATTATGCTGGTATATTAATTTGTTAAATTATAAAAAACTTTTGATTAAAGGACAATGTCAAAATTGAATATGTAAGTAAACTTTATTTAATATTAACATTATAGCATTTGTTTCCTACATTATAGTAACTGTATGTTGGTATATTAATTTGTTAGAGTATGATAAAATTTTGATTAAAGGAGAATGTGAAAACTGAACTTATCTAAGTAAAATTTATCATGTGTATTCTAATAGTATTGGTTTATGGAACCAAGTTATAGTTAGTGTAGTGAAGTCTCTTTCATTTTTATGAGGCCCCTTAGATTGAAGAGGTAGTAAGCTTGATTGAAAATTTTTTCTGATAATAAAATATTTTGTTCGTTGTAAATGTTTCTCTTTGTTAGGGTATTTTTTTTATAAGGGTGGTTATAAATTTACAAATGTCTTAAAAGAGAAAGATACAACTACAAGTGGGGAAATGTATGAATGGACAAAAGAGTAAACTTCTAAGACTTAGAAAAACAATTAGAAAATACATTAAGAAACCCATAATTCTCATGTGGACAATAGCTACAAGAATATTTTGGAAGTTATTCTAATCATGACCTATATGAAGAAACAAATGAACTTGAAAGTGAAAATTCAAAAATAAAATGAAAATAGAAATACAATTTTGGTTTATACAGCTTTGAAAGTATGCTTTTATGCTATCCTAACAAATATAGGCTAATTTAGAAAAGAGAAAGATACAATTACAAGTGGGGAAATGTATTCAAATGGACAAAAGAGTAAAATTCTGACTTAGAAAATAAATTAGAAAATACGTGAAGAAACCCATAATTCTCATACGGAAAACAATTACATGAATATTTTTGAATTTCTTCTAATCATGATCTATATGAAGAAACAAATGAAGTTGAAAGTGAAAATTCAAAAATAAAATGAAAACATAAATAAAATTTAGGTTTATAAAATTTTAAAAGTATGGTTGTATGTTATCCTAACATATATAGGCTAATTTAGAAAACAGAAAGATACAACTACAAGTGGGGAAATGTATTCAAATGGACAAAAGAGAAAACTTCTGAGACTTAGCAAAGAAATTAGAAAATACGTGAAGAAACCCATAATTCTCATATGGAAAACAATTGCATGAATATTTTGGAAGTTCCTCTAATAATGATCTATATGAAGAAACAAATGAAGTTGAAGTGAAAATTGAAAAATAAAATGAAAACAGAAATAAATTTGGTTTTATAAAATTTTAAAATTATGGTTGTATGCTATCCTAACATATCTAGGCTAATTTAGAAAACAAGAAGCACTCTCAAAGGGAGATTAATAAAAATGGAGATGTAGGATTAGTTGAAAGAGAGTTTTCTAAATCAGAGGTCATACACTCACAAATTTAGGTAAAACGTAAAATGAAAGGTGCGAAAAATGAAAAACCGTCAACTTTTCATTTGAGGGGCATAAAGGATTCGAAATTCTAGGCCCGTTGTTCACCCAAGCTCTATGCAGCCATCCTCCTTGACCAACTTCAAACTTCACTCAACTCTTCAACACATTTGGACACCTTCTTCTTCAATCAACACACATGAGGAATTTACCCTCCCTTCACTGCTCGACAATACCTAAATATCCCTTCCTTTCACTACTAAACAGTCCCTCAGGAAACTCTTCCTTCTCTTAACCAACTCAACATGACATATTATGATATCAATACATAAAAAATATTTTTTCACAATTTTGAAATGTCCTAGGATTCCTTCCTTTACTATACCCCTACTCCGGGTATGGATTCACATACATGCATTTAGATGTCATCACATACATATCAATTAAGATATTGAAGCATAACTCAAGGAATTCTTACCCAATTCCTTTTTACTCAAATGCTATATTTAAATTAACAATTCATACATGTACAGTTTCCATCAATATATCTAATGTTACATGATCAACAACATTAGTGTAGCAGAAACATTATTATCATGATTTGGGATATCATCTTCCATGCTCTCTCTATCTGATGAGCTCCAATGTTTTGAAGGAGGTTGGTTGGATTTTCATTAAGGATTTACAATAGCCCCTATCCTTCTTAATAAGAAGGATTATTTTAAAATCATGTGTCTATCACCTTTATAAAAATTTTAGTTAAATGTGTCTATCACCTCATAGGGGTCCACTCTCACCTAACCAACCATAATGGCTAAGATGTGTTGCTACCCATTTAGCCCCTGTCCTTTTTAACATCAAGGATGCTTTAAAAATCACATGTCTATCACCTTTATAAAACTTTTAGATAAATGTGTCTATCACCTCATAGCGGTTCACTATGACTGAACCAATGACAATAGCTAGGATGTGTTTTTAATCATTTTCATTGGCAGTGAATTATACAAATTTTAGCTAAATGCAGGGATGGTCCTCGTGTTTTTGGAAACCATGTACATGCCATTTCTTCCATAAAATTTAAGGCATTTCCTAATGTTTTTGGAAACCATGTACATGTCATTTCTGCCATAAAATTTAAGGCATTTGCAATAAATACTCATTTAATATTTTATTTTGGTCCTAGTGTTTTTGGAAACCATGTACATGTCATTTCTACCATAAAACTTATGGCATTTGCAATAAATGTTCATTTAATATTTTATTGAATTTGTTTTTTTAGGGATAAAAAATATCACTAAACATGGTTAAAAAATGGACATTATGCATAGATGTTTCTTGTTATCCCAATCCAAGGAAAGAAATGATTACATATGTTCTATGCAATATTTCTACTAGCAAATTCCTCCAAAGGAAAATGAATATATATGGACGAACAACAAACAATCAATCATATTATATTGCATTGATAGAAGGTTTGGGAATATCTAGGGAGTATGGATCAAATGGAATTATGGTTTTCACCAATTCTTAACTTGTGTGTAACCATATGAAAGACGTTTACCAAGTTAAGAAGGAGAGGCTAAAAGAAAAAAAATATTGTTACACAATTTCAATCATTTAGTATAAGACATTGTGCAAATGTTAATAAGATGTTTAGTGATATATTGTATGGGGCAATGAAAATTAAGGATTCATTTGTCAAAAATGAATTAGTGTTGTATGGGACGATTCCAATTCAAGATTCATATGTCAAAGATGAATTAGTGTTGAGACACTCTCCTTTAAAATTTATTGATGGACATTGTAAAATATCTTTCATGTGTGTATTTTTTACTTATAAATGGATCGTTTTTAATGAAAATGTGTTTCTTACAATTATATACAAAGTGAGCTCCCACCATGTAAGAAAAACTTTGTGCACTCCGTGTTTTAGAACATTTTCTCTTTAATTTTCAAAATGTGCACCCACTATGTAAGCACAACACAACTTGGTGAACTTCATGTTTTATGAAAATTTGTATTTAAATTTCAAAATGTGTAGGACTTCAAAAAGTTTTTGTTTAAATAGTCAAATGAGTTTTACACATCAATTTTTGCTTTGAAATTTTTGTGTTTTACATAATTTATTTTCAAGTTGTGCTCCAATGTTTGTGTAAGATACACTATTTTTTTGAATTCTTTTGTTTTTTTTTAAATAGTAATTTTAAAAATAATTGTAAATGTATGCGATAACTTTTTAAACATCATGTATATATGTATTTGTAGATATATCCATATATATCATGGATTATCCATTTCCACATGATTATTCGAGGCTTTAAACATCATGTGTATCAATATATATATATATATATATATATATATATATAATGGAGGATGATCATTTGGCACGTGATTCTTCAAGGAAAACATCAATAGAGTCCCATTCCTCTACGAGAGAGGGAGATCATGGATCGAGGGACATTCATGGTATTTATATTAAATGTGCAAGTTTTTAAATGAAATGTGAATATACAATATTATCCCCATACATACATGTATACATATGGAATTGGTTTTTTATTGAATATATAATCTTATCCCAATACATACATGTATAGATATGGAATTCATTTTTTTATAAATTTTGTGAGTTAAGTTAATTTTTAATAAATTTCATTTTTTAGGAGTTCAGAGGAAAAGAGTATCTATGCAATCGTGGAAATGGTTCACGCAATCGTGGTATGGTTCACGAAATCTACTCAGTCATATATATGTATTTATACATGTATATTTTAACTTATTAGAAATCATATTTTTTTATAAAGCTTCCCTCTTGTTGCGTGATGGTGGTGGTGGTGGTACACATTCCCCTGGTGGCCAATCAATAGGTGGTATATGTATTTATACATGTATATTTTAACTTATTAGAAATCATATTTTTTTATAAAGCTTCCCTCTTGTTGCGTGATGGTGGTGGTGGTGGTACACATTCCCCTGGTGGCCAATCAATAGGTGGTGGCCAATTGCGTGAGGGTGGTGTTACACATTCCCTTGGTGGCCAATCGCGTGAGGGTGGTGGTACACATTACCCTAGTAGCTAATCAATGGGTGTTCATGTTGGCTCTCAACCAATTGGTGGTAGCCAATCAATGGGTGGTCATGCTGGTTCTCAACCATCTTCAGGTGAGCATGATGTTGCTCAACCATCTTCAGGCGGCCATAAATATGAATATTATTTTCATTCAATTATTAATTTGTTAAATTATTTATATAATTTTTTTTGTGGTTAAAAAGAAAAATTGTACAAATTTGTTTATATGTTTTTTTTATTTATACATAATTTTATATATTGATGGAGAGGGTTAAATTTTTTCTCAAAAAAGGAATAGGCTACATTGTGTAATTAAAGAAGAAGGTTTCACACCAACCACGAATTATCCTTCTAAAATTATCTATTATTTATCTTGAGAAACAAACATCCAACAATGTACATTACAAAATTGTGCACATATTTATTCAAAATTGAAGAAAGATCTCGCGTCTTTGAAACTCATTGCACAGAGTTGAGAAATATTACAAATAGTCACACACTCTTAAAGCACACTTTTAGATGTTTACAAAAAGGCTTGGGCCAACCACTAATACTTTTGAGAATTTATGAGGAAAAGAAAGGAAATAGTAATGGGTCCCGATACATGTGACGATGTTAAAAAAAGAGTTACAAAATAAATGGAAAAATATATGTTTAATTTCAAACAAGGGCCGAAAAGAAATATGGTAAAGGTGAAATATTTCAAGAAACTTAATATAGCCTACCATTTTTATGATAAGCACCTTGCAGCCTATGGAAGAATATCATGGAATGACGAGGTTCCTGTTTATTTTGTAAAATTATTTAATTCAGAATTCGTTTTGGGAATGAAACCCAATTATTATGACCTTCCTTCTCAATTTTTTGGTCCTAGGAAAGTTCAATTATGTGACCGTAGGGGCGCTAAGTGTGATGCTGGGTTGCCTCACCCTAAGCCACCATTGGTAATACGACCTCCTCATTCACAAAATTTGTGGTTAGAGATGGATGCCACTTCCCAAAGTAGTCAAGAAGAAACGGATGCCATTATAGAAAATGTTCAAACTGGAATTGGTGGAATTGATATTGGTCTGAATCGACAAAGAGAATGAGATAATGTGTGTGCTAATTTTTTGTATAGTACAGACGAAGAGATAGAAAACATGAGTATTGAAGAGCTTATAACATATGCAAAAAATTGTTATAATGTTTGGCATGAATTAATTCTTCATGAGGAAGAGTGCATGAATCGATATGTGTTAATGGTTAGGGTGAATATTTTAACGTAAGTTTTAATTTACATATACATGTTTATTTGTATGTCTTAATCTAACAAAAATATATGATATGTTCACCATTTACAGTCAACATGCTTGTTGAACAAGAATTTTAATAATATCATGTTCCAAGGTTCAACTTCTAGCAATGAAGATGATATTTTGGGAAATGTTAGTGTTTTTTAAGAGTTCATGATGTTGATGTACAATTATAATTCTATTACTAAATCGGTATCATGATGGCATATTTTTAAATTAAATAATTGTGTACACATGTATATAATTAAATTTAAATAGATTCTAATTATGTCCGATGTTTTCACAATGAACCCATCCTCTTATTCCCTGTTAGGAGATGTGCCAAATAATCCACCATCACAAGTATTCAATTTTTCACTTATGTTTCAAGTTATAAATTGAAGTGAAATTTTAATTAAAAAATGAGACCTAGATCTTGAGTTATTTTACACTTTTAAATTTTTTGAATTTTAGGTTGGTGGAGATGATTTCCCTTCTCCAAGGACTTTAGCGACAGAGTGTATTATGAAGATAGGAACATCCAAAAAATTTGAAGAAGAAGTTGTATAACATTTTTTTAATAATATTGCATTAGTTTATGCATTTTAATTTGAAAAATTTTAATATATATATATATATATATATATATATATATATATTGATTGTACAATATATCCTGGAGGATGAATTAATGCAGGGCCAATGTGAGACGATGAAGGGGGAACTACATGAGGTATTGCATGGTTTTTTTTTTTTTTTTATGAAGTTATACATTCTCATTCAATTTTAAAACATAAAATTTTAATTTTAATACATGTACATAAATTTCTTATACATGTTTATGTATATGCAATTACACGTTGAGTAGGTTTCCCATTCTTCAGATGATAGCACAAGGTGGCTGCTAGAAAATACATTGCAGCGAAATTCTCTATTTGATTGATGCACACAACTTTTTATTTGATCCAATATTATTATAACTTAAACATGTGTCATGTATACTTTTATATATAACTTGATACTTATAACACTTGATACATTGTTATATTTACTTTTATTGAATGATATAAATTTTGGATATATTTTACATTTCGGATAGTTGAACTACATTTATTTTTATTGGATGATTTTAAATTTTGGATAGCTGTTACGTTTGGAATGTGATCACATGTTGTTATATAATGTTAACTTAGATGATCTTAGATTATGTTTTGTTTTTAAAACCTGTTGTTTTGTCACTTGTTATATAAAATTAATCTAGATTGAAATTGCAAATTACAAAACACATGTGGTACATGTTATGCATTTGAACATGTGTGAATGTTATGTAATTAGGTGTAAATTTCTAATAAAAGTGATATTTAGGTACATTTCGCATGATCATGTGTCATTTAAAACAATCATATCTATGGTTTTACATATTTAAGTTCATAAATATATGTAACAATTATTGAAGTACATTTTCATTTAGTTGTTACATTTTGTGTACTTGATGACATGTTGTTATAATATTAACTTAGATTCAATCTTAAATTAAATGTTTTGTTTTTGAAGCTCAATTTGTTTTGTCATTTGTTATTTTAAATGAATCTATATTGAAATTGCAAATTACAAAACACATGTGGTACATGTTAAATGCATTTTAACATGTATTAATGTTATATAATTAGGAAATGTATATTAAAGGTGATATTTAGGTGTACATTTTGCACATGATCATGTGTCATTTAAAACAATTATAGATGGTTTTACACATTTAAGTTCATCAATATGTAATAATGATCGAAGTACATTTGTATTTAATTAAATTAAATTTTACATAGATGATGACTTGTTATAATGTTAACTTAGATTCAATCTTAGATTAAGTTTTTTTTGTTTTTAAACGTCAAGTTGTTTTTTCATTTGTTATTTAAAATGAATCTAGATTGATATTGCAAATTAAAAAACACATGTGGTAAATTTTAAATCAATTTGAACATGTGTGGATGTTATATAATTAGGACATGTCAATTAAATGTGATATTTAGGTGTACATTTTCCACATGATCATGTACCATTTAAAACAACCATAGTTGGTTTTACATATTTAAGTTCATAAATATGTAAAAATTATTGAAGTACATTTGCATTTAGTTGTTACATTTTTCATACGTGATCACATGTTGTTATACTGTTAACTTAGATTCAATCTTATATTAAAAATGTTTTGTTTTTAAAGTTCAAGTTGTTTTGTCATTTGAATTTTAAAATGAATGTAGATTGAAAGTGAAAATTACAAAACACAGGTGGTACATGTTAAATGCATTTGACCATGTATGAATGTTATATAATTATGAAATATATCTATTAAAATTGATATTTAGGTACACTTTTCACATGATCATGTGTCATTTAAAACAATCATAGATGGTTTTACATATTACAGGTTAAATACATATATATTTAAGTTCATGAGT
The DNA here is from genome assembly GCA_034641835.2 of Pinus albicaulis. Lineage (NCBI taxonomy): Eukaryota > Viridiplantae > Streptophyta > Pinopsida > Pinales > Pinaceae > Pinus > Pinus albicaulis. The sequence goes on along the minus strand of CM076579.1, from coordinate 423,775,494 downwards.
ATGTAGCAATGAAAGAAAATTTGAATTTAATTCATACATTTTGCATTTGAAATCATTCTTTAAATTTTTATATAAAATACATATAGATGTACATCTAAAAACAATCATAAAATTCTAGGTGTACATAGATGTGTCAAACAATCATATAATTTTAAAATTGCATTCAAAAATATCAAATATACAACATTTTTCATTAATGTACATAGAAAGGCTACTATGGATGTCAGTTGATAGTAAAATTTAATATAATAAAACTGGAAGTTGCAAAACACAACACACATTTTGCATTCAAGAATGAATATTATGTTTTTCTTTAGATGTATAAAACAATATCATCACTTCAAATTTGCATTATATCAAATATGCTAGATACATACATTTTGAAATAATGACATAAAATTAAGTAGCTCATACCAGAGAATGTATGAAATAATTTAAGACCAGTTAATGGACATGTATGTGTACATGTATGAATTAATTGTTGTGTGCACGTAAAAAAAAAAATTACATGTGAAAACACTTGTACAAAACATTAAATATACATATAATAACGTAAAGCTTAAGAATGCAAAAGAAAAGGCTAATAATTTGTACTTGAGCTCTGTAAGTTCTCAAAGATGAATCCAAGGAGAAGAAATTATTGGGCAGATCAATCAAAAAAATTCTAATGGAATTCTATCTTCAATGATCCATTCATGATCAGCTTTTGACATCTTCCATTTCTTAACCTTCAATTTTTTCCTTGATTGAACTTCTATGAACTTTATGCATTCTGCACACACCAAGTCACTATATTGACAACTTATAACATCAGGTTCATAGTCTTGAAAGTAAAAAAAATTCCGACTTTGATGAGTCTGTTGGAAAAAAAAAGAACTTTCAATATAATAGACCCTCTGTCATATATAAACTCGTTATCATCATATTTTTACAATAATTTCATCTTTCATTTGGTTCAATGCATCAAATAATACTTAACATTTTCTTTGAGTAGGTTAAACTACGAAAAAACCATCATCCGCACAATAAAACAGGTACATAAATTTAGATCATAATTAACATGCACAATTAACTTTAAAATTAACATGTGTACTTTAATTTACTATCTATTTCTAGATCTCTATCATTTTAAAGCAATTGAAATGTAACCTTCTTTAACAATATCAAAAACTCGTAGTCTCCTTTGATTGCATCTCTTCAAAGTTTGCAACAAACATTTTTCCCTTTGTATTTAGTTATGCATGTTTCTAATCTTCTACATACATTTTTTTACAAACATCATTGGATTTTTTGTTGTCTATGAAAACATGAGAAAAACATAAATATTTTCTTTTATCAAATGCAAACACATTTTCTTACTCGTTTGTTTTAATTGAATGAAATTTTTGAGTCCCTTTTATTGTTCCAACGCCATTTCCAATCGATCTATCTACATCTTCGACCTCAGTATGCCAAAAAACCTATATGGAAAATTCAAACAAGAATATAAATATGTTATTTAAAATATAATCAAAGATAATCATTGTGATAAATAATGTTTAAAATTAGAAAATTAATAAAAATTAGATCATGTATATTAAAGTTATCTATCTATCTATCTATCTATCTATCTATCTATCTATCTATCTATCTATATATATATATATATATATATATATATATATATATATAAGTTAACTTTTATATATTTACATGTACTTTTGTACTTCCCTTGCCGGGTTAGTCTCATGGCTTAGTGTAGCAATAGACCATTGAACAACTTATTCAGCTGAGACCATTCGGTGTTCAGAGTGGTCAATTTGATATCTTCGAAGTGATCATTTTATACATGCCCCTGCACCATCATGTTGTCCTTTTCCATGAACAGTCTCAAAGAAATTCCAACAATGTTTAATGTGGGTTTTCATACGAAGACGACAAAACCAAAAGAATGATCGTGGAGATTTGAATTGAACTGCACATCCATCTGACCATATCCAATGTTCATTGAATTTTATTAAATGAAATTTCAATGAGTCATAAATCTTATCAAAACAATGTTGTACAAAACGTGTATCACGTATATGATCGTCACAGAAATACAAGTGTGATTCTTTAATAACATGTTTCTTTTCACTGGTGCTTTCTTATGATCAAATCTTTTTTTAGTGTGTCTATATAGAATATGGAAAATCATAGAGACTTGTTCAGGATGATAGTATTTACTATGTATTTCATTTTGTGGAACAAAAGTTTAGTTCTCTGCAAAATAAAATATTGACAAAATGGTCCCTCATGGAAAAAGTTCACGGGATTATTTGAATTTCATGTCCTTCCATCGAGCTCTATGGGAATGCTCTGTGTATTTATAAATTTTTGCCACAAAATTTCTCAAAAACTCTTTCACAAAAATTTCTTCTTCTTGTAAATCAATCCTTTTATCACTTGTAGTTTTACTTGAACCAATCAATGTATGAATATATTCATATCTCTTCCATTTCACTTTTATCTTGGACAATGATTGATAATTTATATCAATAGAATACTTGTTGTGAAATAAAGTCAAATTTCCACAATGATCACATTTTTTACCACCAACACATTTCTTTTGGTAAAATAATTCATGGATTTCTCTTGCACATAGAATTTGGGATATGAAATCATGGATAGTTGGAGGAGGTGATTTTTTCAAAAATGTTTTACCAAAATTAAGGAATTTGTCATAGTAAAACATAAATTCCACATGATAACGACGACAATGAGTGTCGCGTACAGTGATAGGTTTAACATACCATGATTTTTGTTACACAAAAGAACTGATTAAGACAATACTTTCACAATTATCTTTTATGAACTTGTTGAACAATTCTATCTGAGTGGTGTCTAAGATATGTTTAGCATGTTCTTCTTACTGATTTTGTGTTATTCTTCATCGCATCACATCTCTCGATTTTGGTGAAACACGTGATTTTTTCATCCAATATTCATATATTATTTTTTTAAAATCTTCTCCAAGTATATATTTGTATGTTTGCCTACAAATGGCTGTCCAACAAGTGAGGTCATTATTTACATCTATTTGCAATCGAAATTTCCTATGTTTGCGCAATGTTTTTCATGAGGTCCATAATGCTTGTGCCATAGATTTTACCAAATGATTCTCTTTAGTACTTGATGAACTCAATACCATTTATATTTCTCTATGTGCATCTTAATCACTTTTATTTCTAGATCTTCCAATTGAATTTAGAGCGCTATTTATATTTTGTGTCACATTTTCCTTTTATTTATTTTTATCTTTTCTTCATTTTCGAATACCCAATAGAGTCATGGCTCCTTTTAATTTATTTGATGTTAAGATACTTCTCAAATTTTGGGCTTGAACTATCACATTTTCATCTTTGAATGACATATCAATAATGCACTTAACACGATATCGTATAACATGGTCACCTTTTTTATCTCCATATGTGTCAATGTCAACATTTTCTAACATCTCATTATTGTCAACATTATTGTACATATGAGAATTAAATGTACAAAATGAGTTTAAATATTCAATAAATAATTAAATTAATAAATATGTAAAATTTCAATAATACACATTCAACATATATATACATACCTGGTGATTCAATTTCTTCACTTGAATTTCTTTCAACATTCTCAAGTTCAATATCTCTTTCACTTTCTCTTTCAAAAATTTATATCTCATCATCAATGTTATGAGGAATATATCTCTCTGTTTACATTGCAAAATATTTTTCAAATTATTTCATTAAATAAAATTAAGTTTCACAATACACTAGTTAAATTTTAAATATAATTTCTAATGTTTACATTTACATACTTGCTTGAACTTCTAGTTGAGGTTGATTTTTCCTTCCAATATTTGAGCATTCTTCTCTCTTTTTTTTATGATATTCTCTCCTGTATTCTCTACAAGACTCATGGTTTCTTGTTCGACCATATCTTCTCTTGTAATTTCTTTGATTTCGCATGATAATTTAATATGAAGCTTAAAAAATTCCTTCAAAATCCTGCAAAAAAAAAACTCACTATAAAAATTTAGGCAAAAAATCACTTCAAAAAATCATCACAAAATATTTAATTTAAAAAAAATATATCACTTTAAAAATTTTGCACAAAAGACATACTTCAACCCAAAACACTTACTTTAAAAATTCTGCCAAAAGAAAATTCTTTTAAAATTGATGCTCAAAATATTTCCTTCAAAGTTGTGCAAAAAAATCTCACTTTAAAAATTTATACAAAAAATCACTTTAAAAATTCATTATAAAAGATTTACTTCAACCCAAAACACTTACTCTAAAAAAATGTCACTTTGAAAACTAAGCCCAGTTTTTTTTTTGAAAATTCAGCTTAAAAAATTTCCTTTACAAATTCAGCCCAAAAAAATTCCTTTACAAATTCAACCCAAGAAGTTTCCTTTGCAAATTTAGCCCAAAAATTTTCCTTTCAAAATTCAACCCAAAAACTTTCCTTTGCAAATTCAACCCTAAAAATTTCCTTTGCAAATTTAGCCTAAATTAAGAAATGTCTGAAAATAATGTTTCTTTTTTCATCTATTTATAGAGTTGCGAAATTTGTGTTTTTGGGTGGTCTTTATCGAACTTTTTTCGGCCAACGGAAGTTGCGAGAAAAAATTCAGCCGAACTTTGTTTGTTGTTAGAACTAAAGGGACAAAGTGGCTAAAAAAGTTCATCCGAATTGCTACAAAATTTTGGTGGAACTAAAAAGTTTGCAACTACGCTATAGCTCAGCTCTGAACACATTTCTTCAACTTTGGAATGGTTAAACTCCATCAAATTTTATGAATTAGATTTCACAACCAAGACTAGAATTTGCAGAATTCAATATACCTTTGGGAGATATGACTTTTATGGAATTCCATAAATATTTACTAATTTTAATAAATTTTGTAATAAAATGGACACAAAAAAATTCTGATGGTCATTATGATTCAGTGAAATCCCAAAATAAATTATAAAAAAATTAAAAATTTTATGGTGCATTACATTGGTCTGTCCTCTGTAATGGGCAGTTTTTAGATTTTTATTTTATAACTAATATGTTGATAAAATTGATGTGGACTGAAACATATTCAAAATATGCACTTTTTTCATATTGGTTCAGTTCAAAAAATTCTATTAATTATGATATGCTTCAGTTGGTTTCATAAATATAACGATACAAAAGTAGAATTTGTCTAGATTGTTGTAACACATTCTTTTTCTCAAAAACACCAGGTTTTCAAAGAATACACCAACGCTTATCAACAAGGTTTTTTATCAATCCCTTGATTGTTAAAGAAAACAAGCTCAAAGAATTCTTAAGTTGACATATCAAATGTGAATAAAAAAATTCAATAAATAATTAATAGAAAGCCAATAAAATTTCTGCCAATTTTTATTTTTATCGTAAAATGAAATTCTAAACATAAAAATTGTTGTGACTTGAAGAAAGTTGAAGAATTTCTAAAAATGATAATTTTTTCTCAAAAAAGGGCAAAAAGTGTAACACGACTTCACATGAAAAATTTGTAAATCTATAATCTACAAGCCTCACTTTTTAGAGATTTGGTTTTGGAAAAAATATGGAAAGGACTCAGTGGGTTTTATTTTTTATGTTTTGTTTGAAATTTAAAAATAAAAAGATTATAAAAGTTAAAGTTATGTAGTGAAAAATTTTGTTTGAAATTTCAGAATAAAATGTTGAGTAAGTTTGACATCATTTAATATGAAATTTTTTTATGATTATAAAGTAAAAACATTATACATATTCAAATCTTCATATTCAAACTTGTCATTCAATTTTTTTGGGAAAATCATAATGATAATTCTTCATAATGCTCGACACTCACTGGAAAAATGGTCAACAATACCACTACGATTTGTCCATTTCTAGGAAATCATGATCACATCATGATGCATTTCCATAAGAAGGGGTCAATGAAATTTATGGATGTTATCCATTACATTGTCTCCATCCACAACCACTTAGTTTTGGTTTGATGGGCCTCCATATTACAAATAAAATGAGTCAAATTTCAATTTTTCCCATTTTCATTTTCTGTAGGATTCTCAACATGTGGCCATGCTCATGACATCGTTGTTATCCTCCTCTTGTTGCTTCTGCAACACTATGTAATAATGTGTAAATAGAATGATGAAATATTTTTCACACTTCACAAAAGAAAAGAGTATCTGCATCGAGAACTTCATGTGTAGGATGAGGTTGGGGGTTCGAGCCTCGAAAAAAATTACGAGAGACTTGCCGGGATTGTGGATGGAACTAGAGATCGGGACCAGGCGCTAAAGTGTGGGATGCATTGTGGACACGGAAATACAAGAAAGGGGAAGAAAAGTGTGATGGAATCTCTCTACGCTTGCAACTTTAGAGGTTATTCAATCAAGTTCTACTTAAGCACTCATGTCCATGATTTTTTGTTGACCATGGAAACAACCATTGAGTACCTACAATAGGTTCATGGGTTATAATAAATATAAAAAAATTGAATGGTTGCACAAATCAACATTAATTTGACAATTAAAGAAATGGAATCTAATGGTCGAATAACTTTCAGTTGTCTAATATTGGATTTGATAGTGTAGAGCAGTGCAAAGTGGTATCTGAGGGAATTCTTCACAGAGGGAATGCCTTATACTGTAGTCATATAAATTTAAAATTATTTAAAATAATATTAATAAATATATTTTTTAAATTATGAATAAAATATTTATTATTTTTTAAAATTATCAATGATTTTTTGCATAAGAGTAAGGTATTAAGTAGAAATATTGTATTACACTTAAGATTGATCATAATTTGAAAAATTGTTTTTCTATAGATGGAGATATAATAGATTACATAATTACTTACATAAAAAATTCATGCATAGAAGATATGAAATCGAATCAATGAATACAAGTTATTAAGTAAGATATAGTGGATTTCAATAACCATTTTTACATTACTCACTTTTCTTATATTATTATAATTGTTTATATTGTAGAAATTAATTGTAGATTCAATACTGCTTATGCAATTTTCTAAAACATAAGACTCAAATCTACTATACTCATCTCTGAAAATGAATTCAAGATTGAAAAGATATCAAACACATGCAAGTTACTGTTACACTGAAAATTGTCACACTAACATTTTTCCATGTGTATGAGCTCATTATTACTCATACTTCTCCCTTTTACAAGTCTAACATATCAGTTCCTCATGTCAAGCCTTGAAAATCAGAAAAAGTTCCTAAAAGTCTCTTAAACTTGGTATCACACTTTCTGGCTATCTTGCCTGCGGTACCGCACCCAATGTTCAGCTTCCTGCATTCCTGAACGCACTTTATCTTTGTTAAAGGTGCAGACCCCTGTAAGATTAAAAAGGCGCAAGTAAATTCCAAAAAGCTCAATAAAAGTGAATTCTGGAAGCTTCTAGAATGGATTTTGCAGTGGCAGAACCGCTCTTGTGAAGTGCATGAATCCCCTACCCTATGAAGCTAACCCCTTGATGTAAGGAACTATCCCTTTGAAGGAGGATTCTATCCCTTTATCCTTGGAACAGAAAACCTCCTCCTTTCTACTATAAAAAGAGGCATTGGGTAGCCTCAAAGGGAGTTCAAGCTTTTAGAATATTTGAAGTTAAGTGCTGTTGAGATTTAGACTTGGTTGACTAAGACTTTTGTGAGGAGAGATTACATACCTCTATTTGTCTTGGTTGGAGGAGTGCAGAACTTGTCAAAGTAAAAGAGATTCCTACTTCGGACCCCGGAAAGTCCTGTGCAACATCAAGGCTCAGGTTGTAAGGATTTTCTTCTTTTGAAATTAATACAAATATACTCATTTTTCTCAATAAGCTTTCAATCAATGGTTTATTTCATAGACTCCTTGATCACTATGATAAGCATGGTTTATGATGATTTCTATACAGGTGTTATGTAATAGTTTGCTTGTTTGTGACCGCAGGTTTACAAAGGAAACTCCTTCAAGTGCGCGAGGGACAACGACGACTTCAAACAAGCACTGGACAAATGGTAAGTCTTTTACACCTATATAGAGTTTTTCATAGATCATATATGCTTAGAGAAAGATTAGTTTATTTGGCTGTTTGTTGCTAGATACTTTAGTACTAGGGAGATCGGTCTTGTCCGTAAGACGGATTGTCCACACAACACATGCAACATGAATTAACAGAGATATATGAGGATATATCTAGGGGAAATAAACGGCTCAAAACCCTTCCTATCTTTATTGCATTAATCATAAAATATAATAATGTGATTAAGAATAAGTTACAAACATTCGGTATTCAAAAGGTAATAAGAGGAAGGTAAATGAGGGTCATGGTAATTAATGTCATTATTTTTAATTATTTTATTCAAAATAACATTTTGAATTTTAATTTTTATAAATTAAAATTGTTAAATGTGTAGTTAACTAAAATGTATTAAATTGCTATTCTAATTTTTAACATATTTAAAAAAAAAAATCAAAGTACAATGAGTTTTTATATATTAAGATTTACTCTATTTGTGCCAATAATGAATCTATCTCAAGTCCCAAACAAGATTCTTGATACACCGCTCAATCCCGGCTTCCCCTCTTCTTATTCTAGCTTGCACCTTGACTCCTTGCACAAGTTTAAATGAAAATTTAGAGTATTTTACACAATATCAAGAAAATTTCTAGAGTTGTTTTCTCAATAGACTTGTTTTACTACTCTTGAATTGATGAAAGGCACATTTTTTGCATATAGGAACATTTAGATATAATAAGAAAAATGTGACAATATACAAATGTGATGGTAAGTGTGCCCTGAATGTTGGCAATTTCATGGTTAATGTAGTATAATCTAAATGCAATTTATTTTTTCTTTACAAGATCAAGAATGTTATGCTTAGTAGCCAACACCACACAAAAAGAGATGTCCTCCAATTCAACAACTACTACCATGTATCTCTCAGTGTTGGAGTTCTTTTCTCAATAGCCTTGTTTTTTATTGCTCTTGAAGTGATGAAAATCATTTCTACCTATATTTTTTACTATTTGCACAAAGAACAAAAGTGACCAAATTCATATCAACTACTGAAATATAAATCAATTCCTTCTAATACACTTCAGAAATACTATGAAAAGTAAGTAGATTAAACAATATTTAGTAGGTAAAGAACCCACAAAGACAAAAACATACTTAGTGAGCATGAAATCAAATCAACATAAAATGGTTAACAACATCAATATAAAACCCTCGCCAATATGGAAGTGGGATTTTTATAAAATCTAGGTTCATTACAGTATTATATTAAGATTCTTGGGGTTGTAAAGAAGAGTACCTACAGAAAAGATAACATAGAACACCGCATTCTCAAGAGAAAAAAGCTTCATGCATGAATGCAACTGAATGTATCAAGTCAATCCGAACTCTCATCACCTAGCAATTGAAACAAGGAGATAGAAAGATATAAATTGAGAAAATTCTATTCTTCCTTTCCATGTAAGGAGAAATTGATGATGAAGTGCATGTGATGTTGCGATGTATTGTCTATCAGGAAGGTTGAAAAATTAATAAAGTATGAATATTTGAATAGTTTATAAAAGATGTTGAGTTTAGCCTCTAAAGAAGTAGTTATATGAAAGACATTTTACAACTTTAGAATATAAGGATTGATAATAAACAAGAAAAAAAAAACAATATAAATTAAAGATCTAAATGGTTTAAAGTTTACATATGTTGTTGAATTTTTCCTCTGAGGAGCTATATAAAAAATGAAAAATGTTATTATCAAGTTGACAAAAAGTTGTATCATTTTTTGACATTTTTTATTATTAAGTCATGAAATATTCCAAATAAAAGTAATCAATTAAGATGTGAATAATCCAAATAAAAATAATTAGTAAAAAATAATTGAGAAAGTATATCAAAAATATAATTTTGTAAATTTTTCAAATAAATATATATTTTAAGAAAATGTAACAAAAAAAAATTGAAAGAAAAAAATGTTTACAAAAATAATAAAACTTAAATATAATAAAAACATAAAATTAGATAATAAAAGATATTTCAAACTTTCATGAAACCTTACACAAAGTGACCATCAAAGTTTTTTAACGATAAAAATTTATTAATGAATATTTTTATGGAATTTTTTCTTATGAGCCACTTTGTAGATAGAAATTCTTTTATTTCTAAACTTTATATGAAAATAAAACATTTCTATACAAAAATAAAACTCGAGTGAAAATAAAATAAATAAAATTTCATAAAATTTACCACTATCTTCTATGCTTCTCTTTTATACACTCCCACCATACGACATTCCCTTTGCAACATGTGGTGCAATGAACCCCCATACATAGTGTTGGACCTCACAGGTATTTTAGTGCACATAGAATACTACCCTAAAAATTTTATACTCCTGATCAATTAAGAATAACCTAGGATGTCTAGAGTGGATTCCGAGGTGGGTGGTACAAGAATTGAGGATTGTTTTTAAAGAGTAAGGGAATTTAGATCATTTTTTTTGTATGACTTACAATGCTGCTATTATTAGGAATAAATTAATATTAAGGTAGGAATATAGGTGAAATAATGTTAATGAAGTAGGAACCCAGAAGACACAAATCATTTGGATTTGTTAAAACTGAGCATGCTAAACATGAATCTCAAGGCAGTCCATCGATTCCAAGTTACATGACTGCTATTGAGTGGACAAAAGAAAACCTTCATAGCCATTCTCCAAAGTCAAGTGCAGATGTTTAGGAGAAGGGAAATCCTATAATATGGAGACATTGTCTTCCAACAACATCTAATGGGAAACCTAATTTTGTATCATTAAGGACTCAAATATTGTTCCCTTAATTTAAATCAACTAGGGGTTACATAAAAATTGATCGATTTCATGGCACTAGTAGGAAGTCAATTCTTTCATGATTTGGAGATTTATCTTTATTCACCTTTATTTGGAGAAATTTTTTTAAGTGCTGATATTTTTTGAGTTTAGATTAAGTTTGCTAGGATTTATATTCATTATAACTATATCGTGAGCCCTAAATGCACCAAATTATGCTGAATATACAAAGAATATACTATGTTTCAAATTAATGATGTCACTGCCAGCGTACAATTTTATGGGTTCACATGGGACAACTAATTCATTGAATGTTAACTCTCAAATTGAAGATTTATTTTTAGCTTCAAAATGCTTTGAGAAGGTTTTGGATAGTATTCATGCTTTGAGCTAATATCTATTTGACTTTATGATGTATAGTAATATGAGTTTGACTTCATAGCTAATGAATTGTACTTGAGAAACCACAACCAAAATTTTCTTAGAAGGACATCGATGGATGTCATAAAATAATTTGGACTTTCCAATCACTAATTCTCATGGGAACACAAAGGTCACTATGTTCAATTTCCACATGCATGTTGTTTCTTCGTCCAACTTTTTTTGTCAAATTTATCTCTATGTTTCTTGTCTAAAATGTCAAATTCACAATAACTTTTTCATGTTTTTACCAGTCAGATAGACGAGTAGGTTATATAAATTTTGCGGAAATTATTTTTAAGTCAATGTGAGGTACAATTTTTCATTTATAACAACAATATTTTCATTCTGGTGCTTATGGAAAACACTCACTTGATTTTTAACATAAAATAGTTTAAATGTTGTTGAATGATCTCTACATTATTTTATTTTTCCTGAGATGGGTTAAATTTTCTTAAGCATAAATTGTTTGAATAAAACAGGAAAATTGAAGACACCAAAGATATTAGTGGTAAGGAGAAACACGATCTTTTGGATAGTATTAAGGATCATGACGGAAATAATATAAAGATGACTCAATAGTCAAAGAGAAACATAAAAAATATTCTCAAGAAGAGGTATAATTGATGATATTCTTGGGTTAAATTTCCATATTGGAGATATATGTTGTTTTATTCAAGGGTAGATCTTAATTCACATAGAAATTCAAAATTTATTTACAAATTTTTTATAGCCCTTTGTAGACACATGTTTCAAGCTATAAAAGAATTTATTTGTACTGATTAAGGTTTTCTATAGTAGGAGGAAGTTATCAAGAACAAATATGGGGGAATTGTACAAAAAAAACCTCTAATTTCGAAGGTGCCAAATCATGATCTATTTGTTTATTTAGGAGGCATTCATGTTGGCATAATCATACAAGGTTTTTGACTTCAACAAAGGCCTCATTATTTTTAAGTCTCAAGGAAGCAATATGGCAGTAATATTTCATTGTAAAATGATTGATGGATGTCATAAAATAATTTGGACTTGCCAATGAATAAATTCTCGTGGGACCACAAAGGTCACTTTGTGAAATTTCCACATGAATGTTTTTTCTTCATCTAAATTTTTTTGTCAAATTTATCCCCATGTTAGTTACTCTAAAATGAAAAATTCACAATAAATCTTTTAGATTTTCACCAATCAAATAGACGACTAGGTTATATAAAATTTGGGGCCATTATTTTAAAACCAAGGTGAGGTGTGGGATTTTAAGGCAAAAAAAGTAGTATATTCATTGTGGTGCTTATGGACCACACTTGCTTGGTTTTTAAGATAAAATGCTTTAAATGTTGTTGAATGATATCTACATTAATCTCAACTCCATGACGTGGCTTACAATTATTTAACTAGAATATGTTGGATTAAAACAAGAACATAGCAGAAACGAAGGATATTAGTGGTAAAGAGCAATGTGATCATAGGTAAGTCAACAATCAAAAGAGAAACACATACAATTTTATCAAGAAGAGGTGTAGTTGATGCTATTCTTGGGTTATATTTCCAAATTGGAGATATGGACATTTTTTTTCAAGGGTAGATCTTAATTTACATAGAAATTCAAATTTATTTACAAAATTGTTGTAGGCCTTTGTAGACACATGTTTCAAACTATAAAAACCAAAATGACCCTTGATTCCAAAGGTCACAAATCATGATTTAATTTTTTTTATTTACGAGGCATTAATGTTGGCATAATCAAATAAAGTGTTTAATTTCAACATATGTCTCATGATTTGTAAGAAGTAGTGTTGCAATAAGATTTCATTGTAGCATGGTCCTTGCCTTTTGTTGATATTTTCTTGTCTTAGATATCATTTTTTTGGGATTCAAGTACGTTAAGTAAGTCATCCATCTATGACCATTTTCATGAGAGGTAGTTGTCAAAGAAACATTAATTAGTGCTATATACTATTTCTTTGAGACATTTCCTCTGCAATGTCTGATACAATTGCTAGTTATATATATATGAAATAATCTCATGCACATATATATAGACGTATAATGTGAAAAAAGTAATATAATTTAAGTTTTCTAATTATTACTCTTCGATAAGCATATATTCTAATTAATTTGACCCTAAATTTTGTGAAATTATAAATTTAAATTATATAATATTTAAAATTAAAATATCCCAAAAAAAAAATACTAAATCCATTTTTATAATAAAATATATGTTTAATTAAAAAAATAAAAATAAAACTACTCATAAAACTAAATAAATATCTTCACCAATATAATCATCCAAAATCATGCAACACATTCTAACGCATATAGACTGGACTGGATAAACTTCGTGTAGCAAAAACACATAGATGTATAATGTGAAAATTGTAATATAAATTAATTTTTTCTAATTCTTACTCTACCGTAAGTATATTTTCTAATTAATTTCGCCGTAGATTTTGTGAAACTATAAATTTAAATTATATAATTTTTTAAATCAAAATATTTCCAAAAAAATACTGAATCTATTTCTGTAATAAAAAATATATTTAAATTAAAAAATTAAAATAAAATTACTCATAAAAATAAATATACATCTTTCCCAATATAATAATCCAAAAACATGCCACACATTCCAACACATAAACTAACATTGACTCGATAAACCCTTGTGTAGCAAAGCACAAAAACATGCAACACATTCCAAAACATATATACTGAGTTGGACTCGATAAACCCTAGTGTAGCAAAACATAAGGTGATGCAACACATTCTGACAAATATATATTGAGATGGACTCGATAAACTCTTGTGCTTTGAACATATATACTGAGTTGGACTCGATAAACCCTAGTGTAGCAAAACATAAGGTGATGCAACACATTCTGACAAATATATATTGAGATGGACTCGATAAACTCTTGTGTAGCAAAACAGAAGGTAATGTCGATGGTAATGGACATCGACCTCCCACCGTTTTGTCCCATGTACATGGTAATGGATATCGACCTTATAACGAGGGATACTGTGAGAGAAGTGTATCCCAATACATGAACCATCTCATGATAGTTTGATAACAATTTTAAGTGGACGATTGCGCACCAAATTCTTGTGGGATTATTTTGGGTTTGAAAAAACACTATATATCAAAGCCATATTCAGTTTTCTCAATAAAATAGTTTAAAAATTTTCCATTGTTTGTTGTTATTTTAAATATTTTGATAACCACATTTATAAAATTAAATCTCTGGAACATATAATTTTTATGTTGTTATTAATTCAAATATAATGAAAAGAAATTAAGAGTAAAATTTACAATTATTTCATCATATGTTCGTACTACATAGTATATATACTATATCATCAATATACAACTTATTTTTTTACCTAAATCTGAAATCCATCCAAATTAAACCAAAAAAAAAAAAACTTTACAAACCCACTTTGCAAACACCGTGATATGAGGTGTTGTGACTCCCTTGTTGTGCCTGGTGCAACGAACAAGGGGACTATCATCCCCCTTACGTGTGACTATTTCTGGAAAGAATATAACATTCACCCAACATTCTCCTACTTTTTGTTTTATTTTCCACGTAGGGGGTCACACGAGATCTTAGTCATTGGTTCAGCCCTACATTGACCATTTTTATCTACACTAAGAAAACTTCTCAGTGCTCGCGTACTTTTTCAGTGCATCTGCAAAATTCTTCAAAGTGTCCACCTTTACCAGCAACACCTTTTTTTCCTCAATCATATCCCTCAAAATGTGATACTGAACATGAATTTTCTTTTCCTTTGAATGATAAAAAGGGTTCTTTGCCAATAAAATTGCACTTTGGCTATCACAATCTATCCTTGTAGCTTGTCGTACCAACCCCACACTTGAGCAAAATCTATGCAACCAAATTGTTTCCTTTCTTGCTTTAGTGGCTTCCATATATTCAACTTATGTAGTTGAAAGAGACTCTACAAACTATCTTTTTCTCATCCAAATGACTGCTCCTCCAAATAGGTTAAACACATATCCACTTGAATATATTTCTTTGATCTAGATCTCTAACTCAATCTACATCAACAAAGCCATGGATTTCCAAAACTATATCCAATCCTAGTGTTCCTTGGTATCACAAACCATAATCACTAGTGTCATGCAAATACCTAAAAACCCGCTTCACTGTTGTCCAATGCACATTCCCTGGTTTTGACATAAATCTTCGCAATACTCCCACTACATATGAAATGTATTGTGTAGTACAGACCATTGCATACATCAGTCTATCAAATCCACTTGAATATGGAACATGGGACATTTCCCCTTCCTCTTCTTTTGTCTTGGGACACTGTTCAACATATAACTTTACACCTACAGGAATAGAAACCTTCACTGGTTTATTATCCTGCATATTAAACCTCTACAATATTGTCTTGACATACTTCCTCTGGTTTAACCAGAATTTCCTCTTTGCCCAATCTCATTTAATTTCCATGCCCAAAATATAGTTTGCAGCACCAAGATCCTTCATGTTGAATTTGGAGGACAATTGGGTATTCAAATCCTGGATAATTTCTTTGTCATTTCCAATGAGAAACATCTCATCCACATACAAGACCTAATAAATAACACGGTCACCAATTAATTTAAAGTATACACAGTGATCTATTTTTCTTCAGGTGAATCCAACTTCCATTATATATGTATCAAATTTCTGATACCACACCCTTGGTGACTATTTTGACCCATACAAAGACTTTTTTAATCTGGATGCTAGCTCTTTATTACCCATCACCACAAAGCCTTCAAGTTTCTTTGTGTAGGTATCTTCTTTCAGATCTGTGTGAAGAAATGTTGTATTCACATCAATCTGTTCTACCTGAAAATGAAAAGCAGCAATAATAGATACAAGTAATTTAATACAAGCTACCTTGGAGATAAGAGAAAAAATATCACCAAAATCTATTCCTAACACCTGCGACTAACCTTTTTCTACCAACTGAGCTTTGTTTTTCTCCACCTTCCCTTTTGCATTGATCTTCTTCTTAAACACCCATTTGATGCTAGTGGGTTTCCTTCCAGTTGGAGACTCCACCAGATCCCAAACCTCATTTTTGTCCAAATATGCCATTTCATCAATCATGGACACCTTCCATATTTTTCCATCCTTTCAGTGTACTTCTTCCCTAACAGTTTAGGGATCATCATCAGTAATAGATAAAGAAAAATTTGAATAGAAATCAGATGGATTATACCTTTCTGGCTTCCTTCTTTCTTGAACTGATCTTTTCAAAGCTAGAATTTGTGGCTCCTCCTCTTTTGATTCTCGTTTTGTTGTAGAGTTTGATTCTTCCTCATTTAACTCAAACTGCATCTTCTTAGTTTCCTCTGGTAGGACTTTATGTTTCACCTCTCTAAACACCACTTCTCGTTTGTACACAGCCTTCGATGTTTCTGGGTTCCAAAGATTATAACCTTTTAAACCATCGTTATACGGAATAAAGATGCACCTCTCATATTTACTATCCAACTTGGTTCTTTTCTCCTTTGGAACATGTACATATGCATCACATCCAAATGCCTTCACATGTGAAAGAGAGGGTTTCTTACTAGTCCATACCTAATGTGGAGTCTTATCATCTATTAACTAGGAAACATGCAATCTCCATCACCTCTGCCTAAAATTCTTGTCCCAACCGAACACTACCGAGCATGCTTCTTGCCTTTTTCGTCAACATACTATTTATTCTTCCTACAACTCAATTTTTGTAAGGTGTGTATGGAGTAGTATCCTACTATGCTATACCACACTTCTTACAAAAATCTTCAAATTCCTTCTCGAAGAACTCTCCACCATTATCTATCCTCGACAACTTCTTCTTCTTCTTGTCTAGTTTTCTACCAAAGCCTTAAATTATTTAAACCTGTCAAAGAATTCATATTTTTTCCTGAAAAAATATATCCATGTATTCCTTAAGAATTCATCTATAAATGATACACATTACACAAAATTACCCAGTAATGGAACCGACACAAGTCCAAACACATCATTGTGCAAAAAATATAAGATCACTTTTTCCCTCTTAACACTAGAAGGGAAAGTCACTCAATTATGTTTCCCATATACACAATGCTAACATAAATAGAAATCCAGAGATAGATTATACATACATTCTACCATACCATTACCATGAAGTATTTGAAGGCCCTAATATCATATATGTCTAAGACTTTGATGCCATAGCATGTTATTTTCTCCATAGACTAGAATGTTTTTTGCTCCACTTTCAGGAACCACAGAGTTGTTGCACCCATCAATACTAAGTGCTACCAAAAATATTGTACATATTTCCAATCGAAACTCCTTGCATAATACCAGTGCTCCCCAAACCATATTACAGATATCCTTCTTGAACATTGTTTTTACACCTTCATAATCCATCTTTCTTATTGAAATAAGATTTATGACCAATGCGGGAATATGAAAAACACAAGGAAGTGTTCTAATCCTTCCACTTTGCAACTTCGGCTTGATCTTTCCACATTTAACGATTTTGGCCTTCCTATCATCCCTTATTAAGATATGACCACCATCATATTTCTCATACTCGTAGAACCATTCCCTATGGGAAGTGAAGTGAAAGGATGCATCTAAGTCAATCAATCATGCCTCATGATCTACATGTATTTGAAGAAGAAGAAGAAAGTACACATCCCCAACTTCATTTGAGGTGGTTTTCGCCTATGTAGAAGGAGCATCACCTGCCCCTTTTATTTCTTAGGAGATTTAAATCTATAATCCTTTTCGAGTATCCCTTCCTTTTCGCATTTCCAATGCACATTTAAAGGTTTTCCTAGATATTTAAATGTACCTCTAGATTTACATCTCCCACTGAAGGAATTATTTTTGTTTATGTTGTGGGACCATCCTCCTATAGACAAGGCATCTCCATTTTGTATCACCATATTTTTCTGTCTCATTTCTTCTGATAGCAAGAATGAGACTATTTCATCAAACTTCAAGGTAGTTATATTGGTACCTATGGAAACGAGACTATATCATGAATTTGATAGAGAACACAACAAATTGATGCACTTATCCTTGTCTGAAATTTTAATATCAACATACAAAAACCGACTTACCATAGTATTAAAGGCATTCAAATGTATGTCACCAAGTCTCCATCCCTCATCATCATGTTATGCAATTTTTTCCATAGGAAAATTTTGTTTGTTGGAGAGAGATTGATACAAACTCCCTAACTTGTCCCACAAAGCCTTCATCGTAGCTTCTCCCGATACATTAAACAATACTAAACCTGCGATAAAAAACCATATTGTGCTCTTTTCTTTCCAATGCGATTTATCCCAATGTTCATCTAACATGGTCGTTGTTTTAGTACCCAGATCTACTGTGATTTAATGATCTTTAACCACCAGCAGATCCTCCATTTTGAGCTTCCATAACTTAAAAATTCGACTATTAAATTTATCGATGTCTATCTTTATATTGTTCGTTATATTCTTTCACCACAAGAATCGATCCCACATATCTCCCACTGAACAAGATCTACCATAGGCCCAAGTAACACACGTGAGTAGAAAACACATTCTGTTGAAGCCGAAACTACTTTGAAAATTATACCAGATGTAGGAATTAACACTGTACATAAACTACTTGCAAACGAATTATTAAAACAAAAAATATACAATGGTGGGAACATAAAACATAAAAAAAATATATGCAGATATTTTCTCTAGATCTGAAAACTAGGATTACCATATTGATTTTTCATTATATTCCTTTCAATGTTACAATACATATATATACATGTTGAAGAATTCATAAAATCCAATCCATTAACTGTGGATTAGAACATAACCATAGTTCCCTTGAACAGATCCACAAAATACCATGGGGAGAAAACCATCATGCCCAAAACCATGTGCAAAACCTATGCACAAAACCATAGGTAGGTTCATCCAACTATTATCGGGTCCAAAAAAGTTTTTCTATTTCCCCCTTGCAAACCCCCTCATAGGGGGGGTTGTTCCCAGCGCAATGAACAATGAGTATTTCTGCCCCCTTGTGAACCCCCACAGCGTGTGTGGCTAGTAATGGAAAGCATATAACTCACACCCAACAATTATGTTGATTTCCATAAACCACTATGCCATGATTCCAATCTCTAACATCGATGGCATCCATACAAGCCATTACTACCATGGATATAGGGAGCTCGACCAAGGCATTGATTCAAAATAAAGAGAGCTCTCTTAGGTCATGAAATTTCTATCAAGCTAGATGAAAACCATCGATTTCTTCAATAATAATGGAATAATTGCAATGTTTTCCCACCTTGAAGAAAATGTATAGATTCTAGGCAATTTGATTTCAAGGAAAACACTTAACATGATAAAGGTAGAATTTATCCACATAGGTTGATAAATTGCAACATTTCACATGTTCATATGGTATAAAGCATTTCCAGGTTAATTTTTCTTACAACATTTTCACATGTACAATAGATATCAAGCATTCTTAGGTTAATGTTTCATTATATAATATAGAATATTTGATATCATGTATATTGTAGGATTTTTTTTTCTCAATTCTCTTTTAATACAAGTATTATTATTTCTAAGAATGTTTGTTTGATCCATATTTATTCTCCTTTAAATATGGAAAAAATCTAGTTTTTTACACTCAATATTTTTTGTTTACTTATATAATTTTAGAAAATTTGTATTTTATCTAAATAAACTTTGTTTAAGAGTGTAAGATTTTGTGATCCATAACATATTAAAATAAATCTTTTGGGAAATCACATGACAAATATTGAAAAAAATAAAAATCACTTTGTTTAAATAATGAAATAAATTGAAATCGTGTTTTTCAAGATGAAAAGTATAGAAACTCTAGACTTTATTTTGAAATCAATTTTTTAAAGATGTGTAATGTACAACGCTTGGTAAAATAGGTTCGAAAGTAACAAGTCTCATGTCTTAATTAACAAAATTGACACAACAACATAAATGAGGAAACATCATCGTGAGGTGAAAAACAATGATTGGATCACAAGATTTAGGTGGAACAAAATTATTAGATCATTCCTTCAGATAATTTGGATTATTTGATATTGGCATGAGAGAAATGAAAGTAATATCATTAAATGCAACTAACATCCTCTTAGAAAAATTGTATTCTTCGCTCACCTTAATTATATCATCTTATATAATTTCATTAAAAAATAAAAGTATGATAGTCCACCTTCTAAACTAGGAATTTTGTCCGTATTAAACCAATGTACACTAGTTGGAGCTAATCTTTTGAACCTTCCTCCAACAAATTCACAGTTTCCTATTCATTCACAAATTTTTACCATGAGTTGATTCCTATAATTTTTCCTCTCTGAAATCACTTTTATGGGTGAAATAAAACATAATTATCTAACAAATATTAAATTTTCCAATTCGAGGAAGGATTTCCAAGTGAAAATTTTCTAGACGGACTGGGAAGTAGAAAAGGGGATGTATGAATTTCAAAGATGGGTAAATGCATGGAAGGTGAACTAGATCATATAAGGGACTAGGAAGTAGAGAAGTGATGCTATAAATTGAAATTGAATTTGTATTAAAGATTAATGGGCATTCTAATTGGTATTACAGGTACATTTGTAGTGTTTTGGTAAAAAATGAGCTAAAATTGTTCGTTGAAGAATCACTGAGTGAAATGGAAAAAATGGTTAGAAATTAGAGATGGGAAGCACTCAAGACAACAAGCATGCCATAGTGAATTAAGGGCAATATGATTCATATATATCCACTTAAGAATATGACTGATTATTGGGGTATTTTTCCATCTTTACTTTTTGGGTAAGAAAACATGAATAGATTGTAAATGTAAAGGAATTATATGCATAAAGCTTGCTAATAAATTGGTGTTTGGGATTAGAACACCTAGGATAGTGTTCCTCTAAGGAGTTGTTGTTTTTGATAGACCCTCTAGCTAATACCTCTTGTAAATACTATTAAGAATTGCAAACTCATGTAAATAATGTGGAAAGGTAAACACATTAACTAGTTGAGGAAGCATAATGGATTTAGGGGACTTAGGAGGAGGAGTTGTTTTTAAAGCCAAACCAAAAATTTATTTGATCACCTAAATCCCTGTTTTCCTAATGAAAGTTTTGGGTAGTCATTGAATGGATAATATTGGTCTCCTAAGAAGAGGATGAGTTTGCATAATTTCCTGGTATCATGTGTTAACGTTATCAACAACCAAGACGAGCATTGTAGGAGATATGTGCACTATCGAATGGGAATTAGGTAGAAGGAAGACGGGTTCAAAACTAAAAGATGAGGAGGAGCACACTGAGTAGGGGAATTAGATTTTGGACTTGACAGTGGACATGGAACAACCTGGAATATTAATCTCACTTTAGGCCTATTTTTTGCACTCATGGGATGTAATCTATGTGTTTTGGTGAGTCTTGTGCTTGTTCTTATGTTTTACTTGTTGAGTCTTGAAATCTGCATTTGTACTGTATTATTGAGGCTCGTGTGAGAGCTTGCATGTTGTGTTCGAGAGATGAGCTCATTGGAGCAATATCATTGTAGTGTTATCCAAGTTGATAAACCTATGGGGCTTACCTATTGATCATCACTAAAGTAGTTTCTTGCCTTAGGGCTACTAAACCTATAGGAAACTTGTTGAGTTGAGAAACTACTATTCATGATGAGACACTTAGGCACTATCTAGAACCGATAAATATTGATTGTAGTCTTGGGTGCGGATAAAAATGGTGTTAGTATCGACTGATAAAATACTTAGAGAAGTGGACTCATTACCCCTATAGTAGCTAATTCAAATAATAAACCTTCAAATTTATGTATACATCCATATTCATAATTGAACTGAGACTCTTCATGCCTATTTTAACATCTAGTGTTGACACCTAATCCTAAGGAGTTGGGTGAGATTGTATATTATTGTAATTTAGTAAATAAGAAAGGCCAAGAGTCATTGGGAAGTGAATCCCAATAGCCTCACCTCCATGTATAAGTACACAGACATTCTCCATCTAATACACATTGATTTTTGCAGAGTTACCTCCTCGTCAGACATGTTATTAGAGCTAGCCCCATTTTTTGCATTCCTTCCTTTGGTGTAAATCCCTCATGTTCTGCATTTTTGCAGGCTGTCATTGTGCATTCAATTTTCTGTTTACTCCTCTTGCCATTCTGCAATTCTGGAAAATTTTGAGTTTTTTTCACTGCAAATTCTGCGATTTTTTTTCTACACATTCTGCCTATTGTTTCTGCACACTACTGTGTAATTTCTGCTCAAATCTTGAGCACAGTTAAATTTAATGTACATTTTTTTTTTTTACTTTTCACACTCATTCACATTCATTCCCATTCGATGTGCAAATTATAGACCCTCACGTCCATGCTCACATCTCTCAAATTATAGTCCCTCACCTCGCAACGCCCTCCCCTCACATCGCTCGGCCCCCTCACCCACTCCACCTCACCCCCTCACACAACTCACCCACCCCTCACCCCTCACCCTCCCCTCCCTGCTCACTCCCACACAGCACCCTGCCCTCTCACCCCTCGCCCTCTCCACCCGCTCGCTCACTGCACTCTTTCCCCCAACCCCTCGCTCTCCCCTCCCTGCTCACTCTCGCACAACAACCTGCCCCCTCGCCCAACCCTCCCTGCTCACTCCCACATAGCACCCCACGCCCTCAACTCTCACCCTCACCACCAGCCCGCTCACTGCACTCTTGCCCCTGACCCCTGACCCTCCCCTCCCCATTCACTCTCGCATAGCACCATGCACCCTCACCCCTCGACCTCCCCACCTGCCCGCTCACTGCCCACCCGCCTGCCCACCCCTCATCCTCCCCACTCCCATCTCATGGCCGCTCGGACCTCCCATCCCTTTCCTCCCCTCCCATGCAGATTCTCTGTGTTCCCTTTCATTTCAGCCTATTATTTTTAATAATTTTTTTACAGTTTGGCCTCCCCCGGAAATCACTTCCCTCAGTAATCACCTCCCCCAGTAATCACCTTCCCCAGTAATCAACTTCCCTAGAAAATACGCCCTAGAAATACCCCAAACTTTTTACAATATATATATATATATATATATATATATATATATATATATATATATATATATATATATATATATATATATATATATATATATATATATATATATATATATATATATATATATATATATTTATGAGGTGAAGCGAGGTGGTTTTTACCTAGAAAGTTTTTCCTTCAAAAGAATACATTCTCTCATATCTATTGTAGGATTTGTTCCCTCCGGCAAGGAGAACTATCCTGAATGGTCTCGGAAAGTCAGGATAATCCTTTTTTGATAATTATTCTTGTTATTATTTTTTTGAGAAATTTCTCATGCTTTACCCACTAGATTAGTAGGTTGTGTCCAACACGCTTGGATTAGTGGGAAGGAATGGTTCGTAGTTGATAAGTATGTTATGATGATGCTCCCAAGAATTGGTGCGCATTAGTGAAAAAAAGAAGAGAAAAGTTGAAAATGATAACTCTTATAGAGCATGTATGAGGACATGATGAGATAAATATACTTTTGAATATAGACACAATATAAAAATAAACCAATAGTGCTGATAAGGGAATATGATAAAAATATAAAAGGAAAAGTAATTTGAATGAAGAAATTTCTTTGGCTAAGTTTTGGAACTTCTGGTTTCAATTTTATGCCTACTACAGGGACACAAGAGGTTCTCTAACCTTAAAACTATGTGAATGAGTTATATTTCATGGATATGTTGATGATGAAATGAATGTATCGAATGTCATTGTATTTGAAAAGTTATTGATATAAATAATTCTTGTGGAAGGAAGAGTGATTATGGTTAAAAAAATTGATGAATATATGAATGACATGTTTCGGATAATGTAATGAGGTTATATAATGAGATTCACGGTTATGTGGAACCCATTGAGAATATAGTAATTATTTTTGTTAATTATTATTATTATCATTCATTTATAATATCATGTACCCACCTGTATATTATGTTTATGATAGGGAAATGTTTATTGTTTTATGAGTAGATATATTAACTACTAATTGACATCCTTGTTGAAAGGATGGGCATGCATGCCACTGAGTGATTCCACTTGTGGTTAAGAAAACACTCATTTCATATATATTGGTTACTTCCACTACCTAGGTTCTAAAAAACAACACCTGCCTTGTCAGAGTTATGATTCAAGACAAGTAGACTACCTGAAATGTGGGGTTTCTTGAACCTAGAGGATAATTAGACTACCCAAAATATAGGGTTTCCTAAGTCTGAGGAGACTCTGATGACACTGGAGATTATTATGGGAGCTTTGGTAATGGAAAATGATGAAAAATGATATTCTTGTTCATATAAGACTACCTACATGGTAGTGCCCACACTTGTTAGGAGGTGAGTGAGAAAGGGGGGGGGGTGGCTTATTTAGACTTTTATGAAAATATTTTGTGGATTATTATGAGAATTAATAAGTACTAGCCTTGGGGATTATAAACACTTAGAAAATTGGAGTTAAATACTAAACCTACTAATGGCCACATGAGGTTATGTTGAGAAGTTTCCTTGGGGATGAGAAACACTCAGATGGCTAAGATTGAAGACAATATTAAATATTGAATGGAGTTATATTGAGTGTTTCCATTGTGTTGGGTATATTTTATATTCTTTCCATCAGTAGGCCTAGGTGTTTTTATGTTGTGTCAAGTGTAGTGGGAGGCGGCACAAGGATGGGTGACATTCCCACCTGCACGGGATCCGAGGAAGTGACCATAGAACTATTTTTTTTATGTGGACCCAATAATAGCTGGGTGGAGCCAAAGATGGTGGGCATATCTAAGGATGGGTCCAGACCCAAGGATGGTGGGATAACCTACCCATGGTTTTGTACATGGTTTTTGCGTGCTGTTTTGGGCATGTTGGTTTTTCCCAGTGGTATTTTATAGATCTAGTCAAGGGAACTATGGTTATGTTCTAATATAGGGTTAATGGATTGGGCTTTATGAATGCTTCGACACATATATAATGTATTATAACATTGAAAAGAATGTAGTGAAAAATCAACATGGATTTCCAAGTTTGGGTTCTAGGAGAAAATATTTTTGTATACTTTATGTTCTTTCCATTGTATATTTTTCTATTTAAATAATATGTTTGTAGGTAATTGTTGTAAAAGGTTAAAACCTACAACTTGAAGATCATAAGCACTTAGATCGCTATGTTTGAGGATGAATTTAAATATTGTAGGAGGCATAACACCATTGTGTGTTTGGTTGGTCTGGAAACCATTTAGTGCATAAAATTCAAAAGAAAGCAAAGATAAACTACAGATAAGTACTAGTTGTTCAATTTAATGCATTTCTAATTGATACCATGATTTAATTTAGTTCAAGTTCTAATTTTCATTGACCTGAAACTGTGATGTAATCTAATTTTGTTTTTCATATGAATTGAACTAAAAATTTATGGTCACAACCTGAAGATTAAATATGATGTTAAAGGCATGTTTTAAATTAGTTTGGAATTTATATATGGTGAATATCATAAACTCATGTGTCAATGGTGTACGAGAATAAATTAACTTGTAACACAAGCATATGAGGCTCAATGCATTTCAAACAACAACAAATTAAATATATCAGAATCTGTATCAATGAGCTCGAGTTGAAGAGTTCAGAAAAATGGTTATTGTTCTGACGCTAGGGCTCAATTATATGAAATGATTTACTTGAGATATTCCTTTAATGATGTGACTATGTTAAGGCTGGAAGGTTGCTTGGTAATGAATACCTTTTTATCTATAAAATACTATGGATATTTCATTACATATTTTTTCATAATAGATCTAATAAAATTATACTTAAAAATCCAAAACATACACTATTACAATTTTATTTGTCTTTAAAATTATAGATTTTTAGATTCTTGTTAATAGCATATGCAAGTGAATTAAAATTTTGCAAGAAATAGAGAACAACTAGATAAACTTTCAGACACACTTTTTTCAAAATATATGATGTAAGAAACCATTTCGGGAGAAAAACCCAGCTGGAAAGAGAGGTCACTCAGCTCTCTTTCTCTAAATAGAATATGTCTCATACTAAAAATAACTATGTCATGTTGTATGCAACTACTGCAATGCGCAAATACTCTATATGTGCTCTATCTCTTATCTCTCTCAACTAATTTTACTTGGCTATGGAGCAAATGAAGTTGAAATAATGGAACCCGTTTTCCTCCTAGTGTCCCGATTATAACACAACCTCGTTTCCTACTAGTGGTTAGGTTTTCTTGAGAAATCCAATAGGGTGGCAAGTTAATTTATTTATCTTATTATGAAATTATCTTGTGATGTTTGATTATTACTTTTTATTCTTTCAATTTATCTTATTCTTATCATCAATATAAATTCCAATCAATACATAAAGGAGGACATGAGATGTAGGT
This sequence comes from Pinus albicaulis, assembly GCA_034641835.2. Taxonomy (NCBI): domain Eukaryota; kingdom Viridiplantae; phylum Streptophyta; class Pinopsida; order Pinales; family Pinaceae; genus Pinus; species Pinus albicaulis. The sequence goes on along the minus strand of CM076579.1, from coordinate 423,748,703 downwards.
ATGCAACAAGGGAAAAAACCTTACATAGGCGAAAAATCAGTCAAGAATTCTTCCTTTAGTATATTGAAAAAAATGGAGATGACCAAGAGCCTCACAACTTAGAAAAAAGACTTCTTCCATCCATCAAATCAACCTTGTTAGAGTATGCTTCATTTCGGAGTCTTGTAATCAATATTTCATTCTTCAATACTTTGTTCAACAATCCTACAATTATTTACAATATTTGGTACTATTCTCCAATCTTGAAATAATGGCATACATCGGTTCTTTTTTAGCTCAATATATTCTTGTCATGCGTCGATCATGTGGAAGCATGTTGTTGTATCCCTAATCATGATTCTATCATACTTCATTATTGTTCTACTCTAACACCCTCTTCCCACATCTACCAAGGTAACAAGACAATCGAGGTAAACATATGATGAGAGGCTATTATGATGAGATTCAACCTTGTAGGTGACATTAATGAAGTGGAATCGATGAAACACATCACACTGAGATTATACATCAACAATAACACCCCAAAAAACCAATATAACCATTTAGGAATCCCGCCCTTGGGTCCCATTGATATTTTGAGCTCTTAGACCTCTCAATGCATGCGGAAGCCTACATGCTTGCGTTTGGGAGGCTCTAGACACATACACAAGCCTGCATGTTTGCGTGTAAGGACTATTTCCAGTAATGTTGTGCATTAGGGTAAATTTGAGGTCTAAAATGGGCCTCCTAAGGAAATTATAAAATAATAGGGAAAATGATCAAATATGATTTGATTACATCATCAAATTTTAGAGGGAAAAAATAAAAAAATATTTTTTCAACTCATACTTTTAACTTATCTCCTTATGTGTTTACTCAAATTTCAACCGGGAACACTTGTTGGATGTATAATTTTATTCCTCATCCAAGGATTACCCATTTTTCATACTTTCGAAGGACTCTAGTACACGAAAAATGAGAAATACATGAAAAATATCATTGCAATCACATTTTTTCATCTATTTCTCATTTTTCGTATAGCAGGGTCCATCGAAAGTATGTAACATGGGTACTCCTTGGATGAGAAATTAAAATTTGCATCCAATGAGTACTCCTACTCGAAATTTGAGTAAAACCTTAGGGAGATAAGCTGAAAATGCGTGTTAAAAAGGTATTTTTATTGTTTTATTATTTTCTAATATTTTTATTTTTTACCCAAAAATGGTGAATCATCACCCATGGTTGACATAATCATATTGAATCCTATTGGTTCATATAAATTTTATCTTGTTTGTACTCTTTTCATAGGAGGCCCATTTTAAACCTCAAAATTTCTTCGATGGCGAGAGTCCATGATATTTAAGGCACTTTTTTAGCCCAAAATTACAACCACTACCTAGAAATTGTGGTAACTTTTGGAATCCATTAAACACATGATGAAAAGGATACTAAACCAAAAACTAACTCTAGGACTAAGCCTAACAATCCCTAACCAATACTAAAATTTTGTCAAACACTTGGCATCAAATGAAATCTACAGGTATAAATAATAGGTCTAAGCATAAGGGTATCATACCTATATTAGAATCACCAATAAGCATTTTTACCTTACATCATGAGCTACATTATCATCTATTAGGTCATATATATATTTTTCATTCATTTTTAAATAAAAACGTGAGGAGATCCATACATCATTAGTATCATAATACATGCTTACAACTAGCATAATAACCACAAAAATACCATGGATACATCAACAATAGAATCCACCTATAAATCAGTAAATTTACACATCAAATACCAAGGGAATGAATTTCTCACTAATGAATGTAAAAACCAACCAGGGATGGGACTACTACATTCCACCCGACCATAGATTGGCTGAGCTAAATGTCTCTTCATCCAATCACCCCCGTGTCATATTCAAAGCATGAATGTGGGACTCATAACCAAAAAAGAAGAACCAAAAAAGCAAGAATGCTACTACATTTCTCCACCTACACTATGGGGAATTTTAGTGCCTCATATTCTCTCAAGATTTACCTTAATCCACAGTCCAATTAAGAGATCACTAGGCCCTACATTGAGACCCACTCTCTAGGATTTACCTTACATCCCATCCCAAAACTACTAGGTACAAAGGAGAGCAATCCACCTCTTGTTTTTATCATATATCCCGCCATTAACTGAAAAGGATTCCTAGGCCCATCGAGGCACACAATCATGCCTTTACCGCAACACAGAGTTTGGCTTAGGGGTTACTAGGCCAGTGGCTTTACTGTGATCCACAATCCAATTGAGGGACCACTAGGCTATGTGTTTATCTTTTCAAAGATCCACCTCACTCAAATTTGAATCCATTCGACACTTTAGCTCAATCAAATTATGAGAACCCATCTCATCAAGGCTATCTAGAAATGGCAAGGCTAGGATGAAAACACTGTCACACCTAGAAAAACCCATGCCATGATAGAAAAGAACCACATGCAATACCATATATGCCAATTCTCACAAGGAAATCACACATTCAAATCAATACGTGAAAAGAATGTTGTTGTAGTTTCTTGATCTCGTTCTTCCTTGCTTGCTCCTTCCTTCCTTTTTCCTTCTTTTCGGTTCTTGATCCAATGCGAAAGTTCTCCAAGAAAAATCTAAGTGTCCAAGAGAGAGAGAGAGAGAGAATAATGAGAGATATCCAAAACTGAATTGACAAAATGTTGAACAAGAAAAATATTTCCAACTGATCCTCAGAAGCCTTTTTATCAATAAGGCCTCTTATTTCTTCAATTTCCATTACTTTCCTTCATTTTCATCCTTACAGGAAACCTGTGACCTTTCACCTTCCTTTTCTCCTATTTTTCATTATTTTCATAAATAACATTCCAATTAATGCCTCATGTCTTTCCAAATCCTTTTCCATTAACTTTTCCAATTTCATTTATCCGTATAAACTAAAATGAAACCCTCTAGGATGTTCTTCCCCACATTTAGCTTGAAATGTGTGTCCCGTGACCTTGATCTTATATTTTTTTACGTGGCTTTTTAGCTAGGGTTATTAAAGAACCCTCCCCCTTGAGGGGACACCATCCTCAGTGTTCATTGACACCTATAGATAGGAAAATTTCTAAAACAAAACATATTTCCTGTGGAGATTTATAACAAAACTCATTATAATATTTACAATGACCAACCTGCTTACAAAAAAAATCATTATGAAAATAATATCATGTAATGGAGATTCATAACATAACTCATTATGGTATTTATAATATGATACACATATACACATTTTCTCAACAAGAAAATAAAATGATACGATGCCTGCATCTAAAACAAGGAAGCCCGAAGGCTCACACCTCCACCCTCAAGGTAGTACCAGAATTCAATTCCTTCCCTGGAATTCTAGAATTCTCTATCAGAGTGAAAGATGCATCCATTGTACAATGAAAAAATCCCATGCTACTATACCCTTAGTGAAGATTTATCGGCTCATCGTTCCAAGGCACGCTCCTAATGTGCACTTGATTCCATATAAAAATGATACTGGAAAAAAAATTCTAGTACCCCACCTTCCCTTATCTACTACATAGTCCCTTGGAAAATATGGTCATCCACTTCTGTTCAGTCACTCACCTTCCAAGTTTCTTTACATCCCCTAACATGGGTGATCCATCCCTTGGCAAGGATTCCTTGCATCGGAGGTTCAAAAAAACAAGGAATATACCTTCCTAAAAATCATTATACTGGTCATAACATGCTCATAGAGATCAATGGACATTATTGGGTACGAGTGTCCTAGAATGGCCTTGCTCCTGAAGTGCTTTACTAGCATACCATTGCTTGTTTCAATTCCTTTTTTTGTTGCTGCTAATTTTTGCAATCAGTTTCAACTGCCCAACCGAGCATTTCCGTGCTTCCTGTACAAAGCACATAACTTCCATTAGAGTTGAAATAAATTAACATTGTACCCCATTGGTAGCTCGTTAATAAGGTACAGTTGCAATTCTGTTCACTTCCTATCACAACAAATCAAACCTGCTGTTTGATCAAATCATCATGTATAAACATATCACATTCAATTAGCTCAAAACAAAACCATCATAAACTAAAATCATGAATCACATGAAATCACCATAAACCATAATCATAAATCATATGTAACCATCATAAGTTAGAATCGTAGATCACATGGATAATAGAAATGAAATAAAATATTGATATTTGTCCTTCATCGATCCTTACTTCTACCTTTGTTCTTTTTGTACACACACTGGATCCGTTTCCACACTCAGAGAGAACCCAGTCCCTTCTTCTCTTCAATCACATACACATACACATACAACATACAACACCATACAATACACACACCCACACTGGCATATGACACTTACACCTACACCCGATGTACAATAAAACACAATACATATGCCTATATCACCATAAAACACATACACATACACGCGATGTATAATAGAACAAAACACATACAACTATAGAGTACCTATATGTGCACATAGTACAACACAACAAATACACATGTCGTGATAAAGTGGCTACACCATGCACATGCATAGTACCTCATGCCCGCAACACAATATATATGGCATGCACACATTAACACATTTATATCAATACCATATGCACAACATGTACATAATACCACCTATACACAACACTGATATCCACAAAACATGTGTATAGCATCACTTATAAATGACACCACATGCATAACATCTAGACAAAGCCAAATGTACACCGTGTTTTAGCTCCTAGAGACAACCTTGAGTTGCAAAATATCAAGGCCTACAAAATCTTAAAATTAGAGGTAAATGTGGAGAATTATATAAATGCCTCTAACAGAATATGGGTTAAGAGAATAATGGTTTTGGTGGTTCAAGAATGGAGAACACCATTTGAGCCTGACTCATGTGAATTCCTGAAATTGTGAGAGGGCTCGGGAGGATATGAGGCTGATGGATTTTAGATGGGCCACGTATAAAAGAATGAATAGAAGATTTAAAAATATGCAGAGGCGTTGAGAACGAAAATGAGAAGGAACCCACAAGAGACATGCTTAAGAGGATCAAGAACCTATCCCCCGTGAAGTCAGAGAAAGAGGATATTAATGAGATATGGAAAACAACAAAGGTTCATAGAGAGAGAATTAAGGGAGCACAACAAGATTAATACATGAGCGTTAACACCTAAGCATTATACAGACATGAATTCATGAATAAAATCTCATCCCACCGGCAACTACATTACACGAACCATCAAAGAAGAAAAAAATGAAACATTATTATACATAAAAAGGACATTACTGATAATGGAAGGAAACATATACATACTACTCATTGCTCCATCTGGAATCCAAATAATAGCTCTGTATCATATTAAGTTTAAAAAACTCTCCTGAATATGAATCTCAGAGCATAAGGAGAACAATCATACAAAACAACCGCAGACCACATATCACAAAGTTAAACATTAAAAGTTGTGGGGAGCGATGTCAGATGAGCAGGGAATGAAGGATGATGTAAGATGATGGAGGTAGGGTCCCACCCGCAGACCACATATCAAAAAGTTAAATGTTAAAATTTGTGGGGAGTGATGTGAGATGAGCGGGGAATGAAGGATGATGTCAGATGATGGAGGTAGGGTCCCACCCATAGACCACATATCACAAAGTTTATACGGGCTCAGTTGAAGGTAAGATTTAATACTTGCAAGGAGAAATGTGAAATGGGAGGGGGGATGAGTGACGTGGTAGATGGATCATAGGATTCTCACATCACTGTGGTGGTGCTCTGGGGTATGACACACCCATCAGGCATTTTCCCCCGCAGTTGACATGAGACATAGATCTATGGTCAACAGATTTCTGGTAGAGTCAACTATGGAGGAACCAAGACTGATAACCTATGGGTTGTTTGTGCATGCAGGTTTCCGCTGATATGAGAGTATTGTTCACTTCTTTAAATTCCACCCGATGATCAACAATGACGTTAATCCACGATGGGTGATGAATGATGTGGCATCGTGGAAGTGGGGATCGATCAGCCTACACTTGAAGTGTTGGGCCTTCATCTTACTCGCTCCTTATCCCTTCAAAATAATCACAAGCAAAAATTGGCTCCATTTGGTACAATGCACTCATTCAAGTGTATCGAGAACTCATAGACCAACTTCTTGTGTTCTTATTGATGTGCCTGAGATCATCGTTAGAACTAATTTCAATTAGCTTTAACCAAAAAAAAACAAAACAATAATTGATACAAAAAAATAGAATGACATATATATACTATGAGGATATGTACAATGGGTCATCATTGCCTGTTATATGTGCTCAAATTAAGGCTTGAGAAAATTTCCTTTGAAATGCATCTCGAGTGTATCTCCTTCTAAATTCTCTAGCACAAAAGTATTATTGACTTTGACCTATAACACCCTGAATGGAACAAAATAGAGGGGGTTTAACCTCCCATGTGTCCCTTTGTTTTCTTGCCGGATATCCCATTACAACACGAAACCCCCAACTCGGATTTCTCTGCCTTTAGCTCTTTCGTCAAATAAGCCTTTCATTTTTTCTTGATACTCTGCTAGTCTGAGGCTTACATGTTCCCCTGTCTCATTCAACTCCACCAACTGATTCATTCTTTACATAAGGTCATTTGGCTCCTCCTCACTTTATTGTAAGAATCGGGCCAGATGTAATGCAAGATGAATAGTGAAGACTCTGGCTCTGCCATACACCAGTTCATAAGGGGACTTTCATATGGATATTTTAATGGTGGTGTGATTTTACCAGAGTGCAAAATTGAGCCGGGAATCCTAGTTATTTTGAATTTCGTTGACGGTCTTCTTCAAGATTCTTACCAGTGTCTTGTTATATGATTCTTCCAGTTTGTTTCCCTATGGGTAGTATGCAGTGGAGTGTCCCAGTAGGATGTTGGAACGCTGACAAAAAATTACAAATTTGGCTAACTTGAAAGCCTGGGAATTATCTATAATGATTTTAGCTGGGAATCAAAACCTAGCTATTATGTTCTCCTCTAGGAACTTGATCACCACCAAATCTGTAGCATTTCTTAGTGCCGTAATCCGTAGTAGTGAGGATCCATCGATGTTGATTTCTAAAGGTTAGGTGAATCTCTCCTATGAAGTAAATTCTGCACTTTTTGAAAGGTTCTTCAACATGTACTAGTATCAATGGGAGAGGTGCATACCTTTTCTTTTCAGCAAACATCTGACACTTCTCACAGGCCTGGACACGAGCATGCATATCACCAAATAGTTTAGGCTAGAAGAAACCTACCCTCAAGATCTTATGTGCAGTGGATCACCAGTTATAATGTCTACCACATATCCCTTCGTGGAATCTGGTCATCACTTGGTCAACTTCCTACTCTGTTAAACACAATAGTAGGATCCCCGCTGGGTCCTTTGAATACAGTCACCCATTTGCCATGATATAATTTTGGGACTTCAGCCTCGAGGTGTCATACTTGGCCTCATCAGTTAGTAGGGCATCTCAACGTTAAAATTAATTCCACTATATATTTATACCATGAGAATAGGAGGTACTTCACATGTGTTTTTTGAGTGGAAGATTATATGCCTTGAAGTGTACCTGTATCCTCTTGTGCCTCTCCTCTTGTCATAAAAAAATTTATCCCCAAATCTTGATAGTTGGATTTAGACAATATTTTTTCCAGCCTTTGGCATTTAATGAGATTGGTAGGCTTTATCTCTAGTTCATACTCCTGAATCTTGGTTGTCCACTTGCCCTTTTTCCTTCAATGTTGCCCTACACCAAGATATCTTTCACCGTAGTTGTGCAAACATAGGCGGCTATGGCAGATTGTAGCACATACACCCAGAACGCCTTTAGATATTTGACCAGAGCATAAGCTTTCCTCTCCAGGATATCGTATTTTATTTCGGCGTTTTGCAGGACTTGGCTGAAGAATGCAATGGGTTGTTCATGCCATTTGGCATTTTTCTGTAAAAGTATTGCAACTATTGTGTGAGGAGAGGTGAAAGAGAAAATCATGAATGACTTCCCATAATCTGAACCAGCTAGCACTGGAGATTTTGCAAAGCCCTGTTTGATCCTATTGAAAGAGTCCTTGGATTGAAGAGTCCATCTAACTTCACTATTCTTCTTCAACATTTTAGTGATGTTTCGTACATTCTCGGCATAGTTGGGAATGAACCTTTTGAGGAAATTTATCCTTCCAAGGAATACATGTACTTCCTTTTTGTTTCTTGGTAGGGGAATTCCATTTATCACCTTTAGCTCCTTCGGGCTGATCTTCACTCCCTCCTTAGTTATTATGTGCCCCAGTAACTTTCCTTCCTCCAAGGAAAACCTGGATTTTTAGGGATTCAGAGACAGACCATACTTGTGACATTTATCAAAGGTTCATCAAGGGTGCTCTATGTGTTCAATGTTAGTCTTTGAAAAAACATTGGTTTCGTCCAGGTAAATCAGCACAAACTTATATTGCTCTCCTATGAAATAAATGTCCATCGCACACTGGAATCTGGCACTAGCATTTATCAGGCCAAAGGGAATTCAGGCGTACATGAAGTTTCCCCAAGGCATAGTGAACATCGTCTTCTTTTATTCTTCTGGGAGCACAGGCACCTGATTATATCTTGAGAAGCCATTCGTCATGGACATGTGAGAGGATCCCACCATGTTTTGCAAGATGTGGTCCATCTTCGGGAGGGGATAGTTATCTTTGAGTGATTCTATGTTCAGATTTTAGAAATCCACACAAAGGCTTATTTCACCATTCTTCTTTCTTATAGGCACCAAATTCGCTACCCATTCAAAGTATCTTAAAGGGACAATGATCTTCACTTGCAACAGCTTCTTTATTTCCTTCTCGATAGTTGGGAGAAGAAGAGGGTTGATCTATCTCAACTTCTGATTATGAGGCTTAGTATATTCTTTCAGAGGAATTTTGTGTTGTATAATGTCTATGTCAAAATTATTCAGATCCCGATATGATCGGGTGACGACATCTTTATACAATTGAAATAGCCTGAGGTACTGATCTTGGTATTCTTCAGGGACCCCTGTTGACAACTTCACCACCTTAGAATCTTCTTCTATCCCAATATTCACATCCCTGATGGGCTCGTCGAGGGTCATTTTGATGAGGTTCACTGGCATATCACTCTTCTCAAATAACCTCTCCAATGGCACGAGCCCCCAAGAAATGACATTTCCCTTTAATTGCAGAACACAATGTCTAGCTAGTGCCTCTTCCCATCTACTTTTTGGCTCTTCACTCTCATCCTTGGTGATCAAGTCAATTACCATACCTGAGAACTTTCCCATGATTTCCATAAAAAACTGGACGTGATCTTCATCTTTGAAGAATTTCCAATGGTTTGCGTTTTTTGGAATTGAGGGGAGGTATTGCACCTCCACCTCATATCTGAGAAAATGATTCTCCTGAGGGCAGAATTTACTAGAAGCCACAACTAGTGAGTCTGCCATTCTGTTCTTATCCATCGGCATGAAATAAAATTTAAAATTATAAAAGAAGTTCTCAACCAAATCCCATACCTCATTCCTGTAAGCTCTGAGCCACAGATGTTTAGTTTGGCATTGGATCCTGACTTGTCTCACTACAATCTCAGAATCTCCAAACACCTTGAGGTTCTATTTTTTCATGTTTCACGCTGTCTGTAACCCTAACAGAAGAGCTTTATATTCAGCTACATTATTTTTTCCTTCAAATTTCAGCTTAAAGAAGATGGGAAACAACCATCCCTTTGGTGATATCAAGAGTACCTAGGCCTTGTTTCCTTCTCGTGATTAAGCTCCATCAAACTACAAGGTCCATATCTTATTTTCCTCTATGCTCATAGGATTCTTCTATATTAGAGGACATGTCTATGTTTCTTGCAAGAAATTTTTATCCTCCTCGAGCATAAGACAAGAGAATTCACCCTCCTTACCATATACCGGAGGATTTCTGGAACCATCGGCTTTTGTGACCATCTTCACGAATCTGGATTCATGGTATAATCTTCTTTCCTCCCCACCAAATACTAGAATAGTGGCATAGGTGAGGTCCAGTTTTATGGATCCTCCAATATTGGATCCCCAGGATCTGGAAAACAACGTTCTAAACTGAGCTGGGATATCAGCGACAGCAATGTCCATTACCACACTTTTGGCCAGAATCTGGGCTAAGTTTACTACCAGCTATTTTATCATGCCCAAGCATTTTATCATTTTCCAATATAAAGAATAAAGATCTTTATAAGGCCTGGTGATATGCAACCTCAACTTCTCCATGATAGACAATGGAAATAGATTATGTGAAGCCCCAGAATATAGCATGTAGTTTTGCAATAATAAGTCATGTATAACTAGAGTCATATATAATGGGGGAGTGGCTGATTGCAACTCTTATACATGAGGCCCAAAAGCTACCATGGGTCTTTCTTCTTGGACATTGAGTCTGTCGGGCAGAGGGCCTACGCCATGGGGCAGCATGAATTGGGACAATTGAGCCTTGTATGAAGGGTATTTTAGGAGATCAATCAAGGGAACCAGGATCTTGACCTTCTCTAGTTCTTTCTGGAGGTTAAAGGTCATGGGATATTTTTCTACAATGACTTCTTTAGACTAGTCTTTAGGGTGGACAGGTAGGTTAAAGGTTATAGATGATGACTTCTTGTTTGTGGGAGGATTAGAGCCTTGCTTTGTGGAAGTCGACGCAACAGCTTTATGATGGGAAAAATATTCTGCAAGATTTTCCCCCTTACTGGAAGAACTAGAAGGGGTCTACTCTCTTCGTATTGACTCTTCATTTCATTATTGCACTTGGGTTCTCTTCCTGGAGGACCTGAGGTCATACTTCTTATGGAGCTGAGCTTGCATGAAAACCAGAAACTGCTTGCAGTATTTTTCAATGTCACGATCCTCTAGGGGGGCTTCCTTCTCTTCCTGTTCTTCTTGCAGGGTGAGTTCACATTATTGATCTTCTTGGTTTTCCATGACTTCCTTGGCCTATCACTCCATTTCGTGCTCTAGGTATAGAGGAGGTTGGTTGTGATCTTGCTGCACCTTCCTTTCCTGCTACAACAACTGTAGAGGGGGATTCTAGTACTAGGGATTAAACCCACGGTTTGGAATCATTTGGTTAGGATTAGGAGGGAAATTATTGGCCTCCAATTCATGCTTCACCAGCTTATTTGAGAGGTTATTGATCAACTTATTCATTTCTTCAAGTCTGTACTCCTGTGATTCCCCCTCATGATTAGAAGTAGAAGCCTCCTCCCTACCCTTTCTTCTGGCTTCATGCTCTGTCTTCCCTTTGAATTTACCAGTAGAAGCAAAGTTTTCTTCAACCTCAAATGCATCTATCTAGATCTGATCCAGAGATGTGGATGTTATTTCTCTTAGGGTGAACCCAAACTCCAGTTCAAAAGCCCCTACAAAAACCACCTTAGCAGCTACTTGGGGAGGATTTATTTTAGCAGAGAGATTATTATAGAGCTTATTTAACATCTTTATGAATTCTATTGCATCCTAATTATTTCTCTTTTTAATAGCATTGAACTCTCTGAGGACATGTCCATGGTCCCTCTTTTCTCCCCATTTTTGTGTGAACAAATTCTCCATTTCTTCCCAAGTGGTGTGTTTGCTTATCAAGATGATATTTGAAGCACTTTTCGAGCCTATCCATCCAAGGATTGGATGAAAAGCCTCAATGCCATGTCTAGGTGCTCCACATTCACACTGTTAGCAAAGGCACACAATTTTTTAATATGTTTCTGTGCATAAGTACAATCTTCCTCGGTCAACCAAGGTAAGAGCTTTAAAAAATCTTGTGGCATGTCATTCAATACTTGAGGTAAGGCCAATGGAGCAAAAATTTTTACGACAAAACCCAAGTACAACCATGAGGGTCAGTGGTGGCAAGTTATGAGGATGATTTGGATTTGTTAGAATGGGTATATACTGAGTAGAGGTTTGGATATTTATGTGTAATGAGCTTTGGAGTGTTATAGCTTTGTTGACTTCTTCAGTCTCTGGAGTAGGGTGCACGGGAGACAAACAAGTATCAATGGATTTAGCTTTGTCTTTTATGGATGAATTGGCTAAAGAAGAGGTTTCTGGAGGATACTCAAATACACATGCTATGGATCCATGACCATCGATATCAACTTTCTGAGATGAGGAAGGCAAATATTCTAGAGAAAACGAGGGTAGGTCAACCTGGTTGGGTTGCTTTTCCTTCCAGATTCCCCTAAATATCATCTTTTTGGGATCAGATACAGAAGGGTTATCTACTGGGAAGTATTTTATTGAGTATGAGGCCTTGTATAAGCCAGGATTACAATTGATTTAAAATTTTATAATAGTGGAGTCGCCAAGGTGAGGGTTGTGCAACTCTCAACCCTTCGTACTCACCTGATTGAAGGGTGAAGATAATGTCGTATTAAGGAAAATGTTTTCTAATTCGATTCCCCAAAAAAGGTGCCAAAAATATGTTGTAGCTCCTAGAGATAACCTTGAGTTGAAAAAGACCAATGCCTAGGACATCTTAAAATCAAAGGTTAAATGTGGACAATTATATAAATTCCTCAAACAAAATATGGGTCAAGATAATAATTGTTTTGGTGGTTCAAGAATGGAGAAGAACATTTAAGCCTGATTCATGTCAATTCTCCAAACTGTGAGAGGGCTTAGGAGGCTGTGAGGCCAATGGATTTTAGATGGGCCAAGTATAAAACAATTATCAAAAGCTTTAAAATTATGCATAGGCATTGAGAAAGAAAAGGAGAAGGAACCCACAAGAGACAAGCTTAAGAGGATGAAGAATCTGTCCCCCGTGAACTCAGAGGAAGCAGATATGAATGAGATATGGAAAACAACCAAGGTTTTTGGAGCACGAATCAATGGAGCACAAGCTTAATACATGAGCGTTAACACCAGAGCACTATATAGACACGAATTCATGAATAAAATTGCAGACCACCGACAACTACATTACATGAACCATCAAAGCAGCAAAGAATGAAACATGATTATACATCAAAATGAGATTACTGATAACAAAATGAAACATATACATACCACTCATTTCTCCATCTGGAATCCAAATAGAATCTATATTTCATATTAATTTTAAACAACTCTCTGAAATTTGTATCTTGGAGCACATTGAGCACAATCATATAGAACTACCGCAAAATTCTTCAAAATTCCAAAACCTTTCCTTCATCTTAGAAATCACTACATATACATTTATAATTGAGGGTTTACGATTGACTATTTTTTCATCATTGACCCACAAAGGTGAAAACCAAAATATCCTAACAAACTAGCTGAGCATGCATCAAGCAATCACTCCTACAATAGAAAAATCAAAATAGAATTAGGTAAATTTGGGATTTAACCAACAAAACATCACTATATAACAGTAAAAAGAAAAAAAGAAAAATTGGCCATGGAGGCCAAATTCTATAATCTTCAAAAAGAGTGGCAAAAATTTGCTGAGAACATGTGCATGGTATGGCCTTCATCATATGATTCCACCTGATGTTTGAAAACCTCCACACTTTAATTCTCATGATTTCCACTTCCCGTTGTGGAATGGCCAATTTTTTTTTGCCTGATGAACTATTTAGTGGGAGCTCTTGGACCGGCCGAGTATGCTATATCTCTGCTAGTTTCATCAAAAACCCATGCTGTGTTTGATTTTCGAAAACCAGAGACTGGATTTCGGACCGGGGCATTGATGTTTTGTGGTATTCGATGGGGTAGGGCGGTGCGAAATCACAACAAGTTGCCATGTAGCACCAGATGTTGTATTAGAAATCAAAAATTTCAAACTCCCCCCCCTGCCCTCTCCCCGACATTAACCTTCGGAAGGTGGAGGGGGTGAGAAATAGATTATGAGTCATTGGATGCATTCACGTGGAGCGGAGCTCAAGGCAGGATGGCGGAAGCGAAAGTGGATTTAGCGAGACCAATTAACACTAAAATTGGATAAAAGGGCTACATGAGGGATATTGATGACGTTTCAAGGCAGTGGGATCCAAACTCTACCTGCACATCGCAAATGGCAAGATTTATGTGTAAGTAGCGAGGAGTAAAAGGTAAAAAGTGCGATGTGCGAAGTGCCAAGGTGGGGAAGGTGATGTGGTACGGACGGAGGTGGGGCCACTTGCACATCACAAATCACAATATTTATGTGTTAGCGGCGGAGGGTAAACAGTAAAAATTGTGAAGTACGAGGCCGGATAGAGGTGGGACCACCTACATGTCGCAAATCACAAGATTTATGTATTAGAAGCTAAGGTCAAATATCAAAATATTCAAAGTGTGAAGTGCGGGGGGGGTAAATGTTAAAAATTTCAGGGAGCGATGTGCGATGAGCATGGAATGAAGGATGACATGGGATGATGGAGGTGGGGTCCCACCTACAGACTACATATCACAAAGTTTATAGGTGCTCGGCGGATGGTAAGAGTTAAGACTTGCGTGGAGCGATGTGCGATGGGAGAGGGGATGAGTGACGTGGGAGATGGATGATAGGTTTCTTACGTCAATGTAGGGGTGCTCTAAGGTACGATGCACCCATCGGGGGTCTGGCCCCATAGTTAATGTGAGTCATAGGTCTATGGTCAGTGGAATTCTGGCGAGGTCAACTGCAGAGGCACCAACACTAATAACCTGTGGGTTGTTTGTGCATGTGGGTTTCTGCTAATCTGAGATTATTTTTCATTTCTTTATATCCCTCGTGATGATCAACACATGTGTTAATCCATGATGGGTGATGAGTTATGTGTTGTGGAAGAAGTGGGGGTCACCTGAACCATGCTTGAAGCATTGGCCCTTCATCTTACCCGCTCCAGCTCTTCATTTGCTTTACTTTAATGTTGCCTTATCCCTTCAAAACAATCACAAGCCAACACACCGCACTACCTGTACAATGCGTACACAATACCAAATGTACACAACTCCACATGCATGTCATGTACATGAAACCACATGTACACAATGCCACATGCATGACATGTACATGACACCACTTGAAGCCAATACCACATGTACAACATGTACACAACACGACATTTGCAATCATGCGCACAACATCATATGTACAACATGTACACAATATCTTATGTACATAAAACCATATGTACAACATGCACACAAGATCATATGTGCATAAAAATACATATACAACATGTACATAGCACCATATGTACAGAACACCACATATCCAACATGTGCACTATACGATATGTACACAACGTCGCATATCAAACATGTACATAGCACCATCTCTACCTAGCACTGCATATGGAATATACACACAACACCATATATACAAAAAGAATGCAACATCATATGTACACAATACTACATATGCAACACTTACACATCACCATAGGTATAATCAAGGAATATGCAACAAGCACAACATATACACAATAGTAGTACTGCACATCCATAGACCACACGTTAACCCCACAAGAAACTTTGCTTCTAGTGTCTTTGCACTATCAATGCCTATCCTAGAATGTCGCAGATCACACTAACTTCACTTCACTGATTTATCTCTGAACATGGTTTAGACCATAACATACACATAGGCATAGTGCAAGCATATAATATAAACTCATATCCACATGATAATGACCCCTTAAATCTGTCAGGGTTATTCTTCCCACTTGATTCTTCATAAGACGAAGAACCACTTCATTCCATTCACCTACATAAGCAATGATTTTTCCACAAGAATGATCCTTTAAAATCATGTCAAACACTGACATAGATACATACATACGTACATGTATATAATTATTAGCACAAACCAATCATGATCATGTTGGAAAATGACATACATACACACATATACATATGAACATTATAATTTAAGAAAACATGATCCATGACGAACCTGTTAGGAAGGACATACATACATACATACATGTCTACATATATAAACATCCACATAATCTTGATCACAACACAATTTCTAGATATCATAAGGTCTAGGTTAAAAAAACTTCCTTTATTCGTGCACAAAATGCACAATGTTGAGAACAACCATTCCCAACATATCCAAGGCATATAGCACCTCATATCCACTTTCATTACCTTTTATTTTTCCTTTCTCATGTATGTACTTCCACCATCCATTTACCACAATGGACCCAACCAATCCATCCGACTATCATATTATTACCTTCCGTTGTGCTTACTAATGCACTGAGCTTCATCCGTGTCTTTCATTACCTATCAGGTTCCATTCAAATCTCCTAGAGCTACAACAACTTTCATATTTCCTAACCAATTCCCAGATTCTCAAATAAAAGGCAAGAAAAACAAACAACAAGAATAAAATCATGAAAAACCAAAATAAATACAAAGCTGCAACAAAGTGGCATGGCCACCACAAATCAAGTGCAACAAACCAAAATAGACCAAAAACACAAGACTAGAAACAAAGGCCACGACTCAGTGCCCATGTAGGGTCCCGAGTGCTTCCAAGGAAATCTCAACCTGAGCCTTCTTCAAGATTTCATGGAATTTTATTTTTCCATGCATCCTTTGCATCATACTTCCATAACCACATAGCTGACACCACATAAATAAATAGAACAATGTACCAAACACGTCACCAAATACATTGTGCCAAACATGTTGCCTTAATAATACAAATTTTATCTTACCTTGTTGTACCAAACACGTTGCCTTGTATTTGAACACATACATATATCATTTTTGAAGGGACTCCAATCCCTTGGTGAATCCAACCATAACTAGAAACCAATTGTTATACATATCAAATACATGTTCATGGATATAGCACATATCCAAATAATGCTAGACAAGACTAGGGTTAAGACGTCTTCATGTATGCAAAACACTCTTTCTTTTGGAATTACGGTTTCCAAACATAGCCAAATGGATTCTTGCCCAATTCCTTTATTCTATGTTTCCCTTGTTGGAATTGAGTCTTACTATGCACTGTGACATCACCCAACTATGAGTTATATAAACACATCAACGATTACCTTGTCACGTGAATACCAAGCATGTTGCCTTGCAACTGTTCACACATGTCAATCGAATGTTCTAAATACGAAGACGTCATATATATTAATTAAAAACAACCTCTACGAAGACTAACAACCATGTAATAATCAATTAGTAGTCAAAATAATAATACTACAACTATCACCTACTTATACTCAAGTACACATTAGCTAGCTCAACACATAGTGTGTTAGTAGAACCACCTTAAGACCAAATAATTTCTTCATGCAATATTATAGACACATACTCATATCATGTGATAAATCAATAATTCAACAATAAATAGACAACATAATAGACACCAACACTAAAACACCAAATAGATGACATAATCTAACATTCAAGTACAAAGTAGACGACATAAGAAAGCTCATACTTTAACGTATCTCATGGTAGGCTATATTGTGTGTACAATTAATCTAGATTAGCACAATAAAACTTCTCAAGACATCAACTCTAACATAAATAAGGTCATGATATCCATAACAATAACTAGATAACATTTTCATATCATAAACTTATAAAAAAATGTCAAACAATCACATATGCACAATCAGTCTAGTTTAGTACAACATAATATATCGACTCATATGTGAACATAGTAACCCTAGCCATCTACATAGGCCAATCGAAATTAGCATGATACACATAACATCAATATATTAGTGCAGTAACCCTAATCATCAAGTTAGCTAACATATAGAAACAAAAAGTTAATCATGTAACATAATAATCAATAACATATAATATCAAAAATGCATATAACAAGTCACTACCATGCATGGCTAACCCAATCATGTACATATGACTAAACTGATTAAATAAAAAATATCATGTATGTAACCATAAAAAAAATAAAGTGACAAACATATATATAAGTAACCATAATGAATATAACAATCCACTAATCACATACATCCATGCCAAACATAAAAAATTGTATGACGATATGCTCTTAACCCAAAGTCAATTGTTGAAAGTTTACTTTAATAGTTTTCATCTCATACCCTATCTCAGCCAACACATTAGCATCATAACATACCAACATATTCATGGTGACCTAATTGCATACAATGAACTTATGCACAATAACCTTAACCGTGAAAATGCATGCATAACAAATGCATATACAACCATACACTCATAATGACACATGCCATAACAACACCATCAACCTTCACATTGCGACATTATTGCAACCGTGACCAAAGCCATGAAAATGCAACAAGCACACATTGACCACAAGCATACTAAACACATACGCAACCAAAATAAATGCATTACCAACAACCTGCCAATCCAGTCTGAGGGTTGAAAAATGGTTTGATACCAATTTGTAACATCCTCTTCCCACATCTGCCCAAGTAACTGACCAACCGGGGTAAACATGCATAGAGAGGCTACTATGATGAGGTTCAACCTCCAAGGTGACCTTAAGGAGGTGGAATCAATGGAAACACATCCCACAAACATTATACATCAACAATAACACCGTGAGGATCCAACCCAACCATTCAGGAATCTTTCCCCGAGTTCCCACTTAGCTTTTGAGATCCTATACCTATGGATGCATGCACAAGCATGCATGCCTGCATCTAGGAGGTTCTGGATGCATGCATAATTCTGCATGCCTACATCCAGGGAATATTTTCAAGAGTGTTGTGCCATAGTCTGTGAAATTTAAGGCACACCTTTAGCCCATAATTATGGCCACTTCCCACAACTTGTTGTAACTTCCAGAATCCATTTGACACTAACTCTAGAACTAAGCCCAACCATTGACAACTAGGCCTAAAATTATGTCAAACACTTGGCATCAAATGCAATCTACATTTCTAAATAACATATCTGAGCATAGGGGTCTCATACTTATTTGAGAATCACCAAGAAGCATTTTTCCCTTACATAATGCACTTCATTATAATCTATTAGGTCATAGATACATTATTCATTCATTTACAAATAAAAACCTGAGGAGATCCATACATCGTATCTATCATAATACATGTTTATAACCAACATAATAACCATAGAAATACAATGGATACCTTAAAAATAGAATACACCTATAAATCCATGAATTTACACATAAAATACCAAGGGAATGAATTTCTCATTAATGAATGTAAAACCCAACCAGGGATGGGACTACCACGTTCCACCCAATCAGAGACTGGTTGAGCCAAATATCGCTTCAACCAATCACGTCTGTGTCATATTCAAAGCATGAATTTGAAACTCATAACCAACCAAAAATAACCAAATAAGAATGAATTCTACCAGAGTTCTCTACCTACACCGTGATGCATTTTATTTCCTCCTAGTCTCTCAAGTTTTACCGTAATCCTCAGTCTAATCTATAGATCACTAGGACATACACTAAGACCCACTCTCCAGGCTTTACCGTACATCCCATCCCAATACTACTAGGCCCAACGAAGATAAATACACCTCTAGGATATACTGTAGATCCCGCCATTCATTGGAAAGGATTACTAGGCCCATCGAGGCACACAATCCTAGATTTATCATAACCCATAGTCTCACTTAAGGGTTACTAGGCCAGTGTATTTACCGCTATCCACAGTCCATTTCAGAGACCACTAGTACATGTGTTTGTCATTTTGGAGACCCATCTCACTCAGCTTCAAATCCATCTGAAAATCTAGCTCAAACAAAGTATGAGAACCCATCTCATCAAGGCTATCTGGGAATGGTGAGGCTAGGCTAAAAACACTGTCACACCTAGAAAAACCCATGGCATGATGGAAAATAACCACATGCAATATCACCAATGAAAAATATCGCAAGGAAATAACACATGCAATCAATGCCTGCAAATAATCCTACTTAAACTACCTGATCCTATTCTTCCTTTCTTTCTCCTTCCTTCCTCTTACCTTCTTTTCCATTCTTGATCCAATGCGAAAGTGTTCCAAGAAAAATCTAATTGTCCAAGGGTGAGAGAAAGTGAGAGAGAGAATAATGAGAGAGATCCAAAACTCAACTAACAAAATGTTGAACCAACAAAATCTTTCCAATTGATCCTTAGAACCCTTTTTATCAATGCAGCCTCTAATTTCTAAAATTTCCATTATTTTCCTTCATTTTACTCCTCACATATAACCTATGACCTTTCACCTTCCTTTTCTCATATTTTCCATTATTTTCATAAATAATATTCCAATTAATGCCTCATGTGTTTCCAAATACTTTTTCATTTCCTTTGCCAATTTCCTTTAGCCATAATAAATCGAAATGAAAACCCGCTAGGCTTTTTTGCCCAACATTCAATTGGGAATATGTGTCCCATGACCTTGGTCTTATATTTTTTTACATGTATTTTTAACCAGGGTTGTTTTATCTACTTTTGTATTGTAGTTGTGTCATAATTCGGTTATGATATTCTCTTGTAACAAAGTAATATTTTTGTGATTTAATGGTACTATGATTATGTCAATCTTTTGTTTTGTGATAGAACAAAAAATAATTTCTTTGGTATCCCAAAAATATTTATCATTTAGTTATGTCACCTAAGGTATCCTTTGACCTGAAATGATTAGATCACCAAATTATACTTCACCGTAACCACCAATCTTCTTCTCTGAAATTTGTACCAAACTTATATCTCTAAAACTTGAGCGAAGTTTACCCTTTTACTTATAGTTGTCTCCCACTGCAAAATAAGCAGACCTGATCTTGTTGTGAAGCCTATTTTTTGAGGATTTGTTTAGAGGTCGACTTTTCAAGGTGACTTGATGCAGGAGTCTTTTGACAAAATGAATTTGACATTGACTTCTATAAAATTCTCTAAAAGTATACAATGGAGGCTTTAACTATGTAAACTGACCCAAGCGTTAAACCCATGCTTTAAAATTTCAATTTAATTAATAATGAAATTTACTTTTCCTTCTTTTGATAAATATATTTTAGTTTGACTCAAGAACTATTATGAAGACCTAAACTAGTTACATTCTTCAACTATCTGTCTTAACTATGGAGGTATTCATACTTACATATATATATATATATATATATATATAGAGGTACATGGAAGCTCTCAAAAATCATGATCTCTGAAGAGTTTAGGCACCATAATTCCATGGACTGGATTCCTCACCATGGTAATCTATCCAAGGTCCTCCAATAGTTTAGGGACTCATGGTGCCACATACTAGATTCCTGAACATGGAAATCTATCTATGTGGGAATAATATGGATTAAGCTTTCAGTTTATATAGGTATCATCATGCTTAATTGCTAACCATCAACCCAAGGATCCAGGTGTGTATCCAAGGTCAGAGCTCTATGACCAATGCCACCCTCCCTACTTCAGGATCTAGACATAAACACATAGTGTCAGTCAAGTGTCCTCCCATAAAATGTGTATCATAGACAAAGCCTCAACACTCAAAATTATTCAAATTAGTAGAAAATCTTCCCCAATAAAACATATCGGTAACAACCAATCTCTCTCGATCCAAATGATCACTAAAAACAAGAATGTAAAACATGTTATTAAAAATTCTAGAGATTTACCTATACAAACACAACCCCAATTAGTAACAAAATTTCAAATACTCATAAGTAAACACAAATCTCTATGGTCTTTCATACATATTGATGTTGCTTCTCAATTTATCATAGTAGGACTTGGAGACATCCAACTGAATATTGAAAGAAGATTCGTCAACCATACAAATTCATTTCCTACTTCACAAAAAAATATTCTACAATTAGATCCTGCTTTCCTTCTTTCAACAATATTTCAAAATTCATTCTCCAATTTCTTCTTTCAACATATCCATCATTACTATTATAGTCCCTCCCACTTAATTAGGGATATTACTTCTATCTAGTATCCCTCTTAAATTACAGAGATTAACCTCATTTTATAACATTAGAGAATATTTCATAGCTTCATTCCTTATCAAAGTCATCTTGATCATCATCCTACATCATGCTTAATCAAATCAACTTTAATTATGAACATATTCATCATCTTGAAGATTATGTACCTTCATAACTTAGATATGAGGTAAAGGAAAATTCATAGAAGCATGAAGTTAGCCTTATCAGAGTTATACAATAAGGGAAGCATTAGAATTTAGACACTAGATACCTAATATTAGTTAGGATCATAATCAACAAGAGGCACATAATTTTATACTTCAACTTCTTTCCTAGGTTTTTATGTTACAAACCCTAAATAAGATCAGTAGCTCAATCAAGATATAAATCTCATTATATCAAAGGCTTCAACATTTCCTTCATAGATATGAATTTTTTTTCATATTGAAAACCCTAGAAACAATTCGAACAAGTACAATTCAACAATGCATCTAAATAATTTCAGAATTCATATGTTAGGCTTTCTAATAGGATTTAGTGAAATACCCTAGATCTCATAGAGGAGCTTCAACAATCAAAACCAATCACAACTCAATTTAAATTTTGAAAAACATGACTAGCTTATACTAGGGTTTCATTGTAAACCCTTGATTCATCATCAACACTAAATAATATCATCCTAGAATATCAAACTTCGACAAGGGCTTAGTTAGAAACCCTGAGGCTTATGATCATCAATAATTAAGTGAACACACGCACACACGCACACACAAACACACATATCTAGGATTCCATCATCATGCACAAGCATCTCATAACATATATCGGCCAAACATAATGGCACAAATATCAATATATTAAAATTAGACATAAAAAAAACTCGATCACACAAAAAAACATATACCTAGGGATTAATTCCTATGACATCACTCTAAAATAAGGGTATTCCTTATAAACCCTAACAAACCCTAAACATATAGGGTTTCAATACGTAACATAGAAAAAAATAAATTTACTAAAACTTCATAGGTTTGGGATTTCAGACATCAACATCCAACCCTAAAATATTATTGTTTCCATAACCATAATAAAATCCCAAACATGGCATCATCATAAACTTAAAACATCAATAATATCATTTTTTTGCACTTTTTCGATAACTGTAAGTAGCCTAGGGTTTCACAAGTTATCATCGACATACCCTTAAGTTAGTTTTTTATAGAGAACCTTTTTAGGGTTCCACAAGAATGATCAAAGATAAAACGAGGGTAGATTTATGTAATGATTAATCACCCAAATAAGAATGTTTATGATTCAAGGAGATATACACAATGATGTTAGTAGTGTAACACAAATTTCAAAAGATAATTAACGTATCTCTAATATTAAGAGAATTTTTAAAATCATATAGTCAAAGACATACCTGAATATGCTTCTTGACAAACCTTGTAAGGATTCCTTGAAGCGATATTTTATACATGTAATAAATAATTTCAAGAAAAACATGTGATACCAAGAATATGATTTTAATTTTTCAATCTAGATTTTATATCGAGCAATGGAGGATGGAATCCTAGGATATCAAAAATCAAGTTATCTTTCCAATCAACACATGACATCCTAGATTACCTATAAACCCTAGAAAATGAGGATTAAGGTTATTGTATGTCATCTAGGGATTTACCCTAGACTAATTATAAACAAGGGGTTTTATATGGACCATCTAGTATTTTATAAGACTAAATATATTGAAATCCTAGAAACTAATGAAATAAACATACACACATCATGTTTATATTACCTTTGATTTGATAGTCCATTGGACTTGTTGCATATGAATTTGTTAGTAAAGAACAATAATAACACTTAGTTGATTTCTTTGACATGTTTCATTGAATTCCCTTTGTTTGAGGATACTTCAATATCAAATACTATCCATATTATGAATTCTCCTAAGATGACTATCCTTATCAATTACAAGGATCAACTTCTTTCATTTGGATTTTAACCTTTGATTTTATATGATAGTCGAAGGTCAAATTTCTATATCATTGTCGAGGTTCATGGTTTTTGATAGACGATCTTGTCTCACTCAATATATTTATGTATAGCTAGCTTCTTTGATGATGTTTTATTCACAATTTTTCTATTTCAGACTACTTAAAATGAGACTTACACCTTGTATTTCTACTTCGGACAACTTAATCCTTAATTAACCATTTAGTCCTTCAATGTACAGATCACGGAGTAATTTCATTTCCTTCATTATAATAAGGTTATATTCAACCTTGTTCCACCATATCTATGATACCATGTTGAGAAATATAATAGGGTGGCAAGTTAATTTATTTCTCTTATTATGACATTATCTTGTGACGATTCATTATTAGTTTTTTTCTTTCAATTTATCTTATTCTTATCATCAATATTAACACCAATCAATAAATATAGAAGGACACAATATGTAGGCATTCAACCAAGGAATATCCCAAACGTAGGGGAAAACTCATTCATGAATTCTTCCTTTAGAAGATTCAAACCAAAATTGAGACGACTAAGACTCTCACAACCTAGACCAAAGTTTTCTTCCATCCATCACGCCAACCTTATTAGATCATGCTTTAGTTTTAAGTTTTGTAATAAATATTTCATTCTTTAATTCTTTGTTCCACAATCCTACAATTCTTTACAAACTTTGGTACTATACTTAAATATTGCAATAATGGCATACTTCGGTCCTAGGTTAGCTCAATAATCCTTTGTTTCTGTGACAACCTATTCTTATTTCGATTTTGTGGTCATCTAATCATACTTTGGTCATATGGAAGCCTTCTCATGCTTCAATTATTTGATATTATTTTCATTCTTTGATCCTTTGGCAGTGTATTCTTGTATCCCTCATCATGCTTCTATCATACTTCATTAGTTCTCTATTTTTTTATTGGAGTAGTGTCATAATTCGGTCCTGAAATGATCTTGTAGGAAAGTAATATTTTGGTCCTCTAATGGTACTATGATTATGTAAATATTGTGTTCTATGATAGCAAAAACAATTGGTTCTATGGTAGCCCAAAAATATTTATACTTCATTTTTGTCACGTGAGGTAGCCTTTAACCTGAAATGATTAGATCAAAAAATCTATACTTCACTGTAACCACCGAACTTCTTCTCCGAAATTCGTACTGAACTTATATCTCTACAACTTGAGTGAATTTTACCCTTTTATCTATAGCTATCTCCCACTATAAAATAATATGACTTGATATTTTTGTGATGCCGACTTTGCAAGGTTAATTGATGGAGGAGTCTTTTGACAATATAAATTTGATTTTAACTTCTATAAAAATCCTAAAAGCTTATAATGGAGTCTTGACCTATGAAAATTGACCGAAGCATGAAACCAGTGCTTCAAAAGGTCAATCTAAGTAATAATAAAATTTCTCTTTCCTTTTTTTGGTAATATATTTCATTTTGACTGAACTACAATTACGAAGACAGAACCTAGTTACATTCTTCAAAAGGTTTGACCACCTCAACTCTTGAATAGTGTTACAATATATATTATTTTTAGGTATTATTGATCACAAGCATGTGGCTAGCCTATTTTTGATGAATTATGTGGCTAATGTGTCATCCTCTCAAATTATTACGGTGAAAACTGGAAGGTCAAATTTTAAGTGGCATAACATTTGCATACACAATATGATTGACATGATTGTTACGTTGTTGGAAAGGTATTTTTGTGTATAATAGGAAAAAAATGTGCACGGCCAAAATGCGAAATTTTTACCCCTAAAAATATCATTTGATGCCTCAAAATTCTCTTGGAATGTTTCAAACCCCATTTTTCCAAATTGGGTCCCACTCGTAAAATTTGTACCATGAGTTGATTCCTATAATTTTTCCTCTCTAAAATAACTTTTATGCATGAAACAAAATGCAATTATCTAACAAATATTAAATTTTCCAATTCGAGGAAGGATTTCCAAGTGAAAATTTTCTAGAGGGACTGGGAAGTAGAAAAGGGGATTTCTGAATTTCAAAGGTGGGTAAATGCATGGAAGGTGAACTAGATCATATAAGGGACTAGGAAGTAGAGATGTGATGCCATAAATTGAAATTGAATTTGTATTAAAGAGTAATGGGCATTCTGATTGGTATTACAGGTACATTTGTAGTGTCTCAGTAAAAAATGAGCTAAAATTGTTCGTTGAAGAATCACTGAGTGAAATGGAAAAAAAGGTTATACATTAGAGATGGGAAGCACTTAAGACAACAAGCATGCCAAAGTGCATTGAGGGAAATATGATACATATATATCCACTTAATAATATGACTGATTATTGGGGTATTTTTCCATCTTTACTTTTTGGGTAAGAAAACATGAATAGATTGTAAATGTAAAGGAATTATATGCATAAATCTTGCTAATAAATTGGTGTTTGGGATTAGAAAACCTAGGATAGTGTTCCTCTAAGGAGGTGTTTTTTGTGATAGACAATATAGCTAATACCTCTTGTAAATACTATTACGAATTGCAAACTCATGTAAATAATGTGGAAAGGTAAACACATTAACTATTTGAGGAAGTATAATGGATTTAGGGGACTTAGGAGGAGGAGTTGTTTTCAAAGCCAAACCAAAAATTTATTTGATCACCTAAATCCTTGTTTTCCTAATGAAAGTTTTGTGTAGTCATTGAATGGATAATATTGGTCTCCTAAAAAGAGGATGAGTTTGCATAATTTTTTGGTAGCATGTGTTAACATTATCAACAACCAAGACGAGCATTGTAGGAGATATGTACACTATCGAATGGGAATTAGGTAGAAGGAAGATAGGGTCAAAACTAAAAGATGAGGAGGAGCACACTGAGTAGGGGAATTAGAGTTTGGACTTAACAGTGGAAATGGAACTACCTTGAATATTAATCTCACTTTAGGCCTATTTTTTGCACTCATGGGATGTAATCCATGTTTTTTGGTGAGTCTTTTGCTTGTTCTTATGTTTCACTTGTTGAGTCTTGAAGTCTGCATGTGTACTATATTATCGAGGCTCGTGTGAGAGCTTGCATGTTGTGTTTGAGAGATGAGTTCATTGGAGCAATATCATTGTAGTGTTATCGAAGTTGCTAAACCTATGGGGCTTACCTATTAATCATCACTAGAATAGTTGCTTGCCTTAGGGCTACTAAACCTATAGGAAACTTGTTTAATTGAGAAACTACTATTCATGATGAGAAACTTAGGTACTATCTAGGACCGATAAACATTGATTGTAGTCTTGGGTGCTGATAAAAATGGTGTTAGTATCGACTAATAAAATACTTAGAGAAGTGGACTGATTACCCCTATAGTAGCTAATTCAACTCATAAACCTTCAAATTTATGTATACATCCATATTCATAATTGAACTGAGACTCTTCATGCCTATTTTAACATCTAGTGTTGACACCTAATCCTAAGGGGTTTGGTGAGATTATATATTATTGTAATTTAGTAAATAATAAAGGCCAAGAGTCACTGGGAAGTGAATCCCAATAGCCTCACCTCCATGTATAAGTACACACACATTCTCCATATAATACAGATTGATTTTTGTGGAGTTACCTCCTGGTCAGACATGGTATCAGAGCCAGTCCCAATTTTGGCATTCCTGCCTTTGGTGTAACTCCCTCATGTTCTGCATTTTTGTAGACTGTCATTGTGCATTCAGTTTTATGTTTACTGCTCCTGCCATTCTGAAATTCTGGAAAATTTTGAGTTTTTTTTCACTGCAAATTCTGCAATTTTTTTTCTACACATTCTCCCTATTGTTTCTACACACTACTCTGCAATTTCTGCTCAAATTTTGAGCACAGTTAAATTTAATGTAGATTTTTTTTTACTTTTCACACTCATTCCCATTCATTCCCATTCGATGTGCAAATTACAGACCCTCACGTCCATTCTCACATCGCTCAAATTATAGTCCCTCACCTCACAACGCCCTCCCCTCACATCACTTGGCCCCCTCACCCGCTCCATCACCCCTCACCCCTCGCCCTCCCCTCCCTGCTCACTCCCACACAGTACCCCGCCCTCTCACCCCTCGCCCTCTCCACCCGCCCGCTCACTTCACTCTTGCCCCCAATCCCTCACTCTCCCCTCCCTGCTCACTCTCGCACAGCAGCTTGGCCCCTCGGCAACCCCTCCCCGCTCACTCCCACATAGCACCCCCCAGCCTCACCCCTCACCCTCACCACTAGCCTGATCACTGCACTCTCACCCCCAACCCCTCACCCTCCCCTCCCCACTCACTCCAGCATAGCACCACGCACCCTCACCCCTTGACCTCCCCACCTGCCCGCTCACTTCCCACCCGCCTAGTCACCCCTCGTCCTCCCCACTCCCCTCTCATGGCCGCTCGGACCTCCCATCCCTTTCCTCCCCTCCCACGCAGATTCTCTGCGTTCCCTTTCATTTCAACTTGTTATTTTTAATACTTTTTTTTACAGTTTGGACTCCCCCAGAAATCACTTCCCTTAGTAATCACCTCGCCCAGTAATCACCTTCCCCAAAAAATACCTTGCCCAGTAATCAACTTCCCTAGAAAATACCTTCCCTAGAAATCACCTCCCTTAGAAAACACCTCCCTTAGATAATATGTCTATTTTTGCCCCCAAATTTTTTTACAAAATATCTATCTATCTATATATATATATATATATATATATATATATATATATATATATATATATATATATATATATCTATATATATATATATATTTGTAGAATTGAAACTAGAATTGAGTTTTTTACCCAGCAAAGTTTTTTTCCTTGAAAAGAATGGATTCTCTCATATCTATTGTAGGATTTGTTCTCTCTGGAAAGGAGAACTATCCTGAATGGTCTCGGAAAATCAAGCACACTCTCATTTTTAATGAGCTGTGGAGAGGAATTTGTGAAGGAGAAGAAGACCTTCCACCACCAAAGCCCACTTTAGACAAGGAGATCGCCATTTGGGAAAACAAGAACTGCAAGGCCTATGCCTTGATTGCGTCTTTCGTAAATGAAGAGGTGAGTTGCCATATTACACCATTTCCAAATTCCTATCAAGCCCTAATCAAGCTAAAAGAACTCTATGACTCACATTCAGAACTTGAAATTATTCAATTAATGATTAAGCTGTTGAGTCTGGAATTGAAAATTGATGATCCTCTTGCTTTAGCTTTAGAAGTAAGATCTATCATGTATGACATTAAGAGCACTGGTGCAGATGTTGACATATATATCATAGAAAATATTAAGGCTTTGTATCCCACTTACTCACATTATCTTGAATCATTGCAAGAAGTGGAAACCTCGTGAAAATCACTTTTGAGTCCCTTGAGAAAAATTTTGCAGAAAGAGAGAAATATTTTGGAAAGAGGATAGCCCCCATGTCTTTTGAAGAGGCCACATGCTTTGCACATAGAGAGAAGATTTATGCTCAAGATTCTTACAGAGGAATAGGTGGTAGAAGAGGAAGAGGAAGAAGAAATTTCAGAGGAAGGGGGGGCAGACAAAATCAAACTGGAAAATTTTATCTTCATTGCATACGCTGCAATAAAGACTGGCATGATGCATCTACATGCAAGTGACCTTGGGATAAAATTGAGCAACAAAAGAATCAATAAAAAGGTAAAACTAATGAGAGAGACAAAGGTAAATCCCCCGAATCCACTCATTATGTTGTAGCACATTGTAACAATGGAGTAACTAAAGACTTGTTTGATGTTTCATTTAATTCTTGGAGAAATGATTTGTTTCTAGATTCAGGAGCAGCATGTCACATGAAATTTAGAAAATATATTTTTGAAGAATTTGCTCACAAAGTTTATGGAGCAGTATACTTCGCAGATAAATCCAAATTCAAGCCATCGGGGCTTGGCAAAATTAGGCTTAATTTGCCTAGTCTTCCAGATCATCTTCTACATGAAGTTCTATACCTCCCTGAGTTGAGGAGAAACTTGTTGTCCTTGGTCCACATCTGATAGCAAGGACACTCCATTCACATGTATGATGGCAAGGTTGAGGTTAGAAAAGCATCAAATCACTCACTTGTCATGGAGGGAATAGAAGAAGGAAGAGACTTGAAGCTGTAAGGTTCCTTTTCTCATGCACAAAACTTTACAGTCAGTTCACATCATGATGAAGGTACATTCCCATCAAGTCTTTTATGGCATGCTATATTTGGACACTTAAACTATGAAAACCTTTTATTGTTGAAGAAAAATGGTGTTAATGGACTGCCTGCAATTCCTAGGAAACTTAAGAAATGTGATGCTTGTATTCTAGGAAAGCATATCAAACATCCATTTCATGATTCACATTCCAGAGCACATAGAAAACTTGAGCTTATTCATTCAAATTTATGTGGCCCTATGCTTGTTACTTCTGCAAATGGAAATAAATATATGATGAAATTTATTGATGATTACACCAAAATGTGTCGGGTTTAATTATTGAAGAACAAGCCTGATGCTTTTCAAACATTCAAGAATTTTCAAGCATGGATTGAAAATGATGCAAAAAATCATATTGTCTCTTTACATATTGATAATGGAAAAGAATACACTTCAAACGAATTTGAAAATTATCTTCGTCAACATGGGATCAAACATCAAACAATTGTGCCCTATAACCCCAGCATAACAGTATAGCTGAGAGAATGAACAGGACAATTTTAAACATGGTTCGATCCATGATGTCTTTTAAGAATGTAAAATTGATGTTTTGAGATAATGCAGTCCTATGTGTTGTATACATAAAACATAGGTGTCCTTCAAATTCAATCAGAAACAAAACTCCTTATGAAATGTGCCATGGCCACATTCCTTCGGTAAAGTATTTGAGGGTCTTTGGTTCCACCTGTTATGCTTTGATACCCAAGGTACAAAGAAATTCGTTCTAGAAGTTGAAAATGTATCTTCTTAGGGTATTCCAATACCTCCAAAGGATATCATCTCTATGATGAAGTCAATAAGAAGTTTATAATAGCAAGAGATGTCACATTCCTTGAATCTTCCAAGACTAACAATGTTGTTGAGTGGCAACTTGATCGCCTGGATAGATTCACACATGCAAATAATTTTCAATAATTTGATAATCAGATTCCACATCTTGAAGGGGGGATTCCTATACTGAATCAATCTGTGGAATCATTTCCCAAAGCACTCTCTCCCCCACATGAAGAACCAACCACGGATGACATATTGAACGATGTGATTGACATAATTGAGAGATTGAATCTTGATTCAATTCCAACTTAGTAAAATGAGTAGCCTAGGCCATCTCAGAAAGGTCCCCCCCAAAT
Source organism: Pinus albicaulis (assembly GCA_034641835.2). Classification (NCBI taxonomy): domain Eukaryota; kingdom Viridiplantae; phylum Streptophyta; class Pinopsida; order Pinales; family Pinaceae; genus Pinus; species Pinus albicaulis. The sequence goes on along the minus strand of CM076579.1, from coordinate 423,717,441 downwards.
GGCTGACAAAGACACTAGAAAGCGTTCGTCCCGATGAGTTTGGAAAGACAGGAACAAGAAGTTCCACTAGAAAAAATGAAGGTGATGTAGATAATTTTGATTCACCTGTTCATATGGATATTGCTTATAACTGTGAATTGAGTTTGTCTACAGATCATGAACCATCTTTCTTCAAAGAAGCCGCTTCTCATGATGAATGGAATTAAGTGATGAAAAAGGAGTATGATGCCTTGATAAATAATGGAACTTGGAAGTTGGTTGATCCTCCTTTGGGAACCAAACCAATTGGCTGTAAGTGGGTCTACAAGAGCAAGTACAAAGCAGATAAATCACTTGACAAGCACAAAGCCAAGCTTGTGGCAAAAGGTTTTGCACAGAAAGAAGGGATTGATTATGAAGAAAAAATTTCTCCCACAGCAAAATGGGCCACCATCTAGACTCTCTTTTCCCTAGTAGCTCAGAAGGGATGGAAATTCCATCAGATGGATGTAAAAAATGCCTTTTTGAATAGATATCTAAAGGATAATGTTTTTATGTCCCAGCTAGAAGGATTTGTTATGAAGGGCGAAGAACACAAAGTATGCAAGCTTATAAAATCCTTGTATGGCCTCAAGCAAGCATCGAGAGCCTGGTATGAGAAATTAACTAAGAATCCATTGAAACTTGACATCAAACATTTTGATCTTGATGATGTAACTTTGTTTGTTAATAAATTTGGAAAAATAGTTGTATAGATTGTGGTGTATGTAGACGATATTTTGATGACAGGGAACAATGAAAGTTATATGGCATCCATAAAGAAAGAAATTAAGAAAGGTTTTGAAATTACTAATTTGGGTTATTTTCATTACTATCTGGGTATTGAAGTAACTCAACATCCTAAATTTATATTTCTTTCTCAAAAGAAGTACATTAGAGATATTTTGAAATTTTTTGGCATGGATGAATGCAATACCTTAACCACTCCAATGGAACAAAACTTTAAGCTCACATCCATTGAAGGGAAGGAATTCGAGGATAAAACGAAGTACAAACAACTTGTTGAAAGTCTTATCTACCTGACTACCACCAGACTAGGCATCTCATTTGATGTTGGAATCCTCTCCAGGTTTATGCAAAAACCTTGTGAAGGACATTGGTTTGCTACAAAAAGAGTTCTAAAGTACTTGAAGGGGACTCAAGAATTTGGACTCAAATATACACAAGTAGGCAATTTCATCTTGATCAGATACTTTGATTTAGACTTTGATGGGGACAAAGAAACTGGGGTGTCTACTTTAGGTTATACCATGAGTCTTGGATCAGGAGTTGTCTCATGGAGATCACACAAATAGTCAGTTCCAACGGATTCCACAACCGAGGCAGAATATGTGGCAGCAGCTGAAGCAACAAAGGAAATTGTGTGGCTCAAGAAAATCATAGAAGATTTGCAGATGAAACAAATGCATTCAACACCACTCATGATCGACAACACTTCTGCAACAAATTTGGCCAAGAACCCAAAGTTCCATGATCAAACAAAGCACATCAATACAAAATACCATCTGATTCGACATCATGTTCAGGCCAAAACCATCCATCAACATCATTTTTCCACAAATGAGCTAACCATAGACACATTCACCAAAGCACTTGGGCGATAAAAGTTTGAAAAGTTCAGAACGATGCTTGGACTCACCAACATCCCTTTAGATTAAAACCCTTCATTAGAAAATTTGTCTTAGGATTTTTTGATGATATAATAATATACAATAGATCTTGGAAGGATCGTGTTCAACATGTTGATAGGGAGCTCAATCTATTGCAGGAGAAACAATTATATGAAAAACCCTTCAAATATTTCTTTGGAGTACAAGAGGTGGAATATCTGGGTCATATTGTATCTCAGGAGAGTGTTAAGGTAGACCATAACAGAATTAAATCCATTAAGGAATGGAAATTCCCGACAAACATAAAGCACTTGCAAGGATTTCTTGAGTCAACACGGTATTATCGCAAGTTTTTTAAGAATTATGGGAGAATATTAGAACCTCTAACAAAATTATTGAATAAATATGCATTTTCATGGATCCTAAAGAAACTAAGGCCTTTGAACATATTAAAGAGGAAATGTGTGAAGAACCTATCTTAGCTATGCCAAACTTCACAAAAACCTTTATTGTAGAATGTGATGCCTTAGGAAATTGAATTTGTGTTGTTTTAATGCAATAAGGAAGACCCATTTCTTTTGAAAGTCTTCCAATCAATGGAAAGTATTTACAAAAATATATTTATGGGAATGAAAGGTTGGAAATACTACATGCACTAAATAAATAGCGATCTTACCTAATGGGAAGATAATTTAAGGTAAAAAATGATCATGATAGTCTTAAATTCTCTTTGGAAAAAAGACTGTCTTCAAAAAATAAGCTAAAATGGATCACAAAGATGTTGGGTTATGAATTTGAAATCATAAAAAAATGGAAGCTAAATGTTGTTGCAGATGCACTCTCAAGAAAGGATGAGGATGTGCAAGCATTTCTTTGTGGCATTTATATTATCCAACCAAATTGGATAACCAAAGCAAGGGAGGAATCGAAGAATGACGAATAAGTATGGACACTCATTCAAAATTTGGAGCAACATCCCAATACATCTCATACATTTAGCCGGAAAAATTATTCCTTAGGGTAAAAATATCTCTTATATCTTTGTAAGAATACCCAACTAAAACAAAATATTCTTTTGGAATTGCACACCTCTCCCTTAGGAGGACTCTTGTGATTTTTAAAAACTTACTACAGAGTGAATAAAGAATTTTTTTTGGAGGGCCTTAAATCTAATATTCAAAAGTTTGTGGCAAAATGTTTTTTTTTTCCAACAAAATAAGGATGAGAAAATTAAGACCCTGGGTCTACTACAAAAAATTTTTGTTCCAAATCAACGTTGGGAGGAGGTTTCAATGGATTTTATCGTAGGTTTACCTAAGTCCGAAGGAAGGTGTGTCATCATAGTGGTAGTTACTAGGATTACCAAGTATGCACACTTTTGTGTATTATCTCATCCACTTAAAGTGAGTACAGTTTCTACTGCATTTCTCGAAACAATTCAAAAGCTACATGTAAATACAAAGATTATTGTAAGCGATAGAGATCCCATTTTCACTATAAATTTTTGGACAGGATTATTTTCTTGTTTAGGTACTCAACTAGCTCATAGCTCATCTTATGATCCTCAATCCAATGAGAAAAATAAGATATTTAACAAATGTTTTGAAGGATATATTTGTTGTGTTGTATCTGATAAACAAACATAATGGGTCAATTGGTTACCTCTGGCTGAATGGTGGTCTAACACTTCCTTTCACATTGTAGCAAAAATGACCCCATTTATAGGACTTTATGCATATCATCTGTCATCCATAACATCATATTTAAGAGAAAATTATAAGGTTCAAGCAGTGGAATACCACATCGAGCATCAACAACAACCTCTTGAACTCTTCAAGCATAACCTAAATTTTGCAGAGAATCGAATGAAACAATAGGCATATCAACATTGTAGTGAGATAATTTTTGATATAGGCGAGTGGGTATTTTTAACGCTACAACAATACAAACAAATGTCGCTAAAGAAAGCTAAGAAGGATAATAAATTATCGCCAAAGTACTATGATCCTTACAAGGTGTTGAAAAATATTGGTACTATGGCATACAAATCGGAGCTTCATGCATATTCCCGAGTACACCCAACTTTGCATGTTTCATGCTTAAATAAGGTTATAGGTGACAAACTTCAGGTTCAAATAATATTTACAGAAGTTGACGAGGAAGGAAAATTGATATTGGAACCTGAAGCAGTCATGGAAACATAAATCGATCAATTTCAGAGTATCTCATCAAGTGTAAGAACTTACCCACTAAACATTCCACATGGGAGGATGATAATTTTATACAAAAGCATCCATAACTACTCAAGCATTGAGGACAACACTTTTTTAAGGATAGGGGCATGTTAGGTCCCTATATTACTAGTGTAGTCCCTTATTGTTGTTAGTGTAACCCCCTTATTGTTATTTTGTACCCCTGTAGTCCCCATATTTTTATTATTGCACCCTTGCATTACTATTTTTAGGGTTGCTAGGATTATATTGTGACCCCATGGACTCATATATATAGAAATTAGGTTTTTTCATTTGTGTCATCCAAGAAATTTTCATTTGTGTAATGTAAAGGAGGTTTCCCCCTCATAGTGGTTTATTTCTAAGGTGTTGATCTCTGTTTTCTTCTATTGAGGTGCTCGTTTCATAAAAAAAATATTCTTTGGGGTTTTTGTTACTTACATGCATAAACCTATAAGTGTACGGTAGGGATCCCTAAAGAGAATGGGACATATTCATCATTGTTGTACTAGACTAAATCTATGAGGGAATTGATCAATTCTATGTGTTAATATTATTGATTGTCATGCTAGAGAAAGGTTTCAACTAGCTATGAAAATTGAGTTACATTAACTTAGACTAGGGTCTCAACTAGTTGTGTTAAGTCGAATATTTATGTTAAGTGACTAGTCGTGATAATTCAACTATTTTTGTTAAGTCGATTAGTCATGATAAGTCCAATTTTTGTGTCAAATTTATTATTCATGATAAGTTAACTGGTTTAATTAGGTCGACTAGTCATGTTAAGTTGATTGTTCGTTTCAAGTGGACTAGTCATGTTAGGTCGACTTGTCCTATTAACTGGAGTAGTTGTGTTAAGTCAACTATTTGGATTATTTTTACTGGATATATCATGTTGATTGGTTATGTTTGGTCGACTAAATGGCTTATCTTGAAAAGGACTCAATAAGGTGTGAAAAATTATGAATTCCAAACTTAATTCCACAAGATTTGGAGAAGGAGGAATTTTATAACCCCTTTTACATAACGGGACAATGGAGGTCGGGTTAGGATAAAATAACACCTCCCATTCTCCCTAGAGGGAGATAGGGGGTGGGAGTGGGGGGGTTACAATAAAAAATACTCAGTGAATCCATTCATCCCTTTTGGATCAAGCTAAGACTCACCCATTGAACTCAATGATCTAAATTAGTTAAACCAGTAATCATGCATATGGTTCCCTTCTTGTTCATACAAGAACCTCAATAAGTCTTGGTCACTTATTTATTCAGGCCCCTTATGATAAACTTCAATTTTCTCTCTTCCTCTCCTACACACATACTTCGCTCTTCTATATTTTATCTTATTTTTTCTTTACTTTCCTTTTAGGGTTAACTTCCTCAAAAAAATTTGCTTGATGGGATTACATGTCTAGTCCTCCCCCACAATTCCATTCTCCTGACAACTACTTGTAGTTATTGATCCTTATGAATATTTCACTTAGCCAACACTCCATTGGAAACTGTTAAATCTCCAAATTCCCCTTTGTTAGCTTCCCTCCTCCTCTTGGCTTCACATCATCCATATCATATTAAGGCTTCACTGCTTCACCAAATGATATTAAATAATAATTACAATTATTTTAGGTATTTTCCCATTTACATCTACATGCCATATAGAGATCAATACCAGAATCAATTACAATTACAATGTCAGTGCAGTTAACTGCTTCATATATTACAAAAAATAAAATATAATCTCTCATGTTAATGGTATATTATATAGATTTTCTCCATAGTTATTTACTAAGTGAAATACTCCTAATATTTATTCATTTGTTTTCAAGTAGTCATTTGTGCTAAAGGAATGTATATTTTTTCTTCTTGTGGTTCTTGACTTAATGGAGAACTCTCAATATTCCTCCCTCTCTTTCTAAGTCAACAATTATAACAATATTGATACATGGTATATTTTAATTGAGTTTAATAGATCACTCTTATTATTCCTCCATTTTACTTTATCTAGATGATACAATTTTTACCATTGAGATAATATTCCTTAATTTCTTGTACTTCCCCCCCTCTAATAGTCCTCGATCGCAATAATCTTTCTCTATAAGATGACAAATCCTTTCCACATTTTATCATCTAAATTCCTAATTTATACTTATGTCTCCCTTATATTATAGGTTTGATTAATCTGTTCTCCTTATTCTAAATTTATTTTATATAGTTGGTTATCTTGTTTTATTATCATATAGTTCCAAGATACCATAAGTAACATATACTATAACTACACTACCAAACTCACTAAAATTATCGATGGTTTTCCTTGACTATTAGATTTTTGAAAAATTGCATAGCTATCTAAGTATTTCTAACTCATGAATTGTGTTTTGTAGCCTTCATGCTTGGTTGACTAGGTACATAAAGGAATTTCCATGCTATAGAAATAGAAAGGGATTTCAAGCCTTGAGATTGAAATGGGCTATAAGGAGGGTGGGGATTTTGAATACTAAGTGTCTATGTTATCACTAGGGGATTGATAGTGGATGTATAGTTGCAATAGAGCTCTAGAGTATTGCTATAGGTGCACGCTAAAAAATGATTTTGAAGAATTCTTCACATTTTTTATTTTATGGCTCAACTTGGTAGTTGTATATTTAGATAACTTTTATGGTTGAGTGATCAATGACTCCTATATATATATATATTTTTCATGTGCACTACTCTTTCTCTATATAAGAACATTTATCTTCTTCAACATGATGTAAAGGGTTTATTGTAAATATATTTATGGATTGTTGGAATATTATATTCATATATGGCGAATGGACTTCTCAAAATAAATGTAAATAAATGCTACATATTGTTGTATAAATTTTATTTATAACTATTGGAAACACTAAATTAAGTTGTAATCCAAACTTGAGCTATATATAAATGTATTGTAGTGAATTTCTTAGACTACAAACATAAATCCTATTAGATAGTTATAATTAGTAGGTTAGTTGTATTCATATTGCATCTTTCTATCTTGGATGAATTTGTTTCTCTAAAACTATAAATAAACTAATATTGAAGAAAAATGTGATAATATCCAAGTATTTTTCTTTTATGTATTCTATCATTTGCATTAATTTTTTCTTCCTATTCCAACAAGGATTCACTCTTATGATTCATTTTCATCTTCATAGAATTGTATTTCTTCTAGGAATTCTATATCTTATGCAGTTTGAGTTTAGGGTAGAATCCAATATAGATAAGAAATTTCATTACATATTCCATATCTTGTTTTAATGACTTTGATCTCCATAGAATATATTGGTGCTCATCAACATCCAATCCAAATAGATAGAGTTTTAATTCACTTCCTATGACAATGAATATCAATTCATGGAAATGCCCCTAAAATTTTGCCTATGAGATAGTCACAATAGCCTAAGATGGGTTTGAATGGTGAAACCTATTACTTTTCCCCACCTTTTAGTGCTAAGAGGCATTCTCCAAGTTGTTGTGGGGGAAATGTTGTTACATAATGAACATATGTAAGTGGAAAATATCTAATTATAGGTATATTTCATTGTTGGATAAAAAAAATATTGGTATAACATAAACATTAGGGCCACTTTTAAGGTTATCTTTCTTTTACATTTCCAAATTGATAAGTTTATCCTTCCTTTCATGTGTAAGACGAAAACGAATGCCACATTTCTTATGAGTAACCTCACTACTAATATATAATATCATACATGTATAACCACTTAGTGTAGAAAACCATATAAATTCAAATTAATTATTCTATGATACAAAATATTGACAACAATAAATTAGAAGTGTTATACCAATGTTCATTAGTTAATATCATCCAAAAAAATTAGGCATGTGTTTGATTACTTGTTTTTAATAACTATAAAAATTCAAATTAATTATTCCATTATACAAACTAGTGACAAAAATAGATTCGAAGTGCTAAATTGTTTCCATGAGTGAGATTCAAAAGTAATTTCATTTAATTATAATAATAATATATTTTTTAGTTTTATAATTAGTTTTATTTAAAATTAATAATATTTATATTTCAAAAATGTATATTGAAATTATCAATGAATAAACTACTTAAAAAAATAGTCTCCCCGTCACCCCAAACCCAAACCCAACCCCTCACCCCAAACCCGTGTATCTTGATCATCACTTTATATGACCTATTAAACTAGTTGCACACTTCCCCCACGCTGAAAAGAAACTAATTGAAGAACTATCTATATTATCTACACTATACATTGGCAAATTGTTATCATATACCAAAACACCACCGAACCCAAAAAGAATCTCCAACCATAAAACCCCTCAAAATAGAATACTTTTATGCCCTTTAAACCTACACCCTTATGACCAAAAATTGTGAACGATATAGAACTCTATGCATTATATGTTTTATATTGAATTAGGTCAAATTATATGTACAAGCGCACGATTTTTATCTTATTGACTCACTTTCTCCTAAAATAAGTACTTACAATAATATTTAAATTAAAAGGACTAAAAAAATATACACAATTTTATTAAAAAATAACTAATTAAATAATGTTAAAAGGACTTCGGTAACTTTGGATGCGGAGTACTAAGACGGTGATCGAAAGGTCAAAATGTCTATGAGATCAAATTCATCAATTTAAGGCATTAAGGGGCACTCGACTGGACCATCGAGGTAATGGGGATTTCCAATGCCGAAATGCTACGTGGAAGATGGAAAGCTTGGTCCTTTATCTATGCTAACTATTTATTATTGGAGTTGCTTTTAATGTGTTTTAGTTTTTAATAGATTTTTTCATTAGAATCCGGCTAAAATATTTGAGGTGAAATTTTTATTCGTGTTATTTAAACTTATTTTAGATTATATATATGCATTAAGTATTTTGAAAAATCTTAAGGTATTTGGATGTAGATTTTAGCCATCGAATCTGTGATTTTAGTAAATTTCTCTAAAATTTTAGAAAAATAAATTAGATCAAAGAAATAAATCGAAAAACTTTTAAAAAAATCACATTAAAAACAACTCATTTTTCATTTTATCTACTAAGTTATTGAATTTAAAATTATAACTAATGAAATAAAAAAATATTAATTTGAATTTATAATCTTTAGGTGATATTTGTTATAACATTAAATATTGCAAAGCTATATATATAAAATTCTGTTTTTATTTTTTATTTTTTTTAACAAAATGCAAAATACTTATACAAATTTTATTTAGTATTTTGAAATAATATTTTTAAAATTTTAATTTAATTATCAATAATTGTTAGATAAATAATATAAATTTAAATTCCATTTAATATTTGAGGATATTTTTATTAGTAGTTAGTGGTTTAAACTCCACTTAAGATTTATCTCATAAAAATATATATTATTTTTTCTTTTTTAATTAAGTTAATTAATTTAAAATAAATTTCATATTAACATGCGCTATATGAATATGAATTAAGGTGTTTTTGGTATGTGTTTTTAGTAAGCCATAGTATTAGCCCACTGGCCCATGATATTATAAAAAATAAAGCTTGGTTATAGATTAAAAATCTACATGATAAAGTAAAAGGGAATATCCATAATTAAGCATCTCGTTACATACTGTTTTTAGTTTACATAAATTTAATCCATATATTAATTATTTTTATAAGTAATAATAATATACAAATTATTTAAAACAAAAATAAATTTTAGATATTTTTTATAAAAAAAATTATGACATAAAGTAAATAGTTTGATACCTAGTAGTTAACAACCTTTTAATTTATATTATTAAGTTAAGATACTTTTCATTAAAACCTATTATTTCTTTTTTCAATTTTATAACAATTTAATAAATATTTTTTGTTATAAGAAAATATTTATTGACTTTTTTAAATTTTAAAAATAATCTTCTTATTTTACAAAATAACAAATTTTATTTTTAAGTTTTTAAATAAAATGTATATTAATTTTGTTATATTTTTAAATTGTAGATAATTATTGATAGATATACCATTATTTCATAATACATGTTCCATTATCAATATTAAATCATTATAAAAGTCAATTAAATTATTATTTCATTTTATTTATTTTATATCTATATATATATAAATTAGAGTTATTTTAGATTGTTAAGTAAAATGGATTATTATTTTTCCTACCAACTTCAAATTTCTTTAATTTAAAAACTTAAGTGGATATATTTATGAGATAACCTAGTATCAAGAATCTTACTTTAACACTAAAACTATATATATAATTTTAAAAATATTATAATTTACTCCTAAAATATGTCAAGAATCTTATATAAACAAATATCAATAAAAATAAGTTTAAAATTATTCAAATATTATAATTTAATATAAAAATTCTCTAAATGTGAAATAATATATCCATTGATCGAATTGAATAATAATTCTAATTAATTTACTTAAATTAGATTAAATAAAAAAACATGCACAACAAAACATAGATATAACCATATTTTTTTTAACATGTAAAGATTATAATATAAAAAGAATAATATAGTTCAAATTTCTGTATTTTTAGTCTTTCATAAATATATTGATAATTTAAAAATATATATATAAATATATATTTTATCCTTTGTGATTCATATTATTACCTTGAAATTAATTTTAATCACTAATTATTCCAAAAGTCAATTCGTAAGAAATATATATAATAAAAATACACTTCAACAAAAAAAAATTATAACACTCCATAATAACAAAAATAAATAAATGAATGGTTTGCACATTACTCTAACATGCAAAGCCTTGTAATAGATTCCAGCGTACCTGGGCTGAGGTAGGTAAACCCTCTTCTTAGCAAAACAATCATTGTGATTGGATAAACAGATGGGTCAGCCAAAGCGTCACAATCTCTGTTTTTGTGGATTGCGACGACAATCGAAACACAGTAAGAGAAAGAATTTATGTAGCTTCTTCCCTGATCCTTCCGGAACTGAACTTCAAACTTGGATATCAATTTCCAAGAACTACTATTACCACAAGTTTTTTTTTTTTCAGAAGAAATTTTTTTTTTTTTTTTATTAGATAAAAAGATATTACATAAACATGCATATAATATATGGTCTAGAGTAAAAACGTCATGGATCAGAATACAAAGAATCACTCAAATAATGAACACCCAAAACACTGTGGGTACATACATCATAGCAATAATCACTAAAATAAGACAATGTAAACTAGGTCGAAAGTCCTATCAAACCCATAAAGGATTCAAATAAAGACCTAGAGAAGGCAAAACCATGCAAGGTACGGCAACAACCACCCCATGAACAACCACCCCAAGAAAGTGGTGAAAAGGCATGAAGCTAGAAACCCAGATGAAGAAATCGTCAGCTCCAAAACCCAAAGTACAAGCCCCAAAATAATGGCACTTGCATCCGGAGCACCAGCCCAGACCCATGAGCAACTTCCACAGAAAAGTAGCCCCATCAAAAAAAAACACGGAAATCCTTGAAGGAGATGAACCAACGAGCGCTCCAGCAAGAAGCAACCCGCCGCCATTGATACAATACCGCCAGTAAGGAATGGGCCGCAAAGGATGAGAAGGGGCCATAGCGGCGAGGCGTCAGCTAGATCCCTCATGCATGAAACCCAAACTACTGAAAAGGAAAGCTCCCGAAAATCCGAGCCAAATAACCCAGGCCGCCATGAAAGCCAAAACAACATCTCAGCGGTGAACAAAAGCCCTTGATAAATCGCGGCCACAACCGCATAGAAGGGCATCGGAAACAGAATGCGGCGGTAGGAGGAGCAGGCCAATGGCACCACCCCTAAATATCGTCGCTGACGGAAGCAGAAGACCATGCACAAAAAGTCGTCGAAGCACTCGAGTACACTGCAAAGAGAACAAGACGTCTTTAGAGGCATCCACAAAAACAAAGCCCCAACAACACAGATGAAAGGAGGCACGATCCGAAGGGCCGAGGCGGATAGGGTTCCAGTCACTCGGCCCTCCCCATCTTCTTCCTAAATCCCTCTAAACCCTAGCTCAACTAAAAATGCATCGAGGGGTGGATTGTCATATGTATGTCGAAACCCTCGATCATCTTTGAACAAATCAGAAATCCCAGCAATCTGAGGTCCATATCGCAATCTCAAGTCTTGCTCCTGCCACATCCCACTTAAAAAAAACAAAGCCATGTGCAGACCTGTACGTAAAGACCGCAGAACTAATCCAAAACAGACCACTCACAGAAAGTCGCCGAAGCACCCGAGTACATTGCAAAGAGAACAAGATGTCTTCAGAGGCACCCACAAAAATAAAGCCTCGGAAATGCGAACAAAAAGAGGCATGATCAAGAGGGCCGAGGCGACTAGGGTTCCAGCTGCTTGGCTCTCCCCAGCTTCTTTCTGAATTCCTCTAAAACCTAGCTCCTACCTACTACTACCACAAAGTCGCGTGCGCTTTATTTATATCGCTCTTGGAAGCAATTAATAACGCCGTCATCAAAAGATTTCTGGAAAACAGAAAAAGATTATTGAAGGAACTGAATTTTAAATTTCAGTAATAGAATAATTGCAGAGGCGTCGGTTCTCCATGGGCTACCAAAATGAAGGTATATTTACAACTATCAACTATTGTCTCCGAGTTTTATTGTTGGGAATTGAAAGATTCTGTATCAAATACGCGATTAACCATCATTTTGGTATGTAGACAATAGTGTTGAAATTGACTATGGAAGAAGAGAGAAGCAAGAGAAAAGCCATGAAGGCCGTTGCAGATGTCGGAGGAATGAATTTGCATTTCCTGCTACCTCACACTATTTTTATCACCATTTACAATATATTAGGTATTTGATATAGGATTTGCTGATGCCGTCAATTCTCTGTTTCAGTGGACTCCGTTGAAGTGGACATGAAAGAGGGAAAGATAACTGTAATTGGAGAAGTAGATCCTGTGTGGCTCATAACAAAAATGAGGAACTTACGGTTCAGAGCAGAGTTACTAACTGTGGTTCCTGCCAAAGAAGAAAAGAAAGAAGAGAAAAAGAGCGATCAAGGCTCTGCCAAGGATGAGAAGGAGGGGGAGAAGAAAAACGATGTCGAATCAGCTGCAGCTCCCATAGTTCTGTACCATGTACATGGAGATGGCCATGGACCTTATAATGCTGGATATTCGTATACTGTTGTGACAGAAAAGAATCCCACTACCTGCACCATCTCATGATAATTTGATAACAGCTTTAAGCCCTATCCTAAGTTTTATACATTCTCATAGCAGGTGTATACTGATGTTTTTTTTTAAAGTAAATTTGAAGCTTAAAAATAAATTTGAAGCTTTTTATTTTCATTGACCTGTATCTTGAAATTGTGATTCTTAATAGAATTGAATTATGCATTAAATGGAAGAGCTTGTTTTTCTTGGACTTAAAAAACAGGTTAATTATCTAATATACAAAAGCATTTTCATATCTTAAAGTATGGCTTACATCGAAGTGTTTTGTTGTTTTTGTTATAAAAGCATCAAAACCGTTTAGTTTTTAGCGGACTATTATGATATAAATATTCTGAGAAATATGATGACTGATAATAACTATATTCTCTGCTTTCTTTTCTTATAATTTGGAAACATACAGATTAAATGAAGGGAAGAGAAATCATTTAATTGGAGAGTATCGCTGAGAAAAATTATGCACCAAAGTATCTACGACTAGTTTGTGTTAAACCAAAGTTATATATCAAATCATATTTAACATTTTCAATAACAATAAAAAATATTTAAAATTTATTTATTTAATGTTTTTGTTGTTATTCTGTTTAAAGGGACACTAATTTAGTATGAGGTATATGTGTAGGTTCTAGATGTTGGATGTGATAGATTATATAGGTAGAGAGATGTGAGATGTGTTATAAGTTAAACAACATAAATTTTCATGTTTTTTTAGTTTTTTCTAGTGTAATACATTAGTTTGAGTCAAGTAAAAAAAAAATTATTAATTATATGTTTAAATTTTGTTTTTATTAATAAAATTAGTAAAAATATTTTAATAAAAGAAATTCATAATATCATGGATCAATATCATGGGTTATTTAGGCTTTTGATTATTATGTTATAGATTTACTTTTTTAATTATTATGTTACAATACCGTGGCCCAACACCATACCAAGGGCCAATACCATAAATTATTTCACAATCAAAATATTTTATAAATATTTTATTTTAATTTAATTTTATGACATTTTTTAATTAAATCTAAAAAGAAAAATGTTATAGTTACTTTTAAGATATATCTAAACCCTTCATCATCACAATTGCTAAAAATATTTCCATAGAGATTAAATGGAGATCTTAATAGAATTTACATTTAGAATAATTTTACATATACATAAGTGAAATTTATATAATATAAATAATATTATAAAGAACCTCGTAAATGCATCTTAACCAAGGAGCCCAAAGTGACTAATAATGATAGAGGAAGGATATTGTATCATTCTTTAATATGATTCATCCAAAATATAGGTTTAGTATTTTACAACCAATTATGTTTTTTTAATTTACATACTTTCTTAAATACAATTCAATGGGATCTTATTTAAGAGAGAGAGAGAGAGAGAGAGAGAGAGAGGGAAGAACAAAGACATTGAGAGATAGAGATGGAGATAGAGAGGGGGTGACAAGGGAGATATGAAGAGAGAATGAACTAGAGAGGAGGTGAGGGAAGAGAGAGAAAATGAGAGGATAGAGATAGGGAAAGAAGAGAAAGAGAAGAGAGAGAGAGGGAGAGAGACATAGATATAAAGGGTGGAGAGAGGGGGAGAGAGAGAAGGATAGAGGGAGGAGACGAGACAGTTGGAGGGTGGATAGAGAGAGTGTGATAGGGAGAGATGAGGGAGGCGAGAGAGGAAGGGAAGAGATAGAGGAAGGAAGAGAGAGAGGACAGAGGGAGAGGGAGAGAGAGAGAGGAAGTTGGAGGGGGTGAGAGAGGAAGGGAAGAAGGAATACATAGAGATAGAAAGGTGGAGAGGCAGAGGGTGTGATAAGGGAGATATGGAGAGATAGTGAGGGAGAGAGGAGAGTGGGAGGGATGAGAGAGAGCTAAGGAGAAAGAGATGGAGAGAAGGGGAAGAAAGAGAGAGGGAGAGAAGGGGAAGAGAGAGAGGGAGAGGAAAGTGAGAGAGATTGAGATAGATAGATATGGAGAGGGAGTGAGTATGTTTTTTGGGTGAGAAGGAGTGACAAAGGAGTAGATATAATGGGAGATAGAGATATAAATGGAGGGAGAGTGAGGGGAGAAGAGAGAGAGAGAGAGAGAGAGAGAGAGAGAGAGAGAGTATGTTTGCACATTGATATAGAGAGAGATGGAGGGAGACAGAGATATAGTTGGAGGCAGGAGCGATGTCAATTTCTAATCCTATTTGATAACTTATGCTAGATGCATTGATTTCAGTCTAGATGTTGATTTCTAATGCTAGTTTGATTTCTTGTACTGAATGCATTGGTTTTAGTGCAGATATTGATTTCTAATCCTATTTGATTTCTTGCACAAGATGAATTGGTTTCAATAAAGATGTTGATTTCTAATCATATTTTATTTTTTGCACTAGATGCATTGATTTTAGTGTGGATATTGATTTCTAATTTCATGCAACTAGATGTATAATGTACATCAATTTCAAAGTAATTAGATTAATAGTGTGCATTAATTTCAGTCTAAAAACATACAATTTTTTTATGACTTCCATTCACTTCTATGGTATAGTAATTCAACCATAAATACAATACTTGATTTTTCAGCCTAAATAAAATTCTCACTTACCATAAATGCATACTTGAATATTCATCCTAAATAAAATGTTCACTTACCCAAAATTCTTGCTTGGTGAGGCTGGAAATTATTTGTAATTGACTTCTTTCTTACCATTCCTATATTCCATCATTCAACATTGTTAATCACTTTATATTCAAGCATGGTAATAGAAAACTAATAGCATCAAAAATTATTTTGGATTTAACACTCCATAAGTCACAATGATTAACTTTGGAGAAATATATTATTAATATTGGAGAGCAAGTGTGATGTATAGAAAACTACTAGCATCAAAAATTATTTGGGATTTAACACTCCAAAAGTCACAATGATTAACTTTGGAGAAATATGCTATTAATATTGGAGAGCAAGTGTGATGTTTACACTATTAATATTGTAGACCAAGTGTGATGTTTGCTATAATAGCTTGACATATGATTGCTTGAACTAGATCCATCCATTGGTTTTTCTAATCCTATATGATTGCATGCACTCGATCCATTGATTTTAGTATAGATGTTGATTTCCATTCAGATTTGATTGTTTGCTCATTGCATCCTACATGTACATCAATTTCAAAGTAATTAGATTAATATTGTGCATTTATTTTAGTGTAACCACATAAAGGTTATCGATGATGTGCACTGACTTATCTGTTCAACAATTAAACCATAAATAAAATACTTGAATTTTCATGCTAAATAAAATGTTCTCTTACCTGAAATGCTTGCTTCCTAAAACTCTAAAATATTTGTAATTGGCTTATTTCTTAGTATTCTCATTTTCCATCATTCAACATTGTTAATGACTTTGCATTGAAATGAGGTAATAGAAAAAAACTACCATTGATAGAAATACAATTACTTCATAATACATGTTACCAAAATAAAAATAAAAATGGTAAAAATAAACTAAATTATATATATATATATATATATATATATAATTGGAGTTATCTCCTATGTTTCATTAAAATTGCTAAAATCTCCGTTAGTGTAAACTTTTAAATGAATATATTTATGAGATAGCATAATATTAGAAATATCGATCTAACAAATTTCCACATATATATAAAATCTTTAAAATAAAATTTAAAAAAAATATGATAGTTACTAATAATATAAAAATTCTAATATTGTAAAGAAAATAATTAAAAATGGTTTTAAGATATTTTAAGAAATATAATTAAAAATAATTTCAATATATGTTAAAGCTTATTCAAACATTGATGAAATTGTTAAACCTTAGATAAAATTGTTTTATTTTTATTCATTGTTTTATATTTTATTGAATAAAAAGTAAAATTAACATGAGAAATTTTTTTAAATATGACGATGATGATGGTGGTTAACGTCCATTAAGACCAATATTGGGTCTTTGGACCTAAAGAAAAGAGTTATTTAGTTTGGTTTAAGATTTTATTCCTATGCTCAAAAATCTTGGAGAGAAGCCTCTGGAGCTCACTATAATTTTGACATCCTAAAAGGCTAGGAAGGTCTTGACATCCTAAAAGGATAGGAATGTCAGTATTACAACAAATATTATGAAAATGAACTCTAATGTGGTTGTACGTGGGGCACTCTTAGAGGAAGTGATTTTCATCCTCGATGTTCATATTCTCACAGAGATGGAAAATCCTTCCCATCCATGGTGTTTTAGGAACTTTCCAATGACCTGTTTCACTAAGGAGCTCATGAGAGTTCATTCTAATCTTAGCTATATTAATTTTCTTCTTTGAGCTAGTTAAAACAGAGAGATACTTTTGATCTTCTAGGGTTGGGTTGATGACCTCCTTATAATATCTTAATTTTATTTTAGCTGCTAGATCTTTCTCACACCACATTTTTTCTTTGAAATTAGAAGTAAAAATTTTTTTAGTGTTATTAATGTTTTGCAACGCAACATTATTTTCGATTGCCCAATGGTTTAACCAAGCCCTAGTGTCTTTATACGAACCTCATTTAAGCCTTAGGTGGTTTTGGCTGGAATTTAAAGCTACCTTAGGAAGTCTATGCTCTCCTAGTCATAGCTAGGCTCTCGATAAGGGAAAGACCCACTTCTATAAGGAGAATAGGATAGGGTGTATTACTTTTAATTTTAAGGTTATACATTATAAAACGCTTTTGGATTTTCTCAATTTTTCTCCAGGATTCTCTAGAGATGTTGCAACCCCAAACCTCACATCCATATAAGATAACAGGAGTGACTAAAATTTCAAAGAGAAACTTCTTTCTATCCCACATTACAATGTTTGTCATTTTACAATTATTTTCAAGACCAAAATAAGCTTTCCACTCCCCATTAATCATTTTCTGAATGCTATAGTTCCAGTCGAGCTTGTGATGAATATCAATTCTTAGGTACTTGTAAGAAGACACTTCCTCCAACTTACTATTGTCATACATAAAATTAGCATAAGTGTCCTTCTTGGATTTGATAATCATAACTTTTTTTTTCTAAAGCTGCTTATGAAGATTAGATGGGCACCTTGCGAGAAGAACAATATTGTATGTATAGATAAGAAGTATGATGACTATCCCCACTAAGATCGTGCCAGCACATCCTGCTTCCTCTAAACAACCTTCTAGCTTGTCGATGTAAATGCCAAATAGGTTAGGGGAGAAGGGGCAACCTTGTAATAAGTTTGAAATTTAAAAAAAATAATATTAATAATATTTACACAAAATATTTTAACATTTATTTAAAAAAATTAATCATAAAAATTAACTAATTTTAAAATTATTTTTCTATTTTTAATATATTTATTTTAATTTTTATAATTTAATATAATTTATTTTTGTTAATATTGATCTTACTAAATAACAACTCTAGGGGCATGGTGGCCAGCGGATGCTCTTAAGCAGGTCACCATTTCGAGCCTTGTCTTATCCAAGTACCATTCTTGCAGAGTGGGCACTCTCTGAAAGATTATAGTGGTAGCCAGCCATTTGAAAGTTGTCTAATATTAAAAAAAAACCTCTAATTAATCTACCTAAATTAAATTAGGTACAAAAACATGTTTTTGATGTGTAAAGATATATAACATGAAAACACCAATATAGTTCAATTTTTTTATATTTTTACTCTTTTATAAATATATTTTTAATCAACCTTATTTAAAATCAGATAATTTAAAAATATATATAAATACATTTATATAATAAAATTACACTTTAACCAAAAACAAATTATCACTCAATAAAAACCAAAAATAAATAAATGTTTTGCACGTTACCCCCACAAACAAATATAAATCTTGAAAACAACCCTAACATTCAGAGCCACGTAACCCATACCTAGGCTGAAGTCGGTAAACCCTCTTCTTAAAGAATCCATAAAATAAACTTCTTAAAGAATCCATAAAATAAACTTCACACAATTTAGCTTCACAGGATTTATGATGCAATTGAAATTAGGCACTGTGAAATAAACTACCGAACAAACTTCGTATCGTATGGCTTACATCGAAGTGTTTGGTTATCAAGGCATGAAAACCTTATAGCTTTTAACGCACTATTATGATATAAATCTACTGAGAAATATGATCACTGATCAATAACTATATTGTTTGATTTTCTTATAATTTGGAAAAAGATAGTAATTGATGAAGGGAAGGGAAAGCATTTAAGTGGAGACGACCGCTGAGAAAAATTACTCACCAAATTATCTACGAGTAGTTTTGGTTAAACAAAACTTAATTATCAAATCATATTGGGACCGAAGGCGTTTTTTTTTCTGGAATAGGGTGTGCAGGGTGTGGGGTGTGCAAATACCGTTCATTTTAGCTACTTTTTCTCTTGCTCTTCTAAGCAATTAGATTTCTCCATTTGATTATTCCTCTAACCAATAAAAATTAATCATCTGTCCAGCTTATACTATATACTATTAATTATCTGTGTTTTCACGCTTTTGTGAAAATGCTAGTTAATATTTTCAATAACAATAAAAATTATTTAATGGTTTCGTTGTTATTGCGCTCAAAGGGGCTGTACAGCTCAGAGAGACGTAACTGCAAGGTTGGTTTAAAGGTCTTTTCATCTTATTTCTCTCTGGGTAGATGCTATGTCATATAGTACCATTTGGAGGAAGCGGCACTATGCAAGGTAAGCTTGGCGCCTTTCTTCCGATCTTTCGGGTTTTAGGTTTTTTCGAAGGTTATATCGGCCTCGGGATGTATCATTGCCGGTAGTTTTATCGACGTTCTGAGCCAGACTTTCAAAGATTTCATTAAAAGTGAAATTTCATGAGAAAGCGAAGAGTCTATGCTATATCAAATCTCCAAAATAAAGAAATCAGAGTTGTCCAGTTTGTTTTGTAATCCACGGAATAGGTTAGGAATCACACAGAAGGATCCAAATCTGGTTCCGAAGAGGCTCTGTCCTCGGACTAGACACATACTTCAAGGTATAAATGTATGAAGGGATTTTAACGAAGTTTATTAGACTAAGCTGTTTAAGGGACCTAAGGGACCTAAGACTCCAGTTCATCAAAACTTCAAATATTTCTCTAACTCTATTCTCTTGTCATGAATCTTGAGCAAGAAGTTCACAGTTTTGATAAGTCTAGCTTCTTCCAACAACTTGTTCAAACAATCCACCTTCAGAGTGCTTTTAAGCTTCTTCAAACAAATTGTTCAAACAATCCACCCTTTCGAACAAATTTTTCAAACAATCCACCTTCAGAATGCTTTTAAACCGAATATCCTCATAAGCTGAACAATCCATGATGTAGTGACATTCTGTTTCTACCTCTCCTCTCCTACAAAAGATGCAGATTCTTTCTTCCCACTCTTCTTTTGGAGTTTTCCATCTACTTGTCTCACATGTGAGATGATGAAACCTCATCCTCAACTTTGCTATTAATAATCTAGGCTTGCTAGTGATTTTGGACCCAAATATATCTTATCATCATGAGGTCGTGTCAAGTTGAAATCTTTGACATAAAGAGATTTTTTTTGGCCAATATGTTTTTCCCACATGGTAGTCATAAATTTTTCAAGCAACCATTTTTTAAGTTCCTCTTTAGAGTTAGGATAATCCTTCCACTTAACGCCCCACTTACCCAACCATTTGTCATTTTTTTCCCCCAAATTTTCTTCCTCCTCGTTAACTCCTTTGCTACAACTATTTTAGGCCAGCCATGTTCATCCATGCCTTCCACCTTTTTTAAGTAACTTAACAAGAAAAAAAATTCCTCAACTTCCATCGGAAATAAACCAGCTTCAGCTAACAAGATCTCATAAGGAACAGTTGATTTGAATTTGAAATTATTAGATTATGTGTTTTTTAATTCTTTCTAATTGCCTCCATTTATGGTGTCAGATACTAGTCCCCCATACTCCACATCCATAGAGTACAACCAGTGTAACCAACAACCAAGATGGAGGGGTGGTATTCAGATGGAGGGCAATTGGTTTGGCGGCTATTTCCTGGCCTAGCAGTTTTCGGGTATGTTTGGTGGGCCAAGTAATGAAGACAGACATGAATGAAGTTGTCTACCCACGGTACAGAATAGTCCAGACGATAGTTTTTTGCCCGAATCAGGTAAAAAAATTTCAAAAAATCTAGTAGTTGTAGTGTTTGGAATCCATTTTTTATAGTGGCAATGGATTGAGCACTATCCAAAACTCTTAAGGCACCTAAAATACTAAAATTTAATAACTGTAAACAAAATTCTGATAAAATCTTTGCTGTATTTTTTCAAAATCTTTGCCAGATTCTGAGCCATTTTGTTACTTTTTTAGACTACGCGAACATGAATTATTTAACACCTTGACTTTGGCGACTTGCAGGTCTATGCTTGTCACACCTTTACTCTTATTTATAGATCGATCCCTGTCGAGATCTTCATGTATTTTTCAGGCACTCTTTTCCGCACCCTATCCCTCTCAAATCACTCGACAAATGGAGTCGTCTCTACTACTTGCTGACTTTCTGACTAGGTGGATTTCGAATTTATCTCGAGCATGCTCTTCCCCACGCCACCTTCACACCTGATCAGCCACTGTCTGTACTCAATGGAGCAACCATCATCATTGGAACTCGAGGTCCTTATCGCCCTTATTATTGCTGCCGAAAATCGAGTCCAACCGGTCACTCCGTTCATTGTCCACTGCGGCTTCAAATCTTATTTTTCTTAGGTACCTGCAGATGGCTCACAACAAACGTCTAAAGGCCTGCAATATTTTGAAACACCTATCTCTCAGGCCCAAATCCTTTTGGAAAAACATTGTTTCTGAAGAAGATACATGCAATGATCAGGTGCTTGCAATACATCCATTTCACAGGGGAACAAATCAATAAGTGCCTGCCAACTAACTCATTTCCTTAAATTAGGTACAGACCAAGGATCATCATGCTGGACAATGGTTGGGTTTTCTTTCACTTCCTCAGCCCAAAGGATGGAACCATTATCCATCAATAAGTCCTTCCATCATCTAGGAGTGGGCTCCGAAAAACGATCTACCTACCCTTCTTCTGCTCCAAAAGAATCCTCTATTTCTCGAGAGAAGAAATATGATAAATACAAGAAGATATCCTCTCGTCTGTACCCTGCTTCTTCCCAGGATCATCTTACACCTATTCGTGGTGGCATAACATTCTCAGCCTCCTCTTTTTCTCAGGTCTTTGGAGCGGACGAGCCCGATTCCCCCGCTTTATTATGATTATTCTTTCCTACAATATCAGGGGCTTGGGTGTTAAGAAAAAATAACGCTCTCTTAAAGTCCTTATTCACAAAAAAAATCCCGATTTGATCCTTCTTCAAGAGACTATGATCTCAAAGGAAATATCATGGGTAATCCTTAACATTTTTTCGAGGTGGCTCGCCTGGACCACCAGTTATAGCAGACACTCTCGAGGTCTAGTGGTGGTTTGGAAGCCCTCCATCCTTAATCTCATGGCCTACTTGACTTCTGCAGGTATCCTTTTAATAGGGAATTCTAGCGGTTTTGCTTTTCAGATTTGAATTATCAATTTCTACTTTCCACATTCTGGGAGGTGTCTTTTCTAGACAAGATATTGGATATTAGCTTGTTGGATCTAACATCCCTTATTATGGATGGTGATTTCAACCTGACTATGGATATCAATGAAATGTGGGGCCACAAGTCGACATAATATACCTTGGAGGAATATCTTAACTCTCTCTCTCTTAGGCTCTATGTCTTTTTGTGATATCACTCTTTTGAATATTGTTCCTACATCAAACAATGGTTGAATAGGGCCAAAGCTCATTTATGTTGAAAATATTAAAGTCATCTACATGCCTTGAGCAGGAAGAAATAGAGAACAGGGGTAGGAGAGGAGCTTGTGTGTACAGCACTGCGCATTCAAGTTGAATGGAGAAAATCGCAAGGAGGAATTAATGTTTGATGGGCAACAACCACCATTGCAGAGTAGAAGTTATGTTTGTATGTGCGTAGCTGTTCTTTGCAGAGAATGAATACTTTCGTGGTTAAAAGTCCGGACCCAATGGGGTTATGCAATGAATTTCATAGTTGTCTTTCGCGTTCGACTCTCAATCAGAGATCAGAGCTTTTGATTGATCATTTATTTTTTGTTTAAGACACGTACCCGATACAATTATACAATGGTTTTAAATTGTAAAATGGGCCCGACAGTCGGTTGAATAGATTTAATTTAAGTTTTATTTCATACATAGTTTTTTATGTCATGTTTTAATATTCACAGCATATAAAAGATAGAAAGCCCATGAATCAAATGTAATTTTTTTTGTTATTACACAGAATAGAATTGAGAAGCACAGCAGTGCAGAAACAGAGAATACACAGCAGTGATATTTTTGAGAGATAGAGTGTTGTTTTTTGGTTGAGATAGTGAAGTCTTGTGTGTGCACTGTGTTAGAAACGGTCACTCTTTTGAATCCCTCTCAGTGAGGAAGCCTTGTAGCAGTTTTTTTTAAAAAGGAATAGAAATTTTCTTGAGTGTTGAAAACTCTATCCTGAAAGTGAAATTTTTAATTTCTCTGTGTTAGCAAAGGAGAGTATTACTCTTTCCATTGTTGTTCTAGAATTTTTAGAAATTCCAACATGGTATCAGAGCTAGTCCAGGCTCTTTGAAGGTTAAAGAAGCTGAAGGAAGGAATTCTTTATTGCAACAACTTCTCCAGCAGTGTGACGACTCAGCCAAGAAGAATCCAAGGTATTTCTCTATACAATTTTTGTGTTAGTGTTGTAGAACAGTCAGTTATTTTAAATACACATTCAAGTGTTTTTGAATCATAGTTAAGAGTGAAAAAATGGTTGGAGCCAACACTAGCATAGGTATTGGAAATATCCACCTCCCACTATTTAATGGGAAAAATTATGACTACTGGTCAATAACTATGAGAGCTTTATTTAATTCCCAAGACTTATGGGAAGTTGTTGAGGATGGCTTTGAAGAGTCAGCAGATGAAGAAGATTTTGAATATTTAACTCAGGCAGAGAAAGAGTTGCTGAAGAGCAATAGGAAGAAAGACTCCAAAGCTCTCTTCTTATTTTATCAAGCAGTGCATGAGAGTGTGTTTCCGAGGATAGCAGTAGCCAAGAGATCCAAAGAAGCATGGGAAACTCTCAAGATAGCCTATCAAGGCATGGAAAGAGTGAAGATAGAAAAACTTCAGTTGCTGAGGAGAGACTTTGAGACTGTCTGTATGAAAGAGTCATATACCATTGACTCATTCTTCACTCATGTGATTGGAATGGTCACACAAATAAGATCTCATGGAGAGACTCTTGAAGACAAGATGATTGTGGAAAAACTCTTGAGGAGTCTACCCTCAAGATTCAATCTGATTGTCACCACTATAGAGGAGACTAAGGATCTCACAAAGTTTTCAGTGGATGAGCTACATGCATCACTGATGACCCATGAGAAGAGATTGGGTAGGAGTGAAAACTCATCTCTTGAGCATTCCTTTAATACCCAGATGTCTTTCGGAAGAGGAAGAGGCAGAAGCCAAAACAGAGGCGGAAGGAACATTCCAGCAAATGCTCAAGGAAGGGGCAACAATCAAAATCAACATCAAGGCCAAGGCAGCAGCCAACAGAGTGGTCAGCAAAATGCTCAAGGATAAAGGTACGATAAATCCAATGTCCAATGTCACTATTGTAAAAAATATAGAAATTATGCTAATGAATGTAGAAATAAGCAGCATGATATGGGAAATAGAACTAGTGCAAATTTCACTAGAGAAAATATCAGCCAAGATAATTTGTTTTTAGCTTGTAATATGGCTGAAGAAAAAAGTGAGGATTTATGGTCTCTAGACTCTAATTGTAGTAACCATATGATAGGAAACATAGCAATGTTTTCTATGTTAGATGAGAGTGTGAAGTCACAAGTCACACTAGGAACTGATAGCAAGGTTTCTGTTATGGGAAAAGGAAATGTAAATGTTTTAACAAGGAAAGGTGCAAAGAAGTCCATAAAAAATGTTTATTATGTTCCAGGAATGAAGTGTAACCTCTTAAGTGGATTATGTTTTCTTTGAGGATGATGTTTGTACCATCATGGAAAAACCACCCAGCAAACAATGTATTGTTGAAGTGAAGATGATAAGGAAAAAGATGTTTCCTCTCAGAATGAGAGCAGATTTGAAAAATGAAGAAAAGATAGCAGCAGTGGCACAAGAAGCTTTCCAAAGCGAACCAAAAGATGATAATTGGTTGTGGCACTTGAGATTTGGACATCTCCACTTTGGAGGTCTTAATTTGTTGAACAAAAAAGGAATGGTAAGAGGTTTACCACTGATAGAGAAGCCGTACAGCCTTTGTGAAGGTTGTACCTTGGGGAAACAACACAGAGAAAGTTTTCCTCCTGGGAAAAGCATAAGGGCAAAGGCACCCTTAGAGATTTTCCACTCAGACTTATGTGGACCGATGCAAACTCCATCGCTTGCTAGTAACCACTACATGTTAACATTCACAAATGATTTTACAAGAAAAACTTGGGTTTACTTTTTGAAAAACAAAAGTGAAGTGTTTGAAAGATTTTTCAATTTCAAAGCACTTGTGGAAAACTAAATCGGGCTGCACATCAAAGTCCTAAGGACTGGTAGAGGAGGTGAGTATATCTCTAAATATTTTCTAAGTTTTTGTAGAGAAAATGGTATTCATAAACAGTTTAGAACTAGATATACTCCGTAGCAAAATGGAGTAGCCGAAAGGAAGAATAGAACCATAATGGACATGGCAAGGAGTATGTTAAACACAAAGCATTTGCCTAATGATTATTGGGTTGAAGCTGTACATTGTGCAACATACATTTTTAATAGGCGCCCTACAAAAGAAGTTATGAACAAAGTGCCAGAAGAGGCATGGAGTGGCACAAAGCAAGGTGTCACACACATGAAGGTGTTTGGATGTGTGGCTTATGCACACATACTAGATCAGCTAAGGAAGAAGTTGGACAGCAAGGGGGAGAAATCTATTTTCATTGGATACAGTGAGGAATCCAAGGCTTATAGGTTGTGTAACCCATCCACCAAGAAATTTATTGTGAGCAGAGATATTCAGTTCATTGAAGAGGAAGCTTAGGATGGAAGCATAGAGAAAACAGTGAATGTTAAACACTGTTTATCTCACGATAAAAATGATGATGAATTGGTTTAAATACATCCCCAAACAGCAGCACCAACACAAGGGCAGCAAAGCACACCGTTGAGAAGGAATGGGAGTGCTTCTCCAAGCACACCACAAGGAGGAAATTCAAGTGCTTCTTCAAGCACTTGTACACCTAATGAAAGAGGTAATAAGTTCAGAAATTTGAATGACATTTATGCATAAGAGGCAGCAAATGAAGGTATCAATTCTTTGTTTTCTTTATATTTTCATGTTGATGATCCTGTTCATTTTGAAGAAGCTATCAAGGATAGGAAATGGATAGAAGCGATGGATGATGAGCTAAATGCCATAGAAAGAAACAAGACTTGCGATTTGGTTGAAATCTCGAAAGGTAAAGAAGTCATTGGAGTTAAATGGGTCTACAAGACCAAGAGTAATGTTGAAGGCAAAATAGAAAGACACAAAGCAAGACTTGTTGTCCAAGGCTATAAGCAGAAGCATGGGATAGATTATGAGGAAACTTTCGCACTAGTTGCAAGAATGGAAACTGTGAGAGTAGTGTTGTCCATAGCAGCACAAAACAAGTGGAAAGTTTACCAAATGGACATGAAGTTAGCATTCCTAAATGGAGTGTTAATGGAGGAGGTTTACACTGAACAACCTCTCAGCTATGAAAAGAAAGGCCAAGAGCACAAAGTGTGCAAGTTGAAGAAAGCTCTTTATGGGCTGAAGCAAGTGCCAAGAGCATGGTACAATAGAATAGACTTTTATCTACTGGAAAATGGATTTGAAAAGTGTGAGGGAGAAACCACCTTCTACATCAAAGAAAATGATGGTAAAATTTTAATTGTAGTTTTATATGTTGATGATGTTATTTTCACAGGTAATGATGATTACCTTATTGAAAATTTTAAAATAGTCATGAAAGAAGAATTTGAAATGACTGACATGGGTTTGTTGAATTACTTCTTAGGAATAGAAGTAGAACAAGATGAAAATGGGATTTTTATCTCACATGCAAAATATGTTAATGAAGTTCTTGAAAGATTTAATATGCAGGAGAGAAAAGTAGCGATCACACCCACAGTGATGGGATTAAAACTCAGCAGAGAGGACAATAGCAAGGATTTTGATCCTAGTTTGTACAAGAGCATAGTTGGCAGCCTCATGTATTTGACTGCAACTAGGCCCGACATAATGCGTGCTATTAGTTTGATTTCCAGATTCATGGAAAATCCAAAGGAATCACATTGGCAGGCAGCAAAGAGAATTATGAGGTATTTTAAAGGTACTAAAAGGTTTGGTATTTTATATACTGTTTCAGAATGTTCAGATTTAGTTGGATACACTGATAGTGATTGGGCTGGAAGTGTAGATGATTGGAAAAGCACATCTGGTTATGTTTTTCACTTGGGTTCAGAAGCCATTTAATGCACTTCTAAGAAACAACCGATTGTAGCATTATCTACAGCAGAGGCAGAATATGTGGCATCTATAGTAGCAGCATGTCAAGCAGTTTTGATGAGAAGAATGTTGTGAAGTTTATGCCAAGAATAGGTAAAAGGGACAGTGATTTATTGTGACAATAGCTCAGTTATTTCATTTTCAAAGAATTCAGTGTTTCATAAGAGAACGAAACACATTGATGCCAAGTATCACTACATCAGAGAATTAGTGAGTAATGGAGAAATTTTTTTACAACACTATTGTTACACAGCAATTTTTCACCGTCCCTGCAATTCCCCATCCCGCACAATTGGAGGGCTCACTCCGTGACCTGTGAGCAGCGACATGACTTGAAACCACTTTCATGACATCCCTCTGAACATGAGCTTTCATTGCCCTGAAGACAACTCCCTATGAAGAACCCTAAAAACACCCCTTTTTGCATTAGCACGAGAGGCCAGTTCAGTACCCACGCCAATGGGGGAAATCATTCAAATGGGGCGTGCCAATTAGCGCTCTGTCTCAGATTCGCACTCGCACCAGCCATTTTAAGGAGTGTTTAAAAAAAATAAATGGCAGAAGTTTCATCCTAACTAATCCATAAAATGGCATCTAATTTGAGTTGTGAGGTTTGGCTCCGGATCTCCATGTAGAGGAAGTGATTTGCCACCTCTCATGGAAGCTTCCTTGAGGATAGGGCCAATCCCATGATTATAGGGATCCCAACTCCCCTTTCTCCATCTATAAAAGCTTGCTCATCTCCTTTGCAAGCTAGTTCCCAATAGCCATCAGAGTCTTATGTTGCAAGAGCCTTGATTCATTCCCTTAAGGCCAAATCCAAGCAAGGAGATTTTTGTCGAGACATCCGAAGAGATAGGTTTGTCCTATCCCTGATAGGATTTTTCGAGATGTGTTCCACTGGGGACCCTCCGAAGGAGAATTCAGCATCAGGGCTATGGTTGTATTCTTCTTTGATTGATTAATGATAAGCAACTATTGGTTATGGTTCCACTGCTGTTGTTGATTATGATGATGAGTTATGTCTTCTCTGACTGACATATAGTTTCATATGCTGGATTTTACGCTTGCATTTGTTTTGTTTCTTGCATGTGCAGGTGTCCAGTCACGGAGATCGTGAGGATTGTGATCTGCTAGAGCTGAGGAATGGGAGCACTACTTTCTCTACGAGCGACAGCGTTGGATTCCAGGTAAGCCTTCATCGCTAGTTGGTTTATTTGCAATTAGGAACCTGCACCATTGCATGTTATGATTTTTCTGAACCCGATTTGGGCTAGTAGGGATGGCCTACGGCTCACGGGGATTTACCTCTTCAACAAATTGGCGACTCCGCTGGGGATCGTCTAGCTTGTTGTTGTTCTGCTTTATAAGCTACAGACGAAGCCTGAAGTTAGCCAGATAACCTTCGAAACACTATTGCTCTGCATTAGCAAAGTAGATCAAAGCTGCTTCAATCAATCTCTGGTTTAGTTTATGAACTGAACACTTGGAGTATTTTCTTGTCTTTTCGGTTGTTTCTCAATTCTACTTGCTTGATCGGCTCTTTTGGCTGGCTCTTTTTGTGATTTTAGCTTTGGGTCAGTTTGATCATCACTGGTCTGCTTGTTGGGTTGCCTATTTTTATTTTTCCATAGAAAATCGTAGCCATTTATGGTACGACAGTCCGCCCATTAGCGCTAGTTTCAGCCTCACAGTTGTGCCAATCCTGTGAGGTACTAGGGTTTTCTCTATTATGAGCTTCCTGAGCTTGATCAGTGTGTTTGGTCTTGTTTTTTCGACTGCTTGAGTGTTCTGGAGCCTTTTTTGACTGGCTGTGACCTTCGTCCTTTGGTTGTTTTCCTGTTTCCATCGATTTCACATTCTAGCCCTGGTGCATCTAGGTGCTCTTGTGTGTCGAGCCTCCCTTGGGAGTTTTTGGTTTCTATTTGTTCAGTCAACCTTTTGATTGCTCCCCTGCATTCGTTTAGCGGTTGTTTATCATTTTATTGCGTTATTTTGGTGATTGTTCTCTTCTTCATTCGAGTTTCACTTTTTCTCGCTTTGGACCTAGATTACATGGTCCGTTTGAGTCTTTGGGATTCTCTTGGTTTTGAGGGACTTTTTTGTCAATTTGGTGATCTGATTGTGTGTTTGCATTGAGTGAAATTTGTTTTTTTTGCTCTTTCCTCATCACTTCTCAAATTTCTCTTTTCATTAGTTTTCATTTTGTTTAGTGCACTTTGCTATTAAACATTGAAAATACAAAAAATCTCTCTTTCTTTCGATTAGTTAGTGCAAATTAAAATATTTTCGGTGTTATTAGTGATTAGTGACTTTGAGAGAAAACTTTTTGGTTTCCATTAGCTGCATTAGAGACTTGGCTGGTTGTTCTCTGATCATTTTATTATTGTATAAAAAGCTCTTAACTCTCTTGTAATTAGCTTTCATCGAATGAAATGATATACTGTGGCATATTGTGTGCATTTAGGAGATTTCGAGACCTAACACTTGCTAGGGCCTGAAAACTGAAACGTAATTGAAGATAAACATTAAAATTTATTCAATTTACACTAAGGCAGCATTGGAACATTAACGCAACATTTAGAGGTCTAGGCTAGAGACGTGTTCCGGCATCTTTAAACCTAGTAGTTGTTGTTCGCCTCTTGGATTTAGACAGCACTAGTACGGACTTGTGCTCCCCGTATCGTCGAGTATATAAAGGGAGACCCCACTAGGTTTCTATCCTTTATCCATAGGAAGCCGATTCTGCCGCCCTATAACCGTGATACACTGGACACAGCATTCGGGGAGACTGTCTGCACGTACATTAAGTCCTTGGTTGATTTCTCTTTCATTTTGAAACCAAGGTGTATATTGTAGTTCACAGTTATTTGGTACACCCTTTGCCTAGATTACCTGAGTAGTCATTTGATCTTTTCTGACTCTTTAAATTTAAAAGGATCACCAAGCGCTTGTCCTTTCACGCTTGCTTCAAAACTGAAAGAGATAGAGTCACTTTTCATCCGTTTCTCGACTCTTAAAACATGAAACGGTGAAGTTTCTAAATTTCAATGTGGTAAAATAAATCACCCGCGATCACACGCCCTGTTAGATTTTGCTTGTTGGCCATTTGATTGTGTGTCTTGACTTTTTTTCAGCCCGTGTGTGTTGTGCTTGATCTTTTTTCATTGTTGTCACAGTGGCGGAACCGTCTGTTTCATTTACTGGTAGTCCATATACGAACGATTCATCAGAGGCTTCTCAATCCTCTGCTGAACCTCAGCAGCCCATCGTTTCCGAGTTTCCTGACGGGGGACCGGTTCTATCTAAGCTTCCCTTTGGAGGACCAGTCGAGTTCAATTGACCCTTTTCCGACCCTTGGTCTGGATTTGGAGTAGGGGAAGATTTCCCTCCTCTTACATTGGGTTCGCCTTTTATAGTTGTTGTCATTCCTCCTAGTCCTCGCCATCTATTACGAGATCTAGCAGCAGGTTTAAATATGAGTGATTCTTCTAGCGAGGAAATCCCCACGTCTGGTGAAGATTACTAGTTATTCCCTCGATATTTATTCCCAGAAGACAACCCTGAACCATCTGTAATGTCATCACCCGGTCCCTCATTACCAGCAGGGTATAGATCCTTGGGTCAGATTATTGCCGCCGCTGCCTCTATGGGGGTATCAGCTCCTTCTACAAGGCCATTTGTTCCTTCATTGGGGATGTCCCCATGGACATCCATTACGTCGTCCCCTCAGGTCACTTCTGTACCTGTCAGGCCCACTGTCTGTGTAGCTGCATCTGCACCCGTTGTTACCACTCAGTCTGTAAGGACCACATCGCTTCCCGAAGATGTCTATATAGCATCTGCTATGCCGGAGAACATCTCTCCGAAGGAGTATCGATTGTCCCTTCAACAATCGAACCCCGAGGTTGGACAACCCCCTCAAGATCCCAACCGCCCGTATTTTTCGCATTATGCACAGGATGGTACACCCATGTACGTCTTTCCATATCAGTACGACGAGCATGGTAACCCTTTACGTTTACCCGCTCCTAAGGCTCAACTTCATGCTCAGGGTTTACCGTATAACCAGGCTGGACAGCCCTACAACCCGCAAGGACAACCTTTTCAAGGCCAACCTTCAGGCCAGCCTGGCTATCCTTATGACCCTTGAGGAACCGGCCCTCTGAGGCTACCCTTGAAGCGACGAGGCCGTATACGGTCCTTGAGACGATGTGCACAACCCTTCAGGTCAACTCGTACAGCCTCTCCCTGGAGTCCCACCTGGGCAACCTCAAGGACTCACAGGTCAACCGGGGTACCAACCGGGACCGGTGTATGGTCCTGGGGGGCAAGTCCAACCTTCTCAACCCATGCAACCTCAGTATAATCTTGGTCCCAACATTGCACATCAGCCAGGACCATCTTATGGTC
Organism: Pinus albicaulis; assembly: GCA_034641835.2. NCBI lineage: Eukaryota > Viridiplantae > Streptophyta > Pinopsida > Pinales > Pinaceae > Pinus > Pinus albicaulis. The sequence goes on along the minus strand of CM076579.1, from coordinate 423,685,338 downwards.
TTGTTGCGGGTCAAACCGGTTATCAGCAACCACCTGGCTCCATTCCGCTACCAGGCCAACCGACCCATCCGACACAACCTGGTATCCCGCCACCAGGCCAATAATTCATCTAGTACAACAGTGTTCCTCCACTAGGTCTGGCAAGTCCTCCAGAGTACAACCGTGTCCATACTAGGCCAAGCTGGCCCATCCGATCTCTTTGGTGCTCCATGATAGCTAGGTCAACTTTGTGCGATCAACACAACCTATTTATACGGGAGCAACCTATTCAACCAAGGCGACAGTTGCTAGGTCGGCCACAACGTAACAGCCCGGCCTGCACATCCTGTCAACCCTTGCGATAGAGCTTATTCCAATACCTTTGACCAAATCAACTTGGCTGCACCCTAATTATTAGGCTCAACGGGGTCCCACCTATCAGCAGCCCACTCAACCTCAAGGCGGTTACTATTCTCATGGTCAATACCGACCGAATTATAGCTAGCCCCAAGGTTCTAACTATTACTCTCAACAACCTGGCTACACCTATGCTCAACAGCCAAATCCACATGCTGCTCATATGGGGTCGACATATAATCAAGGTCCATACTCCGGTTATCAAGCCCCGTACATTGGTTACCAACAACCAAATCAGACTGGTTATACACCCTATACCCCCTATGGTCAGAATCCTGCTAGATAGAACCCATGGGGGTAGGGATATTCTAAACCAGCGTGGAGTACAGGTATTGGTCCTTATCAGGGACCAGGCATGCTGTTCAATCCGCAATTGTCGTTCCTGGCTACCTTGTAATTACCGGATGTTTCGAAATTAACTAATGATCCGATTCTGCAAAATCCTTATTGGCCTCTGGTTCCGACCAAGGTACCCAACGATTTCCCAAAATTTGAGGGTAACGCTGGAGAATATCCCCAAGCTCATGTAATGACTTACCATCTTTGGTGTTCGTCCAACTCTTGGGTGGACGATTCGATTCGTCTACGTCTCTTCCAGCGTACTCTTACTGGCGCTGCTGCCAAGTGGTATATCGAATTACCTCGTGGCATCTTTTAAGATTTCAATACATTATCCATGGATTTTCTAACCCACTTCTAGTTACCGGTCTGTTATGAGGCCGGGACGCATCTCCTGACTTCGTTGAAGCAGGATAAATCCACCCACATCTCGGATCACATTCATGAGTGGCGACGTCGTCGTAGACTGATCAAGTTTGATATACCTGATAAGCTACTAACTCATTGGTTCACCACATCCTTTGTTAACAAAATCACCCAAGATATTTCTATGGGGGCATGTGTGACTGAAGAACAAGCCATAGCGCATGCTCAGTATCTTGATCTGGTATACTCTCAGTCTGGCATGCTGTATGATATTTTGACTGATGCTCCACGTCCAGGAACCTCTAAAGCTCCACCTACCCGGCAGTGGATGGTGTTATTGGTTATGTATCTCAGAATTCTCGAAAATCTTCGAATGGAAAGCAGAAGTCCAATTCTTCCAACAATTCTGCTTCTCCCACCCCTCCAGATTCTGGAAAAACTGCGGAGGTCAATGCTGTTCAGGCCAATCCTACGGAAAAGGCTTCCAAAGGGAAAAAGAAGGGCAAAGGTAAATCCAAATCCGATGCTTCAAAGCCAGAATCTTCCAAACCTCGTACTGATGACGGTTCCCAGCGCAAACCGAAGTACCCTTGCCTCATTTGTGAAGGAGATCATTATACTAAGGATTGTCCACGATGATCTGAAATTAGTCAACTTCTCAAAGGCTCCAAAGGGACTCTGGCAGTTCTTAAAGAACCGTTCCCATCTCAGCAAACCCAAATGGTTGAACAGCCTTCACCATTTGCACCATTTGGGTCCCAGGTCTTTATGATGAATGGTGCTGCACCTATCCCCATTGCTACGCGTTTGAAGGATTATGCTGGATCGCGCCAGGAAGTTGGAAAGGAAGTTGTGGATGGCCCACCTCCCCGACCTGTCTCCGGTTCGTTGGAAATTGAGAAGCCTACTACTGAACCTGTTGTGAGGCCGCCTCCTAAAGGTGTTCTACGAAGATCTTCCTACAATCCAAATTCCCGTGCCACTCAGCACTACAGTATTGTTGAGGATTTGGCACAGGCACCTTCTGCTATGTATGAATTGGAAGTTCTTCAAAGTTTCCCGTCACAACAGAAAGATTTAATGTCTGCAATAGGTGGGATCGATCCCACTGATTCTAGTCTTCTCACATTCGACTTAGAAAATTTCACCCCTCGACTTCCACCCCAGATCACTCTCGTTACTCAAGTTGGGATCAACGGTCTTAGCATCCATGGAGCCATTGTGGATGAAGGTGCTTCTACCTGTGTCATGTCGTCTGCGTGCTGGAAGGCCATTGGCTCTCTAGCCCTTTCATCATCTCCCAATGCCTTATAGGAATTCGATGGTCGGGAATCGAAACCCCTGGGTGTTCTTGAGAGTTTATTGATTACCTTGCAGGGGAAGACAGTCAACATAAAAGTAGAAGTGGTTGATGCCAAGCTTAACTACAATATGCTTCTCAGCCGCAGTTGGATTCATGCCATGCTATGCATGCCATCCACCCTCTTTTGACTTCTTAAGTTCCCTCACGAAGGAAAAATCGTTACGGTGGATCAATTTTCTTTCTTCACCTCCACCTCCGAGAAAAACATTCATTACATGGATCAGATCCCAAATCCCCCTGACAGTGTAGGACCCGGTCTCTTCAAAGACCATGTCCTCATGGGTATTTTTCCCGCACTGCCACCACACACCGCTCAAGTTAATATGATCTCTAGGTCTGACGACCCATGGCTCATCCCTTCACCTGAGCAGGTGCTTGATTTGGGAGAATCGATGCCCTTAACTCCAGTAGAGAGTAATTACTGTGAAATTGTCACCACATCTGATCCTCCCCCTCCTTAGTATGCTCCTTCGAGCATGGCTTTAGATGTCTACTCTCAATCCCCCTGGCTCGGCGAGGCTGACTTGCCTAACCCTCTTAAAGAGATTTTTCCTTCTGACGAAGCCATTGTTGAAACAATGTCTCTTGAGGAGCTACCTTGGAGTGATGGAAATCATCGTTCCTCCTTCATGCCCAGCCTGGGGGAAATGTCATATTTTCTAGAGCATTTTGCGGCTCAGGTTCCCACTCCACCTCTCCAGATGCCCATATTGACACATGAAGTGCTTTCAGAGGGAAAACTAAGCAACATTACTCAAAATATTCCCATAGACATCTCCGTTAAACCGGGGATAGTTGAGAACATACACGTGGGAGTAACTTGTTCTCCTGATGGGGAATCTCTGATTTTACTCATGATCATTTCAAGAATTCGACGTGTTTGCTTGGTCATATGAGGAAATGCGGGGGGGTTGATCCCGGCCTGTAGTAGTGCATGGGAATTCCTACCTATCTGGTGCAAAACTTCGTCAGCACTTCATCTACGCCATGCATGCTCCCAAAGCCGCTGCCATTAAAACAGAAGTTGAAAAGCTTTTGAACAGGGGCTTCATTTACTCAATTCCCCTCATAGAATGGGTTTCAAATATTTTCCCTGTAGATAAGAAACAGGGTACTATAAGACTCTGTGTTGATTACTGTGATATTAATCGTGCCTGTCCGAAGGACAACTACCCCACTCCTTTCATAGATCAAATCATTGACGAATGTGCTGGGAGTGAGATTTATTCCCTAATGGATGACTTTTCCGGGTATAATCAGATAAATATTCTATCTGCTGATCAACACAAGACCACATTCATTTGTTCGTGGGGTACTTTTGCTTATAAAAAGCTCCCGTTCGGCTTGAAGAACAATGGAGCTACTTTCCAGCGTGCTATGTCTTACGCGTTACATGACATACGCCATATCGTTCATCCTTATCTGGACGATTTTCCAGCTCACTCAGCTCAGCAAGAGGACCATCCCAAACACCTCCGCCAGGTTTTCCTTCACTGTAGACGCTATAATATCTGACTTCACCCTCATAAATGTGTCTTTTGCGTGGATTCTGGCCATCTTTTGCATGGATTCTAGACCCTCTTTGTTACATCAATTGTAGAGTCTGCAGGGAAAAGCTAACTTCCTACGACGCTTAATACCAAACTACGTGGAAGTGGCCAAAGGATTCACACGTATTTTGAAGCATAACGTTCCATTTCATTGGGACGAGATTGCTCAACAATCCTTTGAGAAGCTTAAGACGTTATTTGTTAACGCTTCGTTGCTTCGGCCTCCAAATTATCACCGTGATTTCACTCTATACTTGGCCACCGCCTTTAGCACCATAGCTATGGTTCTGGTGCAGGATGATGATAATGGCAATGAACACGTTTTTTACTATCTATCACGAAATCTTCTCGACACAGAAACGTGTTACGCTCACGTCGAGACGCTAGCTTTAGCAGCTGTACAAGCTATGCAACGTTTTCGCCACTACATCCTGCTTCATTCTATAACCGTGGTTTCGGATTGCAACCCCATGACATACATTCTACCTCGACAATTACTGGGGGGAAAATACTCCAAATGAATCGTTATCCTTCAGGATTTCGACTTAAAGTTTACTATTGCTAAGTTGACCAAATCACTGATTTTCGTGGATCTCATTTGCTCCCTCCCGACAGACTCCACCCCATCTCATTTTGAAGATCATATCCTGGATGAAAACCTCTTCCTTATCAGTACTCATGACCTATGGTACGACGACATTATTGTATATCTTCAAACATCGACGTTCCAGTCTGAGTTGACCAAAGATGGCCGATGTCGGATTCGACATCAGTCTCAACCCTACCACATTGTAGGAGATATATTATACCGGGTTGGAGTAGATTCGGTGCTCCGCCGGTGCTTGACACTGGAAGAGGCTGAAAGAGTCTTGAATGACTGTCACAGTGGTGCCTGTGGCAGTCACATGTCTGGATATGCCACTGCCCAGAAGATTTTGCATGCGGGCTACTTCTGGTCGTTGATATTCAAAGACTGCATTGTTGTAGTCTGAAAATGTCATGCGTGTCAGGTTTTTCAGCACAATATGCGTGCGCTGACTCTCCCTCTACATCCTGTCATTATCGTCGGCCCTTTTGCAAAATGGGGCGTAGATTTCATTACATGTAACCCTCATTCGGCCAGGGGGCATGCATATATAATCGTCGCTGTCGACTACTTTAGTAAGTGGGCCAAAGTGATGCCTACACTAGCTGCCGATGGTAAGAAAGCTACCCAGTTTATTTTCAACCACATTATTGCATAGTTAGGGGTCCCTCAGGCCATTGTTACCGATCATGGTACTCACATTCGAGATTACATGATGGCCGAGCTGACATCAAGATTGGGCTTACGACACGATAGCTCAACGCCATATTACCCCCAGGAAAATGGCCAGGTTGAGGCTGTGAACAAAGTTTCAGTCACAATGCTTCAACGAACAATTGGAATTCATAATTCCAATTGGCACCTCCAATTTTTCTCAGCTCTATGGGCATACCAGACGTCAACAAAGAGTGTGACTGGATTCACACCATTCCAATTGATGTATGGTCTGGAAGCAACTCTTCCAGTTGAGTGCGAAATTCCTTCCTTCAAGTTGGTTGTGGAATTTTTACCTAACACGTCTCCTAAAGAAGAGCGTCTCTTGTATTTGGAATGGTTGGATGAAACCCGCCGCTTGGATCCCTTAGTTATTGAGGCACAGAAAAAGTGGGTCAAAGCGCACTTTGATCAATCAATCTCTCCATGTTCCCTTGTCAAAGGGGACCTTGTCCTCCTATATGACCAAGCACACGACAAAATCAGGGCAGGAAACCTCCAAAACATGTGGCATGGGCCCTACATAGTAAAACAAGTATTGAAAAATGGGGCTTATGAACTCATTGATTATGAAGGAGTTCCATTGGCGCAACCTAGAAATGAACTGTACCTTAAGAAATACTACGCCTGAAGTTATTTTTAGTGTGGTGTGTATACATAGGTGTGTATATTCATTTTTGTGCATGTGTGGTGTGGTGTGCGATGTAAGCGTCTTTCTGCTGATTGGGTCTTCCTGATTGTGCAGATGTCCATTACTCCGTTTGTGGGTTTCGCGGATGGTACCTCCTGCAGTACCAGGAATCTGTCTTCGGCAGCCTAGGTAATTTATGATCCTGCTGGTGAGTTGGTTAACCTGCAAGGTGTATGTCTGGGTCCTGCTACAAATAATATCGCAGAATATAGTGCTGTATTGGAATTATTAACCGAGGCTGTGGACCTCGGCATTCGTGAATTACTTGTGTATCTAGACTCACAACTTGTACTATTACAACTTAATGGAAATTATTCAGTAAGAAATCCATCCATTTGACGTCTGTATCTGCGTATTTGTCTGTTGGAAAGAAATTTTGACTATATTACATATCAACACATACCCAGACATATGAATACATTAACAGATGTAGTAGCTAATTTAGTTCTAGATAGACATTTGCGCAATTTATAAACAAAAACATCAATGCATGTAAAAATGTCCATCCAGAAATAGGTATGTATATATATATATATATATATGTGTCGAAATGTTTACATAGTGTGCATCACATAAAATCAAAAAATATACATGTTCGTCTTAATACATCCGTAGACGACATGTCTCTCAAAAAATATGCATGAAAGAATCCCTAGGTGTCTAATCCGCATGGTGCTCGTGGTAACATGCTACCGCGCGCACTAAGCATCTCAAAAGTCAGTGGAGGCGACTAGGCACTCCCACCATATGTCTCTGATATGCCATTGGGACATCTTCCAGCCGGGCTTAGTCTGGAATCCCCCGGGCGATCCCCTCACGATTCTGGATCAACTCTCCCCCCTCGGCACCCTCCGCCTGAGGGTCAGCTGCGGGCTGAGTTCTCCATGCAATAGCAGACACACCGACAAGTCTCTTTGGCCTGACATCTGCATACATATAAAACTGTTGTTAGAACGGACATGCATTACCAAAAGAACATAAAACATAAAAATCAAAAAAAGAGGTCATACCCAACTCCTCATCCCAGTCATCCCCCTCCGGAAGTGGGAGATCCGAGTCTCCAGTGAAATCGGTCTCGGCATAGGACCAATCCTCGACCACGATCAACTGATGCCGTAACCATCCAAAAAACTCCGGCCTCTAAGACATCTGTTGGCCTCCTCCTGACCTGGGCATAAGTGCTGCCTAGTAGCCATCCTTGGCTCTCTTGGTACCGACTCAGCAACAATGGCCCCTTGGCCCTGAAATATAGGTATTCATTCCAAGATGAATGTTACCAAAATGGAACCATAGCCAAACTGCTTCAGTTTGACTTGCTTGCACCTTGTAAGCTGCCTCTTGATATTTTTTGTCACTACAGTAGCCCAATCAAACAGTGTTGGACTCATACACTCAGCGGCTAGGAGGATTTGGGCCTTGGCTGCCTCATGTGGTGCCTGCGACTCCGTAGCTCGCATGATGGTGTGTAGCAGTACTATCAGTGCTAGATCGCGAACAATGTGGATATCCACCTTCCCGCTTCCCGATCCCAGTCATGCCCCTAGGCACACTCTCGCCATCACTTGCTCCATCTTTTCCCCAGATGGTCTGTTGCCTGTCAAGATGGGCACCGGACCTCTGCGCGATAGTCCGGTTATGAAATATATGTCGGAAACCTCAAGTTCCAACACTTGGTCCAGAAGCTTAAACACTTCTTCATTTTCATCCCATATACTGACCAAGTATTGTAGTAGCTTCGGTTGAGCTCGTAAGCAGGGCGTCAGGAAGAACTTTTTGAGTCCACAGTTCTTAAGTGCATTCATACAGGCTTCATTCTCCATAGCCAATTCATCCTCTTCCCCATGCTCCCTCTCCTTCCATTCGGTAGCCATTATGCCTGAGTAACCTGCATCAACATGATCTCTGTTATGTTTGAAATTTCATTTGGATCACTCGCAATTCAAAAATCTAAAGCGGAAAATTGAGTTCCACCATTGGTGTGATTGTTTCCCTAACAGTCGCGCCCGTTGGCATGGCCCCTTTGTAAGTGAAAGGCCATTGGCACGGGTCCGTTCTCGATACCTGCGCCAATGGGCGGAGCCCTAAAATTTTAAAAATCTTCCATAGAAGTCTAATCCATAATGGAAATCTTTAAAAATGGATCGAAATTGAGTTCAAGGAAGCACCCCTTACTTAGAACAAACAGGGATCTGAATGATAGCCCGGATCACTCGCAATTGCCGTTAGAAGTTTGCACACAAATGGACCACTGTTTCTCTCCAATGAGGTAAATAGTAAAAGTAATTTTGCTTTTACCATTTGAGACTTATTTATAACTTTTTGAAATCTAATTAGGTTTTAAAAGTCATTTTTTATTAATATTTTAATATATTTTATCAAAAATGGATTTTACACTTGCCTTTATGTGTAGTAGCAGGTTTTTACGCAACTTAAACGGTGACACGAGTTGTATTTTATACTTTTTTGGACTCGATAAATACACGAAAAAGTCATTTTGGAGTCATCTTTCATCTCTTTTCTGACTCTCTAAACATGAAAAGATTTCCGAGGCCCTTTTCATTTCGATCTCATTAAAGTGGCCACGAAACGACATCTACCCAATATACGTTTAACCCTTTTTCGGGTTGGGATAGATTATTTACGAAAAAGGAATACCCTAGCCTATTGCGACTAGGAGGTTTTCTCAGACAAAGTTTTCTACCTTTTTGGATCTGAGAAAATATTTACGAAAAGGGACCTTTGGAGTTTACTTTTCTGCTGTCTTTTCAAACTCTCTAAATATGAAAAGACGCCGAGTTCTTCCTTTGTCAGACTCGTTAAACCCTGATGACATCGGATTCAGTCGTAATGACGCCATTCAAGTCCCTCCTTCCTAGGGCTCGTTAAATGTACTAGGATGGGCTTATACAGCGAGCATATGGTATCCTCTTCAATCTTGTGTAAAAATAAAGAGGTACTCGCCAGAAATGGTGGGGAAAATGGAACCAACATCATTGTCGTGTCAGCAGTATGTTTCTCTTGAACATGGCACTTGTCTGCGTTTGTGTCGGGTTGGGGACATCTCATATCGTTTTTTTTTCACTTGCCTCCATGGGTTTGGGTGATCGCTTTTGACCTCTCATCCGCTCTTTTCCTCGTCATCATGACCTCTGATCTATTGATGTCAAATACTGTCAAACTCACTGTCGTGCTGTTTATATGTTCAAGAGAAGTTAACCTCTGCAAGTACCAACCTTCCTCTAATTCTCATCTGATCGTGATTCACAAAAACATTATGTTCCTCTATCTTGCGGCGATGATGTGGGAAACACTATGGCCCACCTTCGATCAAGGTCACTTCCTGTCGACTTCAGCTCGTTATCCAGGAAGCTGATCTAGAGACTCCCTTCTGGTACCTTGGAGCCTGCATGCCTCAATGGCAGGTTTTTTGCATTCGACGTGAGGTTTTCATCATTGGCCTCCGATCGAGTGATTCTATGGGTGTTCGACGCCAGCTCATTGATTCACATGTCGTAGATTGTACCTATATTACCTTAAGGGCCATTGTCATCATTGGTTGTACCTCTTGCGTCTGTTAACAACTTTCATCACTGGCTGGTAATCAGATGATGTTCTTGCATGTTCGACTTCAGCTCACTTATTCACATGCTTGAACTTGTACTTTGTTCGGGTTGAGATGGAGTGCAAGACCCTGTATTTTGTCTATTGGAATCCGGGCTGCGATTTTGTGGATTATTATGATTGGTTACATGACTCATTCACTCGATGGTTGCGACCATACCTGATTCTATTTATCGATCGTCACTGGATGGCTGCGTCCATGCCTCGGATCTAGATTATTACATACTCTATTATGGATGGCTGCACCCATACCACATATATATCATGTATTTGATATATCAGTTGTACTTCTCTACGCAGGTTTTCCGACGACAGTGTTTTCAGTTGGAAACGTTCTTGTAAAGAATTTCACCCCTCTCTCTCTTTCGGGCCTCATGCTTTAGGGGGCATCTGTTACACAACAATTTATCACCGTCCCTGCAATTCCCCATCCCGCACAATTGGAGGGCTCATTCCATGACCTGTGAGCAGTGACATGACTTGAAACCACTTTCATGACATCCCTCTGAACATGAGCTTTCATTGCCCTGAAGACAAATCCTTGTGAAAAACCCTAAAAACACCCCTTTTTGCATTGGCGCGAGAAGCCAGTTCAGTACCTGCGCCAATGGGGGAAATCATTCAAATAGGGCGCGCCAATTGGCACTTTGTCTCAGAGTCACACTTGCGCCAACCATTTTAAGGAGTGTTTTTTAAAAATAAATGGCGGAAGTTTCGTCCTAACTAATCCATAAAATGACATCTAATTTGAGTTGGGAGGTTTGGCTCCGGACCTCCATGTAGAGGAAGTGGTTTGCCACCTCTCATGGAAGCTTCCTTGAGGATAGGGCCAATCCCATGATTATAGGGATACCAACTCCCCTTCCTCCATCTATAAAAGCTTTCTCATCTCCTTTGCAAGCTAGTTCCCAAGAGCCATCAGAGCCTAATGCTGCAAGAGCCTTGATTCATTCCCTTAAGTCCAAATCCAAGCAAGGAGATTATTGTCGAGACATCCGAAGAGAGAGGCTTGTCCTATCCCCGATAGGATTTTTCGATATGTGTTCCGTTGGCGACCCTCCGAAGGAGAATTCAGTGTCAGAGCCAGGTTGTATCTTCCTTTGATTGATTAATGATAAATGACTATTAGTTATGGTTCCACTCCTGTTGTTGATTATGATGATGAGTTATGTCTTCTCTGACTTACATATAGTTGCATATACTCGATTTATGCTTGCGTTTGTTTTGTTTCTTGAGTGTGCAGGTGTCCGATCATGGAGATCGTGAGGATCGTGATCTTCCGGAGCTAAGGAACGGGAGTGCTACTTTCTCTACAAGCGACAGCGTTGGATTCAAGGTAAGCCTTCTTCGCAAGCTGGTTTATTGCAATTAGGAACTTGCGCCATTGCGTGTTATGATTGTTGCTAGACCAAATCTAGGCTAGTAGGGATCGCCTCTATCTGCAGAGGGGATTTGCCTCTTCAACAACTATAGAACAAAGGAGAAATTTGTAGATATTTTGATAAAGCCATTGGGGCAGAAGACCTTTGAATTTTTAAGAAAATGCTTGGGTATGACTGATAACCCAGCAGCTGACTTTAAGGCGGAGTTTTGAAAATATTAAAGTCATCTTCGTGCCTTGAGCAGGAAGAAATAGAGTACAGGGGCAGCAAAGGAGCTTGCGTGTACATCACTGCGCATTCAAGTTGAATGGAGAAAATCGCAAGGAGGAATTAATGTTTTATGGGAAGCAGCCACCATTGAAGAGTAGAAGTTATGTTTGTATGTGCATAGCCGTTCTTTGTAGAGAATGAATACTTTCATGGTTAAAAGAACAGAAGAACAGAGTTTTGTTTAAGACAGTATTTTCGAGTCTTTAAGACCTCAACAACCAAAATTGAAGAAAATTTGTTTAAGTAGTGAAAGACTTCAAATTTTTGAAAAGGCGTGACAAAGTGGTCCCCACCACTTAAGCGCTAATCACAATTGTAAGTTTTACTTGCATTGTCTTGTTTATGAGAAGAATCGTGATGCAATGCGATCATTGCAATTGCAATTGTTTCATGTTAAAATCACCCTCCGCTTTGAGCCAAGGTCCGCTGGTCCCATAGACTAGGCAGCATGTCTTTATACAATCGTAAGTTCACAATCGGGAGTGCGTTTTTTGTTTGGTCCGATTGACATATGAGAATTGGTGGACCCAACCATATTATAATGGCGGAGTTTATTGCATCCATCGGATCCGGTTTGTAATCTGCAATCAGAGTTTTTTCATGGACCATTTGTTATATGTTGAAGTCCGGACTTGATGGGGTTATGCAACGAATTTCATAGTTGTATTTCACTTCTGAATCTCAATCAGAGATCAGAGCTTTTGATTGATCATTATTTTTTTGTTTAAGACACAGACCCGATACAATTATACAATGGGCTTAAGTTGTAAAATGGGCCCGGCAATCTGTTGAATAGATTTAATTTAAGTTTTATTTCATACATAGTTTGTTATGTCATGTTTTAATATGCACGACATATAAAAGATAGAAAGCCCATGAAGAAAATGTAATTGTTTTTGTTATTACACAGGACAGAATTGAGAAGCACAGCAGTGCGGAAACAGAGAATACACAACAGTGATATTTGTGAGAGACAGAGTGTTGTTTTTTTGTTGAGATAGTGAAGTCTTGTGTGTGCACTATGTTAGCAGTAGTCACTATTTTGAATCCCTTTCAGTGAGGAAGCGTTGTAACAGTTTTTTGTTTTTTTTTAAAGGAATAGAAATTTTCTTGAGTGTTGAAAACTTTGTCCTGAAAGTGAAATTTTTAATTTCTCTGTGTTAGTAGAGGAGAGTATTACTCTCTCCATTATTGTTCTGGAATTTTCAAAAATTCCAACCATTTCTAAAAGGTCTGAAAAGTTCTTGGTCAATGACCAATTTGAAGCAGGGCTGTTCAATCTATGATCTTCATTCATTCCTTCTTTCGTTTCAGGCCATCTTCCGATTACCATTTCCTGGGTAGGGGATCCTAGACGCTAGGCATTTCCCTTCAAATTTAACAATTCATGGCTAGTGCATACTGATTTCAATGCCCTAGTTCATGTGGTTTGGAAGGAATTGTCTACTATGCCAAACCCAATGGATAGTTTCTGCTATAAAATGAGGAGTTTGAAATGGGAGGTCCAGATGTGGATAAAAAAAAAATGAAAATGCAGATTCCCGCACTCTGGATGATATTGAAGCTACTCTCGAAGTTCTCTTTAATCTGCTTAACCCTATATATTCTTCTGAAGCCTGCAGAAATGAAATTCTGAACTTGGAAGTAAGAAAGAGATCGATCTACAAGCAACATGAGGTGGCCTGGAGACTCAAAATTTATGCTTTATGGGTAGAGGCTAGTGATAAGAATACTAGGTTATTTCATAGATTTTCCTCCATAAGGAAAAAATTTAATGATATCTAGAGGATTCGTGATCAGGGAAACTCTATTCATACTTCTCAATCTGATATTGAAAAGGCCACCTACAATCACTTCAAAGACTCTTTTTTTCCGAAAGAGATCTACCTTTCATGCACAAATGGATTTCATTCGTCACATGCCTACTATGATCTAGGAGGTAGAGAATGACATTCTGGGTAGACATGTCACTATCTAGGAAATCCACACCGTTCTAATTACCTGCGTCAAAGGTAAATCCTTGGCCCAGATGATGGGGGGTTGAACTTTATATTCATTTTTTTGAGCTAATGTCCCCACATTACCATCCCATCTCCCTATGTAATGCCATATATAAACTAATATGAAAGCTCATTACTACCATATTTCATATATATCTTACAGGTCATATATCTCTGTAACAATTTGGATTCTTACACGTGCGCCATATCCAAGATGAAGTGTCCATTTTTCATGAATGCATTCATTTTATTAATGTCATGAGATTACACTCATGTCTTATGAAGATAGATATTAGTAAGGCATTTGACAGCGTGGACTGGGAATTTATGAGATTGATCCTTTTCAAAATCGATCTCACATTAAATAATGTAAACTCAATCATGGCTTGTGTGACATATTCCAACTTCACTATAATCATCAACGATATTCCCACAACCTTCTTCAGAGCTTTCAGTAGATTGCGACAGGGATGTGCTCTTTCCCCATTCTATTTTTGTTATTGATTAAAGCTCTCAATAGAGGGATTATTGAATTCATAGACTGTGGCTTGATTGTGGGTATTAATATGATGAGACACATCACTATCTCGCACTTGATGTTCATTGACAACCTCCTATTTGGAAGTGCGTCTAATCTCTTATAAAGGTCATAAATTCATATATCTTATCTTCTTTTGGATCTGCCTCTAGACTCATTATGAATTTTAGAATTAATAATAGATCATGTGATAGGGGGAGAGACTGATCTAATATGCAGTTTATTTGGGATCAAAGCTTGGTCATTGGAGTCAAGTTTTCTATACCTTGGTTTCCATATTAAGCAAAATCTATACAAAAACATGGAGTGGAGCTGGATCATAAATAAATTTTAACATAAAATTAAGCACTACTATATTGGCTCTCGATTGTGGGTAGGCTCATATTGATCAAATATGTACTACAATGACTATCTATTTTTTGGATGCACTTATATATGTTTCCATTGGAAATCATCCATAAAATTGATGTGATTATGGCTAAATTTTTATGGTATGACTAAGAACTGTCTGGAAAGATGCACCAATTTCGATTGCCTCAACTTGCCAAGGACACCTACAAAGGGAGATGGGGGATCTTGGACACATTCTCCTTCAATTGTGCCCTCATCTACAAAATTCTTTGGAGAGGACTCTCTAGGACGGGAATTTGGTCCTCGATTATCTTAGGAAAGTACATTTCCCACAAAACATTATATATATGGATTATCAATGGAGCTAAATATCCTTTGCTATCCTCTTTCATTTGGAAATCTATGATAAGACACATACATTGGATATTTGTTGGCATACAATGGGAGGCTTGGAAAAACTCCAGAATACATGTTAGTCTAGATTCAGTAAAAGGCTTACAGGGTGAGCACACCCAATCTGCTCCACTTCTCCAACATTTTCATGGTAGAGGTATTTATCTCCTTTCTCACTTGGTTTCCATTCGAGCTCATACCCCTAATATTCAATCTTGAATCAGGACAGAAGATATTGATCTTTCATGTTGTATGGCTACAAAGTGGAACCAATATATTAGTTGGATTGAAGACGCTCACATTTTCATCTATCATGAGCCAAACAAGATGAGAAGGAATGGTCAGGTGCAACAAAGTCAGAGATATCTATAATTACATCATTGATTCACAAGAATCATCCACGCTTCTTCCCTAGTTAATGAAATCCTGGAAATGGAATTTTCCACTGAAATTAAAATGCTTTGGATGGTTGGCCTTGCATGAAAAAATCCTCATTTGGGAGGTCTTAATTCGTAGAGGATTCTTAGGGCCTAGCATTTTCTCTCTATGTATGCAACACTCGAAGGATGTAAACCATGTTTTATTGAACTGTCTTGTCTCTAGTGATATTTGGAATTTGGTTATACAATGATTATAGATTGTTCGTGACTGGTAGCAACATACTCTGGCGGCAAGTTTGAAGCACTTATTTGAGCAGCTACAAGATTTTGGTACTTTTCCCTTCTTCATAATACGGGGCTTTTTTTGATGTAGGAACTGATTGATATTCGGAGATAAGAAGGTTGAAATAAATTACATTGTCCATGGGATTATGTATTTTGTTTCTGAAACAGATCCTATGAAACAACTGTAATATTCCTACTTAGCTAGAGCTAAGAGGAATATACATTGTTGTTTCATTTTCTATTGCATGAATAAATGAATAAAGGAAGCCATGTAAAACTCCTGAAAAGAATGAATAAACCAAAGCCCATATGAACAAGGATAAATCTGGGCCATGTAAAAAAATCACTTGTAGGTGTGAAAGGGGTTTGAGCTATGAGACTGGGTCAACCTTGACCAAATCTATAGCGTTGTCTAGATACAATGTACCTCATGAAGGGACAACACAGTTCTAGGAGGAGGCCCCTCATGTGAAAGGAGCTATTTCATCAAGGTGGTTTAGGGTTTGCTAAGGCTTTCATCTTATAAAAGGAAGGGGAAGCCAACAAGAGAAGGTTGTTGATTATGCATATTTTCTGAGTATCTTGTTTTTTTAGACAAATATCAACCTTTGATGTTTAGCTGAGGATGGTGTTGCTTAGCACTTGTGGATTCCTATGCAGGGATTCTATCTCTTCACTTGAGGATTTCTTGAAGGAGTCTTGCTTATTTTATCCACTATCAGGAATTTGGCCAAGCTCTACTTCCAACTGCAATGCTGATCCAGTGAGGGGTTGGTTACTTTTGTAAGCTACAACAAGTGGAAACACTAGATCTGCTCAGATCTAGACTTTACTAGTGCCTCTTCTCAGTGAGTGTGTCTTTTAACCTCCTAGAAGAGTGCATTAGTTGTGGAGCTTTTGATTTGTATATTTTCATCAGGCCAACTCAGTTATTCAAGCTACAATGTAGTTTCCCTTAAAGAACTGCGTTATTTTCAATGGAGGTTTTGTAGGGTGTTTTGACCCCATTTTTGATGAGAGATCTTTGGTGCTGGGCTTTGCCTTTCACTCTGGTGATCCATGGATTAGCTTGCTGATCCATGTTCTGTATAGATCTGATCTATTTCTAATGTAAAATCATATTCAAATATTTCTGAATAATATTACAGATCTGCTACTTAAAACTCAGATCCACTGTTTGTATTGCATGATTTCGTCAAAACCCCAAGGGGATCATGTAATAGAGCCTTTCTAGTGTACATATCTAAAATGTATTTGATCTTTTGTACACAGATCTTCTCTAGATCTAAAGTGTAACATTTAGCTACTGCAACTCCATTAAATAACACTGTCAAGCTATTTTGCAGTATATACATGTGTTGCAACACTCTTTTCTGAAGATTTCCTTCTGTCTTGTCTTCTTTATTCTACTGTATAATGTAAGAGCTTCAATGTAAATTTGATTTGCTGCTGTATATTCAAAATTTGATCTTATTTCATGGCCTTCTGCTCATGATTTCCACAACTGCGTTATTTCTGAAGCAGTTGTTGTACATAGCTGCAGCCCCTCTCTTTGGGGGTTTTCTAGCTAGACTAGGTGGTGGGAAATCTGTTTACCACAACTAGTTTGATTTTTTTTTTCTCTCATTTTGGATCTAGACCCCAAATCTATTGATATAAGGGATATAGGAACTGCAAACTCATTTCTATGCAGATATTTCCAAGAAGTGCTTTATTTCAGCAGGCACTACTGTGCAATCCTATTTTGGGATATTACAGTGGTATCAAAGCTCCTTTCTTGGCACAACATGTGCTTTCATTGGAGAACCATAAACATGTTGCATCTAGAAGAGGATGATCCTCTTATTGAGAGGGAGAAGAGGTATCATAATAGAAGTCACAAGAAGTTTGACTACATCATTAAGGATCAAGACAAGGGTAAAGCCCCTGAAATTGGAAGTGATAACGAAGGAGAAGAGTTTTCAAGAACTCTATTGGTAGCCATGTCTAACCACTAGAATGGTCATCCAGTGAACCAGCCACAAGCCCCACAAGCTCCACTATGCCTACCATCTTGGCTGTGGAGAATGAAGGCTCACAAGAGCAAGCATTGCTTGAAAACTACTTTGAGGAATATGAATCTCAGAATCAGAGATTCAAATACCACTTGAGTTTTCAAAAAAAAATTCACCTCAAGGACAAGAGAAGACTAAGGCATCAACATAGAGATGGTGGGTTCTTTCAGAATCATGATAGACATCACTCTATGGGCGGATTCACTTTTCCCAAATTTGATAGATCTTCCACTAGTTTTGCCAAGGCTTGGATAGAAAAGTTGGACATCTACTTTTAGTTGAACAAAGTGTTGGGTATGTGTTATATTCTTTCCATGACTAGCCCCACGTGCTGTACGTTGCGCTAGGCGCAGCAGTGGGGTCACAAGGGGCGAGGTAGCCCCACTGTTGGGGTCTGGGGCAGCGCCCTAGTGAAAATTTGTTTGGTGTGCGGACCCACTCATAGGCAGACCCACCCATGTTTTGTGCATGATTTTGCACATGGTTTTGGGGGACGATGGTTTTCGACCGCTGGTATTTTGTAGATCCGGTCAAGGGAACTACGATTATGTTCTAATCCAGGGTTAATGGATTGGGGTTTATGTATGCTTCGGCATTATATATATGTGTTGTAACACTAAAAGGAATATAATGAAAAATCAAGCTGGTCATCCTGATTTGGGATCTAGGGGAAAATCTCTGTGTTTATATGTTTTATGTTTTATGCTATCAATATTTTTTATTTTCTGTTATATGATTCGTGTGTAGATAATTTATCTTCGGGGTTAAAACCTACATTTGGTATCAGAGTTGTTTCGGCTTCAAGGGGATGCCTTTGGTGCTGAGGGTTTTTTGCTCGGGCCTGAGGTAGACCTTGTTCAGTGGGAGATCTGCAGGATCGATTCTTGCGGTGAAAGAAGATGGCTAGCGGCGGAAAGATAATGATCGAGAAATTTAAGGGTTAGAGTTTTGAGTTATGGAAGCTCAAGATGGAGGATCTGCTGGTGGATAAAGATCAGTGGATCGTGGTAGATCTGGGTACTAAACCAACGGCAATGTCAGATGAAGACTGGAAGAAACTGGATTGGAAGGCTAAGAGCACAATACGATTGTGTGTCTCAGATTTAGTATTGTTGAATGTATCTGGGGAAGCTACGACAAAGAATTTGTGGGAAAAACTTGGGACTTTTTACCAATCTAAGTCTCTGGTGAATAAGTTGTTCCTGTAGAAAAAGCTGTATAACCTAAGGATGAAGGATGGAGACTCAGTGACAGAGCATCAGAACGCCTTCAATACTGTGGTAAGTCAGTTGTCATCTGTTGATATTAAAATATCAGATGAAGATATGTGCATTAGTTTGTTGTGTTCTCTACCAGATTCGTGGGACAGTCTGGTTATTGCAATAGGTAGGAATACAACTATCGTGAATTTTGATGACATTCTCTCAGCCTTGTTGTCGGAGGAAATGAGACAGAGAAATATGTACAGCCAAAATGGAGATGCCTTATCTATACGAGGAAGGTCCCAAAACATAAACAAGAATAATGTTTCGAGTGGGAGATCCAAATCTAGAGGGAGATCTAAATCTCCTCAAAATTTTGTAAAGATATGTTGGAAATGCGGAAAGGAAGGGCACTACAAAAAGGACTGCAGATCTAAAGCTCCTGAGAAACAAAAGGGATCTGATGATTCTTCTTCTGCAGAGGCAAAAACCACCTCGGATGAAGGTGGGGATGTGTATTTGGCTTCTTCTTCAAATGCACATGTAGATCATGATTCATGGTTGATTGACTCGGGTGCATCCTTTCACTTCACTCCCCATCGGGAGTGGTTTTGCGAGTATGAGAAATATGATGGTGGTGATGTCTTCCTAGGGGATGATAAGAAGGCTAGAATCATCGGACATGGAAAGGTCAAGCTGAAGCTGTAAGGTGGAAGGATTAGAACACTTCCTGGTGTTCTGCATATTCCTGCATTGGCCAAAAATCTGATTTCTGTAAGCAAGATGGATGATGCAGGTGTTAAAACAGTGTTCGAGAAAGATGCCTGCAAGATGGTTCGAGGAGAACTAGTATTAATGTGGGGAGTTCGGACTGGAACTCTATACAAGCTACGAGGTAGCACTATTATTGATGGGTGTAATAGTTCTATGGTTCCTGGAAGTGGAGCAGAAAGCCTAGCTGTCTCTGGAGAAAAGACCATGCTATGGCATCAAAGGCTTGGACATATTGGAGAGAAGAGCCTTCGGATACTGCATAGAAATGGTATGGTAGAAGGTATGTCTAATTTATCTCTGCATTTTGACTTCTGTGAACATTGTGTATATGGGAAGCATAATCGGGTGAGTTTTCCTTCTGGTGCTAAGAGGGTGAACAAGATATTAGAACTTATGCACAGTAATGTGTTTGGACCTGTGTCAGTTCCATCGCTGGGAAAGTCCGTGTACTATGTTTCGTTCATATATTACTTCTTAAGGAATACATGGATATATTTCTTGAGGAATAAATTTGAATTCTTTGATAGATTTAAATATTTTAAGGCTCTGGTGGAAAACTAGACAGAGAAGATAAAGGTGCTGAGGACAGATAATGGTGTGGAGTTCTACAAGAAGGAATTTTAAGAGTTCTGTAAGCAGTGTGGTATAGCACTGAAGAAGACTACTCCATACACACCTCAGCAAAACGAAGTTGCAGAAAGAATGAACAGAATGCTGATGGAAAAGTCAAGAAGCATGCTCAGTGGTACCGAGTTAGGACAAGAATTCTGGGTAGAGGTAGTGGAGACTACATGTTACTTAGTTAACAGATCACCCTCATCAGCGTTGGAGGATAAGACTCCACATGAGGTATGGACAGGTAAGAAACCCTCTCTTTCACATCTAAGGGTATTTGGATGTGATGCATATGTACATGTTCCAAAGGAGAAAAGGACCAAGTTGGATAATAAATCTGAAAGGTGCATCTTTATTAGGTATAAGGATGGTTTAAAGGGTTACAAGCTTTGGAACCCAGAAACAAGGAAGGTTGTGTACAGCTGAGATGTGGTGTTTAGAGAGGTGAAAGATGTTGTTACACATGAATTCCTACCAAAGGAACCTGAGAAAATAGAGTTTGAGCTAAAGGAGGATGAATCAGACTATATAACAAAAGAAGAATCAGAAGATGAAGAGCCACAAACTCCATCTTTGCGAAGATCAGTTCGGGAAATAAGGCAACCAGAAAGGTATAGTCCATTTGATTTCTGTTTAGGTTTTGCCTTAACTATAACTGATGAGGATCCTAGAACTGCTAGGGAGGCAGTAGATTCAGACGATGGAAAACTCTGGAAGGATGCCATGATTGATGAAATGGCATCCTTGCACAAAAATGATACATGGGATCTGGTGGAGGTGCCGGCTGGAAGGAAGCCCATCAGGAGAAAATGGCTGTTTAAAAAGAAAATGAATGTAGAAGGAAAGGTGGAGAAATACAAAGCTCACTTGGTAGCAAAAGGTTATTCCCAAGTGTCGGGAATTGATTTTGGTGATATTTTTTCTCCTGTTGCCAAAGTTACTTCTATTAGATTACTTTTATCTATTGCTGCTGCATTTGATTTTGAGTTAGAACAGAAGGATGTGAAGACAACATTTCTTCACGAGGATCTAGAGGAGGAGATCTACATGAAGCAACCTGAAGGATTTATGGTGAAGGGTAAGAAAGAACTGGTATGTAGGTTGAAGAAGTCTCTGTATGGGTTAAAACAGTCACCATGGATGTGGTATCAGAAATTTGACACCTATATACGGGGACTTGGCTTCACCAGAAGCAAGGAGGATCACTGTGTTTATTTAAAATTAATTGGTCACCGTGTTATTTATTTTGTCTTGTATGTGGATTATATTTTTTTGATTGGAAATGACAAAGAAATTATCCAAGATTTGAAGACCCAACTATTCTCCAAATTCGACATGAAGGATCTTGGTGCTGCAAACTATATTTTGGGCATGGAAATTAAGAGAGATCGGGAAAAGAGGATGCTCTGGTTAAACCAGAGGAAGTATGTCGAGACTATATTGCAGAGGTTCAATATGCAGGATAGTAAACCAGTGAGTGTTCCTATTCCTGTAGGTGCAAAGTTGTATGCTGAACAGTGTCCCAAGACACAAGAAGAAGAGGAGGATATGTCCCGTGTTCCATATGCAAGTGCAGTGGGTAGCCTGATGTATGCAATGGTCTGTACTAGACCAGACATTGCACATGCAATGGGAGTATTGAGCAGGTTTATGTCAAACCCAGGGAAGGAGCATTGGACATCGGTGAAGCGGGTTTTCAGATATTTACGTGGCACTAGTGATTATGGCTTGTGCTACCAGGGAAGACAAGGATTGGAAAGAATGTTGGACATTTGTGGTTTTGTTGATGCAGACTGGGCTGGAGATCTGGACCAAAGAAGATCTACAAGTGGGTATGTGTTTAGCCTATTTGGAGGCACAGTCAGTTGGATGAGTAAAATACAGTCTGTAGTGGCTCTTTCAACTACAGAGGCAGAATACATAGCAGCCACTCATGCAAGCAAGGAAGCAGTTTGGTTGCAGAGATTGTGTTCAAGTATGGGGTTGGTACAGCAAGCTATAAGGATAGACTGTGATAGCCAAAGTGCAATTTTCCTGGCTAAGAACCCTGCTTATCATTCAAAGACAAAGCACATTGATGTTCAATATCACTTTGTTAGAGATATGGTTGAGGCTAAAAGGGTGTTGTTGGTAAAGGTGGACACTTTGAAGAATGTTGCAGATGCATTGACGAAGTCTGTGAGCACTCAGAAGTTCTCTTGCTATATAGAAACAATGGGTGTTGAAGAATTGGGCCAATGACTAAGCTCTCATGTGGCCCCCTATGGAAATAAAACAACAAGTGGGAGAATGTTGGGTATGTGTTATATTCTTTCCACAACTAGCCCCATGCGCTGTATGTTGCACCAGGTGCAGCAGGGGGGTCACAAGGGGGGAGGCAGCCCCCACTGTTGATGGATTGGGGTTTATGTTCTAATCCAGGGTTAATGGATTGGGGTTTATGTATGCCTCAGAATGTATATATATATGTGTTGTAACACTAAAAGGAATATAATGAAAAATCAAGCTGATCATCGCGATTTGGGATCCAGGGGAAAATATCTATGTTTATCTGTTTTATGTTTTATGCTCTTGCTATTTTTTATTTTCTATTATAATATTCATGTGTAGATAATTTTTGTTCAGCGTTAAACCTACACAAATTCCCAAAGATGGAAGCCATAAAGATTGCAATGCTGCACTTTGAAGGTGAAGCACACAATTAGTGGTTCCATGGGTTGTCTACATTGGGCCACGCTAATGTGACTTCCTATTGTGAATTTACTAGAAGACTGGTGGAGAGGTTTGACAGAAAGGATCCAGAAGCACCTTTCATGAGCCTCGCAAAGTTGAAGCAATTAGGAAATGCAAAAACTTATATCTCTGAGTTTTTGAAATTGTCTGTTATGGTTCCTGATCTATCTACAGCAAGGAGGGTGTACATTTTCATCGATGGCTTGGATGAACCTTTGCATGGGTTGGTTAAATATACCAAGCCCATCACTTTGCATGATTCCATTGACAGGGCTAAAGACCTCCAATATTCCTTGTCGAAAGTAAATGAAACTTTTCAGAGCAAGGCCCCTTACCTTTCTAAAGGGAAGGAAGAGAAAAATGCTCCTTCCAAGGAGAGCTCATTCAAGAAGCCTCTTGATATGGAAGTCAGAAGGGATCTAAGGAAGAAGAAACTATGTTTCACTTGGCAAGAGTCATGGGCACCTGGACATAGATGTGCTATTGGGAAAGCACACTACATAGAAGTCTTCTCAGATTTTGAGGAGGAAGATGAAGATGATGAACTAAGAAAAGGTCACAATGCTGACAATGTTGAGGGAGATCAAACACAATCTGGAGATGGGAATGGAGCCTTTGCTCCAATAGGAGGAAATCTTGCATCTTTGAGAGGAGTACCTAAGTACTTGACCTTAAGAGTACAAGGTTCAATCATGAAACAAAGGGTATCTGTACTGATTGATAGTGGGGAAACCCACAACTTTATTGATGCTCATCTTATGCAGAGGAGAGAAATCCCCACTAATACTTTTGAGGGATTCTCTGTTTTCGTCCCAAGAGATAGGACAATGCAATGCATGCACTATGTCCCATCACTTTCAGTTACTATGGGGTCCTACACTTTGGTGGATCACTTTTTTGTAGTTGACATACCAGACACCAATATAATTTTGGGTGTCCAATGCTTGATTACCTTGGGGAAAGTCACCATTGATTGGAAGGCTTTGCAGATGGAGTCAGTGGATATGAAGAGTTGTAAACCTCAAATGATCCAAGGCATGCATACTTACCCTTCACCTAGCACTTCCACCCAAACAATAGAGATGGATTTGTGTAGTGGAAGCAAGGATTTCACAGTCCCTTCTCTGATGTTCATGAGCATTCTGCATGGGACATTCCTATCTAGTGGAAAACCACCTGGGAGGCCACCAGATTCAAATCTTGTGAGGGAGGCCTCACAAAGTGTTTCTCCAAACTTAGATCAAAAAGGGACTGGGGCAATGGAAGACCAAGCTACAGTGTTGGGAGGCTTGGGACAACTCAAGAGTAAAGGGGATCTTCTCCCTTCCCCACCATCACCCCCTCTCATTTCCATATCTGTGCTGTGGGAGGAGGAGAATGGGAGGATCAGCCTTCCAACACGCATATTTGGCATGAGGAATGTTAGAGAAGATATTAGCAACATGACATACACTCCCATGGAGGTATCATTAGCGCTGTCATTGTTAAATAATGTGGAACTTTACTATAAATCTCAACTGCTTGTAGAGTATTCCAAAGATCTCCACACCTGTATGATACGAGATGACTTGCAGCAAGAAGAGGGCTACTTAGTCCAAGGGGGAGTCATCTACTATCATGGTAGGGTCTTCCTGTCTAGAGCTTCCAAACTCAAACATAAGATACTACAAGGGGCACACAAAGAATTCCTTCTCAGCCATATGCGGTCCATGAAGATCTACATACTGATCATGAGGAGCTTTTCACTACAAGAAAAAAGCACATTGGTGAGGGTCATGCTTGTGACGGACCTTTAAGGTCCGTCACCAATGTCACATATGGTGACGGTCCTTAAAAAACCGTCACTGTAAGTGTATATAGTGATGGTCCTTTATGGTCCGTCACCAAAGAAATTTTCAATGACACTTTTGGTGAGGGTTGTTAAAGGCCCATCACTAATTCTCTCTTTGGTGACACTTCTAGTGACGAACTTTTAATGACCCTCACCAATGCTCTTTTTGTTACTTTTGGTGACGGTCAAAAAATGTCCGTCATCATTGATCTTTAAAAAACTGTCACTGTAAGTGTATATAGTGATGGTCCTTTATGGTCCGTCACCAAAGACTTTTTTCAATGACACTTTTGGTGAGGGTCATTAAAGGCCCATCACTAATTCTCTCTTTGGTGACACTTCTAGTGATGAAATTTTAATAACCCTCACCAATGCTCTTTTTTTTACTTTTGGTGACGGTCAAAAAATGCCCGTCATCATTGATCATTCCAATGAGTTTTTGATGACGCTATGTGCTTGTTAATATATTTTTTGTCAAAAGTTAAAGATTTAATACCATTATTGTGGAGTATTTTTTATAATATGTCCAAGGCCGTAGTGGTTAGGGTCAATCAATTTTTTAGAAGTAATTAGTGTGTATCATTTCCCTCGAGTAATGACTAGTCGAATAGAGATTTCCTATGAGTCAACACATGATTCATATATATTAAGTTTATTATCTAGCAAATTCCCTTTAGATAAAGTTATATTATTGTGTGTAGGAAATATATTATTTAATACATAATCAATCTTTGACAATTCTATTAATGAGAAAGACCTGACAATCCTCACCAATCTAGGCACGCCTTAAAATTAATGCTTTGGCACACACTAACATTTCTTAGCACCCCACATGTATTGGAACATCTTTGTACCTAGAACATATTGTGATGACACTGACGCCCAAGCACATGGTAGCATGCACTAGCACAACATCGAACTCTCCTAGCATGTGTTGGCATGTTGCATATAGTCCCTAGCATGCCCTGGAACACCTTGGTTGAATACATTGACATACATTAGCACTTGGTACACAATGCCACTTGGCATGTATTGGGACCTATTACTAGTGTGCCTAGCATGCCCCTTTTCAAAAAGATAAAGTCCTGACTTATTAACCCTCTTATCGGTTCTTCCTTTTGTTGCCTTGACACATATTAACATACCCTGGCACCCTGCACCACATTCTTAGCACCTAGCATGTATTGGCATATCTTGACACTATTAATTGGCACATGATATAATTAGCACACCCTGGAACTCCCAAGCACACTTTGGGAATTCTTGACATGCCTTGATATTCCCTAGCATGCCTTACCAATGCTTAGCATACTTTGTGATCAGTCCCTCCTTGGCATGACAACTAACACTCATTAACACTAGTCTTTGGCACACATTCCTCATATTCATTAACTTCCATGAATTTTTACCTAGTGCTCCCTTAATGTTTTTTCCTAGTAATCCTTAACACTCATCAACATGCATTATCACTCTCTAGCACACCTTAGCACTCATCAACATTCCCTTCCACTTCATAACATGCATAACACTATTCCCTGACACATATTGGCGCTTGGAAAGTCTTAGCATGTATGGAATACATTGAGATGCCTTGGTATGATTTGACATGGTTTAATATTAAATTTATTTGTGATTATCCATTGTTGGAAAGTAGATGAGAAACAACAAAGGAATACTTGGCACTTAGAATGCACTAAGACTTTGCACTTGGCACCTATTGCTGCCTAGTGTTGGTGTGCCTAGCATGCCCTCTTGGAAAAGGTAAATTGATGACTTATTAACCCTCTTATGTGTTAATTTCCTTGTAGTTTAACTTTTTTCTCCCTTTTTTTGTCTTGACAGTCCCTGACACGCATTGACACACCCTTGCACATCTTGGCATGCCTTATCACTTAGCACATCTTAGCATGTTTGACATGTATTCCCACTATCTGGCACATCAAGGAGGTGAAGAGAGATGTAGTCCTAAAGTAGGTCGAGTATGAGGGAGAGTAAGGGTTGCTAAAGGGAGGTCATGATCATCCCCCAAGAGCAAGATCATCATGTGAGGGTTCAGAAGAATGTTGCATACCTTAAGGGTCAGTTTGCGCTAGGAGGTAGGATGGCACATTGTTGGTTCTCTTCTGGCAGATCGAGCTTAAGAGAGGTTTCTCATGAGAATATGGGCATGTGATTTCAATGGTGTCTTTGTGTGAAGGCCACATCAAATTTTGAAATGTTGAAATTTGCAACAAGAAACAGTGAGATTGGAAACCAGAAAGGACAAAAAAAAAATGCACCCACACTGGTGAGGAATTTTAATGCACCATGAGTGAGGAATGTGGGGCATCTAATTTATTTTTCCCTTAAATAAATTGGACAATAAATTGTAATTTCATATCATAACAACTTGTGTCAGTTAATTAAGTCATGATGACCGAGTTAGCTCAAGAAATTCAAGTACTTGAGGGTCTGAGATGAGGCATCTAGATGTATTCTAATATTTTTTGGGTCCAATTGAAGTTTATGCATTAGTAGGGTGCAAGTGTAATTAGCTCAATTAAATGCATTAAAATCAGTTTAACTGGTTCTAACTGAGTGATGAGCTAGTGAGAGGTCCAGTGAATTAAATTATATTTAATTCACAATGAGTGATAAATCATATAACTGATAATTCTCTATTAATAGTTGCATGCATGTCAGTTTCGAGGAATACACAGTTGAGACAGAGGTTAAAGGGAACATAACTATCAGTTGTATTCAGAGAAAATTTCCCATGTGAAATTATAAAGTAAATGGGATTCCATGATGGATTGCGCAATCAAGGAAGACTGATTTTCCTGATTAATAAGGAGTTAATTCCCTAGGAATTGCATGAGCAAGGAAGGCTGAAGTAAGGATGAGAATTGGCTAAGTACTAGACCGAGTTTGCCTAGATCAATGGGAGACAATTGACAGAGTGTTGGAGAATCTCATGAGAGATTAAGCACTAATGTATTGTTTCATGATTCCTTCACTTAATACACAATAGAGATAGAGGGGTTTTGAGCAGTTTCTTTCCCCAAATACATCTTGTTGTTGTGCGATTGATAATTTATTTCTCTTACTTATATATATTGCGCGATCGTGTTTTGTTTCCGCAAATTGTAGGAAGGATTCAATATCTTGTTTTAGTAGATTACAAGATTAGATTGAATCTCGTTGGTTATATTTTCTACATGGTATCAGAGCATGAATTTTTTGGGTGGTGAGTTTGCAGAGAATATTTGAATATTTTGGTGTAAAATTTTCAAAAACAAATAGAATATTTGGATTCCTTGCGAAAATATACCCCAAAAAAAAAAAAAACACATCGGTCAAATTGGAGCTCGGATAAGGGAGATATCATCGATTTAAAATCAACTCTTTTTTAGAAACTTTTTGTAACGTCGGGACAATTACACTGTGCACGAGTCAAGAACCTATATGTAATTGAGGTACCAGATGCATGCAAATATTTGAGGAGAAAGGAAAAAGTTAGAGACTTGGTGGTTTAAAGGGAGCATAAATTACCTCTCAACATGCATCCTCATGAGAAGCAGTCTTAGAAGGTTGTGGAGTCACTGCCACAATTGGAGAAGCAGAGAGGAGACTGAGTGGAAGCGTCCACTCAAGCAGAGACCTCCATGAGGGGGAAATTTTGAGCTAGATGGGAAGAGGGAGCAGCCATACCTCGAGGTGTACGGTGGGGTGATGTGTAGACATAATCCCAAGATAAGAAATTTGGGCAAGGTCCATTGAGATGGTGTGTCTCATGGATCGAACCTGGCTACGAGGAGCCCACAGTACAATAGTAGTAGGAAGGATTAGTTAGATTTATGTAGTCAGATGTCAACAAGACAAAAATCAGAGTGATAGATTTCAAATACTGGATCACAAATCAAAGCTAGCAATAGTTCAAAGGGCACGGATGCAGATGTCAGCAGCAGCGCAGAGAATCTAGTACTAAACAGGTGCAGTAGCTAGCAGCAGTTAGAAGACTCTAATGATAGATGCATTATACTGAGTAAGTTGTTCGAAGGCTATTCAGTTTCAGGATTTTCAGGTGCAAAAAACACTAGAGAAGTGTAGCATGCAGAACATTCCAAAGGTACCAGATGGAGATATATTGAATTCCTTTCTTATTGAAAGGGAGTGTTGAAATTTGCAACAAGAAACAGTGAAATTGGAAACTAGAAAGGACAAAAAAAATGCACCCACACTGGGGAGGAATTTTGATGTACCAGGAGTGAGGAATGTGAGGCGTCTAATTTATTTTCCCCTTAAATAAATTGGACAATAAATTGTACTTTCGTCTCATAACAACTTTTGTTAGTTAACTAAGTCATGATGACTGAGTTAGCTCAAGAAATTTGATTTAAGGTGATCGAGGTGGATATTGGTGGCCACTCGCCTATTCCACTTGGGCCCTCACCATTGTCTCTTTCAGTTTTTTCAGTTTCCTTAATTATAGCACAATTTACTATTTTTGTCAGTTTTTCGGGTCCTGAACTTCAGGAGTTTTTTTGAGGCCCCAAACGACGCTTTTTTGGGCATGAAAGGTTTAGCGATTTCATAGAAATCGCACTAGTAGTTGTATTCCTGAGAGAGATCTTTCTAACGAGGTATCATGTGCGTCATACGAAGATCATATGACCAAGTTATGACCCCAAAAAGTTGGCTACCCAACTAACTCCAACGGGGCCCATAAACTCTTGGTGTTACATCTCCTCGGGTTAGGGTTTTGGTTGTTTAGGGTTTTATCTTATTTTTAAATAATAAAAAAGACCCTTCATCCTCATTGTAACACAGTTCAGAGGAACATAACTATCAGTTGTATTTATAGAAAATTTCCAATGTGCAATTATAAATTCATTGGGATGCCATGATGGATTGTGCAATGAAGGAGGGTTGATTTTCCTAATTAATATGGAGATAATTCCATAGGAATTGTGTGAGCAAGGCAGGCTGAGAATTGGCTAAGTATTAGACCGATTTTTCTAGATCAGCAGGAGACAATTGGCAGAGTGCTGGAGAATATCAATAGAGATTAAGCATTGTATTGTTTCATGATTCCTTGACTTAATACAAAATAGAGATAAATGTTTTTGAGCAGTTGCTTCCCCAGCTACATCTTGTGTTGTGCGATTGATAACTTGTTTCTCTTACTTATGTGTGATTGTGTGATCGTGTGTTATCCAAAATTCATCCAAATATGTGATTTGTGCCTTAGGAAATGTGAATTAAGGTACCCTCAGTGGAAAAACATGCATAAATATTTGTTGCTAAGTCCCTTAAATGTGAGATGTTGCCACTTGTCAATTGTGCCTCTTGTTGATGATGAAACCGACACCCTAGTTTTGTAAGGATCACCAAGTGTCATTTTGCGTCAACCCAAGGTCGTTTCCATTGTCACCTTAGCAACGAATCCTCTCACTTTAGATTAATTATTGAATCCTAGGAGTGTCCCAAAGCGCATATTTATGGGGGACTCTTTTATGTGACTAGATCACTAGCTAGCATTGAAAACCATCTTTACATTGTATGGTTCAACATCTTGATGATTCTTGTCCTATTGACCACAAATTTTGTATTCATTATTGCTTTCATCGCAACACCTACAATAGATATTGATTGTGTTCATAAGCCTATTTCTAGTTGTGATAAGTGGATTAGGGGATCCCTTGTCACAACCCATTACCCCTAATGCGTTTACTCTATGAGCCAAGGGAGACCAAGGGTGTACTTGTAGGGGCATTGAGACCAAATTTGGGGGGTCATAACATTAGGAAAAATGGAATGACATAACCAAAAAGTTTATGGGGGGGGGGTATCTTATGGTGTATTGAACGGGCCAAGGGGACACAAGGGTAGCATGTATGTGTAGAAGTCAAAGGTGCAAGCATGGTTTACTAAGATCTATAATCCTAGCATTAGAGAATGAGAAAGGGGCTTAGGACCTAATTTCATAGGGCCTAGGGGACCTAGAGGGAAGGCAGCGAGAGAAATTGATAGGGGAACCCAAAATAGTGGTGATAAGGGGATTAGGAGTCCAATTATCACAAAAACATAAGCCCTTAACCCATAACCACTAAATTCCCTATTCCCTTAACCCCCAATCCATATTCCCTTAACCCCTTCACTCATAAATCATAACCCATAAACCCCTTCATTCATTAAATCTTATGACATTAACCCATAACCTATATTAATCCATGAACCTCCTAAGCCATAAATCCTTATCCTCTTAACCTGTGACCCTTAACCCCTAAACACCTTAACCACTAAAACCTAAATCTCCTAAATATTGAGTCCTTAACTGCTAAATCCTCTGACCCTAAAGCCCTTTGGCCCTTAACGCTTGACCCTTGAAGCCCTTAACCACTAAGCATCCAAGGCCGAAAACAACACCCCAAACCAGCAAATTGACCTCCTAGGAGAATCCTTCATCTCTAATTGAGCATATTAGAAACATTAATTGATTCTTAGAGAACTAGGTACTGGTTACAAGGATATGTGTTTGTGGGTAATGCCATTATTATCATGTGTACCAAATGTAGACAATTGGATAATTTGCAAAGCCTCGATTTGAATTACTCACAATATTTACACTTCATCACGTTGAGATGGAGCTTGTAGTGTTCTCTCACGTAAGGAGTTGTAAATGAAAAGGAGCAAGCTCCCATTACAAGGAGGGTTTAAAGAGTTTAAAGAAGTAGTAGGGTTAAGGAGATAAGAGCGGAAGCGCAGTCCTGATTACTTAAAGCCTTTTTCCAAAATTTCCTACTATGTTTCTGGCATACTTTTTCCCTGTCCTATTGACCACAACTTTTGTATTCATTATTGCTTTCATCACAACACCTACAATAGATATTGATTGTGTTCATAAGCCTATTTCTAGTTGTGATAAGTGGATTAGGGGCTCCCTTATCACAACCCATAACCCCTAATATGTTTACTCCCTTAGCCAAGGGGGGCCAAGGGTGTACTTGTAGGGGCATTGAGACCAAATTTGGGGGGTCATAACATTAGGAAAAGTGGAATGACATAATAAAAAAGTTTCTGGGGGGAGGGGGTATCTTATGGTGTCTTGAACAGGCCAAGGGGACACAAGGGTAGCATGTATGTGTAGAAGTCAGAGGTGAAAGCATGGTTTACTAAGATCTATAATCCTAGCATTAGAGAATGAGAAGGGGGCTTAAGACCTAATTTCATAGGGCCTAGGGGACCTAGAGGGAAGGAAGCGAGAGCAATTGATAGGGGAACCCCAAATAGTGGTGATAAGGGGATTAGGAGTCCAATTATCACAAAACATAAGCCCTTAACCCATAACCACTAAATTCCCTATCCCCTTAACCCCCAATCCATATTCCCTTAACCCCTGCACTCATAAATCATAACCCATAAACCCCTTCATTCATTAAATCTTATGACATTAACCCCTAACCTATATTAATTCATGAACCTCCTAAGCCATAAATCCTTATCCTCTTAACCTGTGACCCTTAACCCCTAAAAACCTTAACTACTAAACCCTTAACCACTAACACCTAAATCTCCTAAATATTGAGTCCTTAACCGCTAATTCCTCTGACCCTAAATCCCTTTGGCCCTTAACACTTGACCCTTGAAGCCCTTAACCACTAAGTATCCAAGGCCGAAAACAACACCCCAAACCAGCAAATTGACCTCCTAGGAGAATCCTTGATCTCTAATTGAGCATATTAGAAACATTACTTGATTCTTAGAGAACTAGGTATTGGTTACGAGGATATGTGTTTGTGGGTAATGCCATTATTATCATGTATACCAAATGTAGACAATTGGATAATTTGCAAAGCCTCGATTTGAATTACTCACAATATCTACACTTCATCATGTTGAGATGGAGCTTGTAGTGTTCTCTCACATAAGGAGTTGTAAATGAAAAGGAGAAAGCTCCCATTACAGGGAGGGTTTAAAGAGTTTAAAGAAGAGCAAGGTTAAGGAGATAAGAGCGGAAGCGCAGTCCCGGTTACTTAAACCTTTTTTCCAAAATTTCCTACTATGTTTCTGGCATACTTTTTCCCTGTCCTATTGACCACAAATTTTGTATTCATTATTGCTTTCATCACAACACTTACAATAGATATTGATGGTGTTCATAATCCTATTTCTAGTTGTGATAAGTGGATTAGGGGTTCCCTTATCACAAACCATAACCTAAAGGGGTTTTTATCCAAGTTCAGTAACCTAAAGGAGTTGATTTCATTGATAGAGGCAGATTGAGGAGTCGCACAACGAGAGGCAAGAGG
The DNA here is from genome assembly GCA_034641835.2 of Pinus albicaulis. Lineage (NCBI taxonomy): Eukaryota > Viridiplantae > Streptophyta > Pinopsida > Pinales > Pinaceae > Pinus > Pinus albicaulis. Next base: position 423,652,613 of record CM076579.1, on the reverse strand, counting down.
ACCTGTCAGATGTGTTCAGGATGTGTGGACTAAAAGGGATATGTGTGGCCACCATAAAAAAGTGGGTCAGGTGTTGTCTTGTTCAAGGTAGATTGGTTGTCAAAGGACTAACACCAAGCCCTAGTTACATCAGTGTGATTGTAAAGGGCCATGATCCCAGGTATGCGAGCTCTAGCCTATTCTATTATAGTTTGTAATTTAACGAAGAACGTTTTGAAAAATTTAAAATTTTTTATGTGTACTAGTTCATAATTCCTTGATGTGTGTATATTTTGTTGTGAAAAGTAGATGTGTTGTGGCACTTTTGTGTGTTTGCATCAAATATTCTAAGACCAAACCCAGATTCTCATGTGTTGTGGAAATTCAACATATGCCTTGTTCACCTAAGAACTACTTGTAACTCATCTTAGGTTACTCGTGTCCAATCTCAACGCATCCCACTTAAAAAGTTACCAATACAAAGCTCATCACATCCAACTGTGGTCATAAAACAACTAAGCATCATAATTTACATTTTGACATTCCATAACACCTGACATGTCTCAAATGCCTTAGCACTATGTGGCATGTGTTAACATCCCCTACAATCCTGGGTATGCTTTTACACTCCCTAACACACCCTAGCACTTCCTAACACACCTTGGTTGCAAAGGCGAGAAGGATCTTGTTAGAGGGAGTTCGAGGCCATAATGTCTCAAGCCTCCATGAGAAGGTGAAACCATTGCAATGTGGAAGGCCTTAATAGATCTGTACCTGAATAGCAGCAACCACAAGAAGTTGGTGCTGAAAGACAAGCTCAGGAAGATCAAAATGGAGAAGGGCGACACGATCCAAAAATACTTGACCAAGTTCACTCAATGTCAAGATGAGCTTGGAAGTGTTGGGATCTATGTTGCCTCAGATGATTTGGTGAGCCTAGCTCTTATAGGACTTCCCAAGAGGTGGCATATATCCCAGGACTCTGTTAATGGGAGGGAGAAGCTTCTAGATTGGGAGCGATTATGGTCTAATTTGGCACAAGAAGAAATTCAACAGAGCACTAGAGATGGATCCTCATCAAAGGCTTATGATGAGGAGAACTGTGCCTTCACTGGCAAGGCAAAGAAAGGAAAAGGGAAGGCATCTCATTCCAAATCCGAGACCAACAAGGTAGGCAAGAAGCGAGACTTGTCAAAGGTGAAATATTTCAACTGTCATGAGCATGGACATTATGCCACAAAATGTCCACATAAGAAGAACAACAAGAAGGAATGTTAGTTAATGAATGGTGAGCAAAGAGTTGCAATCAGAAATGCATTGAGCATAGAAGCAACAGATAAATTAGCTAAGAGTCTTCATATGAATATAGGGCACTTTAAGGCATGCAAGAGAACCTTCCTTAACATTGTATTGTCATTCATCCATTTTTGTAATTATAACATTAGGTTGTAAGCCCTAAAGAATGAAGGTGCATTGAATTTGGGAAGGAGGTGCGTTGGAACCCAAGTAGATAGATAAATAAATGTTCAATTGGGAGGAAAGGCCTAGAACCATACCATCCCCATCCTCCAAATGATCAATATTGTTAGACAAAAATGACTAAAATTGGTGTATAGGTGACTCAATTTATAACGATAAATTTTATACACGAGGTTGGTAAACATTAAAAAAAAATTGAATCAAGACCGAAAGGGAAAATATATCAAGTGGGCACAAATATTAGGGGCCTATGTCAGCGAAAGTCAAACCAATGGCCAAATTATTTTTCCTTGATACCATCTCTTAAGAAAATGAAACTACATATAAACACATATGTCAAACAGAATACTCCAATACCCACCATAATTAGTTGCATGTTGTTCAAAATATTGAATGAATGACATGCAAAATCTAATTTTGTTTCAAAGTGTCACATTTTTCGAGGAAAATACACAAATGTTGAAGGTATATCATATGTGCTTCTTTGTATTTGGAAATAAATCTAATTTATGGGATAATTGTACAAGTTGGGATGTCAAAGAAAAAACCTCACACTTGTGAAACTAACCTTTAATGAGTACGATAATCAATGCATGTAGCATATTTTTAGAGAATCACATGGGCTAACGACTAGGCTAGGTATGATACTAGACCTATCTAATTCTAAACAAGGTATTAAGGATAAGAAAATATGAGTAATCAACCTAGATATGGATTGGAGATAGAGAATTTCATGGGATTTAGGTTAAGTTTCCAAGGCTCATCATCATAACTATATCTTCGATAAAAAGGTTTGTATCAGCCCACAACCAATAATCTAAACTTCCTTTAAGAGTTATAATAAACCCCTTAATTATGAGGAAGCATATAATGTATTTTTCTAGGGGTTGATTCATGTGCTGGATTCATATGTCCTAGAGCTTCCTACATGATAAACAAGCTATGAATATATAAGAGGCATATAGTAAAGCATGGAATGAGGGAAGTTGTGTGGCAGTCCTAGCATTTAAGCATAAAATTGATATTAAATTGAGTATAAAAGAGGCCTCTAATGAAGTGTGTACTGAAAATTGGTTAATGGAAGGTGTTGGACTTTCATTCCTAGCCTAGATAGTTCTCAACAATAAAATGATTTTACATTTAATAAAGATTCTAGATTTTTACAACTTGGTTTGAACATGATTTGTAGTTTGCTTACACAGGTGGAATTTTACAACATGAAAAATAAATGTTTCATTCAAAAGATTCCTTGCTACCATAACCATTTCATCCCCCAAAATTAGGGTTTCCTCTCTCGTTTTCCTCAACAAAATACAATCTCAAGCCTTCGTTCTAATAAAGACAAACAAATAGTGTGCATAATTGTTAGTCTCCAGCTCTCCCTTTCTCTCCATCTCGCTACCTCCCTCCCTCCCTTTCTTTCCTTCTCCCTACCCCCCTCTCCATATCTCCCTCCACTTCTCGCTCTTTGTCCTCAATGGAAAAACTAGAATCCAAACCCCAAGAATTGAATACCCAAATATTTATGGCTTTGCATCCAACTAGTAAACCCTAAAACCTTCCATTAGCATCCAAGGAAATGAAACTCCACCCATTTAGTAGGGATTTTAGACAATTGTAAACATAAACACCATCTCCTAACAATTGTCACCAACGACATGGAGGATGTTTTGCAGAGAGGAGTTGCACCATATAGCTTTTCCTCGGTGCCCAAAATCTCCAATCTAGAACCCTTTTCTAACCTAATATGTCCTTGCCTCTTGATGGATAGTCCTACGCAAAAAGTGGAAGCTTATAGTTTTTAGCCAGGTGCCCATACATATGGCCCCGCCTACACCTAAAATGTATTCCTTCATAACCCAATATCTGAATACACTACACCCCAATCCCGATATCCATGCCTTCTATTGGCATGTGACCACACATAAAGTGGAGAAGGATAAAGGAAGGGAAATCCTAACTATCAAAGTGTTTAAAATGAATCTATTTGCCTTTTAATTTAGTTGAAAGAGGAAAGTGTCGTTGATTAAGTGTGATGGTGAGCGAAATCCATACTTCCCTCATTCATTCCATCTACCCCTTCCTACCCTGCCTATCTCTTGTGGGTTCCTTCTCCATTCTCTCTCAACGCCTCTGCATATTTTTTAGGTTTTTGCTCATTGTTTTATACTTGGCCCATTTAAAATCCATCAAGCCACATAGCCTCCTGAGCACTCATGAATATAGGAAATTCACGTGAATTAGGCTCAAATGGTATTCTCCATCCTTGAATCACCAAAACCATTATTCTCTTGACCCATTTTCTGTTAGAGGCATTCATATAGTTGTCCATATTTAACCTCTGATCTTAACATGTCCTAGGCACTAGTATTTTGCAACTCAAGGCTATCTCTAGGAGCTACAACACCTTCTATGAGCCCTTAGCTGAGGTCCATATTAACCAAAATATGGGTGTATGTCTTAATCCCCATCTCTAAATATGTAGATTCATGGGCTAGATAAGATCCCAATGAGTTACCTATATCTTTGAAAATTAGGGTGTCTCGATAGTTAGGAGGGAGACTTGGAAGATGGACCTAGATTGGGGCCATATCTAGTCTCTCCTACTTTGCATCGAAGAGGAACATCTAGAAATTGACAAGGATAGGAGATGAATCAATTTTCTAAACCATTTGTTGTACCTCTCGGGTGTCTGCTACATCTTTGGAGCACAAATGAATCCAACCTTGGGCAAATAGCGACACCTCTGGAGGAAATTTTACAATAGGTAAGATTTCCTTGTCTGCCCACACATTTAGGGTTGAGGACCTTAATTTTCAACCCCTTACTTACCCCGCCAAGTATTTTTGGGACATTTCCTTAGTCTTTTGAATGGTGACGTTGACTCCCAAAAATAGAGAACGAAGGAATTTGTTCTTCTTCTTTACACTACAATGGATTTTCCACTTCCTTGCTTTCTCAGATTCATTTTGAATCATAACTCATTCTTATTCACAAGGGTGTTTCTCCCTGAAAACCACAAGCCCATTTATGATGTTAGTTTGACCTTCTTCCATTGTCGAGGCAAGGCTATCCTTCACTAGCTCGCCGAAGGAGGGCGAGGCTGATGGCACTTGAGATGAAGGATATACAAGAAAACTATCCAGAGAGGCTTATGAGAGTGAAGAACCCCCACTATGTTCAAAAATTTTTGAAAACCCTAAGGAAGTAGTAACACATTATATGTCTTCCTCCAGTATTTAGGACAATAGGGAAACTAAACTTAGAGCCAAACACCCCAAGACGAGTTCTCTAGCCCCTAACAAATGTCCTCAGGCCCTGGGCTAGCCGAAACTAAAGGACCCAAATAGTGCATGGCTGGAGTAGGGGTTAGGGCCTTCGAACCGCTAGACAGTTGCCTATTGAATTCTTAACTTTGCTTTCTAAAGATCTGGTAGGCCCAGAAATGACAGTATGGTGACCTTCTAAGTTGACTTTGAAATGCGAATGGATAAAATCCTTGGAACTAGACCAAATTTGTTGAAAACCCCCCTCCTCTAGTTCATAATCCACCAACTCCTCCTCCTCCTCCATGTGGGTCCAATAGTAAGCAGTCAAAATGTCATCTAAAAAACATATTTGATGAATAATTGCGTGTCTTCAAAGGGTTTATCATGGCCACCATATTTGTACAAAATATATATCATGTGGATAAAAAACTCATTGTTACCATTTAATCTTATTTTGCATTTTGACAAGGATATCAGAGATCACATTGTCTAGATCCTGTTCACTCTTTGTCAAAACTACGACCCTTTCTCCGCCTGCAATTTTTCCTTGGGCCTCTAGGGTTTATCCAGTGTTGAATTCTTCTCCCATGGTCAAAACGTTGTAATGTTATCTTTAACAGTTAGAGTTTGTCAAAATAAAATAAAAATTAAAAACATAAAATTAATAATTAACCCAATCTAGATATATTTTAACTCTAGATCTACCAAGGCCGAGAGAGAGGAATTAAATCTCTTGAAATGAAAAATTCCTTAGATTTGATTTCTATAGACATTTGATAGATTGGAAGCTAAGATGAATCTAGATTAATCATATACCATGAAAAAAATAAAATAACATAAAAAATATAGAGTGATTTGCAAACCCAACATAGCATCCACCTTTGTTTTGAAAAATATTAAGTTTAAGAAATTTAAATATTTATTATATTGGAATAAATTTTTGGTTGTTGTTGTTGTTTTTTTAAAGGTTTTACCCTTTCGATTAAAATGCTTTGACTCATCCGAAAATAATTTTCCCACTCCATTTAAATTTCAATAAATTTGAAGAGGGGATTGTCGTGGAGTATTGGCGGGCAAACAAAAGACATAACATTCTGTTACCAACCAAAACAGTAGAGCACAGCTAGGGCTACAGGAGGGGAACCTGAAAACCCTCTCATCGATATTTAATGCATTGAAGAGTTCGACTCGAGCACGATTATTCAGTTTCAAGAAGAAGAAGGCCACCCTCCTCCTCCATCTGTTGAGGGGTCTATGAGAAGGTAAGAGTTTAAACAATTATTGCATGTATAATGTAGCTTCCGTGCCATGAATAGTGTATATTGATTTACATTTGATATTAGTGCGAGTAATCTCATTTGTTGTGGAGTTGACTTTGTTTAGTTTGGAGGCTTTGCAGGTTTTTGTCATTTGGTTCAGAAATGCAAGTGTGCATTTTGATATGCAGTTTTGTCTTGCTTTGTATCTTTGTTACTCTTTGATGTTATTTATCTCTGGGAACTTGCAAGCATAGAGAAGGAATGGAGTTAATGCATGCCATTGGGTTCTTATTCCATTTCTGATTTGTACATTGTCGTGGATGTTCCACCGGATCTTCATAACAAATTTTATAATATGATACAGTCTTTTACTAGCACTATTCTACTCAAGATTGCAGACTTCATATCATTAGATTTAACACAGAAATTACTGAGAATCAGCTAAAAGTGAAATGAAGGAAACAAACAATTACACACCATCCATACATTGAATACAAGATATACCCTAGGAAAACCCAATACAGGATAAACCCAACTAGGATAGGCCTATGCTTTGCTCTTTTCTTATGTGGATGAAAAGTGAATACAAAGAAATGGGTACTCACACTGGCAAAATGTGGATGCTACATGATTTCCTTCTTCCTCTGTCATGCTTCAATCCCATAACTATGAACATAATATTGAAACATAACTATGAAATAGATATAAATGCAGAGAACATAGAGAAACACGTTAGAGAGTTGAAGAAGTTACATGGTCACTAGGTGTTGTGGTTTGTCTCATGAGGATCACTTTTTCTTTCTAATATAGATCCACCCAGTTCTGTTGACATGGGTTAGTGGCATTGTGATATACTGATTTGTGAAAGGGAATCGGGAATCATGAACGCAATGTTGTTAGGACTAAGCTTTTCCTTTTTCGATTCACGAAGATGCTTTAAACCTCAAAAGAGTTTTGATGGCACCAAAGTTGAGTGTGTCTCCCCACCACTACCAAGGGGAACTTGCATATGTTTCTTTTCTTTCGGTTGAGCCATTTTTTTCTTGGAGCACATATGTTTCCCTGTATTACTTACCATCCTTTGGGATTTTTCCTATGTCCATTGGATGTAGAAGATGTTGGTGAAGAATCAAGATGAATAGGTTTCTTGGAGGTGTACAATTTGTTGGCATGATCTACATCTAAATTTTGTGCTTTCAATGTCTAACATTTCAGTAAAAGTGAGATCAACCCATTATATGAGCAACTAGTTGGGAAACTCACAACTTAGGTTGAGCACTACACATATATGGGTAAAGATGTTGAGCCCATGACAATATGAGCTCCATTAACTTTAATAAAATGATTCTGGGAGTTTTTAATAGTTGCAAGAAAATTAGGATACCATAAGTGAAGAGGAGGTTTGGAACTCTTACGTAGACCAGAGTTGCTGTAATAATCATGGTGTTTGGATCAAACTTTCAGAACTATGGATGAAAGGAGAGGTTCATTTTCCCCTAGAAATAGGGTCCTAGGTTGAATTTCTTTTTCCTATCCACCATGGTCTTAAAAATTACAATGAAGTAACACTTGGAATGGAGGAAGAGCTCATCGTTGGTAATCTAGGTTTGATTTTTCCACCCATGAAGCATTGTTGTAGATGGCCAAAGCCCATTCAAAGGACAAAGAGTGCCATCCCTTCAATACAAAAAGTTGTGGGCATATACATGCAAGTTCCAACACTGGAATGTCCTTTGATTTCTCCACTATAAAGGTAGAATTGAGGGGCGGTTTTTTCTTTGAGGGAATAGAAAGCCTAGGCTTCAACTCATCCTTGAATTGATGGGATTGGGAGGAGGGCATATTTTTGCATAGGGATCCTCCAAGAAGGCTTGAAACTAAAAGCACGATAGCATCCTTGCTTATGCCAAAATTCACGGGAAAGAAACTATCAAGGAGTTGCCTTCTTGCATAGAGTCGTTTCTAATGGCTTGGAGGGAACCTTGTCGTTGTTGTATCCATGAATTCAATATAGAGATAGAACCCATGGATTTCATATGAAAATAGAAGGATTCCCTTGAATGGGACCTCATAAAGACTTGAAGATCTGCAGTGACTCTGCCTCATTTTTTAAGATTTCTGTTAGATAGGAGTGCAATGGTGTTAGTTGAATGAAGACCATATTAGAGTTGAAAGTCTTATCTAGTGTTTGTAAGTTACGACTCTTAAAATGAGATGGTGACACCTCGTTTGGCTTGAAATTCCATGGATATAGCCGGTGACCACATGCTCTCTCTAGTTATAGTTTTAACTACCAATCCTAATGTAGTCCTAGCGCATCCATTGACTCCTTTTATTTTTGTGTTCATTTAATTAGGATTAACTACAGCAAGCATGATGACAAAGCACTCATTCAATGTCTTATTGATCCATTGATGAGTTTTTTTAATGTATCAAATGCAGGATCAAATATAATTTGAGCTTTGAGCTCAAGATAGACTTTGTCAAATTTGAATCTAATGTTGACACTGGCATTTGAAGCAATGGATTTACAAGCCCTTGATTTCATGAACTGTCTTGACTCTTAAATATTTGCGTAACTCCCTAGTTTCTTATATTAATCCCAAAAAAGAGACAACATGCAAATCTAAACTAGTTAATTAGTTGGTAAAAATGTTATCATAAACCATGTGCAGAACAATGTTTTATTGCTTGGAGGGATCCCCTCCCTTCATTATTTCTATGAATTTAATATATAAACAAAAAATGTGGATAATATGGAGGGGTTCCTCTGAAGGGGACCTCATAAAGACGTGAAGATCTGCTATGGCTCCCCCTTGTTTGAATTTTCATGTTAGATAGTATCACAATTATAGTAGTTAGACAAAGGCCATACTAGATTGCTTGCCCTAGTGTTTGGCAAGTGAAGAATCTTCAAAATATATGGTGGCACCTCATTTGGCATGAGATGCTAGATATATCCACTAACAATATTCTCCGTGGTTACAATTGTAACTACTAGCCCTAATGTGGCCCTGGCTAGGTCATTGACCCCCTTTGCTGTCATGTTCATTTATCTAGAGTTTGTTATTGTAGGCATGATGACAATGACTTCTTGACCCATTGATGTGACCCCTTTTGCTGTCATGTTCATTTATCTAGGGTTTGTTATTATAGGCTTGATGACAACGACTTCTTGACCCATTGATGTGTGTCCTTGGTGTAATCAAAAGCAGGATTGGCCAGAATTTGAGCCTTGAGCTCAAGATTGACTTCGTCGAACTTGGATCTCATGTTGATGATGTCATTTGAAGCCTAAAGTGGGAGGCATCGGGCTTCTTACTAGAGAAGACTTCTTCGGGAGTCTTGGAGTCCAATGTGGAATGCGGGCATCTATTTTGAACATACACAATGGCATGGGCAACTTCCACAATGGTTCTATTCTTCCTTTCAACAAAACCATTTTTCTCAAGAGTATACATAGTTGGATTAGCCAATCCTCCAAGTGTCACACACACACCCCTCAAAGACAGCTCCAAAAAGGTCGACACTGGTCAACAAAAAAAGTCAATGCAGAAATTCAACGCTGCGGTCTAGGGCTATGGTCAAAGGTCACCCTTCTGCACAAGAATGGAGGTCAAAATCCAAGCTTTGACCCATGGTCAACGCGTGTCAATGCACCAGCAAAGAGCCCTAAAAACAGTTCGCACTCCTTCCGCTTCAGATCCGCACATGTCAGACAGAGAGGCCTCCAAATGCTGAATGAACCAATCAGCTCACAAGAGGAAATGCGTGATGAGTTGATGATGAAATGGACATCAACTCTCTCCAATTTATACCCATCAATGAGGGCGTGTGACAGATCTATTGGGCTTGCAAGCCTTCATTACAATTCTGGTTGACCTTGACAATTTGCACATGTGTGGAAAATAAAATCAAAATATAAGTTCTTCTCATCCAAACAAGATGATCTTTAGATCAATCTTGCACCTCTCCGAAAGAGGAATCCAACAAAAATATCATCATCATCATATGAGCAATGCAACATGGATTTTGGATCTAGTTGCCCAAAATTAACAAAATGATACCTGTAGTCTGATAAAAATTGATACCTGTGCCAACTCTTGCCCAGTTGATCATGTAATAGAAGTCTTCATCTAGCACAAAATGATGATGCCAAGTAAATAAAAGCATTCCTTCCTATTCTATTGCTCACCACTTAACAATTTCTGGAACATGGCATTGAATTTTATTCATTTCTGGTCCATTCTAATCTACTCAAGTGGTATATGTTGTCTTGATGTTACTTTCTTGATGTTGGAGATCCATTTCTGGCAATGGATACTCCACTTCCAATAGACATACCAGTTGTTGCAATACCATAAATCAATTTGCATATGTTGTTTAACACACTCACTAGGAGTATAAATAAATGATGTAGAAATACTTCAAACATTCTGGCCAATGCACCTTTCAGAGCATTATTTCCCATTTTTCGAAATGGACTCCTGGAGCTTGTCAATTGTAAATGAGTGTTTATTCCCAAATACTCCTCACTTTTAAGAGGGCCCGCCACCTATTTTTTGATCTATTATCAGATTTATATTTGCTATACCTATTTCCTTGAGTAGAAGAAATAGGTATTACAAACACACGCAGTGAGCTATTAGAATGTCATATGTACTTTTTAGACTCATGAAACCTGGTTTGGTTAACAGAGTAAACTAATGAAACTTGCTTGGGTCTTGTATTACAAAAAATGTTGAACCATTGAGATGGCCAAAATTTTGTTGGCACCATATTGGAAATGAGGAATCCTGTCATGTTTGTATCCAATCCTGCTATGCAGTGTAAGTTTCCATAAAATGATGCATTGTGGGGTTGTTAGAGTGAAATTTAAAGTTCCTACTTGGGCACTTGAGGTGCTGTGAAACTCACAAAGGAGCAGTATGTGTAAAATAGGTTCTTTTCGTATTAAATTATTCTAAATTGCTTTTTTCCAGCAACTACAGTAATTGGATATAGGTACTAGAGATTTTCTTTTTGCAGTTATGGCAAGAGGTCATTGTCTGGGCATATGCATGCTAGATAATAAACATAACAGTAACAAATTTACAGGACAGCAAAACGAGAGAAAACCAAAAAAATAGCATTAACTTCATTTTGAAAAGCACGATATATAGGTTCTTTGTGATCTAGATAACTCTTTAAACTTTCATTTTTACAAAGATTCATCACCAGATTCTCCAAATCCATCTTTGTACACCGATGCAATATTCTCTCCTCAACAATACACTTTATTATCAACTGATATGCAATCAATGGTTTGTCTTGGCCTATACTGTGAGATCATGATTAAGATCATAAAAGAAAAAAATGACTGAAATATAGATCATATATAATAAACTGTATCTGCACTTGGAAAATTGATTCCAACCCCTGCCACCCCACTGCCTCAGTTGAAATAAGAAAAGTAAAAATTTCATTATCTGAGATACTAAAGTTCTTTATTCAATGTTGCTTTTCTAATGTTGAAGTGCTCCCATCCATTCGACAATATACAAAATATAAGAAGTTCAAGAAGTCTTCTAGTATATCAAGCATCCTTGTACACCTTGTTTCAATTGTGGAAGAACCTTTCTAATACCTAAAGCTTTCTAAATGCTCCAACTAGCATCTCAAATACCTTTCTTATGAAATCAGTCACCTGCTCTTGTCCTGGGAAAAGATATGATGATTTACAATCTCGAAGGAGGAGAATTTCTGGAATTATATTCAAGTATTAGTTGTAACAGGATCCAGTAGGACTCATAAATCAGGGTTTGTTGAATAGTCGTCTCTTGAAAATAAATTATGGCACCTTGTGAAATAACTACATGAAGTCTTCCATATAATGCTCAAATAACAGAAGAAAGTGATGATTTCAATTGCCACGAAATTCGTAGAGGAAGAGAATAAATGGAAAGAAAATAATATTGTAATTTGTGATCGTGTTCCTCCCATGTTCAACCATATATGAGAGTTTTGCAATAGCTACAATAGATGTGAGGCAGCATAGAACTACTTTCTAGAGGTGCACGAGGTCTCCATTTTTATTGAAGTATCAATAAAAAGCGTATTTGCACTTCCATAGTCTACTAGACCTTCCCAGCCTCTATTTGAATCCCTATAACATCCATGGAATTCATTGCCTTCTCAGATGAGTCTTGTCATGGCATAGTCCTCAACTGAATAAGAAAGAATCCCACCTAAAAAAATTATAGTTCCTCCCAAAATGTGTTGCAGGACCAAATCACGCACTCCTCTAGGTTTCTTTGACCACAAAACCACCTTGAATACAGACAAACAAGCCCACAAAAATATGCAAGTCTGAGGCAGCAACTTGTCATGTTCCCTTGCTGGCTGCTCCATCCAATTTGCTTGACAAAGAAATTCCTGTTTTCAAACCAGTGACCCAACTTTTGGCCTCTGATAGGCAGGCCTGTTTCCCTGAAAATGTTTTTTTTTTTTGGCTCCACTGATTTTCTATAACCAAGAACTGTAGAAAAACTTGAGTTAATTTCGAAATGCATCAAAACTCCTCAACGGAGTCCCAAAGTTGGCCCAAGACTTGCCTGATGGATTCATCTTTTACAACATAAGGCTTCAACCAAGACTTGTCCAATGCTTGGAGCTTGTCATGATTATCTACTTCCAGCCACCTTAAGGGTTGTTAAGGAAGTATGCATGGTTGTAACTCCTCCATGTCTCTCCTCTCCATGGTTTTGGAGAGGCAAAATTCAAATGAAGAGGGTGTATTATCATTGAAACTCGAGAACACTGTTGAAGAGTTTCTATGATATATTTCAAAACATCCTAAGTTAGCAGTAGCTGCAATTGTCCGTGAAAATGAGATGTTAGTTCCTTTTTTTTCAATTCCCTTATCTAACATTAGCTTTCTCACGTTGACTACATCATCCCATAGAAGTAGCATAGATATTTGAAAATGTCACATATGCTCCATTAAAGCGTCTCGAGTGGCCAAGGAGTTCAACCATGCTTGCATGATGCTCCACTCTAGGCTTCACTTCAAACTTTCTACTAATTCGATTGAAATGATGCTAGCCTTCATCTACTGGTCCTGCATGGCCGCCGGCAGATAAAATAGCAATGAAGGTGATATGGCCTACTTTAATGCCTGCTTCTTGTATTTCATAAAAGAGTGTTAGGGCATCTTCCTCATGCCCATGCATTCAATACCCACACTACAGAGCTACTAATCAGCACATGAAGGAAAAATAATTGCTATGGTAATAGAGTTAGGCTTCACCTCTGCAACATGCATTCAACTGCATATTTCCATGGATTCAACACTATGACCAAATTGAGTATACCTCACAATATCCGCACTCCATTTAATTACATCTGGGTTCATTCCTGTCATTTTGAAGTTGATAAAAGAGCGCCAACACCTCATCACAATATCCATTCAATGCATAACAAGAAATTACTGCATTCCATGAAATCAGATCCCTCTTTGGCATATTGAAAAACACTTCATATGCATCATCCATTTTTTGTTGTTGCAGCACTGCTAATTTTGCACAAGAAGCGAGAGCACTAGCAAATAGTGACTGAATTGGATTTCACTCCAGCCAACTGCATTTATAAAAGATCTCACTACACCATTGTTGTGACCATTCAACTCATACTTGGATATCATCACGCTCCAATTTATCACATTGGGTTTTGACCTTCCCAGCTACATTTCGTCAAGTACCTTTCCTTCCTCTTCACAATTTCTAATTTCGAAATACCCTGTAGTCATGGTGTTCCATGTAACTGTGGATTTCCCTGCTTTGCTCTAGGGCCACAATCTCAACGCATGCCTTGAGGACAATTGGAAAGGTGTGTCTCCACTAAGTCCCCCCTGTTGTGTTTGGTAATATAGCTTGAGGGCTTCCTGGCAGTGTCCATCCCTAACACAACCTCTAATAATAACATTCCATGAGGTAACATTTTTCTTGGGAATTTTGTCAAACACCTGGCTTGTGCCGTTCATACTTCTACAATAAGCATACATGTAAAAAGTGCAGCAGGATCGCCCGAAAAGAGGCAAATTAGTGATATGGGAATTTCAATCTGTATGAGCAATTCTGGCCTTGTATCGATCTCAGATTCAATCCAGTACACCTTTATCTACAGCTTAAGCCATTTGGGATTAAACAACTCTATCAACATCACATTGGGATTCAAGTACAACTTAATGTGCCCAATAAGCAACACCCTTTGGGTGAGACAGACCCCATGAAAAAAAAAGCTACCAACACCTACAGAACCTGGCTATCTTTATATCTCTTTTTTGTTTTCAAATCTATTTAAATCCCACCTTATTTAAAAGAGTCTGTTGATGCTGATTATTGTTGGATGACTCTAGTTTGCCCATCTGTTATCAAAGGACCTTCCAAAACTACTGCATGTTTTGATCCTGCTATTTCTTCTTTACCCTCTGCCTCAAAAGTCTCTGTGCAAGAATTCAAATCTAAGTTTAGCCTGGACCAGATTCTATCATTATTGGGAGTTGGAAATTTTTTCAATCCCATTAAGGATGTCGGATATGGGGTGGAAGAATTGCACCAGAGGTCAAAATCTGAGAAGTACTTGGAGTGAACTTGAAGAGTTCGAGAAAGGTGCAAACACAGCAGGAAAATAGGCAGAGCTGCATCCAGAGAGGTGCCCAGTGTACAGAAAACAGGGTGACTGCATTGGATATGAAAATGTTGCAGTTGTAGATGACAACAATCCAGTAGGTGGCCTATATATATCTGCATGGAATGAAGAAATGTCTTGCCCTTGCCCTACACTGAAGAATGTCTGGGGAACAATAAAAAAATGGATATTTTTGCCTCACAGGTGCATATGCTGGCATTGCAACTACAGGAATTGGTCCTCCAACTTGAGACCAAAGTGTCATATTTCATTTCACCAACCAGTATACTATTGTGAACATTACCTCAGCTCAAAACCTATTTGGAATAGACTTCCTCTGCAACTTACACCTAGCCATCTTTGTGATAGTAAAGTTTTGCCTCTCAACCAATACATTTTGTTTTGGAGTGTAAGGTGTAGTATATTGTCTTTGGATCCCATGTTTAGCACAAAATTTATTGAAATATTTTAAGTAGAATTCCCCACCAGTATCATATCTAAGAGAGGCAATATGACAGCCTAACTGTTTCTCTATTAATGCTTTGAACTTTTGAAATTCATTAAACACATCATATTTTAATTATAGAAAATATACCCACATTTTTCTACTGAAATAATAAAAAAACGGAAGGAAGTACCTAGCACCAGTGGTTGATGTCATGTTCATTGGTCCACATATGTTTGAAAGTACCAACTGAAGGACCCTCTACGCTCTCCAAGCTTGTCCTTCATAAAATGGTATTCAATGTAGCTTCCCTGCCTGACAAGCTCTGCAAACTCTGTGGATCTTCTACAGAATGTTCGGAAGTCCATCTACTAGTTTCTCTCATGGCAACTGAGAGAGATAGGTCAAGTTGAGGTGCCCATACCTATGATTCCATAAGGGTGCTAGATTTTGCAATAAAAATTACCTTTAACTTACAATTTCTAATAAGATCAATATTCAAAAATCTGAAGACAGTGAAAGCTAAGAAATTCATCTAAAATGCATCATTATAATCTTGGACATAGAAAGCACTCATCATTGCATAGTTTCCCAAAAGGTCAACATTTTAAGGGCTTCTTTCCTAATTCAAAATCGCTGAAGATATATAAACTAACTATTTCATTTGTCCTACAATTCCAATAGTGCACATGGCAAGCTTCTCTGCAAATCTCTTTTGTTGCATATGGTAGGCCTCTGAATAGACTAAGCTTGTACTAGCATAATGCAAACATGACCCGCAAGTCACCACTGTGTTTTGGTTTCTGAAGACTGCTGCATTATTGAATGACTAGTGAAGTATCAACCAGTGAACAAGTTTCAAGCTTTGGAGAAGTCACAGTATATTATAATTTTGTCTTGCAGATTGGCCTCTCGACCAATTTTTTCTAGGAATGCCTCTTATGAAAAAATGAGTTCTTTCCTCACAGGTTATGAGCCTCTTGAAAATACCAGGTTCACTAGAACATTGGAAGCAAATATCTAATGCACGCATCATGCTACCACTACAAGCCATTGCAGAAAATAGAAACCAAGGTGAAAAAGGATCTACAACTACATTGTAGACGTGTTATAGTGACAAACTTTCTTGAATGTCTATTCTCCAACATCCATAGCATTACCACAAATAATCATAGTTTGTATTTAACTCCAAATAATATACATTCCAATAAGAAGTTGTCAATCATAGTTTTACCTTGTGGCAATGATTTTCCTTATGCCTTGCTCTCATTTTCAGTCAAAAACTAGATTTCCTATATTGATGACGTTCCTACTGTAATATGACCAACTATCGGACAACTATCTCACTGTAATTCTAGATAAAATGAGCAGTGTACCCAAATAATATCTTTGCAAGCATATCATTGTTACTCACAAGCTTGTGCCATGTGGACCACAACCTAGATTTATTGTCATTTTGAGCTTGGTACTCCTACAGTCCCAAGACAATGCTTAGAGATATTGTCAATACATAGAGATCACCATACACATACTAACCAAAAGGGTCATACTGTGTTCCTCTAAGTCAGGATCATATTTACACTGTAGTCATCAGTGTCAAGGAGATAAATTGTCATGATACATAGTGATATTTTCATACTTTGCTGTCAAGGAAATTCTGTCAATGCACATGATATTCAAATTTATTAGCATTGAAGGTACTCCTTTATTGGTGAGAGATTACAATGCACTGTAATCAAATTACTTCAACACAAGAATTTTGTCAGTCCTTGAAATGGTCAGAAATTGGAATGAAGCTTGAATGGTCCACTTCAATGAGACTGTGACAGAGTGTATATATATAACCTTCCACAAATTTCAAACGACTCTGGAAACTCCAGAAGTGAGCTTTAAGGACTGAGACTTGACAAATACTAGCCTCAGTGATTTATTTGCAAGATTTGTGCGTTTAAAAAGACATATGTTATAACCGGCCTCCTTATGAGTTTGATCACATTAGTCACCCAACCATGTCACTGTCACAGGCCAAGATGAGTTTGGATTGTTAAAACTTGTATGATTGCCACTGAATTAATACAGATTAACCTAGGATGTAGATCAAACAACAAAGAGCTGCAGATCCAATTCCATATGGCCACAGATTAGAGCTTCGCAGATCCAAGAATTATCACGAGGTCACCAAAGATACATTGTGTAGAAAATCTTCAAACTGGAGAGTTATAGTTCAACATAAGTCCACTTCATTCCAGCGATTGACCAGATTCTCTTGAAACCAAGACTAGAATTTGAAAACTTTCAAACCACCAATCTCTTTTAAGGAAAATGATTTGTTATACAAAGAAATGAAGATGGTCACCAGGAGATATAGTACTTTTCCTTTTATTAGACCAATAGTGAACTTCAGATCATACTTGATCTTTAATGAGCAGCTAGCCAATATATATGTATGAGGCTTATCCTTAAATTGTCTTAAAGCCTTTGTATCAAGGCATACATCAGCTATCCAATATATATGTATGAGGCTTATCCTTAAATTGTCTTAAAGCCTTTGTATCAAGGCATACATCAGAGTTGACTATGACTAGGTTCAACAGCTACTCTGTTTTGTGCTTAAGGACAAATCTAGGTCTTCCATTAAATCCCCCTTATTTGGACAAATGTTATTGATTGTTGAGCCCAATCATCGTAGATCCCTCTAAAGCCTTGCATTGGTAATCATCATGAGCTACCCAGATTAGAGATGAGACTTACATGAGGTAATTGCAACATCAAACTTCTAAGAAGCTTTAGGTCAAAGAAGAGAATGCAGAAGACCTTCTTCAATCAGAGAGAAGAGATATCTACCAATATATCAAATTACCGAATTCATGAAGAGGAGGGGTCATTTTATATTGAGACCATTCATTATAAGATCCTTGCTTATAGCAACCAAGGATGTCAGGGATCTGTAGTGCACATTTATTGAGGCACCTCTGCTGACAGGGTTAGAACTGTTCCAAAGTGCTATGCACTTTTTCTCCAAGAAGTTCTTCAAGATTGAAAGCTTCAAAGGATCTGTCCATCCAAGATTGCATAGGACTGTAATAATTATTGCTCATTAACTTTGAAAAATATCCTTTGCTACCACTTGGGAGTACATAATGTTGTTATGTTCTATCCCTCATGAAATATTGTCTCCATGGGATAATATAGCATGTTGTTTTGGTAACTTTGTATCAGGGAACGTGAGTGATAGACACATATCAACCATTGCGGGATTAGATCCTGCTGTCTTGGACACATAATTTATTTTTAAAATTTTCTTACACGCCTCTTTCAATCCATGCTTTGCCATTATTTATTGCATTAATTATATAACATCCAGTAGAAAATTGCCAACCCAATGGTTGTTGAGACTCTATATTCACTGTTTTTACAGAGCTGGAAGAGTTTTGAAATAATTTGTCATGAATAGTAATTTTCCCAGTTAACACCTACACACCAAGGCTATTGCTTCTAGTAGATAATTCTGTCCTTGTCTTCAAGAATTTAGAACCAATTTCCTTCATGTTGAAGACATTACTCAAATCTAAGTCTATTATAAGCACAGATATTTCACTAGCCAAGATCATGAAAATGGCATCCAATATGTCAATGGTGGATATTAAAAACTTCCAAACCATTGTTTCACTAGGATACTGACATTGTTTTAGATTGTATGAAACTGAAATTCCTTGAATGCAATAGAATTGGTAGCACCTGCCTCTTGCAATCATCAAGACAGAAATTCAAGATGGAATCGAATCTCATGATCTTTTCCATACACAGATTCTTAGGATAAAGGTTGAGAAAAGACTTAATGAGTAGTGAACTTTCAAGAATCAAATGTTGCTCCCTTAGATTCAGAGAAATGCTCATAAACATATGCTAGTATCACTTGTAGTGGTTTTATATTAAACCCAACCTCTAGGTCTATAGTGTCACCATTTTTATCCTTTATAGATGCAGAGACAAACAACCATTCCAATGTTTTCTTCAAAGGATGTCATGCCTTCAAGATATTTTTATTGTCAAATTGGCAAGGTCTCCTATGCATATGTGGAATTCACGGTGCTTGCAAAAGGAGGTGAACTAGAATGCATTAGTTACAAGCTTGGCATGAACCCTATATTGCTTCCTAGAGGCCAAGAGTAATATAGATAGAGTATATATTAAAGGATGTAGATAAATCATTTTAAAGTTTTTTATACTAGTCTACCTTGTTCTACTATGTTGAATATTATAAATTTTTCTTTATTTAACTATCGAGGCTAATTATTATTGTTTACATCTGTTTGCCCTTTACCAATTAAATTCTATTGAGAATTTGAACTCCAATTTCTGTGGTTGCATAATCATTGAAAATGGGTACCATAATGCATGTATATTGTAGTATAGGAATGCCATTAATGTGAAATAGCAAAAATAGATCACAAAATAGCAAGAAATGAATGACTTCAATACAATGTGTCCTTTAGTTGTGAAGAGTAGTCATTGGCATATTTTTTTGGCATTGATTTCTTTGGTATAATTGTACTGCAAATGGGAATCTCTTGCCAATATAATATAGTGGTTGGACAATGCCTAAAAGATCTCCTGCTAGTGGGGATTATATTCTTTAGAAACCAGTAAAATTGGTGTCTGAGATGAACTCTTCAGTTGTTGGCATTGTCATAGAAATTCATGCTTGTTGTTTTATACATTCAGTTGCAATGGTGTTTCCAAAGAACAGACATCAGCCTTTGATTTGTGATACAAAGAAATGAAGATGGTCACCAGGAGATATAGTACTTTTCTTTTTATTAGACCAATAGTGAACTTCAGATCATACTTGATCTTTAATGAGCAGCTAGCCAATATATCTGTATGAGGCTTATCCTTAAATTGTCTTAAAGCCTTTGTATCAAGGCATACATCAGCTATCCAATATATATGTATGGGGCTTATCCTTAAATTGTCTTAAAGCCTTTGTATCAAGGCATACATCAGAGTTGACTATGACTAGGTTCAACAGCTACTATGTTTTGTGCTTAAGGACAAATCTAAGTCTTCCATTAAATCCCTCTTATTTGGACAAATGTTATCGATAGCTGAGCCCAATCATCATAGATCCCTCTGAAGCCTTGCATTGGTAATCATCATGAGCTACCTAGATTAGAGATGAGACTTACATGAGGTGATTGCAACATCAAACTTCTAAGAAGCTTTAGGTCAAAGAAGAGAATGCGGAAGACCTTCTTCAATCAGAGAGAAGAGATATCTACCAATATATCAAATTACCGAATTCATGAAGAGGAGGGGTAATTTTATATTGAGACCATTCATTATAAGATCCTTGCTCAGAGTAACCAAGGATGTCAGGGATCTGTAGTGCACATTTATTGAGGCACCTCTGCTGACAGGGTTAGAACTGTTCCAAAGTGCTATGCACTTTTTCTCCAAGCAGTTCTTCAAGATTGAAAGCTTCAAAGGATCTGTCCATCCAAGTTTGCATAGGACTGTAATAATTATTGCTCATTAACTTTGAAAATTATCCTTTGCTACCACTTGGGAGTACATAATGTTGTTATGTTCGGTCCCTCATGAAATATTGTCTCCATGGGATAATATAGCATGTTGTTTTGGTAACTCTGTATCAGGGAACGTGAGTGATAGACACATATCAACCATTGTGGGATTAGATCCTGCTATCTTGGGCACATAATTTCTTTTGAAAATTTTCATCCACGCCTCTATCTGCCAATTTTTTTGTTCTGTATGGGCTCATTTTGTACCATGCTTATCATTTTCATTATTTAAAGTTGATGTCCAACGTTGGCAACCTGTCTAATGAATCGAAATTTGAAAATATAGTTTACAGTCTATTATCTCTTCATCGATCTCCCAATTCAAGAAAGTTACAGGACTGTAGGAGAGATGGGATAGAACTAGATGAACTGGTTTAATTATAGAGACTGCGTTTTTCCAAAGGATCTTGGCATTAAAACAACACTTCAAATCCCTTTTATGTGGAATGGTGCCTATATAGTATATATACTTGGTCTCTGTTTTATTAATGTATGAATAGATAGAAGAATGGAAACAAAATGTAACATCTTCCTTTGCCAAATTAGCTCTATGAAAAATAAAATTAAATCAGGAACATCAAGATTGTTAAATGTTTTAGTTGTCAGAACACTAAAATATTCAATGAGAAATCTAGGAGATTGCCTTGATTGTTGCAAGTTCTTTAGGAAATTCCTCCTCTTTGTGATACATCAGATGTCGTTGGCACTTTTTAAATTCATAGCCTCATTGGGTCGAAACATGATTGCCTCACAAACATTTGGATCATTCACTTTGCTCATTGTGTTTGTTCTTGGAGGGTTTGTGGTATCAAGAGGTATTTGACATGATAGTATATGCAAAGATAGTTATTTACTCCAAAGAAATATACTTTATACTAATATTGAGCTTTTCAACTAGAACTCGGGTTACAAAATTGAAAAAATGGTTCCTTTTATTCATGTTTCTAGAACAGAGAACATACCTAGCTGGTGGATTTGGGCATATTGGTGCTCACCGATGTCCTATGGCCAAAACACCAGAGTGGTTAATGGATTTCTAGCTCCTAGATGGGAGAAAGTATGTGTTATCATGTACTGATAGAGTGTCCTATAATCATAATCCCAGGAAAGAAATATTGAATATTTCATTTCTTCTAAATATTTCATCTTTGTGCATCCTGTCAGTAACAGCTCCATTGAAACACTTGGACGTGCTATCCTAGAATCTCAGGGATTATTTGCTGAAGTTAAAGTTTATTGGACTGGAATTGGAGCATTGATTGGGTTCTGTGCACTTTTCAACATTCTGTACACTGTTGCTTTAGCATGCCTCAACCATAAGTATGACATTCCACTATAAGGTTTGGTTTCCGCTACTATTTCTCTCACCTAAAATTATCCTAAGAGTGAGATATAATAAATTCTCCTCCAATTACAGCTTTAGTGAAATCACAGGCTATTATATCTGAAGAGGTTATTGGAGAGAAGCAAGAAAAAGGAGCTGGAGAAAGAAACCAATAAAAAAAACATTGTTCTGTTCAACTGACATCACAATGAAGGTCTAGTGGTAAGTCGAGCTCTCCAGAAATACTTTAGTAGTTCCCAATATTCAATCTACTACTCACAGATTAAAGTACAATGTAAATGGATATGGTGCTAATTGTAACTGATTAAAATATTTGATAGAGAATTAAATGAGAATATCTATTGCCCCAGCCGTCCCCTCACGCCCCCTCCCGTCCCCTCATGCCTCCTTCACGTCCCCTCCCGTCCCCTCACGCCCCCTTGACCCCTCCAGATGGGGAAACGTCCCCCTTGACGTCCCCTCCAAATTTTCGAAAATTGGGAGCGTCAGGAAACGTCCCCTAGAAGTCCCCAAGATCCCGAATCGCGGGGGGCGAGGATTCTAGACCCCTAGGGGGGGGGGGGGACGAGTCCCCGTGTAACACTGATTTTTAGTCTCTGAGTTTTTCACTGCATCACATTCACTCAAATTAGCAATGACAGATTACGAAACTAAAGACATTGTAGAGCTAAAATTCATGTTCCAACAGAGTTATACTATGCTTGGGTGTTAGATATTTAGATCAAATAATTAAGACTTGTAATAGCTCACCTTGTGGAAAGGTAAAGGTTCTATTGAAGTAGAAACTTTTTTAGTCTCTGATTTTTTCAGTGCATCACTTTCACTCAAATTAGCAATGACATATTTGTCAAACTTCTTAGAATCTGTCAATAATGAAACATTCAGATCCTGGACATTTTCAAGAGTAAAAATATCAGTGCCAAGTGATTTCCTAATTTGTGATCCACTATTATGATAGTGAGTGGCTTGTTCACATGCCTTTTCAACTTGTAAGTTAGCAAGAAGAAAAACATGCAGTGTTTGTGTTGCCACTTCCTCATAACCTGGGTAATTAGAAGTACATGTTATTACACAGAATGCACTTCCAACAGACAAATGTTTTTCAAGTGATGTTTTTCATTTGTGTGGAGAAGAATGGCCACCTTTTAATTCACGTGCTTGTATTGCAGATAACGCTTTTTTTGGTGCACAATTAGCTTTACTTGGCTCAGTAATGTCTTTATTGTATAATATAGTACTCACTGAAGTTTTCTTGAGGGAAACAATGTAGCCTTGAAATATCCTCTGGTTCTTGAACTTCAAAGGCCATAAATCGAGTTGTTACACTGCCCATGTAAATTATCTCAGCTTTCTCCATATAAGAAGCTAGTTTATGGTTACATGTATGTGCCATATTTTCACTAGTCCATGGTAACATAGAAGACTCCTCTTCTCTCTGACTCAAGGTTGTTGATGACAACTTTGTAACACTTACTTGGGCATACTTAGGAGTTTGTTTTTCCAAACACACTCATTATCGTTCACCATTTCCACATCTCTGACTGCAAACTCCTCTTCCATGACATTTTTATAAACAGATCCTGAATCTTTCAACAACTAATTATTTTCATTGTGCCTGTTAACTAGAATTTTGGTCAGAGATTTTCATTTGGTAAGCACTTGAGCAGTCTAAATTGAGAGTTTAGAAGCATTTGCACAGATTTTGGAGTTGTTGCTTCTGACCATACATTTAAAGGTCTCAAATTGCTTGATTTATATATATTTGCACCCATTTAAAGGTCTCAAATTGCTTGATTTAAAGGTCTCCTCCTCATATGATGTGTACTATTTTGAATATTCTATTCTTTGCATATCAAACATTATAAAGCCTCTTGCACACCGTTCTCATCTCTTTTATTTGAACATAATTCCGATAATCATTGCATTCATGAAGAAAGGATATATTCATGTGAAACCCTGTCCAGCTGCTTCTCTTGGCTAATGCCATCACCGACATCCCATAGAGAATCCGACAATTGAATGTCGACTTGACCAAAGGCATTGCTTACTTCCTGCTGAGATTGAACAAGAGAATCAAAATCTCTCCTTCCACGGGGCATTACTCTGTGCTTTGAACATGAAGTTTGCCTCTTTTCCCTTCTCTTCTATCCCGAGACTCCAAAAACTTGATGCAGCCCATCCTTTCTGTCTCCTCTGCCCACTGAAATTTCAAAAGCACTTCATCCTTGCCCTTATATGCTCCTTTAGTTTGAATCCAAAATCATCATTTCCACTATTCTTGTTTTCCGTATTTACTTCTGTTGAATCTGTATTTTGTGATAGGTTATGAGTATATTGTTTTAAATTATTCACTTAAGAAGAGAGACCAATCATAAGAATATTCTTATTTTGTGCAGGCCTGCAATCCATGACTGAGGAGGAATTGACAGCAAACAATAAACCACATTGCTCAGAGGCATTCAACAAAATTGGCAGATCTTTGGTGTTTTTTCTCAAATTCATCCCTGACTGTTCAGACGCTCGCTGATTCTTCTTACTTGTATTTTCAAACCCATCTCCCAAAATATAAAGCCATCTAGAAGGTAATGAATCTTTGAGCCCTTTGAAAATACACCACATAGTAATCGCTGCCCAATTGTTTGAGAATGTCTGGTCCAAACAAGTTTCCTTCAAGGATCAAATTAATTTCCTCTTTTCAAATAGAGTTTAGAAGCATTTGCACAGATTCTAGAGTTGTTGCTTCTGACCATACATTTAAAGGTCTCAAATTGCTTGATTTATATGTATTTGCACCCATTTGAACTGAAAGCTATATTGTGCAAAGTTGTTTCAAGCTCAAAAGTATTATCGTGCCTATAGAAGCTTGAACCCCAATAATCCTTGCAGTGGCCACTTTCACCAAGTAGAATATGTGCTTCATCAGACCTCAAACCTCAATTTCCCTTCCAAGTTTTTCTGTATAACAATTTTTGTGAGTCCTGCTTGCCGGACACCAGTTACAAACTTTTTTTCACCTGAAAATTCACAACAATTGAATTTAAATTAGCCTCACATGGGTTGTATTTCATTTTTAGTATATTTCGCTTGATTATTTCTTTATACAATCTCCCCACTTCTCTTATCCATGTTCCGGCGTTCCTTTGCACCTCTTGGTGCAATTGCTAGTTATAAGAATATTTAAGATTCTAGATCTATCGATCTGAGATGGATATTGCGATATAAATCTGAAGGATTCATGAGATTACTTCATGTTTGATCAGATTTTTTTAATGATAAATGTTATCTTGCAGGAAAATTTCAAAATTTGAAGTCATATTAATTCAATACATTGATGCAAATTCATACGCTGATGCGATGTATATTATGGCAATTTCATTACAGTTACTTTTAGTTTAATTATATCACTTAGCTCGATGCTTTCCATATATTCAACTAAACCTTTGTTGCTTAACAAGACTTTGTCATTTCCATGTTTTCGTGAAATTGTTTATGGTTTGATACTCTCATACAACCTCTATCAAGTTACATGCACCCTCGTTAGAGAAAACAAGAGAATTTTGCTTGCCATGACTATGTTTCTTTGTCATTGTTGACTTAAGAAAGTCTTTTAGCTAAGAAACTAGTTTCAAGGTTATGGCATAACTTGTCATATAAATTGAACATAATTTATATCCAAAATGTTAATTTGTAAACTACTTAGCTGGTTTTAGGATTTCCATTTAAAATCTACTTTAGTTTGAACTTTGAACGAGTTGTTCCATAGACTTGAATATTAAGAGATTTTGGTGTAAGGATTAAAAATTAGCCCGTAAGGCCTCTCAGTTATTCATTTATTTTATCTAGTATAACATTTACTATTAAATTAGAACCACTCGGCACAAATACGTCATAGATCAAGATCATACTTTGTAGAGTGTCGTAGAATAAAAATAGGAGCAAGGACACTGAGTTCTTTCAGTTTTCCTAGTTCTTATTCCTTTGGTGTATCTTTGCACCTTTAGGGGCAATTGCTAGTTTAAAGTCTAATTTTTTAAAGGGTGCTAGCTCAATGGAAGAGCACCTGCTTTACAAGCAGGAGGTTGGTGGTTCGATTCCATCGTGCCCTGATATTCATATATAGGGAATGACGAAGATCAGTTTTTGGTGATGGATGCTCTTTTGACCATCACCAATGAGCTTATGGTGACATTTTTCGACCCTCACCAAAATATGAAATGGTGACAGTCAACGAACGCCACCATATATACGCATCAATAGTGACGACCATTAAAGGTCCGTCACCATAAATCATTGTTGCTTATATGAAATGGTGAGGGTCACTGTTTGTCATTATAGTCATTATTCGTGATGAACCTTGATGTCACCAATGTGTTTATGGTGACGGTCAATGAACGTCGCTATATATATGCACCAATAGTGACGGCCATGAAAGGTCCATCACAAAAAATCATTGTTGTTCATATGAAATGGTGACGGTCACTATCCGTCATTATAATTAATATTCATGATGGACCTTGACTGTCACTACAACACATACTTTTCGGCGACGCCACCTTTGGTGATGTTCAATTTTTTGGTGACGGAGGCTATTGTCCGTCACCATTGCTCATATGAAATGGTGACGGTCAATATCCGTCACTATAAATCATTATTGGTGACGGACCTTGAATGTCACCACAACCCCTATACTTTCGGCGACGCCACCTTTGGTGACGTTCAATTTTTTGGTGACGGAGGCTATTGTCCGTCACCATTGCTCATATGAAATGGTGACGGTCACTATCCGTCACTATAAATCATTATTGGTGACGGACTTTGAATGTCACCACAACACCTATACTTTCGGCAACGCCACCTTTGGTGATGTTTAGTTTTTGGTGATGAAGGCTCTTTTGACCCTCACCAATGAGCTTATGGTGACCATTTTCGCCCATCACCAATGTCCTTTTTTCTTGTAGTGTTGATTGGGAAGAGATGAGAGAGAAATTGCATTAGCACTTTCAAGAGTGCATTATCTATGAGGAATTGGGACAACCAATGGAATCTTTGCAAGAGTCATTTCAACTAGTTCTTCCTTCTTTTGAGAGAAGGGAAATGGCCATGCACAACTCCATGTGTATGAGGAACTATGATGGTAAAGGAGCTTATCATGAAAAGAAAGTTTAATTTTCTGATCTATCACATTCCTTTACCATGTTTTTGCAGGTTATGACTCCTAAAGGAAGTGAGAGATCATGTGGATCTCATGGCTTTTGGAGGGCCAATAGAAATTCTGAACTTGGCCACTCCCTTGTTGTGCAAAAGGAGATTCCTTTTCATGATTGGTGCTTCCCAAAGGCACCAAACATATCTGACATCTTCAGCTATGTTAAGATGACTCATGCAGAAAATGTGTGGTGGGAATGCCACTTGCCACACCTTGATCTAATGCAGGCAGGAGATGCACTGCACTGGCATCACATGTGGGATTTTGACCCACCTCTTCAAGCCCAAATTTTTGCTCGCATATATGTAGTCTTGATCCCATATTTGGATGACATAATTGTACTATTTATGGGATTATATGGAGGGAGGATGGGAAGTTTGTATGCACCACATGGACTGGAACTTCTCTATGTACCACATGCTACATGTTTTAGAGAATTTAGCATTGCTCCAACCATGTTTATTTATATTGATTTTTTCACTCCTTGTGGGATGAAATATGCACGTCTTATGATGACCTTGGAGAAACAATTCATGATGTGTTGGCTTGGTGAACAGTTGGCTTCTAAGGAGGACTTGATCCTTGATGGGGTCACCAAGGGAGGAGTGGAAGGACTGAAGCACTCACCTTATCAGTTGCTTGAGGACAAGCAACATTTTGGAGGGAAGGACTATAATATTCCTACTTAGCTGGAGCTAACAGGAATATACATTTTTGTTTCATTTTCTGTTGCATGAATAAATGAATAAAGGAGGACATGTAAAACTCCTGAAAATAATGAATAAATGAATGGCCATATGAACAAGGATAAATCTGGGCCATGTAAACAAATCACTTGCAGGTGTGAAAGGGGTTTGAGCTATGAGATTGGGTCAACCTTGACCAAATCTACAGTGATGTCTAGATACAATGTACCTCATGAAGGGACAACACAGTTCTAGAAGGAGGCCCCTCATGTGAAAGGAGCTATTTCATCAAGGTGGTTTAGGGTTTTCCAAGGCTTTCATCTTATAAAAGGAAGAGGAAGGCATCAAGAGAAGTTTGTTGATTATGCATATTTTCTGAGTATCTTGTCTATTTAGACAAATACCAACCTCTGTTGTTTAGCTAAGGATAGTGTTGCTTAGCACTTGTGGATTCCTATGCAGGGATTATATCTCTTCCCTTGAGGATTTCTTGGAGGTTTCTTACCAATTTTATCCACTATCATGCATTTGGCAAGGCTCTACTTCCAACTGCAACACTGATCCAGTGAAGGTTTGGTTACTTTTGTAAGCTGCAGCAAGTGGAAACACTAGATCTGCTGAGATTTAGAATTTACTAGTGCCTCTTCTCAGTGAGTGTGTATTTTAACCTCCTGGAAGAGTGCATTAGCTGTGGAGCTTCAGATTTGTATCTTGGCATCAGGCCAAATCAGTTATTAAATCTATAATGTGGTTTCCCTTCAGGGACTACGTTATTTTTAGTGGAGGTTTTGTAGGGTGTTTTTGACCCCATTTTTGATGTGAAATCTCTAGTGTTGGGCTTTTCCTTTCACTTTGGTGATCCATGGATTAGCTTGCTAATCCATGTTATGTATAGATCTGATCTGTTTCTAATGTAAAATCATCTTCAGAAATTTCTAAATAATATTGCAGATCTGCCACTTAAAACTCAGATCTACTCTTTGTATTGCATGATTTGGTCAAAACCCCAAGGGGATCTTGTAATAAAGTCTTTCTAGTGTACAAATCTAAAATGGATATGATCTTTTGTCCACAGATTTGCTCTAGATCTGAAGTGTAACATTCAGCTACTGCAGCTCCATTAAATAACATTGTCAAGCTCTTTTGTAGTATATACATGTGTTGCAACCCTCATTTTTGAAGATTTCCTTCTCTCTTGTCTTCTTTATTCTACTGTATAATGTAAGAGATTCAATGTAAATCTGATTTGTTGGTGTATATTCAAAAATTTATCTTATTTGATGGCCTCCTACTCATGCTTTCCAAAACTATGTTATTTCTGAAGAAGTTGGTGTCCATAGCTGCAACCCCTGTCTTTGGGGATTTTCCAGCTAGACTAGGATGTGGGAGATCTGTTTACCATACCTAGATTGATTTGTTTTTTCTCTCCTTTTGGATCTAGACCCCAGATTTACTGATCTAAGGGATCCAGGAGCTGCAAACTCATTTATGTGCACATATTTCTGAGAAGTGCGTTATTTCAGCAGGCACTGTTGTGCAATCCCATTTTGGGATATTGCAACAACACATTAAACCATAGAATATCATTCTATAGGTGGTCCGCGAGAAATTTATGGTTGGGTTCTTTGATGGGGCCTGCTCCAATTCACAGTATGGTTATGGTTTTCTTATCATCACTAAACCAGACATCTATCACCATTTTTGGTGGGAGGCAGGCAGATGCACCAATAACGGGGCTCAAATTGTCGCTCTGTGGGGCTTACTATTCAAGTTTGCTGGATGGATACAAATTATGGATTTATAGGTTTTTAGAGATTCCAAAGGTTCCATATATTGGATAAATGGTCTCTCCCATTTTCATCCTCCATTATTAAAACACTAGATGAAACAAATACGTATCCTAAAAAGATCCTTTCAACACAGTGAATTCAATCATATATTTAGGGAGCATAACACAATTGTTGATCTACTATCGAAAGAGGAGTCACTTCATCTCCATGGGTCATCCACTATGACCAATTAAAAAAAAACAATAAAACAAGTGGAGGCATCACTCCCACTTCCTAATTCCACACGATATTATGCATAATTTTCTCTCGGGGTCTTTATTTTAACTACTAAACATGTTGTAATAAAAATATGAATGATAGAATATAAGATTGTTGTAATATCAGTAGATAATGGTAGAACATAAGACTGTCAAAAGTATATCATATAGGAGGCTATATGTTTTATGCGTATTTTTGAAGAACTAGAAGACATGTACAGTAAAAGAACTACGAAACTGTACTTTCTCTTTTGATATATAAAAGAAGGCTTTTTTTTTTCTACTGAACAAACAAATTGGACAAATTAAAGGGTGTTGGAAATTAATCTCAACCACCGTGTTAAATGAATTGGCAACAACCATACCTTAGTTAGTGTTTTGCAAGTTGCTGATTGCATGTGCAGAGAAGGACAAGTTCTCAGCAGAGTACACAACCCATTCCACAAGAGAGTTAAATAATCAAAGTCAAAAGAAATTTAATACATGGTTATTAAATGTACATGGGAAAACTTTTAATCTGCAAGTTTTGTTAGTTCATGCAACTCTATGTGAACTTTAGTAATTTTTCTATCTTGGTTAAAGTAATTTCCACAACTGTGTGTGAACTCTGTCTATTGAGGGAAAAGAATTTACTCCCTCTGCCTTTAAAATTTCTATCATGGTATCGGAGCAGGTTTAAAAATCTCAGTAAAAGATAGTGTTTTTACTGAAGAGCTAAAAGGAGTTTTAAATTTTTCTGTGGAACATATTCTCTAGCAGTGAGAAAGTTTTCATGCAATAAGAAATGTTTTACACAGTAAAAATGGCAGAAACAAGCACAAGTTTGACTAATCAACAAATACCATAGCTTAATGGCAAAAAATATGATTACTGGGCCATTATGATGAGAGCCCTATTTGCTTCACAAGATATATGGGAGTTGGTGGAACAAGGTTTCTAAGAGCCAACAGATGCAACATCATTGGCTGCTTTGACAACAATAGAAAGAGATGTGTTGAGAGATAACAAGAAGAACGATAGAAAATCCCTCTTCTATCTCTTTCAAGCAATGCATGAGAGTATAGTCCCAAGGATTGTAGTAGCAACAAGGTTTATGGACGTGTGGGATATTATCAAGATAGCCTATCAAGGCATGGAGAAGGTGAAGACATCAAAGCTACAAATGCCGAGAAGAGACTTTGAAACCCTCTGTATGAAAGAGTCTTATAACATAGACTTATTCTTCACACATGTAATTGGGTTGATTACCCAGATAAGGTCTCGTGGAGAGACACTTGAGGAAAGAAGAATAGTGGATAAAATCTTCAGAATTCTACCACCAAGATATGATGCCATAGTAGTGGCAATAGAAGAGACAAAGGATCTCTCACAATTTTTAGTGGATGAGCTTCATGCATCCCTGATGTCTCATGAACATACACTGAACAGAATAGTGGACTCCTCATTGGAGCATGCATTCAAGACACATATGTCTTTTGGCAAAGGTACAGGTCGAGGAAGATCAAACTACCAAGGAAGAGGAAGAAGCCCACATAGATGTGGAAGAAGTAGCCCTACAAGAACAATTGGAAGGGGCAGAAATCATAATCAAAGTGAAGGCTCAAGCCAACACCAAGCATAAGGAAAAAAGTATGATAAATCCCAAGTCCAACGTCATTATTCAAAAAAGTATGGACATTATGCCAATGAATGTAGGAAGAAACAAAATGACATGAATAATAAGAAAAATGCAAATTTTGCAAAAGAAGATAAGAATTAGAGTAATGTGCTTCTAACATTTAATGTAGCACAAGAAAAAAAAGATGATGTATGGTTTTTAGACTCAGGTTGTAGCAATCACGTGACTGGAAACATAGCAATGTTTGCCAATCTTGATGAGAATGTGAAGTCTGAAATGAAAACAGGGACTAATAACAAAGTCTCTATCATGGGAAAAGGAAGAGTGCCAATGTTGACAAGGAAGGGAGAAAAGAAATTTGTGCCAGATGTATATTATGTGCCTGGCCTGAAATGTAACCTTCTAAGCATTGGATAGCTCGTGAACAAGGGCTACAATGTGTTTTTTAAGAATGATGTGTGTACTATCATGGACATACTGTTGGAAATATGATGCAGAATGTTGTCCTTGATGGAAACCCACTGAATGAAGATGAAGACATGCGACTGTTGACATGTGTTGTCCTTGATGACAATCCACCTGATGAAGTTATTCTTGACTTGATGGGCTTGGTAAATGATGTAAATATGATGTGATATGATGCTTGTTGATATCATGATGTTGAGTGTTGTCCCTGAAAGGCAACCCACTTGATAAAGATGATGGCAACTTACTTGATGAAGTTGTGCTTGATAGAATATGTTGTTAATGAAGTAAATCTGATGTATCTACATAGAGTATAGAAGACAGTGAAGAAAGGAATTCAGATTGTGCTAAATCTATGGTGAAAGAGTATGTCTCAAGGAATACGCGGATCTGTCTAAGGGAAGTCGTGTATGCACGCGGAAAAGAACGTGCCAAGTCACGTATGGGCTAAGGCACTCTAAAAGTGCAAAACCAGGGGTAATCACCATGGTATTGACCCATTGTATTGGGTAATGATCCGCCTAATTGACCCCGTCCAGGAATACCATCGGATGTAATGTGGTTTTGGGCTCATGGTATTGAAAAAGGGGCTCATGGTATTGACAAAGGATAAACCTATATAAGGAGAAGAAATTCATCACAAATCAGAGTTTGGGTGCAAGATGTCCGGGAAGCGCTGAGTGAAAAAACTTCTCTCGTGGAAGTATATCCGTATGGAAAGGGTAAAGGTTTGATGATAGATCCGAATCTATGATGCACCTATGAAGAAACAGATGAAGCGGGATTAGAAGCGGGATTTCTAGATCCGAAATGTACTTGTAATTTGCTAGATCTGTTTATGGAAGGCTTAGATCTGAAATGAGGCGAACATATGTCTGAAGTAAAAGGGTAAATCTGAACTGAATGTCTGATCTGAAAAAGTATGCTGCTCGATGATGGTTGAAGATCTATACGCTACTTCGCTAAAGACGAAGCGCGTATATACGTGGCGTCGCTGAAGAGAAAGCGCGTATGCGCAATAAAATTAGCTTTGTAATTTTGTACTGAAGTATACGCGGGTTTATATGGAAGGAAGCGTGTATATACACGACATCAGTGAAAGGAAAGCGCATATGCAACCGCGTGCTCGCCGGGCTAAAGGGTATGAAATATCCGCGATATGTTCACGTAAGCTCGCTATCCGATCTGTGTTGACAAGTATCCGTTGGTGATGTATGTTTCGTGCTTAAAAGTATGGAAAGGGTCTAGTCTGAAAATATGATGAAACGTGGCCTGCAAGTGTTGTTCTATTGAAGTTGTTGGATCCAGTGTGAAAATTGATGAAACGTGGTCCAAGGTGGTGTTGAGGGTTGTAGCCTTCAGTCAGTGGGTGGTAGCTCCCTTCCAGGTGAGGCTAGTAAACGAGATCAGGGGGTCATAGCTCCCTTCCAGGTGAGGCTGGTAAACGAGATCAGGGGGTGGTAGCTCCCTTCCAGGTGAGGCTGGTAAACGAGAGCAGGGGGTTGTAGCTCCCTTCCAGGAGAGGCTAGTAAATGAGTCAGGGGGTTGGAGCTCCCTTACAGGAGAGGCTGGTAAATGAGCGCAGGTGGGTGCCTGCGTGCTGGTCAAGTCTGTGCCAGCACATATGTTGTAAGATGTTTTCTCTATAATAAAATATTGAAGTCTGAGCAACTGCAGTGGTGGTTTTCTCCCGACTTGGGTTTCCACCTAAAAAATTAAAACTCGGTGTTCATGTGTGATGCTTGTGTGATGGTTTATTCTATTCTTACCAGAGACATGTTTACTGTTTATAGAACATCTAATAAATGAATGATGGAATGATATAAGTGAAGAACTAATGGCATAATTAGATCTCTGGGTATACGCGAGTTTTATGAAGGATATCCGCGTTTATACGCTAGTTGGCTTTAGCAAAGTAGCGTATGGGTTTTAGAGAGTGAAAAAGTAAAAAGTTTGAATATGCTATAAATACTGATTCACCCCCCCCTCTTAGTATTTTTTCCAACAATTGGTATCAGAGGAGGTTCTTCTGCAAAAGCCTGATCGCTTGAAGGAGATCCGTCGCAATGGGAAAGAAGAAAAAGAATAAGGCCAATGAAAAGGAGATATCTCAGAAAACATGTGCAGCAGAAAATGAAGAAAATAAATCAGGTATTGATAGTTGTTCTTGTGACTCACTTTCTGTTGCATGTAATGATGAAGATAGTGTAAGAAAAGTTTTGGATCTAGAGGAAGCTATCAAGATCGTAGCCGAAGATCAAATAAGAGTACATAAAGAAAATGATTCTATCCCCAAAGAGTTAATTCCCAGAATGAAAGAACAAGACAACCATCAAAGGTTGTATGACAATGTAACCAATCAATGTAAGGGACTTGAAGCAGAAAACGTTTCTATAAAAACAGATCTGGAAAAATCAAAAGGGAAGAATAAAGGTCTTGAAGTTGGAATCATCACTCTACAAGCAAAACTTGAAGCATCAAGTAAGAAGAGTGAGGAACCTCTACAACCATTTGAATATGAAGAACTTAGAGAAAAAATCATGTCTGTCATAGAAGAATCATACAAGGAACATGAAGAACTTCTACAAGCTGATCTTGAAGAATCAAACAAGAAGAATGCAAGACTTGAAGCAGAAATCGTCTCCCTCAAAGAAGATCTCGAAGCATCAAACAAAAAGAATGAGGAACTCGTGCAAACTTTTGAAGAACAAGAAAAAGGGTTGAAAGAAGAGATTCTAAATCTGAATCATCAAGTAGAAGATGGAAGAAGGAAAGAAGAAAGCATGACAAAGCAATGTCAAGACTTGGAGCTTGAGGTAAATATTCTCAAAGGTAAATTAGAAGAAAAGGTAAAACTTTTAAGGTTTCATGATAGTACTAATATTTTGGACAATATTCTGAGTAATCAAAGGTCTCCTGCTATCAAACATGGTCTTGGTTTCCATGAAACTGTTAAAGGAGAATCTAGCTCACAAGGAAGTGCTAAAAATTCAGAGGAAGTCAATGCAAAACCTGAAGTGTGGAAAGAAATAAAAGATCAACCAACAATCATGAATTCTCAAAAGAATTCATTCAAGAACGTTGAATGTTTTAAATGTCATAATTATGGGCATGTTTAAGAAAATTCCAGGAGCTAAGATTCATTCAGCCTAAAAAAACAGACTTATTCGTAAAGGTACTGTTTATTCAAGGGATATTGTTTTTCATGTAACAAGTATGGACATAAGACAATCGATTGTAAAAGGAGGAAGATTAGAACACCATTATGATTCTTATGCTTATTTCTCTCGGTAACATGAGGTGTTATTCTTGTAAAAAGTATGTACATGTAGAAAATGAATGTAAACACGTACATGGGAAATTGGAAAACTTCAGCACACAAATAGAAAAGTTCAAACAACTGGAAAAGATGGAGGACCGATCAGAAACGTAGGGAATTCTGACCTTACTGCAGTCATCCGCTTCTGAAGCTTACTTCTCTGATTGACTGCAGAAATGATGTGAGATACATTATGAGATCTAGTAATGTATCATCACAAGGGGAGCAATGTATGATGTCTCTCATGGTTGATTTTATTATTCTAGTTATATGTATTTCTGATAATGCATCTGGTGTGAAGAAAAGACAGGAACATGAGGTACAAGAAGGAAGATGAAAATTTTCTATGCTTCACTTTCCATACGCGGGTTCTATGAAACAAATTCGCGTATACACGCGAGTTCCAGCTGACACGGACGCGTATGCATTGATGATGAGAAAATTTATTTGATAGCTGAAGATCTGGAGCAGAGGTTCAGGGGGAGCATCAGTCTGACTGCTGATGATTGCACTGTTAGCATTATTCTGGTTATACTCATGATAATGAAATGATACAAGGGTTCTTGTGTTGAAGATTATGGATGAAGCCTGGTTGCTTTATGATGAAGAGCATTCGTTGTTGAGATGAAAGTCTTATAATTCAGAAATGAGGACAAGGCCAAAGAGATTGTTGCTAATAAGTTACCGTCGAAGGTGTTTCAGATCGCACAAGTTAAGGAAGAGCAATCGGTTTAGGGGGAGCAAAGAAAGTTGAATACTAATGATCGTATTGTTGGCATATGATTTTTGTCTTGGGTCTTTGGTGGAGTGATTTCTACTTCAAAAGATGATGACTTGGTACATGGAATATTATGATGAGATTTTGAGGCCTGGGTGATGATAAGTATCTTTTGTGCTCACACATGGATGAGTTGGATGTCGTTTGATTCAGAAATAAGAATAGATCATGCAGACTTGGTTACTACGGTTGAGATCGTTTGCCTACATATGTTACTTCATGTTAAATCTTGAAGATCATGGTGATATTTGACCACATGGATGATTGCTTGACACATATTTGAAGATGTTGTTCTGGTATGATAATCTCTTTTGGAAAGAATGTATTGATGCTGCACGGAATATGAAGACTTGGTTACTAATGCGCTTATGCTACCACCATTGGATGACGCTTGAAGACACAACTACTCTGTTCTATCTGTAGTCCAGGGAAGCAGTAAAATATCTCAGAAAGAAGCTGAACACTGTCTTTTCCTCACAGAGGATCAGATCTGGTCAAAATATAGAACATGGTAGTGGATACGCGGGTTTCCTGAAACACAGTCGCGTATATACGCGAGTTCCTGCACAGAAAACCGCGTATGTCTGATTGCTGACAATTTTCTCGTTTGGAGCCGCCCCTCAGCACAAATTACAAGATCATTAGCATCTCGACACCATGGTATCTTTGGTGGTGGTCCAGTTCTTATAATATTGTTTCGATCTCTGATGTTTTGATAAAGATGCCTTGATGATTTGTTGGTGAAAGTGTTCAGGATGCACAAACTAAGGGGGAGCCTCAGTCATATGAAAAGGATGCTTGGATGCACAGTTTCAGGGGGAGCATTAGCGTTGGTCGTAGTATAATGCATTAAGTTGACATTATTCTCGAAACATGTTCTTTTCGAGGATTTTCGGTTGGTCATAAAAAGTCATATTTGTAATTTGATGAAAAGGTCTTGTTGAGACCCATGATGTAAAATTGTAATATTCAATCATGTAAGGATTTGTAAACCCACTTCGTTGGGTAGCTGAGTCAAATCTGTAAACCCACTTGGTTGGGTAGTTGAATTGAAATGTGTAAACCCACTTGGCTGGGTATTCGAGTCTCATATGTAAATCCACTGGTTGGATCTTTGATGTAAGTATAGTCTCAAGATAGGAAGTTCATAGAGTCATGTACTTCATTGGAAAACATGTTTGAAGATTCAACATGAACTCGTAAGTCCAGAGCTCACCAAGATACACTCGCATCTGCAGAACGCTTCTTCTACATGAGGAGAAAGGGGGTGAGTGTGTTGGCTTTGGATCACCGTTGCCCTCGATGTCAAAGGGGGAGAGTGTGTTGGTTTTGATCCGCTCTTTGCCCTTGATGTCAAAGGGGGAGAGTGACACGGTGTTTCTGAATGCGTATAATGGTGTCAAAGAATTGGGAGAGTGACACATAGTGTCAATGTACTTATCTCGTTGTGGTAACCAAACACCATTGTGGTTGCCATCAAGTCCAAAGGGGGAGATTGTTGGAAATATGATGCAGAGTGTTGTCCTTGATGGCAACCCACTGAATGAAGATGAAGACGTGCGACTGTTGACATGTATTGTCCTTGATGGCAATCCACCCGATGAAGTTATGCTTGACTTGATGGACTTGTTAAATGATGTAAATCTGAAGTGATATGATGATTGTTGATGATATGATGTTGAGTGTTGTACTTGAAAGGAAACCCACTTGATGAAGATGATGACAACTTACATGATGAAGTTGTGTTTGATAGAATATGTCCTTGATGAAGGAAATCTGATGTATCTACAGTATTTACAGAAGGCAATGAAGAAAGGATATCAGAATGTGCTCAAAGTATGATGAAAAGAGTATGTCTCAAGGCATACGCGGATCTGTCTAGGGGAAGTCGCGTATGCACGCGGGAAATAACGTGCCAAGTCACGTATGGGCTAAAGCGCTCAAAAAGTGCAAAACCAGGGGTAACCACCATAGTATTGACCCATTGTATTGGGTAATGATCCGCCTAAATGACCCTGTCCAGGAATACCATTGGAAGTAATGTGGTTTTGGGCTCATGGTATTGAAAAAGGGGCTCATGGTATTGAAAAAGGGTAAACCTATATAAGGAGAAGAAATTCATTGTGCAAATGATGAGCGTGGGAGCATGATGTCTGAGCTTGGATGAATACTTCTCTATGAAGTATATCTGTATGGAAAGGGTAAAGGTTTGATGATAGATCTGAATCTATGATGCACTTATGAAGAAATGATGAAGCATGATCTTTAGATCTGAAATGTACTTGTATCTGCTAGATCCACAGCTCCAAAGGCTTAGATCTGAAATGAGGCGATCATATGTCTGAAGTAAAAGGGTAAATCTAAACTGAATGTCTGATCTGAAGAAGTATGATGCTCCATGATGGTTGAAGATCTATACGCTACTTCGCCGAAGAGGAAGCGCGTATATACGCGGCTTCGCTGAAGAGAAAGTGTGTATGCGCAATAAAATTAGCTTTGTAATTTGTACTAAAGTATACGCCGGTTTATATGGAAGGAAGCGCGTATATACGCGACATCAGAGAAAGGAAAGCGCGTATGCAAACTAGGGTTTACTGAAGCAAAGGGTATGAAATATCTGATCTGTTCTGCTGTGTTTCTGCTATCTGATCTGTGTTGATAAGTATCTGTTGGTGATGTATGTTTGTGCTTAAAAGAATGGTGCTGGTCTAGTCCGAAAATATGATGAAAGGTGGCCTGCAAGTGTTGTTCTATTGAAGTTGTTGGATCCAGTGTGAAAATTGATGAAACGTGGTCCAAAGAGGTGCTGAGGGTTGTAGCCTTCAGTCAGGGGGTCGTAGCTCCTTCCAGGTGAGGCTGGTAAACGAGATCGGGGGGTCGTAGCTCCCTTCCAGGAGAGGCTGGTAAACGAGTCAGGGGGTTGGAGCTCCCTTCCAGGAGAGGCTGGTAAACGAGCGCAGGTGGGTGCCTGCGTGCTGGTCAAGTCTGCGCCAGCACATATGTTGTAAGATGTTTTCTCTATAATAAAATATTGAAGTCTGAGCAACTGCAGCGGTGGTTTTCTCCCGACTTGGGTTTCCACCTAAAAATCCTGGTGTTCATGTGTGATGCTTTGTGTGATGGTTTATTCTGTTCTTACTGCACATGTTTACTGTTTATAGAACATCTAATGAA
This sequence comes from Pinus albicaulis, assembly GCA_034641835.2. Lineage (NCBI taxonomy): Eukaryota > Viridiplantae > Streptophyta > Pinopsida > Pinales > Pinaceae > Pinus > Pinus albicaulis. Next base: position 423,613,292 of record CM076579.1, on the reverse strand, counting down.
TGAATGCTGGAATGATATAAGTGAAGAACTAATGGCATAATTAGATCTCTGTGTATACACAAGTTTTATGAAGGATATCCACGTGTATACGCTACTTGGCTTCAGCAAAGTAGCGTATGGGTTTAAGGAATGAAAAAGTAAAAAGTTTTGAATATGCAGTAAATACTGATTCACCCCCCCCCCTCTCAGTATTTTTCCCAACACATACCTCCAAGCAAAAGGGTCATCGCAGAAGTGCACATGACAAAGAATAGGATGTTTCCTCTCAAACTCAGAACAGAGTTGAAGGAAGGAGGTGTGGTAGCAGCAATCATATAAGAGGTCTTTCAAGAAGAAGTGAAAGACAAAAACTGGTTATGGCATTTGAGATTTGGACATCTCAATTTTGGGGGTTTGAACTTCTTACATAGAAAAGGCATGGTAAAGGGATTACCCCTCATAGAAAAACTAGACAACCTAGGTGAAGGATGCACCTTGGGAAAACAACACAGAGAAGCATTCCAAGCAGGGAAGAGTATAAGGGAAAAGACACCCTTAGAGATTGTCCACTCAGATTTGTGTGGACCAATGCAAATGCCATCTTTAGCTGGCAGCCATTATGTTTTAACATTCATATATTATTACACCAGAAAGACATGGGCGTATTTTTTGAAACAGAAGAGTGAAGTTTTTGAATAGTTCTACCACTTTAAACCTCTTGTTTAGAAACAGAGTGGGAAGTACATCAAAGTGTTGAGAACTGACAGAGGTGGAGAATATATCTCCAAATATTTCCTATGTTTTTGTAGGGAGAATGGCATACACAAGAAGTTTACCACAAGGTACACACCACAGCAAAACAATGTTGCACAAAGGAAGATTAGGACCATCATGGACATGGTCAGAAGTATGTTGAAGGAAAAAAATTTTCCAAATGAGCATTGGGATGAAGTTGTCAATTGTGCAGCGGATATTTTTAATAGATTCCCAACCAAATATGTTATGAACAAAGTTCCAGAAGAAGCATGGAATGGAACAAATTAGTTTTTCACTCACATGAAAGTATTTGGATGTGTAGCATATTCACATGTCCCAGATCAACTAAGGAAGAAATTTGATAGCAAGGGGGAAAAGTGTATTTTTTTTGGATACCGTGATGAATCCAAGGCATATAAAATCTATAATCCATCCACCAAGAAAGAGATGTGCAGTTCATTGAAGAAGAAGCTTGGGATGGAAGGTTAGAGAAAATGGTGAATGTGAAGACATGTGTGTCTCACGAAGAGCAAGAGGAATGCACAACAACAAATAATTCCTCCACAGTGGTTCCTCCTCCACCTACACAAGCACAACAGAGCACACCACAAGCTAGAAACAAAAAAACCTTGAGAAATCAAGGAAGTGATTCTCCAAGCACACCACAGGGATGAGAAACTTCCTCAAGTTCAAGCGGAACTTCAAGCACACCAAGAAGACCAAAATTCAGAAATATAAGTGAAATATATCACCAAGATGAAGCTGATAGCAGCGCTGGTCTAAACTCATTATTTGCATTATTTTGTCATGTAGATGACCCAATCCATTTTGAAGATGATTTCAAGGAAGAGAAATGGGTTGCAACATTAAATGAAGAGATAGAAGTAATAGAAAAGAATGACACATAGGAGTTAGTGGATCTTCGACAAGGTAAAGAAGTCATTGGAGTGAAATGGGTCTATAAGACCAAGAGCAATGTTGAAGAAAATATTGAAAGGCACAAAGCAAGACTTGTTGTGAAATGTTACAAGCAGTAGCATGGAAGAGACTATGCAGAAACATTTGCAGCAGTTGCGAGGATGGAGACAGTGCATACAGTGTTTTCAATTGCAGTGCAACAAAAATGGAAAGTCTATCAGATGGGCATAAAGTCAGTGTTCTTGAATGGAGTGCTGGAAGAGGAGGTGTATGTTGCGCATCCTCCTAGCTATGAAATAGAAGGCCAAGAACACAAGGTGTGTACGTTGCAATAATACCTCTATGGGCTAAGCAAGCATCGCGTGCATGGTACAGTAGGATATATGCTTACTTGATGGACAATGGGTTTGACAAATGTGATGGTGAACCTATTCTCTACATCAAGCAAAGTGACAGTAAGATTATTATTGTCACTTTGTATGTAGATGATTTGATTTTTACAGACAGTGATGGTTTTCTCATCGCTAATTTCAAAGTAGTCATGAAAAGTGAGTTTGAAATGACTAACTTGGGGTTGTTGAGATACTTCTTGGGCATAGAAGTAAAGAAAAATGAAAATGGAATTTTTATTTCTCAAGCAAAGTATGTAGCAGAAATTTTGGAGAGGTTTAATATGCATAACAACAAGACATCACCAACTCCAACTGTCATGGGGTTGAAGTTCAACAAGGAAGATTGCAGCAACAATGTCAATCCAACATTATACAAAAGCAAGGTGGGTAGACTAATGTATTTGACCGCAACTAGGCCTGATATAATGTATGTAGTGAGTTTGGTATCAAGGTTCGTGGAGACACCCAAGGAGACACATTGGCAAGCAGCGAAAATAATTTTAAAGTATGTTAATGGGACAAAGGAGTATGGTGTTCTTTACTCCACAACTGATGATTTTAGGCTAGTTGGTTACACTGACAGTGATTGAGATGGAAGTGTTGATGACAGAAAGAGCACGTCAGGATATATTTTTCATTTGGGTTCGCGAGCCATTTCATGGGCTTTCAAGAAGCAGCCGATAGTATCATTTTCAATAGCAGAAGTTGAGTATGTTGCCGCAACAATAGCAGCATGTCAAGCAGTTTGGATGAGAAGGATGTTGCAGGATTTATGTCATGAACAAGATGGAGCAACCACTATTTTTTGTGATAAAAGTTCAACAATAGCACTATCAAATAATTCCACCTTTCACAGAAGGAAAAAGCATATTGATGTCAAATATCATTTCATAAGAGAATTTGTTAACAATAGTGAGATTGTGTTGCAGCATTGCAGGTCAGAAGAACAATTTGTAGATATCTTCACAAAGCCATTAGCACGTGAAATTTTTTTTTATCTCAGAGTTTGTCTGAGAATGGTCAATGGCGGCAGTTGCGATTAAGGGGGAATGTTGGAAATTAATCTCAACCACCATGTTAAATGAACTAGCAACAGTCATACCTCAGTTAGTGTTTTTCAGGTTGCGGATTGCATGTGCAGAGAATGAAAAGTTCTAAGCACTCCAAAACAGAGTTAAATAATCAAAGTAAAAATGAATTTAATACATGGTTATTAAATGTACATGGAAAAACATTTAATCTGCAAGTTTTGTTTAGTTCATGCAACTCTGTGTAAACTTCAGTGAATGTTAACATTTAATCTGTAAGTTAATGAATTTAATACATGGTTATTAAATGTACATGGAAAAACATTTAATCTGCAAGTTTTGTTTAGTTCACGCAACTCTATGTAAACTTCAGTGAATGTTAACATTTAATCTGCAAGTTTTGTTTAGTTCACACAACTCTGTGTAAACTTCAATAAATGTTATGTCTTGGTTAAAGTAATTTCCGCGACTGTGTGTGAACTCCGTGTGTTGAGGGAAAAACATTTACTCCCTCTATCTTTAAAATTTTTATAAAAGGACCAAAGTAGAGAAACAGTGGCATTATACTGGTTCTATGATATAAAGGGCGAAGGCATCTAGGATTTTACAGTGCTTTGTTGAGAACACAAGCGTGTCTAGTGTGCATCCATGTTGGAAGGGAGACTCATTTAGCTTTTGAGCCAGGGATATGTCTTAGTCTGTTCGGGCACGTTGCATGTAACATTTCTCGGTGAGTTTTTCGTGATTGGAGCCTCGGATAGGCCATGGCATCTGCTTTTTACATGGCGGGAATTTTTCATTTTTTGAAAATTTACTGGGCTAGTGGCCGTTGGGTCCATTAGGTGAGATCAATTAATTTTTTTCATTTAACACTGGAGGGCCGCACCAGAGGAAGGACAATTCTGTCAGTGGAGTCTGATCACTGGGTATTTCCGATAATGGTTGTGGTGTTTTTTCCATTAGACATGTCAATTAGTGGTTAGACTTTAAAATGTGGACTGGTGAGGTGGGAAGGTGAATCTCATGAGAGGATAGTCATATATAACATAGGGCAGCCATAGGGCGGCCAGGCCTGGAATTTAAAATCTCTTATGCCCATCAAATGAAAATTTCATGGCGGTTTTGTATTTTTCATGCTTTTCATTTTATGTTGTAGGAAAATTTGTGGGTTTTGTATTTTTCATCCCTTTTATTTTAAGTTGTAGGAAAATTTGTGCATGTCATTTTAATTTTAATTTTCATTTTGACATTTCTTAATAAAGAGTTTATTTAATATACACTTATCAGTGTAAGTGCGCCTTTTTTTAACCATTTAATTTTGAAGAATTAGATGAAATTAAGAAAAACCCTTCAAATTTGAATATGCATTTCAGAACACTCAATTATTTTTAAGATTCTCAAAAAATATTAAAAAACACAAACAAAACATGTTGGAAAAAAAATCTTAATCTATTCCAAAAATCATGATCAAATAAAAAAACAACATTAACATTTTTTTTTATAGAATCACATCACACTAAATAAATAATAAATAATTGTAACATAAATATATTTTAAAGAAATTCCTGTCCGTATTCATTGGGAAGCGGGAAATTTAAAGACGCAAGAATCGGCTAAAAATAACTGGAATTTTATCCAAGTAAAACACTGACATTACCACATAAAGCGCCACTTATTAAGGAAGAATCCGTTAAGAAGAAGAACCAGAATTTTATCCAAGTAAAATATCAACATTATCACATAAAACAACTTTTAGAGTAGATCTGGTTGAAATCAATAAATATCTTATACGATGAATGGTGTAGATAATTTTGAACAAAATCAAGAATTACACATTTTTTCGTAAGTGGATCAGCAGTGGTATTTAAATGTGACAATCTATTAATTTCACTTGCTTTTCCTTTATGTTAACTTCTACTGTTCCAAAATATATGTTTGATGTCCATAATTTTTCTAAGAAAACAGAGATTTTATTGATCCTATTTCAATAATGCTCACTGCTACCATGCAGATGAAGTTCACCTTCACCACTTTCACTCCTTTTAAAATAAATTTAGGACGAAGCATAAATGGTGATAAGATAGCCTCTTTCATTAAGCAGAAATGGCTACATAAATGAAGTATATTTTCAATTCAACAAATTTACCAGAAAGGGCAGATTTCTCACCCTTTATACCTCTCTCCATCAAAACCTTTTATTTCTGCAACATCAGAGAGAGCATTCCTCCATTTTTCAATAATGTTGAAGTCATATTGGGGTTGACCACCAGATGTTTTCTTTCTACGAGTATGCATAGAGATGAAGTGTAGACTCCATTTTTACCCTCGGTAGAGTGAAGCTCTGAAGGCTTCCCGCCGTAGAATACCGTGATGGATAATGGTGAGCCTGGTCTTCGAACTAGACTCCAACATTAGTACAAGTTCATTTAGACACTGTCATGAATCCCCATAACCAGGAGAGAAATTAACATAAGTTGTTTGAATCAATGTTATTGATGCCATGATAGGTGAATGTGCCATTGGATACACAATTGTGAAGGAGGAGGATTGAATATGTGTTGCAGAGATTGGGATTGCGCGTTCAACCTCAATATTTTCGTCCTCCATAGCCAATGATCTAGATCTATCAGGTGCACTTTGTTACTCACTTTATGTGTATTATCTTGATAATACGCCAATCGATTGAAAACAAAACAACAACAGAGATCTCGCTCACTTCTGAAATTCGTATTTCGTTAAAGAAACTGAAACAATGATATATAGTTCCTTTTTCTTACTATTAAATTATATTTTAATAGGTGGATTGAAGGAAATAATGTTGTAAATTGAATGGTGAAATTTTTTTCCTGGGAATTTCCTCATCACTGCATTTTCAAATCAGTGGCCGACATTGATGTTACACATTGTAATTTGAAGGGTAGATAAGAGTGATGTACAATGGTAGCTCCCGATCAAATTTTCTCATCAATATCATCTTTCGTATGGATTTTGGGTGGATCATGGATGGTCTCTCCATGCAAGAGGGAATTACTCCCAACCACCGTAAGGAAGGAAAGGTAGGCAGTTGGGACTCAGAGCATTTAAACCAATTTAAGTTCTAAGTCAAACTCTTCTATGTACCAGTCCACCGTTCAATCCACAAATATATTTAGGGCGCTTGTAATTCTACGTATGATAGAGGTATCATAGTTTTTTACGGTTTACATTTCAATTAAACATCAAAATGACGGGTTACAGGCCAACTTGCAGCTGCCGTCAAGTACATCCTGAAACCTAAAATACGTCCTATGGGACATCAAATTCCAGGCTTGAGGGCGACGTTGATCATCGATAAGATCTGCCATATGATTATTGAGTTGTACCCATTATCTTCTCCCTTAATCGGTGTTGAACAACTCCTTTGGCATTTATTTCCTCCTTTCAATTAAAGGATAGGAAAATGTGTTATAGTTGGTTGGCGTGCTATCGGTGGAGGTCATACAGTCACACTGAGGCTGTGGTGAGGTGGATATCCAATGGATGGGCAATCATTTGTAAACATGCATTCTTTGATAGGTTGGTCACTATCATATGGAATGTGTTGGTAAGTGATTCCCATCGTGTGACAGGTGGTAAGACGGAGTGAAAGGCTATATTGTTAACTAGTGGATAAATGGGTGGCATGCTTGAGGTCGCCTTTACTTCAACCAAAAGACTTATTGATGCTACCATACAGATGGAAAGCGGGCTTTAGAAAACAAATTTCATTCTCCAGGCTTGTATGATTTTGTGGAGGGGGTTGAGGATTATTTTGATGAGGATATCATAGCGGGTGGTTAAAACAGGGAAAAGGTGTTGTAGGATGCAGGAATAAACCAAAGAAGGTTCCTCTGGTTAGGGTGAAAATTCCTTTTGGGAGACTATAGAGAGAGTGATGAATAAAGCTTTGGTAGGGAGGTGGAAATATATTCAGATGTCATGAGAACATTTGAATAAATGTGTTGAGGATAGGTGTCTCCAAAAATTTAAATACATACCTAAGGTAAGCCTCCTCTTTAATGTTTAGATACACTTCCATTTGTTATTCCCGGAAGATGTAGGCATTATCTTATAGACACCCTAGATTAAGGGGAGGGGTTTCGATCCATTTATAGAGGTGCCACAATGGAACCTGGTATGGGCCAAGTTCCCGAATCTACCTTTGCAGCTATGGAACAAATATGTTGTCGTGGAAATTTCTAACACAATTAGTGACTTTTACCACTAGGATGAAGGGAGCATGGGGAAATTCGATAAGAGGATGGCTTGGGTGCTTATTGAGGTAGATATGAGGAGCGGGTTGATATCAGAGCTAGAAATAAGGTGGAGTAGCTTCTCCTTTAATTTATAATTGACTACTAGAACATACCATATAGATTCTTGGGTTGTCACGATAAGTGATACCTACTCTAGAACTACTTGAGGAAAGTTTGGCAAAGAAGGGGACAATGCAAAATTGGGGGTTTGTGGTGTTGGGATAACGACCTTCAAGAAGTTTCCAATATTGGCTTAGACTCTGTAGGAATTGGGCATGAAGGTAAATCAAAACCTTTCCCTTTTAATTCGAATGAATTTTATTGTTTTGGTAATTCTGGATCCCTTTTTCGTGTGCTCGAGACGGTCTCCCTTGGGGAGTCACATGTTACATGTTCTTCCCGTTGGACATAAAATTCTTTAGAACTGCCTAGCTCCCATTGAACCTCGATACATATTTTTGCCAGGTCCTCATGATGTCGGGCCCTTTCATGGTATGGTTGGGTTAGGAATTGTAAGTGAGTCCCCAACACCCTAGACTTTCCAAATTTTTTGAGGTGGGCTATGTTCACGGACTGTCCAACCTTGATTTTTGTGGGACTTACATAAGGCATATCTTATTAATCCTGATGTATCCCCTCCACTAAAGGCCTCGGATTTATCAAGACATAAGGTTAATTTGAAGGATATGGGTATGTCTTCTGTATACTCCCTAGACAAATAAATGGAGGTAATCCTCTCTTCCTGAGAATCTATGGACCCGTTCATTGTCAAGAGATCTTTTTTCAGACAAATTGTGGAACCTAATCCAGCCAAGAATGTCACATTAATGAAAAAGAGACCTCCTAAGTTTAATAAAGTCGTTGCATGCATGCCACTCGACCTATTTACCGAGGGTGATGGGGAAAAATAGATTCCCATATTTGACATTGATCCTAATTATGGGTCTGGTAATGTATATATATATAGTATTTTTATGGTGAAAGGGTTATTAGATAGGATATGTCCATGCAGACAATGCTACCATGAACAATATCTCAATGAATTTTCATGTCCTAGGGGTGGCCCTCAAAATACGCTCCCTATGGGGTATTGTTAGGACTCACTATCCCGACATGATCCTTATACAGGAAACTATGATGCCTATAGATATTTTTTTTTATAGAATTTATGTCCTAATTAGTTTGTATGTGCACCAAGCACGAATTCTCTGTCTGGTGGACTCGGGATTATTTGGAATCTAAGTGTTTTTGAGATGTAGGCACACACTTTATGTGCTAGGATCATTCTGATGGGGAATATGGTGAGTATTGGGAAAAGGAGGCCCATAATTAACACATACGCACCATATAGAGGATGCATATAGTTTTAGGATAAAGTGAATGGGACCGGTATTATGAGACCAAGCTCATTAATAGTGGTAGAATATCTAAATTTTAAAGTGGGCATGGATGAAATTTGCGGTATAAAGGCAGAGTTAGATATTATATTTATATTTCAGAGATATGATTGTGGAACAAGCACTGATTGATATAAAGCCACTCCCTATTTGTCCTACTTTGAGGAAAGGCCATATCGATGGAGAGGGGATTACAAAGAGACTCGACAAGTTTCTTATAAGTCTGAACATGAGTAACAAATTCACTGGTCTGTAGTCCTGTATTATACATGTCTAAATTTCAGATGATATAATAATCATGTTTACTTGGGGTGGAACAATTAATTGGAGGCATTATCCATTTAAATTTAATCCCTTCTGGTTAGAGTCGGAGGATTTTGGGAAGATGGTCAAAGTTGTTTGGAATCGGGAGACCTCCCACACTCCAGTTTATCAGATGACATCTCTATATCTAAAACTTAAAGCTTTGAAGATGTAGCCAATATGATGGATAAAGGAATGAAAGGAATTTGAGACTAAGGATATAAAAGAGATTGAAATTATCTTTCAGTATTATAACGATCCAATGGATCCCTTATAATTCTCAGATGCATACATAGGACATGTTATTAATTTGAAAGGTAGGGGAAACACAATTCTTAAACTACAGGAAGAATAAATTCGAATTCAAAGCAGAGCCATGTGGATTAAAGCCGGTGACAGGAATACTAGATTGTTTCATGTCAATTCAATAGTAGGAAATCACTCAACTTTATCCACTCTATCAAATATTCTACAGGAAAAACAAAAAGCAACATAAGAATATGTAGATAATGTTGCTTACTCACACTTTAAAGGACAATTTTATGAGTAGACACAATCACATACTTCACAAACGGATTATATATCTTTATTACCTGTCATGTTTACACGAGATTAAGATGACATCTTGGGAGGTTCGATAACTACGAAGGAGTTGATTAAGGTTATGAAGGAACGTGAAAAAGAAAAAACTTTGGGCCTAGACAGATGTGGGTTGGAGCTATTTATCCATTTTAAAGAATTGATGGTTCCTAATCTAATGGGGTTGCGGAGGAATCTAGGACTCTTCAGTTATTCACAGGTGACATCAATGCTACATTTATCTCTTTGATACCCCAAAAGGAAAAACCTAAAACATTTGTTTATTATAGGCTGATATCCTTATGCAATTTGGTCTATAAGGTGATATCTAATTTGATTGCATGTAGGATGAAGGGAACAGAGTCAAAATATATCATGCATGAACAATTTATGTTTTACGATGATAGGAAGATACAAGATGCCATTGGCATTTCTAAAGAAATGATGCATCCCATCAAAACAAGGAACCAGAAGGCATGCCTCCTTAAGGTAGATCTAATTAATACATAAGAATGTATTGATTGGGAGTTCCTTAAGCTGGTTCTAATAAAAATTGGAATTTCCAGTCAGAATAAAAATTGGAATTTCCACTCAGAATGTTAGATGGATCATGGGGTGTTTAAAATCATCCAATTTTGTGATTATCATAAATGGATTTCCAACACAGTTTTCCATGAATTCAAAGGTGTGTGACAAGGGTGTTCCCTTTCTCACCTACTATTCTTACTCGTCATTGATTTCCTTAGCAGAAAACTGTGTGCTTCCTGGGGAATGGACAAATTTTTAGTGTAAGAATGGCTAGTCAAACAACAAATTTTCACGTTATGTTTGTGTATGATTTACTACTTATAGGAAAATTTTCCTTCAACGAGTGGGACAATATACATAAGATCATAATTTATTATGAGTACCCTCACTACTAATACATAATATCATACATGTATAACTACTTAGCCTAGAAAACCAATGTCCATCATTTAATATCATCAATACATGTATAACTACTTAGCCTAGAAAACCAATGTCCATCATTTAATATCATCCAAAAACATTAGTCATACAACTGTTGTTTGATTACTTGTTTTTAATAAGAGTATAAATTCAAATTAATTATTCCATGATACAAAATAATGACAACAATACATTGAAAGTGCTAAACCAATGTCCATCATTCAATATCATCCAAAAACTTTAAACATACAATTGTTGTTTGATTACTTGTTTTTAATAACTATATAAATTCAAATTAATTATTACATAATACAAAATAGTGAGAACAATATATTCAAAGTGCTAAATTAATTTCACTAGTAAGATTTAAACAACAATAATTTCATTTAATTTTAATAATAATATATTTTTTACATTTCGTAATTTTTTTTAAAATTAATTATTTATATTTCAAAAATATATATCCAAATTATCAATAAATGAACAAATTCTGAAAAAAACTAGCTCCCTTCCAACCTCCTCACCCCAAACCCCCTTATCTTTGATCGTTACTTTATATGCAACATTAAACCAGTTGCACACTTCCCCACCACAATTAAAAAAAAAAAAAAATTGAAAAACTCTCTATATGATCTACCCTATACATTGCAAAATTGTTATCACATACCAAAACACCATCGAACCCCCCTCTCCCTCTCCCTCCCCCTCCCCGAAGGGAAAAAAAAAAAACCAAAACCTTTGCCAAAACCTCCAAACAGAATACTTTTATTTCCTTTAAACCTACACCATTATGACCAAAAATTGTGAACCATATAGAACTCTATATATTATATATTTTATGTTGAATTAAGTCAAACATATATACAAACACACGATTTTTAATCTTATCGTTTCATTTTCTCCTAAAATAAGTAGTTACAATAATATGTAAATTAAAAGGACTAAAAAAATAAACACAATTTTATAAAAAATAAATAATCAAATAATGTTGAAAAGGAATTCGGTAAATTTGGATGCGGAGTACTAAGACGGTGATCGAGGGGTCAAAATGTCTATGAGATCAAATTCATCGATTTAAGGCACTAAAGGGCTGCCCTCGACTAGAGCCTCGAGGCAATGGGGAATTCCATTGCAAAAATGGTGTGTGGAACATGGAAAGTTTGGTCTTTTATCTGTGCCAATTATTTATTATTGGAGTTGTTTTTAATGTGTTTTTTTTGAAGTTTTTAATAGATTTTTTCATTAAAATTTACCTAAAAAATTTGAGATGAAAATTTTATTTGTGTTATTTAAACTTATTTTGCACTGCATATATGGATTAAGCATTTGAAAAACACCAAGGAATTTGGATGCAAGTTTTAGCTATCAAACTTGCGATTCAATAAATTTCTTTGGGATATTGGGTAAATAGTATAAACTAAAATTCCACTTAATATTTTAGAACATTTTTATTAGTAATTAGTGGTTTAAACTTGTCACAACTATAGAATTAACAACAATAATAAAAAATTATTTACCCAAGTTAACTGGGCACAACTTGCATCTTCATACATAATTCTAACCTTATAATCTAATACCTTTACTTTGATAAGGCATATAATTAAACCATATTTTAATAACATGAATTTGTAACTATAATCTATATACAACAACAATCTATTCAACATTATCCTGCTATCTCTACGTGATAATGTGATACTTACCATTTAAGCTCTTTATCATTAAGATTCATATCATGTTGTATCCCTTCACAATATCTGATGAGTAAATTTAAAGTGTAAACTTTATTGCAATATACTCCAACCTCGGAAAATATATGTAATGTATCTAGAAGCATTACATCTTAAAGTATTTCTTTGGTACTTACGACCAACACTTTTAATGTTTAGTACTAAGGTTTTTGTGCCGGATTTATGATGATTAGCTATATGATTTTAATCAAACTACGAATCAATGTCACACGGAAATTTGGTTTTAAATGAGTGTGGGATACGTGGCGTCGGCATGCTGTAGTTGTACTGCTATTTTACACCTTGTAGGATCATGTCCATTGATCATTGAAACCCTAGATCCATCGAATCTGAGGCCTCCAGAGTAGTTAGGGTCACTGCTCACCCAGAGCGTGAACATCCCACCTCCTTCTCCCATGCTGGATGTCGAGATTTCTCTGCAACGTCTCTAGTTTTTTCTTTCCCTACTCTGCTCAGGTTGAGGGTGTTGTTTAATGGAGATAAATCGTCATCTGCACTACTGCTTCTGTCCTCCAAACATAGGTAATCATTTCAGCTTTAGCTGCAACTATGCTATTTGTAGAGAGATGTGTCTTTTCGAAGGCAAACACAGTTGAGTTTGATTTTTGTATTTCATATGTGTCTTTGGGTTATATTGTATCTTATATGTCGAGGTTTTCTTCTTTGTTGAAGTTCAAACCAGGACTGCGTTCTCCGGCTATCGGTACGGATTTTTCCTTTCTGTTTGGTGGAGGCTTTACCATGCTCAGTTTCGCTAGGAATAGGTTCGAGTTCATAAGCCATGCTATGGGAATTGGGCTCTGCAATAAGGCATATCCTTAGGTAAATTATGCCTCTTTACCAGCGTCTCTATGCCAGATATTTTATTAAGTTTGTTTGCTCCTGTATAAAAATTCTACCCAGATTATGGTGTTATCTTTGTTGCAGGAATGGATTTCGCAACTTCGTTCAAAGTCAAGGGTTCACCTCTATCCTCTTTCATTCCTTCGTCACGCTCATAGGTAAACCCACAACTATTTCCCGGTTCTACATATTTACTCTTAATCCTATAATTTCTATAGTCGACTGAAGCAAACCCCCTGTGTCTCCAGGGTGCCTCAGGATTCAACAACTCTGACACATTATATGTTAGGATTTCCGACATGATTTATCGTTTGACTTAAGGGCTATTTTTTATTGTCTGTTTGAGCTTCTGAGCCTCGGCCTATATATAACTTTGTTATTTAGTTGAACTCTATTAAGGGTTAATTATGCCGAGCTCTTAAGTCCTTACTTCGAATCCTTCTTTATGAAACTCGAGATTGTTCTAGTTTGGAGTTAGCATATGATTTTCTAAGTCCTGAATATTTCTTCTGTCTATCACGAGAACCTTGTTGGGGTATTCTTCTCATGGTTTAATATTTCGATTTATGAAGAAATCGACAGAGTATGGAAAATATTTGTTAATGTACTACTATGTCTCTGCTATGACAAATTTTAATTATTTTACATAAATCTTATGTTCTTGAAATTTAGATATCGACATGCATACTTTTATGGCATTTTCTATTACTTTACTATGTATCCTAAATATGTTTCTCATTACAGAGTTTTCCATGATGAACGTTCTGAATATGATTTTATTTCTATTGTAACTGGTAGATTAAAGTTGAATGTATTAATTTCTTGGCCTGGGGGTCGTGACCATTTCCTTGTCCTCAGAGGGCTCGGGACTCAACCCAATGCCCCTTAAAGTTACAATTATCTCACTTATGTGGTTAAGTATTTATGCATGTGCTTCCTTACAAATTTCCTTAAAGAAGAATTAACACTTTCACTAATTATCTAGTTCAGAAGGTATAATGAAATTCACAGTATACAATTGTTTTACTCAATCTTTCTTTTAACTCTTCCTGATTTTTCCTATACTGAGTTTTATTTTAACTTATATTCCCTGTTACAACTTACATACTCTCTTTAAAATCATAAATCTATAATACAACTTTTAAAGTAGATATTCTCCCTGTATACACATTCTAAAACTATATTTCAATTCCATAAATAGTCCCACTTTGTCAACCAATAGAAAAGACATGGATTATAAATTACTTTATACTTATATCAATGTTTGTTTGGTTAACTGATGGTCCTCCCAACCATGAGAAAGGAAATCAAGTCCTCTTCTCCCCTAGTGCTCCCTCCCAAAGCCTTAGGAAACAAATAGTATTTTATGAGAAGATAGGCCTCACAATTTCCAAATCCAGTCTATACATCTTAGGGTCTAGAGGTCCACTGGCCAACCTGCCAACTCTGGACAACTCCTAGAAACTTGTGGGTTTTTTACCCTTCACTTACCTCTGAAAAAAACCCCTTTCCCTCTTCATGATTTTCATTAAATCCTTTTTCTGGGAAGGTAACTATGAGAACTATCTCAATTTTTACTCAGGGATATTGGCAACAATTACCATTCAGTTAATTCATAAAATCATCCATCTTTCCTTTTTTATGATTAAATTCAAAATCTACCAACAAATATCATATTCATTAGTCAACTTAATTAAAAGAAATTATTAATGTGTCATAAATTCCGTTATCTTATTCAATTCATAAAATGGGGTGTTACATCTCCCCCCTCTAAGGAAAACACCGTCCATTGTGTTACTTAATTTTTCGGAAACAGTTCCGGATATCCTTCCTGCACGAAACCTCCATCTTCCCAGGTAGCCTCCTGTGGGCTAAATTTATTCCACTTCACTTTAACCTGGGGAATGACTCACCTCCAGAGCATTATTTCTCTCTAATTGAGAATATGCCGAGTCTCTACCAGGAACTTGCCGTCTGGTTCTACTTGCATTAGCATGGATGAACCTAAGTTAGTTCTAGCATGAACTTTTCATCAATTTAAAATCATAATGAAATCAAGACTCACATTTATATTTTTCCAATGTATCACATGCCTAGGATCATGTATGTATTGTTTCAGTAGTGATACATGGAACACATTATGTACCAAAATATGACTGGGTAGTGCAAGTCAGTAAGGCACTGGCCCAATCTGTTCCAAAATTTGTAATGGTCCACAATACCTAGGGGGCAGTTTACCACAAGAAATCCACCTCAGGGTGATAATTATTACATACACATGGTCACCCACCATAAAATCACTAAAATATATTTTCCTATCTGCATATACTTTTTTCCAGTCTTGAGCCGCCCTCAAGTTCTGTCTAATATTTCTTAGCTCCTGTTCCATTTCTTCAAGCATATTAGTTCCAAGCATCATCTTAGTTTCCTAACTTCTCGAATTAATAGGGGTCTGACATTGTCTATCGTACAATGCTTCAAAGGGACTCATTTTGAGGGATTCTTGATACCCATTGTTATATGAAAATTCGACCAAATGAAATTATTCTTCCTACTTCGCAGGTTGTTGCATTACATACATGCACAACATATCCTCCCAGATTTAGTTTACCCTCTTCGTTTTCCCATCCTTTTGAGGGTGATATGCAGTACTAAATTGAACTTGTGTTCCCATCCTCGTAAAGAATGTTTTCTAGAAACAAGATGTAAATTTTACATCTCGATCTGATATCATGACTCTTGGAATACCATGTAGTCTGAAAATTTCTTTCATGAAAATATCAGCAATTTTTATTGTTTTTTATGTGGACTGAACATGTATAAAATGAGCTACCTTACTAAGTCTATCCACCACCACCATGATTAATTCATTATGCTCCTTGTTTCTTGGCAACCCCGTAATAAAGTCAAGGGATATAAATTCCCACTTCCAATCACGTATAGGAATAGGCTGAAGAAAATCGGTTGGGTGATGATGTTCTACCTTGACTTGATGGCATTCCAAGAATTTGGTCAAGTACTTAGCAATGTCCTTACTCATTCCCGACCAGAAATAGTCTTTTCTAATTGTTGTTAACATTTTCTGATATCCGAGGTGTCCTACATAGGAACTCCTATGATATTCATCTAGAATCAACTTCTTTAGGCTTATCTAGATTCAAAATAAATATTCTCTTGTGATATACTAGGAGTTGTTTTTCATTAAACTCATATTCGGATTATTTTCCCTCCTTGCTTCTATCTCTAGCTTGTTGTCATAAGAACTGATACTCATGGTCCATTCTTGCTACCTCTATAATCTATTCCAGGAACTTAGATTTCACCTGGTTGAGATAAAATTCATAGATGCCATGCAATTTCTTGCTCAAAGCATTCGCAACCTGATTCTCTTTTCATTTCACATGTTGAATATCGAAATGAAATTCGCTCAGGAATGCATTCCATATTGCTTGGAGAGCATTCAAATTAGCTTTATTAAAATAACTAGTTATGCTACTATGGTATGTTCTTAATACAAATATTTTCTTGAGTAAATAATGTCTCCACACCAGCAAGGCTTGCACCACAACTATTAGCTCTAAATCATACACAAAATACCTCTTCTCATGATCCTTTAGTTTCCTAGACTCGCATGCAATTACTTTTCTTTCTTCACTCAAAACCACCCCAACTCCTTCTTTGCATGTATCCGTACATACTTCAAATTCCTTGCGGGAATGTTTGACTTTGAGTACTGGTGTAGTGGTTAATAATTCCTTCAGTTTCTCAATGCTGATCTGGAATTCTTGAGTCCATTTAAATATTTTTCCTTTCCGCTGCAGGGAGGTAATGGAAAAGGCTATTTTAGAGAAATTATTAATAGAGATTTGATAGTAACCAGCCAATCCCATGAACGAACGTATGTCTACCTCATTTTAGGCAATTTACAGTCCATGATCATCTTTATCTTTCTGGGTCTACTGAAATTCGCTCAACGGATATCATGTGCCCCAAATACTGAATCTACTCTTTGTAAAAATTGTATTTTCTAAATTTGGCACATTGATGATGTTCACGCAACAACTTCAGCACTACATACAAATGATCCTTGTGTTCTTCCAAATATTTAAAGTATATTAGTATATCATCTATAAAGATAAAAAAAAATTTATCCACGAATGGGTGAAAGATGCCATGCATCAAGCTCATGAAGGTTCTTGGTGCTTTAGTTAACTCGAATGGCAACACCATGAATTCATGATGCCTGTATCGGGTACAGAATGTTGTTTTCGATATATCCTCATCCTTTATTCGTATTTGATGGTATTCGACTCTTAAATCATTCTTTTAAAATATTGTGGCCCCCTTTACTTTGTCTAACAAAATAATCATCTATGAGTGGTAATGGATACTTGTTTTTGACAGTCAATTTATTAAGCTGTCAGTAATCCATACACATACGCATAGTCTCATCCTTCTTCTTAACAAACACCACCAGTGCTCCCCAAGGAAACACACTTGGTCGAATATATCCTTTATCCATTAGCTATTGTAGCTGTATTTTTAACTTTATCAAATCAGGTACACTCATTCTGTAAGGTGCTCTTGAGACAGGTGCTGCCCCAGGTACCATTTCTATCGTGAAATAAATATCTCGTCTTGGTGGGAGTCCTCAAATACTCTCCAGGAACACATCCATAAATTCCTATATAACAAGAATATTCTCCAACATGAGGGTTTTATCTTTGGAATTTGAGAAAGCCACTTGAATCGCATAAAGAGGGCATCCTTTTCTAATACATTTAATCATCTGGGATGCAGTAATGGGGCGTAACTGGAGTGGTTTCTTAATTCGTTGCAATTCTTGTCGGGTACCATCTTCAAACTTAAAGTAGATAATTTTATCTTTACAATCCACTAACAACCAATGTCTTTCTAACCAGTCCATACCCAATAAAATATCATATGAACCCAAAGGTAATATGTTCAGATCTACAGTTACGTGTTGTTCTCCTATGTCCAATTCACAATTTGGAACTTTGGCATTAACTCTCCTTTTGGCCCCCGTAGCCAATTGTACCAGCCATGGTTTCTTAAACTTATGATTTTGAAATTTACAAATTTCTACTATGCGGGGTTTATATAGCTCAAACTAGCACCGGGGTCAACTAAAACGGAAACATATTGGGTTTTGGGCTTACCCACCAGTTCAATCATGGTCGGTAGAAATTCAGCTTCTTGATATTATAGAGCAGCATTGATTCTGGGTATGTTGCGTGCAACATCTCCAATTGTAGATGCTTCTTGTAGGTTAGCTGCCACTTCATTTATTCCTCGATGAGGACAATTCTTGAAATAATATGCTTCCCCACATCCCCAAAATTGAAATGGGGGTTTTTGTGGCTGTCCAAGGTCAAGTCTACTAGAAGCTTATGTATGGTGTTCTTTAGCTGCCCACTTGGGTTTCTGTTGATTTCTCCCAATTTGTTTATTTTCTTGGTTTCTAGAATTTTTTGTATAATTTTCAACTCTGTTATTTTTTAAAACTTAAGGAACTCTTTTGTCCTTTCTTAGGTGGCCATATTTTACCAACTTCCCCCTTAATATTAGATTGTTGATAACACATCTTGGCCTTCCTTATCACTTCATCCATGGTTTTTGGGTTAACAAACTCGATTCTTTCCTTCATGTGAGCAAGCTGACTGCTCAAACACCATTGTACCTTTTATTTTTAATCTTTGAAGTATGGTACATATCTTAATAGAGAGGTAAATTTTGTGATGAATTCATCCATAGAAATTTTCCCTAGCTTCAGATCATGAAACTCTTGTGATTTATCATCATAAAATCATTCAGTCAAGTACTTGTATTTAAAGTATTGTTGGAACTCGTCCCACGTCACATTATAGTCTTCTATTCTGTGGAAATTTTTCATCTCCTCCCACCATAATGTAGCCTTTTCACTCAATTGGTAGATCACTACGCGAGCTTTAAGTTTGATGTTATAATCATAAACTTGGAAATACTTGTTCATATTTATTATCTAGGCCTCCACGATTTCCTGAGCTTCTCCATTGAATGTAGGGGGTTTGATTTTCTAGAATTCCCCTTGTAACTCCATTTTTTGTTTCTTCAGCTCCTTCTCCTCTAAGAGATTACCAGATACGGTTTCGTTATAAGTCCTACTCTTGTTACTCCACTGAGTTTGACTCCCTTCAGGGTTATCATGTACTTATTGTTGGTTCTCATCCTCTCTGTGGGTGTCCATTTCCAGACTAGGATGTGTATTATGCTTGTTCTGCTTATCTGAGAGGCTTTTCAGTATATTTTCTTGTTCTCTCATTAAATTATCATTTTCACTTATAACTCGAGTCATCTCTATCTAAAGATGTTGTACTATATCCAACAATCTATTTGTATGGCATTGCAGTTCCTCCAATATCCTACTGGTTGGTTGATGTTGGTCTACGCTTACCTACACCCACATTTCAAGGTTGACCTTAGGATTAACCAAGGAATGGGTTTCCCCTTCATTTATGGACATTTTAAGACTAGTCCCTCTCGTCATTGCAAATTCCTCTTAAATTTTTGTCACTGTGTAGAGTTTCAACACAAGCAAAAAAAACGAAACATCCATGTTATCACATTGGCCCATCTGGCCCTAGTCTATAAAATTCTCTCTCATACCACTTGTCACAACTATATAATCAACAATAGTAATAAAAAATTATTTAGCCAAGTATGCTTGGTACAACTTGCATCTTCATACATAATCCTAACCCTATAATCTTATACCTTTAATTTTACAAGGCATATATTTAAACCATATATTAATAACTTGAATTTGTAACTATAATCTATATACAACAATGATATATTCAACATTATCCTGTTATCTCTATGTGATAATGTGATGCTTACCATTTAAGATCTTTATCATTAAGATTCATACCATGTCGTATCCCTTCACAATATTCGATCAATAAATTTAAAGTGTAAACTTTATGACAATATACTCCAAACTCGGAAAATATATGTAACATATCTTGAAGCATCACATCTTAAATTATTTCTTTGTTACTGATGACCAACACTTTTAATGTTTAGTACTAAGGTTTATGCGTGGGATTTATGATGATTAGCTGTATGATTTTAATCAAACTATGGATCATTGTCACACAACAATTTGGTTTTAAATCAGCACGGGACACCTATCGTCGACATGCTGTAGTTTTATTATTGATTTACGCCTTGTGGAATCCCATCTGTTGATATTTGAAACACTAGATTTGTCAGATATAAGGCCTCCATAGTAGTTTGGGTAACTACTCACCCAGAGCACGAACATCCCACCTCATTCTCCTGTGTTGGATGTCGAGATTGCTTTGCAACGTCTCTAGTTTGTTCTTTTTGTTCTTTCCCTGGTTAGCTCAGGTTGAGGGTGTTGTTTAATGGAGGTAAACCATCATCCACCATGATGCTTCCATCCTATAGATATAGGTAATCATTTCTCCTTTAGCTACAACTATGTTATTTGTAGATAGATGCGTCGTTTTGAAGGAAAACTAAATTGAGTTTTACTTTCGTATTTCATATGTGTCTTTGGGTTACATTGCATCTTATATCTGGAGGTTTTCTTCTTTGTTGAAGTTCGAACCAAGACGGCGTTCTCTTGCTGTTAGTACTGATCTTTCCTTTCTGTTTTTTTGGAGGTGTTAGCATGCTCGATTTTGCTAGGAATAGGTTCGGCTTCACAAGCCATGCTATCGAAACTGGGCTCTGCAATACGACATACCCTTAGGTAAATTGTGCCTCTTTACCAATGTTTCTATGCCAGATATTTTATTAAGTTTGTTTGCGCTTGTATGAAAATTCTACCGAACTTATGGTGTTATCTCTATTTCAGGAATGGATTTCACAACTTCATTCATATTCAAGGATTCAGATCTATCCTCCTTCATTCGTTCATCAAGCTGATAGGTAAACCTCCAATTGTTTCCCAGTTCTGCATATTTACTCTTAAACCTATAATTTCTATAGAAAACTGAGGAAAACCCCCTATGTCTCTAGGGTGCCTCAGGATTGGACAACTCTAGCACATTACACGTTAGGAGTTCCAACATGATTAATCATTTGACTTAAGGGTTATTGTATATTTTTTGACCAAGCTTCTAAGCCTCGGCCTATATCTGACTTTTTTATTCATTTGAACTTTGTTAAGGGTTAATTATGCCAGGTTCTTGAGTCCTTACTCTGAGTCCTTTTTTATGAAACTCGAGATTGTTCTAGTTTGGAGTTAGCATAGGATTTTCTAAGTTTTGAAGATTTGTTCTGGCTAGCACGAGAACCTTGTTGGCGTATTCTTCTCGTGGTTTAATATTTTGATTTATGGAGAAATTGATGGAGTCTGGTAAATATTGGTTAATTTACTAATATGTCTCTCATATAACAAATTTTTAATATTTTACATAAATTTTTTGTTCTTGAAATTTAGATATCGACATGCGTACTTTTATGGCAGTTTCTGTTACTTTACTATGTATCCTAAAGATGTTTCTAATTACAAAGTTTTCCATGATGATTATTATGAATACACTTTTATTTATATTGTAACTGGTAGATTAAAGTTGATTGTATTCATGTCTTGGCCTCGTGACCATGACCCTTGCCTTGTCCTCACAAGGCTCGGGACTAAACCCCAGTGCCCCTTACAGTTACAATTATCTCATTTCTGCATTTAAGTATTTATGCATGCACTTCCTTAAAACTTTTCTTAAAGCAGAATTGATAGCTTCACTAATTATCTGGTTCAAAAGGTATAATGAAATTCATAGTATACAATTGTCTTACTCAATCCTTCTTTTAACTCTTCCTGAGTTTTCCTGTACTGATTTTTATTTTAAGTTTTATTCCTTGTTACAACTTACATAATATCTTTAAAATCATAACTCTATAATACAACTTTTAATGTAGACATTCTCCCTGCATACACATTCTAAAACTATATTTCCATTCCATAAATACTCTCACTCTGTAAAGCAATAGAAAAGACAGGTATTAGAAATTACTTCTCAATGTCTATTTGGTTAACTAATGGCCCTCCCAACCATAAGAGAGGCAATCACATCCTCTTCTCCCCCCGTACTCCCTCTGAGAGCCTTAGGCAACAGATAGTATTTTATGAAAAGATAGGCCTCAGGATTTCCAAATCCAATCTATACATCTCAGGGTCTAGAGCTCCACTGGCTAACTTGCCAAATCTAGAAAACTCCTAGCAACTTGGAGTTGTTTTACCCTTCACTTCCCTCTGAACAGAACCCCTTTCACTCTTCAGGATTTTCATGAAATCCTTTTTATGGGAAGGTAACTATGAGAACTGTCTCGATTTTAACTCTTGGATCTCGGCAACAATTACCATTAATTTAATTCATAAAATCATCCATCTTTGCTTTATTATGGTTAAATTAAAAATCTACTAACAAATATCATATTCGTTAGTCAACTTTATTAAAGAAATTATTAACCCAAATTTAGAAATTTCATTTTTTTTTCTGTTCTTCAACTTTCTCCAAGCCAAAACAATTTTTATGTTTAGAATTTCATTTTGCGATAAAAATAAAAGTTGACAGAAATTTTATTAGCTTTCTATTACTTATTTTTTGGAATTTGTTTATACAAGTTTGATATGTCAACTTAGCATTTCTTTGAGTGTGTGATTTTTAACAATCAAAGGATTCATAAGAAGTCATGTTAATACACACTGTTGTATTTTTTGAAACTTTGTGTTTTTGAGAAACAAAATGTGTTACAACAATCTAGACAGAGTCTACTTTGGTTTCATTATATTTACAAAGGCAACTGATGCATATCATAATTACTAGAATTTTTTGAACTGGTCCTATATGAAAAAACTGCATATTTTGAATATGTTTCACGATGCACGAAATTTATTAACATACAAGTTATAAACTAAAAATCTAAAAACTACCCATTACAGATGACGAACCAATGTAATGTACCATAATTTTTTCAATTTTTTTTACAGTGTATTTTGGAAGATACAAAATTATGATTTCACTGAATCATAATGACCTTCAAAAATGGTTTGCACCCGTTTTATTACAAAATTAATTAAAATTAGTAAATATTTATGAAATTCCATAAAAGTTATATTTCCTGAAAGTAGATTGAATACTAAAAATGCTTGTCTTGGTTCCAATAGTTAATTCATAATATTTCATGGATTTTAATCAGTCCAAATTTGAAGATATGTATTTAAAGCTTAGCTCTGCGTAATTGCAGACATGTTAGTTTAGCCTAACTCTTAAAAAAAGTTTGCTCGAATTGTTTTTTGCACGGACAACGCATCAAGTGTAATGACATAAAAGTTCGTCCGAATTTTTTATAAAAGTTTGGCCGAACTTTTACCCAACTTTCCGTCTGCCGGAAAATAGCACAAATCCCCTCCAAAAAAACATTTCATGGAAATATAAATTGCAGCGAAAGCATTCATTATTTTCACATATTTTCGCACATCTGGTCTAATTTTGCAAAGAATGTTTTTGGGTTTAAGGACTTTTCTTGGAGGTAAATTCAGAGGACATTTTTGTAGAGGATTGTTTTGGATTTAAGGAATTTTCTTGGAGGTACATTGAAAGGACATTTTTCCAAAGGATTGTTTTGGGTTTAAGGACTTTTCTTGGAGGTACATTCAAAGGACATTTCTTGGAGGTATGTGATACATTTTTTGGATGTTTTTTGGGCTTAATTTTTTTTGAAGGTATGGATTTCGGCTTAATTTTCAAAGGAATATTTTCAGGCTTAATTTCTAAAGGACTTGTTTTAGGCATAGTATTGAAAGGACATTTTTTGGAGGTATTTTTTAAAGATATTTTTTAGAGGCTTTTTTAAAGTTTTTTTTAAAGTGAATTTTTTTAAGAAGTTGGATTTAATTTTCAATGGACATTTTTTGGAGGTATTTTTTGAAGTGACATTTTTTTAGAGTACGTGTTTTGGGTTGAAGTAAATATTTTATAATGATTTTTTAAAATGAGTTTTTGTCTAACTTTTTAAATGAGTTTTTTTTGCAGGACTTGGAAAGAAATATTTTGAGCTTTGTTTCATTTTTATAAGACATTTTTTTTTCAAATTTTTTAAAGTAAGTGTTTTGGATTGAGGTATGTACTTTTTGCAAAAAATTTAAAAAGAGTTTTTTTTTAAATTAAATGTTTTGTAATGTTTTTTTTTTTTTTTAATTGAGTTTTTGTCTAAATTTTTGAAGATTTTTTTTGAACTTCATACTCTATTATCATGGGAAATCGAAGGAATTCCACGAGAAAATATGATCGAAAAAGAGACCTTGAGGAATGTAGAGAAGAGACGAGAGAATCTCGCAAAAGAAATAGAGAAGAACTCTCAAATATTGAAAGGGAAAATCAACCTCAACTAGAAGTTGAAACAGGTATGTAAATGTAGATATTATGAATTTGATATTTAAAAATTTCCTAGTTTAAAATGTGAAGCTTAATTTTTATTTGATGAAATAATTTGAAAAATATTTTGCAATGTAAACGGAGAGAGATATTCCTCAAAACATTGATGATGAGATAAAAAATTTTGAAAGAGAAAGTGAAAGAGATATTGAACCAATGATTGAAGATGGTGAAAATGTTGAAAGAAATTCAAGTGAAGAAATTGAATCACAAGGTATATGTGTGTGTGTGTGTGTGTGTGTGTGTGTGTGTGTGTAAGTGTTGAACACATGCATGTATTATTGAAATTATATATATTTATTAATTTAGTTATTTATTGAATATGTAAACCTATTATGTACTATTCATTCCAATATGTATAGATGAAATCAATGTCGATGATGAGATGTTAGAAAATGTTGACACCCGCACATATGTAGATAAAAGAGCTGACCATGTTATAAGATACCATGTTAAATGCATTTTTGATACGAACTTCATAAAGGAAAATGTGATAGTTCAAACCTAAATATTGAAAGGTCTCCTATAATTAAGGAAATTAAAAGAAGCTATGACTTTATTGTGTATTCGAAAATCAACAAAAGATTAAAAAAAATGAAGAAAAATGTGATACAAAATATAAATAGTGCTATAAATTCAATTAGAAGATCTAGACAGAAAAATATTTTAGTTGTATGTAGAGCAATACATATGGCAGTGGTTTCATCAATTACTAAAGAGAACCAGTTGGTAAAATCTATGGCACGAGCATTAGGAACCTCACGCAAAACTTTGCACAAACATTGGAAATTTCGGTTGCAAATAGATGTAAATGATGAACTCACTTGTTGGAGAGCTATTTGTAGGAAACCATACAAAGATAGAGTTGGAGAAAATGTTAAAAAAAAAATATATGAATATTGGAAGAAAAATTCACGTGTTTCACCAAATGCAAGGGATGTGATGCGAAGAATAATAGCATGAAATCATTATGAAGAACATGAAAAACATTTCTTGGAAACCACTCAAATAGAGTTTTCAACAAATTAAAAGAAGAGAATCATAAAATTCATGTCTCAATCAGTGATTTTACTCCACAAAAACCATGGTATGTAAAACCTATCATCGTACGTGACACTTGTTGTTGTCGTTATCATGTGGAATTTGAGTTATATTATGAAACATTTCTTAATTTTTGTAGAAATTTTTGGAAATATTCACCTCCCCCTTCCACTATCTATGATTTTATATCTCAAATTATATGTGAAAGACAAAGTAATGAATTATTTTACGAAAGGAAATGTGTTGGTGGTAAAAAATGCGATGATAGTGGAAATTTGACTAAATTTCAAAACAAATATCGTATTGATATAAATGATCAATCATTGTCCAACATGAAAGTGAAATGGAAGAGATATGAATATATCCATACATCGATTCAAGGTTCAAATAGTGCTAAAAGAATTGAATTACAAGAAGAAGAAATTTTTGTGATAGATTTTTTGAGAAAGTTTGAGGCAGAAATTTATAAATACACCAAGCATTCCCATAGAGCTCGATGGCAAGACTTGCAATTCAAAAAATCCTGTGAAGTTTTTCCACCAGGGACCATTTTGTCAGTAATTGATTTTGCAGAAAACTACACATTTGTTCCACAAAAAGAAATTCAAAGTGAATACTATCATTCTGACCAAGTCTCCATGCTCGTCCATATTCTATATATACATGCTTAACAAAACGTCGATCATATAGAAATCACGAGTGAAAATCGACATATCATTAAAGAATATCACTTTTATATCAGTGACGATCGTACACATGATACATATTTTGTACAACATTGTTTTGGAAAAATTTATGATTCCTTGAAAAATCATGGAATAACATTCAATGAACATTGGATATGGTCAAATGGATGCGCAGGTCAATTCAAATCTGCACGATCATTCTTTTGGTTGTGTTGTCTTCATAAGAAAACCTGCATTAAACATTGTTGGAATTTCTTTGAGACTGGCCATGGAAAAGGAGAACATGACGGTGTAGGGGCATGCATAAAATGAGCACTTCAAAGATATCAAATGAACCCCTCTACAAGCTAACTTGTGGATGCGAAAGAATTTTTTCAATGGTGCATCGATGCTCTAAGCCATGAGACTAACCGATCAAGGGAAGTGCGAAGGTACATTCAATTTAATTTTTATTGGATATCTAATTTTAAACAGTGTACATTTATCACAATGATTATCTTTGATTGTATTTTGATATCATATTTACATTCTTCTTTAAATTTTCCATATAAAGGTTTTTTTGGCATATTGGGATCGAAGATGTAGATAGATCAATTGGAAATGACGTTGAAACAATAAAAGGGACTCGAAAATTTCATTCAATTAAAACAATGTTGTCCACAAATGTGTTTGCATTGGATAAAAGAAAATATTCTTGTTTTTGTTATGTTTGCATAGACAACACAAAATCCAATGACGTTTGTGAAAACAAAATGTATGTAAAATATTGGAAACATACAGAGCTAAATACAAAGGGGAAAATGTCTGTTGCAATGTTTGAAGAAATGTAATCAGGGGAGACTACAATATCATTTGATGGTGATCGAATTTCTGATCTTGTTAGAGAAGGTAACATTTGAATTGCTTTCAAATGATAGAGATCTAAAAATAAATTTAAATACATAAGTTTGTTAAGTTTGTTTTATTGTGCAGGAGATGTTTTTGATGTAATTGCACCAACTAACAACGATGAAAATGTGAAGTATTATTTGACGCGTGA
The DNA here is from genome assembly GCA_034641835.2 of Pinus albicaulis. Classification (NCBI taxonomy): domain Eukaryota; kingdom Viridiplantae; phylum Streptophyta; class Pinopsida; order Pinales; family Pinaceae; genus Pinus; species Pinus albicaulis. The sequence goes on along the minus strand of CM076579.1, from coordinate 423,585,884 downwards.
ACGAAAAAATGAAATTATTAGAAAACTATAATGATCACGGGTTTCCATATGAAAGAGGATCTATTATACTGAAAGGTTATTTTTTCAGACAAACTAATCAAAGTGGGGATTTTGTTTACTTTGAAGACTATGAACCTAATGTCATAAGTTGTCAATATAGTCACTTGGTGTGTGCAGCATGCATAAAGTTGATAGAGGTTCAATCAAAGAAAAAAATGAAAATTAAGAAATGGAAAATTTCAAAATCTGATCATGAACAGATCATTGAAGATGGCATTCCATTGGAATTTTTTTGATTGAACTGCCCAACAATTTCTTCTCTTTGGATTCATGTTTTAGAACTTCCAGAACTCAACTAAAAACTGAGCTGCCTTGTTATGTTATCTGTGCAAGTGTTTGCACATGTACATTGTTTTGGTACATGCACACTAGTATCAACTGAAATTAGCTTTTCTATACATGCATTGATGAAAAATGTTGCATGTATTGGATATATATATGTTCTAGAATGAAATTCACTGAAAGTAGCTTTTCTATGTGCATTGATGAAAAATGTTGCAAGTACCAAATATATATATATGTGTGTGTGTGTGTGTGTGTGTGTGTGTGTGTGTTTTAGAATGCAATTAAAAATGAAAGTAGCTTTTCTATGTGCATTAATGAAAAATGTTGCAAGTACTGGATATATATGTTCTAGAATGCAATTAACTTAAAGTAGTTTTTCTATGTGCATTGATGAAAAATGTTGCACGTACTAGATATATACATGTTCTAGGCAATTAACTGAAAATAGATTTTCTATGTGCATTGATGAAAAATGTTGCACGTATTGGATATATATATGTTCTAGAATGCAATTAACTGTTCAAGTAGTTTTACAATGTGCATTGATGAAAAATGTTTCACATACTGAATATATATGTTCTATAATGCAATTAACTATTCAAGTAGATTTTCTATGTGCATTGATGAAAAATGTTGCACGTACTAGATATATATGTTCTAGAATGGAATTAACTAAAAGTAGCTTTTCTATACATGCATTGATGAAAAATGTTGCACGTACTGGATATATATACATTATAGAATGCATTTTTAAAATTTTATGATTGTTTGACACATCTAACAAGACCTAGAATCTTATGATTGTTTATATATATATATATATATATATATATATTGTACTTCAATTGTTTTAACATATATATTCAAACACGTGTAAAATCATTTCTACATGTACATATATTCATGTGATTTTTTTTTTGTTTGAAAAACGACAACTTGAATTTTAAAAACAAAACATAATATCATAATCACATGCCAAATGTAGTTCAACCATCCAAAACTTGAGTTTTAAAAACTTTTTGATTATATCACAACATTACTTCACATGCCATGCCAATTGTAGTTCAACTATCCAATAAAAATATTTAAAATTATATCACATGCCAAATGTAGATCAACTATCCAAAACTTAAGTTTTAATTTAACAAAACATTATAGATCACAACATTACTTCACATGCCAAATGTAGTTCAAAAGCAAAACATTAATATAGATCACAACATTACTTCACATGCCAAATGTAGTTCAACCATCCAAAAATTAAGTTTTAAAAACAAAACAAATTATAACACAACATTACTTCACATGCCAAATGTAGTTCAACCATCCAAAACTTTAGTTTTAAAAACAAAACATTATAGATCACAAGTATCAAGTATCAAGTAACATTACTTCACATGCCAAATGTAGTTCAACCATAACACTTTAAAAACAAAACAAATTATTTAACACAACATTACTTCACATCACATGCCAAATGTAGTTCAACCATCCAAAACTTGATTTTAAAAGCAAAACAAATTATATATAACACTGTAACATTACTTCATATGCCAAATGTAGTTCAACCATCCAAAACTTAAGTTTTAAAAACATTATATATCACATTCACATGTACCAAATGTAGTTCACATAAAATATGTCCAAAATTTGTAGATCTCACAAGTATCAAGTATCAAGTTATATATGACTGCATCTAGATAAGACTATATATAAAAAAGTAAATTTAAGACTAAATCTATTGAAAATATAATGTTGCACGTGTGCATGTGCATCATCCATCAAATACAGATGGATGTAGTGTCTCTCCCAGCAAAGTCACAATCCACCAGCTATCCTGCGAAGCATGGGGAACATGTACACAATGTGTGCAAACATTAAAATTTGATGTTTGAAAATTGAGTGAGAATATATATAACTTCATGTAAAAAACAAAATGTAAGAAAAAATCATGCAATACCTCATGAGATTCCCTCTCCATTTTTTGCTCGTCCACTAAAACTTCCCCCACAGGAACATCTCCAGCAGTAAACTGTACAATATATATATATATTTCAAATGAAAATTGATATATAAACTTATTTTAATAATATTAAAAAAATTTAGACAACTTGTTCAAATGGTTGAAATGGTGTGGATGTTCCTATCTCCATCGCTAGAGTCTGTGGAGAAAAGAAATCCTCTATAGAAACCTAAAATTCAAAAAATTTAAAAGTATAAAATAACTCAAGATCAAGATCTCAATTTATAATAAAACTTTTAAACTTCAATTTATAAATTATAACTTAAAAACATATATATTTAAGTGAAAAATTGAATACTTCTTCTGGTGGATTTGGCACATCTCCTAAGAGAGGCTCCAAAAGAAAATCTCCAAAAACCTAAAATGCAAAAAATTTAAAATAACTCAAAATCTATAGATCTCAATTGATAATAAAAATTTTAAGCTTGAATTTATAAATTATAAATTTAAAACATATATATATATTTAAGTGAAAAATTGAATACTTGTGCTGTCAGATTTAGCACATCTCCTAAGAGTGGCTCAAAAAGAAAATCTCCAAAAATCTAAAATTCAAAATATTTATAACAACTCAAGATATAGATATATCTCATTTTTTAATGGAACTTTTTGAGGTGGAATATATAAATTAAAAACATAAATTTTAAAAGTGAAAAATTGTCCATACTTGTTGTTGTGGATTTGGCACATCTCCTAAGGAAGTAGAAGGTACATCTCCCAAGGAAGAAGAAGGTACCACCATCCCAAAAACATCAGACATAATCAGAATATGTTAAAACATTTTATTTTATATATGTATATGTACATGTGTGCACAATTATTTATTTTAAAAATATCACTTAAAAAACACTAACATTTGCCAACATATCTTGATGGTGAGACCAATCTTGATTGTTTGCACTAGAAGCTCCGAACGTGATATTAAAATTTTCTTCATTCATCAAGCGTGACAACTGAAAATGGTGTCAACATATAATGATACATTTTTGTTAGATTAATGTATACAAATAAATGTATGTATATATGTATTTATTACAAATTGTACATGTGTTAAAATGATTGAACCCTAACCATTAACACATACTGTTCCCATGCCCTCTTCCTCATGAACAATTAGGTCCTGCCAACCATTGCGACAATTATTTGCATATGTTTTGAGATCTTCAACACTCATGTTGTCAATCTCTTCATCTGTATAATACACAAAATTAGCGTGTGCATTCTCACGTGCTCTTTGTCGATTCATACAAACATCGACTCCACTAATTTATTACACAACATTTTGTCACTATCCCTACAATCCCCATCTAGCCCATTGGAGGGTCATTTCCATGATCAATAAGCAGTTTCATGCCTTGCAAATATCATCATTGTATCCCTTTACATGAGAGTAATATTCCTTCTGTTGATAATTCCGTGAGTGGAGACTCAAAAACCCTTGTTTTTGCCTTAGCGCGGGTAGTCAATTATGCCCTCGCGTCGAAGAGGAAGATTAACACTGGGCCCTGCACCAGCTAGTGCTCTATCCCAGTTTTCCACCCACACCAGCTGGCACTCTGTCCCAATTTTCCACTCGCGCCAAGCTGTTTATGGAATTTTTTTTAAAAATAGAGGCGGAGATTCCACTCCAACCACCTTCAGGATGAGTCATTGGGAGTGGTTGAACTGAAAAACCATAGAACCCCTCCTCTAGTTTATGGCTTCCGCCTCTTATGGGAACTCTCTAAAGGATAGGCCTCCCTCCCACCTTTCTAGGGATCCTAACCTCCTCCTTTTCCTCTATAAAAAGAAGTTATCTCTCTTTGCACAAATTAGCTGAACAACTGAAGAGATGAACTTGGAGAATTAAACATACTATAGAAAAATAATGGAGAGATAGAATAATAAGGAATTACATTGAGAGATCTTGAGTCCATGTATTTTGAGAGAGCTTGAGTCCATGCCTCTATCCCATCTGAATTCCCTGACGAGTATCTAAGATGCGCTCCGAATGAACCCCGTTGGAGGAGACTGCGACGTCAAAGCATTAGTTGTAACTCTTCCTTATATCAATACATACACGTGACTATTGTTTGGTTCCAATTTTTTATTATGTTAGATGTTTAATGTAATATGCTTAGCCCTCTTTGAATGGATAGTAGTTATGAGTGAAATTATTGTGTTGTATGATGTTCTTGTTTTTGTTCTATGTGCAGGTATCCGAGCATGACTGCAAAAGGATCGTGACTTGTCGAGACAAGAGCGAGAGGCCACCACCACTACAACAACGACGATAGTGTTGGACTCCAAGTAGGTCGATCTACCATGTCCTATTTTCATTCAATAATTAGGAATCAACACTCTATCATGTCTCTTTGTTTCTAGACCCACTCTAGGGCTAGAGGGATCATTTCTATCCATAGGGAGGATTTACCTACATAAAAAATTGGCGACTGTACTGGGGATCAGTGCAAGTTTTTCATTTTATCTTATTGGGTTGGTTTCAATCATTGATTTTCTTATCTTCCTTTCCAAATTTTCTTGCTTAAGTTTACATCCTCTGTTCAGATCTAGAGTGTCAAGATTGATCTCTACTCATTAGATTTTGGTTTTTCCTCTTTTTCCCATAGTTATCTAGCTTGGCACATTTTTCCTCTTAACAATCACGTAGGTTGCTCTTTTTCTAGTCACGCCAACCCCTGTATGGCACAGATTATAGCCTTATAGTGGCAATGACACTTGTAGGATTTGGTTTGACCTCCTTGATGAATCTTTTCGTTAATTGTGCTTACTTCTAGGTTGTTTTTTATGTGTAATTATTCCTTTGGGATTGTTTTGACTATCGTCAACTGGCTTTTATCACTCATTTTTCCATCTTCTTATCAGTGTGAATTGAAGCCTTAGGGTTTCTAAGGGTTTGGTACACTGAGCTTTCTGTTTGGGAACTAAGTCGTTTTGATTGCAGTCTCAATTTTGGATCGATTGCACTTAGTTTTCTTCATATTTTTTGAGTGATTTCTCTGGTTGTAGAGTAATTTCATTTCTTGATTGATTATTCTCCTTATTGCTCCAAGCATAGATTACATTGCTTGTTTTGAGTCATTTTGAAAACTTTCTCTTGGTTTGAAAGATTGCGGCATTAGTTTGAGTGCTTTCTTGTGTTTGTTTTGCATTTTATTGAGTCATTCAATTTCGATTCTAACACAACACTTAAGCTAGTGTTTTTTTATTTTTTTATGTAATTAGTACATGTATTCTTATTTCATTAAATATATATATATATATATATATATATATATATATATATATATATATATATATATATATATATATATATATATATTGCATTCTTTCTTTACACCGAAAGTGAAATTTTCTTTTGCATAACTAGTGATTGCTTGTTTAGGAAAGAGTTTCATTTTGATTTTGATTTTGTTAGATGCATTAGTGGATTTCTTTGCATACTTTCATTTTTTCTTTTTTTTGAAAGATCTCCGTCCTTCTCGTAACTAGCATTCATTGAATCGTAAATGATGTTCATTTTCATATAGCTTGCATTTAGGAAATTTGAGATCTCAATTCGATAGGGCCTTAAACTTGAAACATAATCCAAGATTAACTTTAAAATTAATTTAATTAACGTAGGGAAGCATTGAAACCTAATGAAACATTTTTAGTGGTCTAGGCTAGAGACGTGTTCCAACATCTTCAAACCTAGTAGCTATCGTTTGCCATCTGGCTTTAGACAATGCTAATACAGACTTGTGCTCCCCATACTGTCGAGTATATCAAGGGAGAACCCTCTATTTTGCAACCCTTTTATCCATAGGAAGCCTATTCTTCCACCTTGTAACCATGATACACCGAACACAACATTCAGGGAGACTACTTGCATGTACGTCAAGTCCTTGGTCATTTATGTTTCATTTGATCACCAAGGTGTATATGGCAGTTCACGTAAACCTGGTATACCCTCTTGCTTAGCATTCCAGAGTAGTCATTTTGATCTTTTCATGACTCTTTAAAAAATAGAAGAGATCGTCGAGCACTTTTCATTTCATGCTCGTTTAAAATTGAAAGTGACTAAAGTCATATTTTTCTTGTTTCTTGACTCTTTAAAAATGAAACAACAAAATATGGTTTCAGTGTCATAAAATTAATCACCTACAATCACATGCCTGTTAAAGTTTTATTACTTGGCCTGTTGCTTTTCCTTGGTTTTGATCTTGGAGTCTTCAATTGGTTCTCTTTTTCCCTTTCTATTTTGATATATAGTCACGGTGGTAGACCCACCAGTTTTTTCATCCTCACTGCCTCCTAGTGGTAGTTCTTTCTCGGACGTTTCTTTTGAAACCCCTCAATCCACTAGGTCTATTGAGTTTTCACAGTCTATTCTCCCATATCTCCTGTCTCTTGCTACTCAATCTCCTCCTGAAGAGACAGTTGAATTCAATTGGCCTCCTTTTGCTACTTGGTCTGGTTTTGGGGAGGAAGGATATTTTCCTCCTCTTACGTAGGGCTCACCATTTTTTGCTGTTGTTGTGCTTCCTAGTCCCCGTATTCTTTTCGAAGACCTTATGGTGAAATTAGACATGGATTCATCTAGTCCTGTTGGTATTGAAGGAATGCATATTTCTATAGGAGAATATCAAATTTTTCTAGAAGATGTCCCTCATGTTTCAACTCAGTTATCTCCACCATCAGTGTCACTTCTGCTTGGATATAGGTCCTTGAGTCAGATTATGTCTGGTGTTGCCCCCATAGCACAATCTAGTACAGTACCTCCTCCTCAGAGTTTGATCCACCTTTCGTTAGGACTATCACCTTCGAAACCTAGTTCATCGGTTGCTGTTACGTTTGTTTTAGTCCAACCGATGGTCTGTGTGGCTTCATCCACACCGGTTGTTACCCATCAGTTGTGAGTATCTGTTGGCTATTTAGCAGCAGAGTTCTCAGATTTTTCAACCTCTTCCATCTATTGGTAATCTTCGATTACATCACTATGATGTTGTTGGTCATCCCGTAGATGTGTATCCACACCATTATGATGAGTATGATAATCTGCTCTATTTGCCTACTATTGATCCTTATCAGACCGTTTCTCATCTTGGACCTGCCTTGCCTGTGCAGCCCTTTGGCTTGCAAGGACAACCCTATGTGGGACAACCTTTAATTCAGTAGGGCCCTCCCTCTGGTCCACAGAGACAACCATATGGTCCACAAGGCCAACCTTCATAAGGACAAACTTTGGTCCAACATGGACAACCCTCAGGCCTTTTTGGTCAACCTTTGAATCAACCAGGACTATATTTTCTCTTGGGGGGGAAATATACCCACCATAGGGATAACCTGTTGCACCACAACCGCAGTCACATGTTTAGCATGGCCAAAATGTTGTGCAACCAGGACAACCATACAGTCCTTCTTAGGGTCAACCTAGTTATCAGGGACAACCTGGTCCATCACAACCATCGAGGCAACCTTTCGCACAAGGCCAACCGAGTGGCCCTTATTAATTGGTTCAACCCGCTCAACAACCGATTTAGCCTGCTCCTCATCCAGTTCCATCATTTCAGTAGCTAGTTCTACCTATTTATAGTCAGCTAGGTTTACCCACTCAGCAGCCTGCTCGACCTGCTCAACTGTAAGGCGCTTACTACCCTAAAGGTTCATATCAACTAGTATATAGTGCGCCCCAGGTTCCTTACCCTCAAAATTAACATGTATATCATCAACCTCAAAGCCATGCTTACATTCCACAACAGATTCCATATGCTGCTCAACAAGGGCCTCAGTGGTCGAATCCAACTCAGTATCCTGGTCCTCAACACCAGTATCAGTTGAATTATCCTGCTTCTAATCCCTATGATTCGAATCCTCCAGGAAAGAATGCATGGGGATAGAATCTCGCTCGGACTGGGTGGAATGTACATGTAGGTCCTTATCAAAGACCTCCAATGACTTTCAACACTCAGTTACTGTTTCTTTCTATGTTGGAATTACCTAATGTGTCAAAGTTGACGAACGATCCCATTCTTCATAACCAGTAATTCCCTCCGGTTCCAACCAAGATTCCTGGTGATTGTCTTAAATTAGAGGGCAAGTCTGGTGAAGACCCCCAAGCACATGATATGACTTACCATTTGTGGTGTTCCTCTAACTCTTGGGTTGACTATTCTATTAGACTCTGTCTTTTCTAGCAAACTCTTACTGGTGCTGCTGCAAAGTGGTACATTGAGCTATCTCATGGCGTCTTCCAAGATTTCGATTCTTTAGCCATGGAATTCCTTATGTATTTCCAGTTACCAGTCCACTTGAGACCAGGACACACCTCCTCACGTCATTGAAACAGGATTGAGCTACTCATATCTCGAATCATATTCATGAGTGGCGACGTTGCTATCGCATGATCAAATTTGAAATTCTTGATCAGATTTTAACTCATTAGTTCACCACCTCCTTTGTCAATCAGTTTTCCAAAGACATAGCTATGGGGGCATTTGTAACCGAGGAACAAGCCATTGTTTATGCCTAGTACCTTGATCTTGTGTACTCTCAGTCTGGTGCATTATATGATATCTTGCCTGACACTCCCTGACCTGGAACTTCTAAACCTCCAGGGACTCCATCTGTCAATGGTATTATTAGTTATGTGTCTCATACTTCTCAGAAGTCTTCATCTTTAAACACTAGGAAGCCGAAATCCGCTTCTTCCAATAGTGTTGCTTCTCATTCTACTTCGAATTCTGGTAAACCTACAGAAGTTAATGTCTTTCAGACCAATCCTATGGATAATTATTCTAAAGGAAAAAATAAGGGTAAAGGTAAGGCCAAAGCTGATACCTCAAAACATGATTCTCAGAAACCTCGTGCTGGCAATGGTTCTTAATGCAAACCGGAGTACCCTTGTTTGATTTGTGACAATGAGCACTTCACCAAAGACTGTCCTAGATGATTCGAAGTGAGCCTCTTGCTCAAAGGCACCCAGGAAACTTCGGCCATTATTAAAAAACCTTTCTCATCTTAGCAGACTTAGATGGTAGAGAAACCTGAGTCCTGTACCCCATTTGGCTCTTAGGTGTTCATGATGAACGGTTCTGCATTCATTTCTATTGCTACTCGGTCGAAAAATTATAATAGATCTCGTTAGGCCATAGGGAAGGAGACCACTGATGGTCCTCCTCCTCTGCCTATTACTGTCCCTCTTGAAATTGAAAGGCCCAATGATGAATCTATTGTGTGCCCTCCTTCCAAAGGTGTACTCCGCAAGTCTTCTTATAATCCCAATGCTTGTGCTGATAACAATTACAATATTGTTGAGGATTTGGCTTAGGTTCCATCCATGATGTCCACGTTAGAAGTATTTTAGAGTTGTCCATCACAGTGAAGAGATTTGTTATTTGCAATTGGTGGGATTGATCTTGCCGTTACTAGCCTTCTTGCTTTTGATATAGATAATTTTGTTCCACGACTTCCGCATCAGATTGTGCTCATTATTCAAGTCATTATCAATGGTCTCGACGTCCGTCGAGCAGTTGTGGATGAATATGCATCAACCTGCATCATGTCATCTTCGTGTTGGAAAGCTATTGCTTCTCCAGCCCTAAATTCATCACCAAATTCCCTAGAAGCGTTTGATGGAAGAGAATCAAAACCTTTAGGTGTTCTCGCTAGTTTACTGATTACTTTGAAAGGGAAGACAATCAATGTGGAGGTCGAAGTCGTTGATGCTAAACTCAATTATAATCTTCTCCTCAGTCGCAGTTGGACTTACGCTATGTTATGTGTTCCATCCACTCTCTTTCATGTTTTGAAATTTCCACATGAAGGAAAGATTGTTACTGTTGATCAATTATCTTTCTTCACCTCTTATTCTGAGAACAATGTTCCATATGTGGATCAGATTCCTACTCCCTGCGAGAGCGTAGGGCCAGGTATTTTTAAAGATCTTGTCCTCATGGGTATTTTTCCACTTCCTCCACCGAATACTGTTTAGATTCATATGATCTCTCGGTCAGATGACCCATGGATTATTCCTTCCCCTAAATAGATTTATTCCTTTGGAGATTCGATGCCTTTGAGTCCGATTGAAATTGATTATTTTGAACTCATCGTTACTTCGTGACTTTTGTCTTCTGAATTTTCTCCATTGAGAATGTCTCTTCAAATTTATTCTCAATCCCCTTGTCTTGGTGATTCAGATTCACTTGATCCTTTGAAAGAAGTGTTTCCCTCCGATGAAGCCATCATTGAAACCATGTCTCTTGAGGATCTGCCATGGGATGATGGTCATCATCGTTCCTCATTTATGCCTGGCCTCTGGGCCATGTCTATTTGTCTCGAGCGTTTTGCATCTCAGGTTCCTTCTCCTCCGCTTCAATTGCCTGTATTGACACATGACATCTTTACATAAGCTAACTTAAGTAATATTACAAAAACGATGCCCATTGACATTTTTGTTAAACCGGGAATTGTCGAGAATATCCATATCACGGTCACTTGTTCTTCCGATGAAGTACAAGTTTATACTAGCTTTTTTTGTGAGTTCTGTGATGTCTTTGCATGGTCCTACGAAGAAGTGCCTGGCATTGATCCTATTATAGTGGTGCATGAAATACCTACTTACCCTAGCTTGAAACTTGTTCGCCCATCCGGTGCACCCTACGAAAGCTGTCGCCATTAAAGGTGAAGTTGGAAAACTTCTTAGAGCTAGTTTTATTTATCTGATTCCTTTGATAGAATGGGTCTCTAATATTTTTCCTATAGAATCTTAGGGTTTATCATGTCCAAATATGGAATTCGCCTTGATCCACTCAAGGTGGAGGCTATCATCAATCTCTTCTCTCGCTCCTTATTACATCAGTTGCAGAGTTTGCAAGGTAGGGCTAATTTTCTACATTGTTTTATACCTAACTATGTAGAAGTGGCTAGAGGATACACATGATTATTAAAGCAGGGAATCCTATTATGTTGGGATGAGATTTATCAAAATTATTTTGAGTCCTTGAAGATGTTTCTTGTTAACACTCCTCTGTTGCGTCCTCCTAACTATGATCGTGATTTTTCCCGTTATTTAGCCGCCGCTTTCGGCACGATTGCCATGGTTCTGGTACAAGATGATGATGATGGTAATGAGCATGTTATCTATTACTTGTCTCGTAACATTCTCAATACTGAGATGCGCTATGCACATGTCGAGAAGTTAGCATTAGCTGTGATTCAAGGAGTTCAGCATTTTTGTCGTTATATTCTTTTGCATACGGTGACTGTGATTTTTAAATGCAACCCCATGGCCTATATATTGTCTCGAAAATTTCCTGGGGGAAAATAATCGAAGTGGATTGTCATCCTCCAATAGTTTTATTTGGAATTTACTACTACCAATTCGAAGAAATCACTAGTATTTGCTGATTTGATTTGTTCCCTCCCTTCATACTCTCCTCTGTCTTGTTCTGAGGAACACATCCTCTACGATACGCTTTTCTTGATTAGCACCATCAATCTATGGTTCGGTGATATCATCATTTATCTCCAGACTTCTACTTTCAGATATGAGTTGACGAACGATGATGAATGATGCCTATCGATGCATCCGTCATCAGTCGCAACCTTATCGTATAGTCTGGGATACCCTTTATCGTGTCGAAGTGGATTCCATTCTCCGTCGATGTTTGACCCTCAATGAAGTTGAGAAATTCCTAAATTATTGTCACAGTAGCACCTACGACAGTCACATATTTGGTTATTCCATTGCACAAAATATTCTTCGTGCTAGTTATTTCTGGCCTTCTATTTTCAAAGATTGCATTGTCACGGTTCGTGAATGTCATGACTTCCAGATTTATCAACACAATATGCGTGCGCTGCGTGTACCTCTTCATCTTGTCATTACCGTTGGTCCCTTTGTGAAGTGGGGCATGGATTTTATGATGTGTAACCCTCACTCGGCCAGGGGGCATTCTTATATTATCATAGTCGTGGAATACTTCACCAAATGGTCTGAAGAAATTCCTACACTTGCCGTTGATGGTAAGACAACTTCTCAATTCATATTTAATCACATCATTGTTAGGTTTGATGTCCCTCATGCCATCGTTACCGATCTTGGTTCCAATTTTCAGCATTACATGGTGGCCGAGTTGACTTCCAAGTTGGGTCTATGTCATGGTAGCTCACAGTCGTACTATCCTCAGGCCAATGGCAAGGTTGAAGTCATGAAAAAATTTCTTGTTACCATGCTTCAACGTATGATTGGGATCCATAAATCCAATTGGCATCTCATGTTATTTTCAGCTCTTTGGGTGTACCAAACCTCAGTTAAGAGTGTAACCGGATTCACCCCTTTTCAGTTGGTTTATGGTTTGGAAGCTACTCTTTTGATTGAATGTGAAATACCTTTGCTCAAGTTGGCTGTTGAATTACTACCGATCACTTCACCAGAAGAAGAGCGTCTCCTTTAACTAGAAAGGTTGGATTAAACCCACTGATTTGCTGCTCTAGTTGTTGAAGCACAAGAAAAGCTAGTCAAAGCTCATTTTGACCAATCAGTTTCCCCTCATTCTTTCGTTGAAGGAGATATCGTCCTCCTGTATGACCAAGCTCACGATAAGCTGGGGACAGGTAAATTTCAACCCATGTGGCATGGGACTTACATTTTTAAACATGTATTGTAGTATGGATCCTATGAGCTCATTGACTACGAAGGCCATCCTTTAGAACAACCCAAAAATGGGTTGTATCTCAAAAAATATTATTCGTGAGTCATTAATGCATGATTTGTGTACATATGTGTTTTTTTCATTTTTGTACATGTTTTTATTTGGTGCGCTTTACGAGAATTTTCCTCCTTATTTGGGTCTTTATTATTTGTGTAGATGTCTATTACCCCTTATGTCAGTTTCGCGAATGGTGCTTTCTGGAGTACCAGGAATATGTCTTCCACAACCTAGGTAATCTAAGATCCTGCTGGTGAGTTGATAGAACTACAAGGTATTTGTCTAGGATGAACTACAAACAATGTCATTGAATATAGTGCTGTCCTTGAACTATTAACCAAGGAAATCAATCTCGGCATATGCGCATAGCTTGTAAATCTAGATTCACAGCTTGTTCTTCTGCAACTCAAGGGATATTATTCGGTTAGAAAGAAATACATTTTGAGATTGTATTTACGTATTCATTTGTTGGAAAGACATTTTCATTTTATCACATCTCAACATATTCCTGGAGGAATGAATGCATTAACCGATACAGTGGCTAACATTGTATTATATAGACATTTGTGTAATTTGTAAAATCATCATCATGTAAAAAGATCCATGTAGGAAAATAGATTTATATATATATATATATATATATATATATATATCATGTGTTTCCATCAGTGTGTATCATACATTCAAAAAATATGTGTGTTTCTGTTACATATTGAGACACCATGTCTCTCAAAATATGTTGATACAAATCCTAGGTATCTAATTAGCGTGATTCTCATGGTAGCATGTCACTGCCTGTATGATCTTCCTTAGCAAGCGATGAATACAGCTTGGCACCCCGACGGTATGTCTCTGATAGGCACGAGGAACATCGTTAAATCGTGCATAATCTGGGACTCCACATGTCATCCCCTCTAGATTGTGCATGAGCTCCTCTTCCTCACCTCCCTTTCCATGAGGGTCAAAATCATGAGGAATTCACCTCGCTATTAGAGACATGCCCGCGGGTCTCTCTGGGATGACATCTGCAAATTCATGAATTTAATTTCAGAACATACATAGTTAAAAAAAATCATAACACTCATGAAAATTAAAAATCATTCTTACTCAAATATTCATCCCAATCCTCTCCCTCCGGGAGTGAGAGGTCCGAATCACCAGTAAAATCTGTACCAGAGTAGGACCAGTCCTCCATGATGATCAACTGTCGGTGGAGCCAATCAAAGAACTTCGATCTCCAAGACATCTGTTGACTGCCCCCTGCCCTTGGCATCAAAGCCGCCCATCGGGCCATCCTTGGTTCTCTCGTTGGTGGTGTTGGGACTATGACCTCTTGACGCTGAAAAATTGTTAGCCTTTCTAGGAAAAATGATAGCAGGATAGACCCATAACCAAATTTCTTCAATTTTCCCTTCTTGCATTTTGTTAGCTAGCATTTCATGTTTATTGTCATGGCCTCTGCCCATTTATATATATTCGGTGTCAAGTATTCTACAGCGAGAAGCAAGTGTGTTTTTGTTTCTTTGTGTGGTGCTTGCGATCTCACAGCTCATGTGATGGTATGTAGCACTACTTTTACTGCTAAGTCTGGGATAGTTTAGATATAAACTTTCCCACTTCCTATTCCCTTCGATTCCCCTCGACATACCTTGTCCATTACCATGGACATATTGTCTATGCAAGGCTGGGTACTGGTTAGTATCAGTGTTGCTCTCTTCCACGACAATCCTGTGATAAAGTAGATGTCAAAAAAATCAATATCAAGTTCCTGATCTCGAAGGGTGAACTTTCCTGATCCTCATCCCATATGCTAATCAAATATTATAGCAGCTCTAGTTGAGCACGGAGACATGGTGTCAATAAGAACTTCTTCAGTCCATAGCCTTTGAGAACTTCCATGCATCTCTCATTCCCCGTGGCAAGATCGTCCTCTTCGTTGTGTTCCCATTCTTTCCATTCGATCACCATTTTTCCCCTTTATACCTACAAACACATCCATATGAAAAATATTAGCCATTTTTGAAGCTTGGATTTGTGAATAATTGGGGTATTTGAATTTCATTTTTCACAAAAAATGATTTGCACCATTGGCGTACCCTAGTGTAGAAAATTGGGCGGTTGGCGTGACTACGTGCCCGAAACCTATGCCAACCGTTGTGCCCTAATATTCACATTTCCTCCCCCAGAATCCAAAATTGGAAGTTGCAGGTAGTAAGAAATGACTTAAAATGAAGGAAGAGATCTTGACTCTTACTTGGAACTGACGGAATCGAGATTGGTCTGCTGGATTGTCCGTTATCATCCCCACAAAATCACACTCTAAAATGGGTAACTATTACTCCACAAGAGGTAAAACGTCAAAAGTAATTATTTTTACCATTTTTTGCATTTTATAACTTTTACAACCCTAATTAGGTTTTAATACATGTTTTTCAATTATTTTATTATATTATCTTCAAGAAATGGGTTTTACATGTGTCTCTTGTGCAGCAACAGGTTTTCAGGACATAGTGATGGAGTAACGAGTTAAATTTTATACTTTTTCGGACTCGGTAAAAACACAAAAAATTCACTACTGGAGTAATCTTTCAGCTCTTTTCTAACTCTCTAAAATTGAAAATATTGCTGAGATTCTTGTCATTTCAAACTCTTTAAATGGCTACGAAGCGATATCTACCCAGTATATCTTTACAACTTTTTCGGGCTAGGATAGATTATTTACGAAAAAGGAATACATTAGCCTATCGCAACTAAGAGGTTCTTTCAGATATTGTTTTCTACCTTTTCTTGTCTGAGAGACTATTTATGAAAAGGACCACGATGGATTTTTCTTTTCTACCTTCTTTTCAAACTCTCTAAACATGAAAATATGGCGAGTTCTCCCTTTTTCAAACTCGTTAAACCCCGATGACATTGGATTTTTTCGCCATGACGTTGCTCAAGTTCCTCCTTCCCAGTGATCGTAAAATGTACTAGGATGGATTTGTCCGAAGGAAAAACTTGTAGCACAAGCATATGCTATCCCCTTCAAGCTTGTTCTGAAAAATAATTGGGGTAATCGCCAGAAATGGTGGGGGAAAATGGAACCAAGTTTTAGTTATGTTGGCAGTATGTCGCTCTTGAACATGGCACTTGTCTCCATTCATGTCGGGTTGGGAACATCTCATTTCATCATTTTTGCCTCCATGGGTTTGGGTAATCTCTTTTTACCTCTCATCTACTCTTTGCCACGTCATCACGACCTCAGATCCTTTGATGTCAAATACTGCCAAATCCAATTTCGTGCTGCTGATATGTTCAAGAGAAGTTTTCCTCTACAGTTTTCAACCTCCCTCTGATTCTCTGTTGGTCATATTTCATCATCATGTTCCTCTATCTCGTATCAATGATGTGGGAAAAATTATGGCCCACCTTCGATCATGTCACTTCCTGTCGACTTCATCTCATTATCTAGGAATTTGATCTAGAGACTCCCTTCTGCTACCTTGGAGCCTCCATGCCTCAATGGCACATTCTTCGCATTAGACACAAGGTCCACATCATTGGCCTTCGATCGAGTGTTTCTATAGATGTTCGACGCAAGATCACTGTTGACATTCCATGGATTGTATCGGTTGTACCTAGAGATCTATTTTCATTATTGGTGGTTTCTCTCATGCCTATTAACAACTTTCATCATTGGCTAGTAATTAGGTGATTTTATTGCATGTTCGACTTCAGCTCATATATTTCCATGCTTGAATTTTTACTTGTTCGGGTTGAGATGGAGCACAAGACCCTGGATTTTGTCTGATAAAATCCATGTTGAGAATTTTGGTGGATTATCATGACCTATTACATGCCTCTTTTGGTTGGATGGTTGCAACCATACCTGAGTCCTTTGTTGATCCTTACTACTGGATGGCTGCGTCCATACCTCGGATCCTAGTTTTTATATACTCTATTATGGATGGTTGTTCCCATACCACATTTTCATGTATCAGAGATAACAATTGTATTCATAATTGCAAGTTTACCGACAGCGGTGTTTGGTTTGAACGCGTTCTCATAAAGCATTTCGCCCCTCTCTCTCCCTCAGACCTCATACTTTAGGGGGCATCTGTTACACAAAATTTTTTCACTATCCCTACAATCCCCATATTTCCCATTGGAGGGTCTTTTCCATGATCAATAAGCAGTGTCATGCCTTGCAAAGACTGTCATTATATCCCTTTACATGAGAGTAATATTCCTTCTATTGACAATTCCCTGAGCAGAGACTCAAAAACCCTTGTTTTCACCTTGGTGTGGGTAGTTAGCTATGCCCTCACACTGAAGAGGCATATTAACACTGGGCCCCATGCCAGTTGGCACTCTGTCCTAGTTTTCCACCCGCGCCAAGCTGTTTATGGAATGTTTCTTAAAAATAGAGGTGAAGATTCCACTTCAACCACCTCGAGGATGAGTCATTATGAGTGGTTGAACTGAAAAACCACGAACTCCCTCCTTTAGTTTATGGTTTCCACCTATTGTGGGAACTCCCTAAAGGGTAGGCCTCCCTCCCACCTTTGTAGGGATCCTAACCTCCTCCTTTTCCTCTATAAAAATAAGTTATTTCTCTTTTCACAAACTAGTTGAACATCTGAAGAGCTGAACTTGGAGAATTAAACATACTATAGAAGAATACTGGAGAGATAGAATAAGAAGGAATTACATTGAGATAGCTTGAGTCCATTCCTTTTGAGAGAGCTTGAGTCCATGCCTTTGTCCCGTCTGAATTCCCTAATGAGCATCTGAGACGCACTCCGACTGAACCACGTTGGAGGAGACTACGATGTCAAAGCATTGGTTGTAACTCTTCCTTCTATCAATACATACACGTGACTATTGTTTGGTTCCCATTTTGTATTATGTTATATTTTTAATGCGATATGCGTATCCCTCTTTGAATGGCTAGTAGTTATGAGTGAAATTATTATGTTGTATATTGTTCTTGTTTTTGTTCTATGTGCAGGTATCCGAGCATGACTGCGAAAGGATCGTGACTTGATGAGACAGGAGCAAGAGGCCACCACCACTAGAACAATGATGATAGCATTGGAATCCAGGTAGGTCGATCTACTATTTCCTCTTTTCATTTAATAATTAGGGATCAACACTCTAGCATGTCTCTTTGTTTCTACACCCACTGTAGGGCTAGAGGGATCGTCTTTGTCTGCAAAGAGGATTTACCTACATAACAGCAATCCAATTTGAACATTGTTGATGATGGCATTGCTTGCTTCTCGACTAATTTGAGAAGTGGCTTCCATCTCTGACCGCAAAATTTCAACACGAAAAGGTCGACTAACCAATGGTGGCTAAGGGTGAGGCAACTCAAAATCATGCCTAGCGCCCCTATGGTCACACAATCGACCTTTCCCAGGACCAAAAAATTCAGAGGGAAGGTCATTGTAATTGGGTTTCATTTGCAAAAATAATTCTGCATAAAATAAGTTTGCAAAATAAGGAGGAACCTCATCATTCCATGGGAGTCTTCCATAGGCTGTAAGATGTCTATCATATCAGGGTGCTGAAAATATTGCACCTTCAACATCTTTATTTTCGGAGCTTCTTCGAAATTAAACATAGACTTGGCCATTGATGTTGTAACTCTTTCTTTAAGAACCTCCCATTTATTGAGACCCATCACTGTTTCCTTTCTTTTTCTCATGACTTCTACAAAAGTATTAGTGGTTGGCCCAAGCTTTTGATACATATCTACTAGTTTTCCTAAAGAGTGTGTAACTATTTCCAAGCTTTGTCAACTCTTAGCAGGTAGAGTCAAAGCCATGAGATCTCTTTACAATTTTGCATGAAGATGTTGACACCTTTCTAAGATGCATTGCTACATGTTTCTTTCCCAAGGTATATCAGAAATGTTAGCCAGATAAGTGGTGGTGGGTGGACAACCTTCTTCTTGAATGACGCGTTCTGCCCTATGTCTTTTTTGACCAACATTTGGAACATTTTAAGCCTCTACATCAATATATAAATTTTTTTGTATTAGAAAAACACATGTAAAAAAATTTGTACAAATTGAATGAAAAAAATATTCAAATTGATGGCCACCTCAATGTGGTTGGCTAGCATCTTGCCCACCCTGAGACTTTTGAGAACTGGAACGACCATGTTGACAACCAACACAACCATCGGTTGATTGGCATCTGGGGGAATAAATATCGCCACCGTAACGCAACCTGATAGCATTTATTGATGGCCCTTTAAGGGGATTTGAACCACCACCAACCTCTCTAGACGAGAGAGAAGCTTCATTAGAAAATATGAATTTATAATCAATTCAAAAATACATTCATACATATAGATACATGTAGATATTCATTGATTAAATTGCGTGAACCATACCACGAATAGGTGAATTATGGGTATGCTTCATTGATGGAGTAGAGACCCTTCTCCTCTTAGGTCCTAAAAAATAAAAGAAGAAACTTATTAACAACTAATTTAACTCACAAAGTTGATTAAAAATCAATTCGATATGTACACACATGTGTATATATGTATGGAGATTTAAGATTATATTCAAATACCATGAACATCCCTCGACCCTTGATCCTCCTCTCTCGTAGAGATATGGGATTTTGTTGATCTTCGTTGTTCATCATCCATGATATATACATCTACGGTGGACATTTAAAATTATTTTTTTAAATTACTATTTAAAATAAATTCAAAATAAATTTCAGAAAATTAATGTAAATTAGTGTACACAAATTATGTAAAACACAACTTTCAAAGAAATAATTGATGTGTGAAACTTAATTTAAGAAAAAAAATTATAAAAATGTCAAGTTCACCAAATTGTGCTTTACATGGTGCGAGCACATTTGGTATAAAAATGAAAAAAACACATGGTCATTAAAAAAGAAGCATGAAACTCCATTTAAACAAAAAATTGTTGAAGTCCTCGCATTTTAACTTTATAAAAATGTGAAATTCACCACTTGTTGCAAATGTGAAGTTCACCAAGTTGCGCTTTACATGGTGTGGTGGGAGCACACTTGGTATATAATTGAAAAAAACACATGGTCATCAAAAAAGACGCATTTTAAGTACAAAACACACACACATCCAAGATATGTTACAATATCCATCAATAAATTTTGAAGGAGGGCGTCTCAATACTAATTCATCTTTGAGAGATGAATCTTGAATTTTTGAATAAGAGCATCTCAAAACTAATTCATCTTTGAGAGATGAATCTTGAATTTTTGAAGAAGAGAATCTCAAAACTAATTCATCTTTGAGAGATGAATCTTGCATTGGCATTGCCCCATATAATTCTAATTCATCTATTAATTCATCTTTGATAGATGAATCCTAAATTGGCATTGCTCCACGCAGTAGATGAACAAACATCTTATTCACATTTGTACAATGTCTTATACTAAAAAATTGAAATTGGATAAACAATATTGTTTTCTATTCCATGCAATTCTTTTAGCCTCTCCTTCTTAACTTGGTACACGCCATTCATCTAGTTGAACAAAGTTGAGAATTGGTGAAAACTACAATTCCATTTGATCCAACTCCATAGTTGTTACTCAGAATTGGTGAATATGCCTCGTTGTTTATTTTTCTTCCTGGTATATTCATTTTCCTTTGCATGACTTTGCTAGTCACATTATTGGAAAGTACATATGTAATCACTGCTTTCCCTAGATTGGGATAGCAAGAAACATCTATGCATAATTTCGATTTTTCAACCATATTTAGTGGTTTTTTTATCCCTGAAAAAAAAAATCAATAAAAATATATATTAAATTGAAATTTATTGCAAATGCATGGGAGAAATGACACATGTGCATGAGATAAATGACATGTGCATGGTTTATCTTAAATTTTGACTTAAATTTTATGGTAGAATTCACATCTATAAATGAGATGTGTTAAATATTGCATTGCCTAGAGTTTAAGGGAGATTTATGACACATATACATGGTTCATGCATGGTTTGCATGAAATTTTGCGTTAAAATTTACGGCATAAATCACATCTAGTTCAATAGCATGCCTTAAGAAAGATGATATCGAGAGTTTAGAAATTGTTGAAGTTAAGAATCAACAAACAAATTAAAATCCTATGGAAGTTCAACCACTTTAGGTTCCGTTTTTAGGCCTTAAATTTTTCCTTGAATTAATGGGGGAAAGCCTTGAGTTTGGTGATACTATCCTATGAGAGTTCAACCACTTTAGATTCAGTGTTTAGGCCTTAGATTTTTCCTTGAATTAATGGGAGGAAGCCTTTATTTTGTGGGAGAAATTACATTTACATGGTTTGCAAAATTATTTTATGCACTTACTAAAACAACGTTTAGTTTTAGGCTTTAATGTTTTTCTTGAATTAATGGGGGAAAGCCTCGAGTTTGGGGGATACTATCCTATGATATTTTAGCCACTTTAGGTTCAATTTTTAGGCCTTAAAGTTTTCCTTGAATTAATGGGAGGAAGCCTTTAGTTTGTGGGAGAAATGACATTTACATGGTTTGCAAAATTATTTTATGCCCTTACTAAAACAACTAGTTATGTCAAAAGGCACACCTTTATGAGTTTGTGGGAGAAATGAAATAGAAATGACACATGCCTTAAATTTTTCCTAAAATTTTATGGGATAAGGGAGAAATGAAACATGTACAAGGTTTTCCTTAGAGTGTTAGAGGTTTATGGATATTAAAATGAAGAACTTCTATTTAGATATGTTACAGAGATTGACTATAGGGCATTTACTAGATATGTCACCTTGGAGAAAAGATGAGATCCGAAGGCTACCCAGCCCTTTACAAAATCTTCCTTTAGAACATGTAGAAGTTAACACTCAACAAACAGGCTAAAATCCAATGGAAGTTCAAAATCCTATGAGAGTTCAACCACTTTAGGTTCAATTTTTAGGCCTTAAAGTTTGCCTTGAATTAATGAGACAAAGCCTTTAGTTTGCGGGAGGAATGACATTTACATGGTTTGCAAAATTATTTTATGCACTTATAAAAAACATGCTTTAAAGTTAATGGGAGAAAGCCAACATGACATGTATGCTTTAAAAACTTTGCTTATGAATTTATGGGAGAAATGACACATGTACACAATTTCGCTTAAAGTGGTTGTGGTTTATGGATATTAAAATGAAGAACTTCTATTTATATCTATTCCAAAGATTGACTATAAGGGCATCTACTAGATATGTCACTTTTCACAAAAGATGAGATCCAAAGGATACCTGGCCCTTTACAAAATCTGCCTATAGAACTTGTAGAAGTTAACACTAACTATCCTAATTATACCCTATAAAGTGTGTAGAGGATCCGTGGAGTCACTCACACTACTTAACGTAGACATAAGGGTGTATAAGAGTGTACTAAGTTCAAAAATATGGTCATATTATTGGATATATTTCCCAAGAGACCAAATGTACTCCTTAAGTATATGTGGGGTCTATATAACCATCCACAAAAACAAGTGATTCTTTCCAAGCTATGGATAATGTATGAGTCATGTGTATACGCACATTATCTAGAAACCATAGGCCAAAATAAATGGTACTTAAGTGGTTTGAAGAAAAAATAGCACAAAGAAGCTTTGAAGGAGGGGAATAAGAATTGGAAATAGGAGGATAAGAATAAAATAGCCACTACACATCCATGCAAGGGTAGTAGAAATAATTCTAACTATTGCAACATTGATGGTCACATTAAGGAGAATCATTGGATGTTTGGTATGTGTTATATTCTTTATGTGAATAGCCCCACGCACTATATATTTTTCTAAGCATAGAGGTGGGAATAAAATGGGAGGAAAAGACCCCCACTTTATGGTTTCATATAGATGAAAAATTCCCCACAAATAGGTGTTTAGGGATAGTGCCCCAAAAAAACATTTTTAGGAAACAATGAGCATAGTTTTGAGATAGATAAGTCCAAAATAGAATAGTTGTTGATGAACAAATATTAGGGGATCACTATGGATATATCTGATTCATTAAAATGAATTTTTCTAGAAGGATGGACTAAGTCAGAAAGAAGAAAAAATATCACAATTATATGTTAATGTACATGTGTTTTACATTGAATATTTTTCATTTTATTAAGAATCTATTTGAAACAATTAACTATATAAGGTTAAAACCTATGTTTTGTATCAAATTACTTTTGGTTTCAATGGGAAAATTTTACGGCTAATGTGTTTTTCTCGAAATGTGATAGACTCCATTAAAATGGGAGATATATCAAAATGATTCCTATGGTGTAATAAAATAGTTTCAAGTAGTGTAAAAATATAGATGCATAAATTCAATGAGCATAGTTTTGAGATATAAAAGTCCAAGATGGAATAGTTGTTTGTGAACAAACATCAGTGGATCACTATGGATATATCTACTTCACTAAAAGGGATTTTTCTAGAAGGATGTCCACTAAGTTGGAAAGAAGGGAAAATATCACAATTATATGTTAATGCATGTGTTTTACATTGAATATTTTTCCTTTTATTAAGAATCTATTTGAAACAATTAACTATACAAGGTTAAAATGTATGTTTTGTATCAAATCACTTTCGGTTCCAATGGGAAACTTTTATGGCTAATGTGTTTTTCTCAAAATGCGATAGACCCCATTAAAATGGGAGATATATCAAAATGATTCATGTGGTGTAATAAAATAGTTGAGTAGTTTAAAGATATAAATGCATAAATTCAATGAGCATAGTTTTCAGATATATAATTCCAAAATGGAATAGTTGTTGGTCAACAAATATTAGTGGATCACTATGGATATATCTACTTCATTAAAAGGGATTTTTCTAGAAGGATGGACAAAGTTGGAAAGAAGGGAAAATATCACAATTATATGTTAATGTGCATGTGTTTTACATTGAATATTTTTCATTTTATTAAGAATCTATTTGAAACAATCAACTATATAAGGTTAAATCCTATGTTTTGTATCAAATTGCTTTTGGTTTCAATGGGAAACTTTTATGGCTAATTTGTTTTTTCTCGAAATGTGATAGACCCCATTAAAATGGGAGATATATCTAAATGATTCCTATGGTGTAATAAAATAGTTTCAAGTAGTTTAAAGATATATATGGATAAATTCAACGAGCATAGTTTTGAGATATAAAAGTCCAAAATGGAATAGTTGTTTGTGATCAAATATCAGTGGATCACTATAGATATATCTACTTCATTAATAGGGATTTTTCTAGAAGGATGTCCACTAAGTTGGAAAGAAGGGAGAATATCACAATTATATGTTAATAAATGTGTTTTACATTGAATATTTTTCATTTTATTAAGAATCTATTTGAAACAATTAACTATATAAGGTTAAAACCTATGTTTTGTATCAAATCACTTTTGGTTTCAATTGGAAACTTTTATGGCTAATGTGTTTTTCTCGAAATGTGATAGATCCCATTAAAATGGGAGATATATCAAAATGATTCCTAAGGTGTAATAAAATAGTTTAGTAGTTAAAAGATATAGATGCATAAATTCAATGAGCATAGTTTTCAGATATATATGTCCAAAATGGAATAGTTGTTGGTGAAAAAATATTAGTGGATCACTATGGATATATCTACTTCATTAAAAGGGATTTTTCTAGAAGGATGGACTAAGTTGGAAAGATGAGAAAATATCACAAATATATGTTAATGTGCATGTGTTTTACATTGAATATTTTTCATTTTATTAATAGTCTATTTGAAACAATTAACTATATAAGGTTAAAACCTATGTTTTGTATCAAATTACTTTTTGTCTTAGTGGGAAACTTTTATGGGTAATGTGTTTTTCTTGAAATGTGATAGACCCCATTAAAATGGGAGATATATCGAAATGATTCCTATGGTGTAATAAAATAGTTTCAAGTAGTTTAAAGATATAGCTGTCTAAATTCAATGAGCATAGTTTTGAGATATATAAGTCCAAAATGGAATAGTTATTGGTGAAAAAATATCAGTGGATCACTATGGATATAGATGCTTCATTAAAAGGGATTTTTCTAAAAGGATGGACTAAGTTGGAAAGAATGGAAAATATCATAATTATATGTTAATGCATGTGTTTTACATTGAATATAATTTTTTTTTCTCTCTCTCATTGTTTGAGTCTTGATCTTATAAAAGGTTTCCACTAAATCCATTCCCTATTGCTTTTCATGTGAACCACATTCCCAAACCCACCCATCTATGTACCTAAGAGCCGAGCCAAGTGTAAAAAGGGCTTATTTCATATTCTAATTTAACACATATGTGATTAATTACTGTTAGAATTTATATGGTAGAAATACGTATAAACATTAATCCTTAGTATAGATATATTTTGACTTTAAGGAATAAAGGGAAGTTTTTTAGAAAGTTTATCTTAGGAGGTAGAACTAAACCATCTATAACCCACAAAAGAAACCATGGCCCGTGAGCATCACATGAAAACACAAGTTATTCCCATGTTTGAAACACCACCTCACATCATCATAAGGGTTGGAAACCACTAAGCAATCCATACTAAGTTCCCTAGAAGGGATGACTATCATATTTAATGATTGGGTTTATCTGCAAGGTCAAAAGGAAAATCAAAGCTAGGAGAGGGAATTAGAATAGAAATTAAGGTAACACCATGACCTTTTACCCAATATTAAATGAAGGTGAGCAACCATAGATATCATGAAGGAATTTCAAGAAATATTATGATAAGAAATATTATATTTTTTGCAGAGGCTTACATTATGATATGATAAGAAATATTGTCTTTTTTGAAGGAATTTCTGATATAATAACAAATACTATATTTTTTGCATAGGCTTAAATTCATGAAAAGATCATGAAAAGGTGGAATATTTATTCTGTGCAAAATAGTCAGAGATCATGAAAACCACTCTGTCTTTTATAGGGATGATAAAATCATGAAGGTCACATGATCTTGTTGATGAATCATGAATCATGATCTCTGTCATAATTTGTCAATTCCCTGTTCTCTTATTTTCAATTGATTTCTTAGCCATTTAGAGTGGGTGGTCTTCTTTCTCATATAGTTATCTCGAGAACCATATGAAATTATTGCAAAGGAGTTTCACATGGTTGCCAAACGTATATGTAGATAGTCGCTATTGTTGTGATTGGATGCCTAGGATTCTTAAGAACAAAAGTACTAATATGTCGATGCAATCATTCATTTGCATGTATTTATTTAATAATTTGGAATGTCTTTTTCTAGGGTTCTTGGTGGACTTCCTGTAGATTTTAGTGGGTAGAGGAGTTAGAAGATGATGAAATGATTCATGAGTAGGTTTGATAGTGGAGAATGGAGATTATGGAATTGTGATTATCGTGTTCTCATTCAAGTTTGTGCTTCTGACACAGACCTATTGTAGGGTTTTTGTATCTTGAGGGTTGATGGCTCAAATCCCAGGTGAGCATGTGGGTCCATACAACTGCTAATGGCTCAATCCTATGTGAGTCTATGGGTTATTGGCCCGCGTTCATGGTTTTTCTTGTGTTTTTAATCACATAAATTAATTTTTTTCTTTTTTTTCTAATATGTTGGAAAAAATAATTCCAATCACTTTTTGGGTGTCATAAAAGTGAATCCAAATGTTATATTCAATTTCCATTTAGATGATATTTTCACTCTAGTCCTTAGTTATTATTGTACCTTATATAATCTTATTTAACAACAAATGTGACCAGTCCATTTTTTATACTATATCTTCACTGTAGAACTATTGCAGGAGATTGTAATGATTTTAGACTGGTTAATGGTTTTGGAATTGTAACAACATATCTATTGGGGAAAGATGGCAACTTAGGATGTAAACCAATGTAAATTTTTGAGACATGGATTGAAAATTTTGTAAGGAAGGTATGGTATACCTAGAAATTTTTACTCAAGCAAGTTTTGTAAGGATTATAAGCAACGAATTGAAGCCAGAACATTATATATACTAGTGTTTTTCTTCTTGAAAAGAACTAATGTCTAACATAGGATTTCAATCACAAAATTCAGAGGATTTCATACCTGGAAATTCACAGAAATTCACAAATAATGCCACAACGAGGAAGAAGCCAGGAGATCCTTGAAGATGTCATGGAAGACGCAGACCAAATTAATTGTGAACAAAAAAAATTAAATTAAATTCAAAGCAAAATAAAAAATAAAAAATAAAAGAAAAAAGAACAACTGCAACTACAAAATCAACAAAAATCACCTCGTTGTTGTGATGCAACTACAAAACAACAAAAATCACCTCGTCACAGAGTGCAATAGTGTAAAAAAAACACCTAGAAAGAGAGACACGTGAGAAAAATGTGAATAAGAAACATATAAAAGTTTGTGGGAAGATATATTTATAAAATACAAGTTCGGCCGAACTTTTGTTGCCGTTTTTCCCATCTTCGCCCAAAACTTTGTTTACCCATGCCGTCATTACGCCGTTAATGTAAAAGACATAATGAGTTCGGCCAAACTAATTTTGAAACTTCGGCCAAAACCTTGAATATTTTGGTCAAATTTTTATAAAAGTTCAGCCAAATTATTGAGAAAAAAAGTTTTCTACCCCCGATTCTCACAAAAGTGTAACCCAACTCTGTGGGTTTACCCACTAACAAATATCATATTCGTTAATTAGCTTAATTAAAATATATTATTAATGTATCATAATTTTTTTTATCTTATTCAATCCATAAAACGAGGTGTTACATCTCCCCCTTGCAAGGAAAACATCGTCCCCAGTGTTACTTAATTTTTCAGAAATAGTTCCGTATATGCTTCCCGCATGAATCCTGCATCTTCCCACGTAGCCTCCTCTAGGCTAAAGTGCTTCCACTACACTTTAACTTGGGGGATGACTCACCTCTAGAGCATTATTTCTCTCTGATCGAGAATACGATGAGGCTCTATGAGGAACTCGCCATCTGGTTCTACTTGCATTAGCATGGATGAACCTAAGTTAGTTCCATGATGAACTTTTCATCAGTAGAAAATTATAATTAAATCAAGACTTACATGTATATTTTTCCAATGTGTCACATGCCTAGGATCATGTATTTATCATTTCAGTAGTGATACATGGAACACATTATGCACCAAAATATGACTGGGTAGTTCTAGGTGGTAAGCAACTGGCCCGATCCATTCCAAAATTTGGAAAGGTCCACAATACCTGGGGGCTATTTTAGCATAAGAAATCCACCTTAGGGTTCTCCTCTTTGGTTTAATTCTTACATACACATGGTCACCCACCACAAACTCCCTAAAAGATCTTTGCCGATCTGCATATACTTTTTTCTGGTCTTGATCCGCCCTAAAGTTCTATCTAATATTTCTTATGTCACGATCCATTTCTTCAAGCATAGCAGGTCAAAGCATCATCTTAGTTTTCAGACTTCTGCAATTAATAGGGGTCCGAAATTTTCTATCGTACAATGCCTCAAAGGGACTCATTTTGAGGGACTCTTGATACCCATTTTTATATGAAAATTCCACCAAATGCAAGTATTCTGCCCACTTTGTAGGTTGTTGCATTACATGCATTCGCAGCATATCCTCCAGGATTTTGTTTACCCTCTCTTTTTTCCCATAAGTTTAAGGTTCATATGTAGTAATAAATTGAATTTGTGTTCCCAGCCCAATAAACAATGTTTTCCAGAAATCATATGTAGGTTTTACATCTTGATCTGATATCACAAATATTGGAATACCATGTAGTCTAAAAATTTATTTCATGAAAATATCAACAATTTGTATTTTTTTATATATGGAATGAACACGTATAAAATGAGCTACCTTAGTGAGTCTATCCACCACCACCATGATTGATTCATTATGCTTCTTGTTTCTTAGCAACCTTGTAATAAATTCAAGGGATATAACTTCCCACTTTGAGTCGGTTATAGGAATAGGCTGAAGCAACCTAGCTGGGTGTTGATGTTCTACCTTGACTTGCTAGCATTCCAATAATTTGGTCAAGTACTCAACAATTTCCTTGCACATTCCTGACCAGAAATAGTCTTTTATAATTGTTTTTAAATTTTTCTAATATTCAAGGTGTCCTGCATAGTAACTCCTATGATATTTATCTAGAATCAGCTTCTTCAGGCTTATCTGATTCAAAATAAATATCCTCTTTCGATATACTAGGATTTTTTTTTCATTAAACTCATATTCTAACTATTTTCTCTTCTTACTCCTATATCTTGCTTTTTGGCATAAGAAGTGATACTTAGGTTCCATTCTTGCTACCTCCATAATCTGTTCCTAGAACTTAAATTCCACTTGGTTGAAGTAAAGTTCGTAGATGCTATGCAATTGCTCAAAACATCCGCAACCCGATTCTCTTTTCCTTTAAGATGTTGAATATCGAAACCAAATTCACTTAGGAATGCATTCCATCTTGCCTAATGAGCATTCAGATCAACTTGCTTAAAATAGATAGTTAAGCCACTATGGTCTTTTCTTAATAAGAATCTTTTCCCGAGTAAATAATGTCTCCACACCTGCAAGGCATGCACCACAACTGTTAGCTCCAAATCATACGTAGAATAACTCTGCTCTTGATCCTTTAGTTTTCTGGACTCATATGCAATTACTTTTCCCTCTTAAGTCAAAACTTCCCCAACTCCTTATTGGCTTGCATCAGTGCATACTTCAAATTTCTTGCAGGAATCTGCTAGTTTCAGTACTAGTGCAGTGGTTAATAATTCCTTCAGTTTTTCGAAGCTGATTTGGCATTTTTGAGTGCATTTAAATAGTTTTCCTTTCCATTGCAGGGAGGTAAAGGGAAAGGATATTTTAGAGAAATTATGAGTAAAGCGTCGATAATAAATAGCCAATCCCATAAACGAACGTATGTCGACCACATTTTAAGGGACTTTCCAGTCCATAATCGTCTTTATATTTTATGGATATACTGAAATTGTCTCAACGGATATCACATGTCCCAAATATTGAATCTTCTCTTTGTAAAAATCACATTTGCTAAATTTGGTGTATAGCTGATGTTCACGCAACATCTTCAGCACTACAAGTAAATGGTCCTTCTGTTCTTCAATTTTTTTTATTGTAGATCAGTATATCATCTATAAAGATCAAAAAAAAATTATCCAAGAATGGGTGAAAGATGCCATTCATCAAGCTCATGAAGGTTGGTGGTGCATTAGTTAACCCAAATGGAAACACCACGAATTCATAATGTCTGTATCAGGTAAAGAATGTTGTTTTCAATATATCCTCATCCTTTATTCATATTTGATGGTATTTGGATCTTAAATCAATCTTTGAAAATTTTCTCGCCCCCTTTACTTGGTAAAACAAGTCATGTGTGTGTGGTAATGGATACTTGTTTTTTACAGTCAATTTATTAAGCTGTTAGTAATCCATACAGATATGCATAGTTCTGTCCTTCTTCCTAACAAACATCACTGGTGCTTCCCAAGTGTACATACTTGGTAGAATATATCCTTTCTCCATTAGCTCTTGTAGCTCCATTTTTAACTCTGTCAACTCATGTACACTCATTATGTAAGGTAATCTTGACATAGGTGCTGCCCCAAGTATGAATTCTATTGTGAAATAAATATCTCTTCTTGGTGTGAGTACTAGAATACTCTCCGGAAACACATCCATAAATTCTTGTATAACAGGAATATTCTCCAACATGAGGGTTTTATCTTTGGAATTTGAGAAAACCACCTAAATTTCATAAAGTTGGCATCCTTTTCTAATACATTCACTCAATTGGGACGTGGTAATGGGGCATAACTGGAGTGGTTTCTTAATTACTTGCAATTCTTATCGGGTAGCGTATTTAGACTTAAATTAGATAATTTTATCTTTACAATCCACTAATGACCAATGTATTTGTAACCAGTACATAACCAATAAAATATCATATGAACCCAAAGTTAATATGTTCATATCTACATTTATGTGATGATCTCCTATGTCGAGTTCACAATTTGGAACTTTGGAATTAAATCTCCTTTTGGCCCCCATAGCGAATTGTACTAGCCATGGATTCTTAAACTTCTGATTTTGCAATTTAGAATTTTATACTATGCAGGGGTTTATATAGCTCAAACTGGCACCAGGGTCAACCAAAATGGAAAAATATTGAGTTTGGAGCTTACCTTCAAGTTCAATCATGATCGGTTGAAAGTCAACTTGTCTATCTTCTAAAGTAGCATTGATTTTGGGTATGTTGTGCGCCACATCTCCAACTGTATATGCTTCTTGTAGGTTAGCTGTCACTTCATTTCTTCCTTGATGAGGACAATTCTTGAAATAATGTGCTTCGCCACATCCCTAGCATTGTAATGGGGGTTTCTATGGTTGTCCAAAGTCAGGTTTACTAGAAGCCTCTGTATGGCGTTCTTCATTTTCCCATATAGGTTTATGTTGATTTCTCCCAATTTGTTTATTTTCTTGGTTTCTGGAATTTTTTTTTATAATTTCTAGCTCTGTTATATTTTAAAACATGAGGAACTCTTCAGTCCTTTCTTAGGTGGCCAGCTTTTACCAACTTCCTCCTTAATCTTAGACTGTTAATAGCACATCCTGGCCCTCCTTATCACTTCATCGATGGTTTTTGGGTTCACAAACTCAATTATTTCATTCATGTGAGTAGGAAAGCTGCTAAAAAACCATTGTACCTTTGCCTTTTCATCTCTTTAGTATGGTACATATCTTAATAGTGAGGTAAATTTTTTGATGAATTCATCCATAGAAATTTTCCCCAGCTTTAGATCATGAAAATATCGTGATTTATTATCATAAAATCATTCAGTAAAGTACTTGTATTTAAAGTACTGTTGGAACTTGTCCAACGCTACGTTCTGGTCTTCAATTCCGCATACATTTTTCACCTCCTCCCACCATAATGTAGCATTTTAAATCAATTGGTAGATCGCTAGGAGAGCTTTAATTTTGCTGTTATATTCATAATCTTGGAAAAACTTGTTCATGTTAATTATTCAGGCCTCAATGATCTCCTCAGCTTCTCCATCGAATGTAGGGGGTTTGATTTTCCATAATTCCTCTTGTAAATCCACTTTTTGTTTCTTCAGCTCTTGCTGGTCTGAGAGATTACCAGATTCAGCTTCGTTATAAGTCCTACTCTTGATGCTCTGTTGAGTTCGACTCCCCTCAGGGTTATCATGTACTTGTTGTTGCTGCTCATCCTCTTTATGGGTGTCCCTTTCCAGACTAGTGTGTGTAGTATGTGGGTTCTGCTTATTCGAGAGGCTTTTCAGCAGATTTTCTTCTTCTCTCATTAACTTCTCATTTTCACATCGAACTCGAGTCATCTCTATCTGAAGCTACTATATTGTATTGAATAATATATTTTTCTAGCATTGCTATTCCTCCAGTATCCTACTGGTTTGTTGATGTTGGTCTACACTTATTTGCACCCACATTTCTGGGTTGACCTTGGGATTAGGAAAGGAATGGGTTTCCCTTGCATTTCTGGGCGTTTGATGACTAGTCCCTCTCCTCATTGCAACTTATGCTTAACTTTTTGTCACTATGTATAGTTTCAACAAAAGCAAAACAAAAATGAAACATCCATGTGATCACATTGGCCCATCTGGCCCAAGTGTATAAACTCGGCTCTGATACCACTTGTCACAACTATAGAATTAACAATAATAAAAAATAATTATTTACCAAAGTTAGCTTGGTACAGCTTTCATCTTCATACATAATCCTAACCTAATAACCTTATACATTTACTTTTATAAGGCATATACATAAACCATATTTTAATAACATGAATTTTTAACTATAATATATATACAATAATGATCCGTTCAACATTATCCTGCTATATCTACATGATAATGTGATACTTAGTATTTAAGCTCTTTATCATTAATATTCATATCATGTCGTATCCCTTCACAATATTTGATGAGTAATTTTAAAGTGTAAACTTTATTACAATATACTCCAACCTCGAAAAATATATGTAGCATATCTCGAAGCATCACATCTTAAATTATTTCTTTGGTACTTATGACCAACACTTTTAACGTTTAGTACTAAGCTTTCTGTGTGGGATTTATGATGATTAGCTGTATGATTTTAATAAAACTGTGGATCAGTTTCACACATCAATTTGGTTTTAAATGAGCATGGCATAGGTAGCACTAGCATGCTATAGTTGTACTGATTTTTTACACCTTGCGGAATCCTTCCTGTTGATCTTTGAAACCCTAGAACCGTTGGATCTGAGGCCTCCAAAGTAGTTAGGGTAACTACTCACCCGGAGCGTGAACATCCCACCTCATTCTCTAGTGCTGGATGTCGAGATTTCTTTGCAATGTCTTCGGTTTGTTCTTTTTTTTCTTTCCCTGCTCGGCTCAGGATGAGGCTTTTGTTAATGGAGGTAAATTGGCGTCTGCCATGCTACTTCCATACGCCAGATATAGGTAACCATTTCACCTTTAGCTGCAACTATGTTATTTGTAGAGAGATGCATCTTTTCGAAGGAAAACATAGTTGACTTTGACTTTAGTATTTCATATGTGTCTTTGGGTTGCATTGTAGCTTATATGTCAAGGTTTTATTCTTTTTTGAAGTTCTAACGAAGACTGTGTTCTCCCGCTGTGGGCAATGATTTTTCCTTTGTGTTTTGTGGAGGCTTTACTGTGCTCGGTTTTGCCAGGATGAGGTTTAGCTTCACAAGCCATGTTATTAGAACAGGGCTCTGCAACACAACATACCCTTAGGTAAATTGTGCCTATTTACCAATGTTTCTATGCCAGATATTTTATTAAGTTTGTTTGCACCTGTATGAAAATTCTACCCAGCTCATGTTGTTATCTTTATTGCGGGAATGGATTTTACAACTTCATTCAGAGTCAAGGGTTCAACTCTATCCTCCTTCATTCTTTCGTTAGGCTGACAGGTAAACCCCCAACTATTTCTTGGCTCTCCATATTTATTGTTAAGCCTATAATTTCTACAGTTGATTGAGGAAAACCCCTTGTGTCTCTAGGGTGCCTCGGGATTTTACCACTCTAACACATTACACGTTAGGAGTTCCATCATGATTTATCATTTGAATTAATGGTTATTTTATATTGTCTGTCCGAGCTTCTGAGAATCAGCCTATCTGTAACTTTGTTATTCGGTTGAACTTTGTTAAGGGTTAATTATGCCAGGATCTCCGAGTCCTTCTTTATGAAACTCGAGATTCCTCTAGTTTGGAGTTAGCATATGATTTTCTAAGTCTTTAAGATTTGTTCTAGCTAGCATGAGAACCTTGCTGGGGTATTGTTATCGTAGTTTAATATTTTTTTTTATGGATAAATTGACCGAGTCTAGAAAATCTTGGTTAATGTACTATTATGTCTCTGATATGACAAATTTTCAATATTTTACATCAATTTTCTGTTCTTGAAATTTAGATATCAACATGCATACTTTTATGGCAGTTTCTGTTACTTTACTATGTATCCTAAAGATGTTTCTCATTACAGATTTTTCCATGATGATTGTTTTGAATACACTTTTATTTCTATTGTAACTAGTAAAATAAAGTTGAATATATTCATGTCTCAGCCTGGGGACCGTGACCCTTGCCTTGTCCTCATAGGGCTCAAGAATAAACCCAATTCCCCTTACAGTTGCAGTTATCTCATTTCTGTGGTTAAGTATTTATGCATGCGCTTCCTTACAACTTTCCTTAAAGAAGAATTGATAGTTTCACTAATTATTTGGTTTAGAAGGTATAATCAAATTCACAGTATACAATTTTTTTACTCAATCTTTCTTTTAACTCTTCCTGAGTTTTGTTGTACTAATTTTTCTTTGAATTTTTTTCCCTATTACAACTTACATAATATCTTTAAATTCATAACTCTATAATATAGCTTTTAAAGTAGATATTATCCCTACATACACATTCTAAAACTATATTTCCATTCCATAAAAAGTCTCACTCTATCAAGCAATAGAAAAGACAGGGATTAGAAATTACTTTATACTTATCTCAATGTATGTTTCGTTAGCTGATGGTCTTCCCAACCATGAGAGAGGCAATCACGTGCTCTGCTCCCCCCATGCTCCCTCTTAGAACCTTAGGAAATAGACAGTATTTTATGAGAATATAGGCCTCAGGATTTCCAAATACAGTTTATACATCTCAGGGTCTATAGATCCACTAGCCAGCCTACCAACTCTGGACAACTCCCAGCAACTTGCGGTTGTTTTACCCCTCACTTCCCTCTCAACTCCCTCTTCAGGATTTTCATTAAATCCTTTTTCTAGAAAGGTAAATTTAAGAACTATCTCTATTTTTACTTTGGGATCTTGGTAACAATTACGATTTAGTTAATTCATAACAAAATAAGGACTTCCCCAGGTGGGGAAACCAGTCCACAAGTAGAAAAAATTAAGAGTTTCCCAGGATGGGAAACTAGCATCAACAATTTTGAAACTGAAACTGAAACATAACAGAGAAAGGTTCCCAAACAAATTTAAACTAGAGAACGTCATGAGATAACTGGAGTGGGAGAAGAGCACCCAACACTTGGAATTAAGGTGGACCTTCATTCTTCTTAGGAGGGTTGCGATCTTCTTCCACCATCCTGCAAACATAAAAATACTCATCATCCTCCTTGCTCGGTGCGTGGGCAGAAGTCAAAGGGAGAGGTGACACTTGAGCATCCAGCTAATCGGAGGTGGCTGCAAGTGCACTAGTGTCTTCATCCTTACCTCCCTCGTCGCTGCTAAAACCTCAACCGTAGCTGGAACTCAAGCCACTATTAGTGTAATGGCTACTACTGGAAGTGCTCTACATGGGTAGGGCTTTCATTTTACGAGAAATGAAGACTAGCTCAGACTAAAGAGTGGACTTATGCAGGAGATTATTAGGACGAATGTCAAAGGATTAAAGTGGGGAGACAGGGAGGTGAAGGGAAAATTGTGCAGAGAGGTTGACAGGGTCGAGCTTGCTCAGCTCTTCCCAACTCACTGAGAGATTCAATTCCCTGCCCATGGCCATTGACAAAGGAGGTCTAGAGGGGAGGCCGCACCCACCAGCATGTTGACATCACATTCTGTGGCGCCTTGGCATGACAGGCGAAGGAGAAGAAGTGCGAGACAGGGAGGGAAAGCTCTTCGAAGCAGGAGAGGAGCTCCCACCACCAGAATTCGTCAAGGGAAATTTGCACCAAGACTGAGCAGGGCCAAGAGTCGAGGGCTGAAAGGAGATGCAGGAGGCAAACACAGAGAGCTAGATGGAGAGCCAAATGGAGGCCTAAGGAGCGTGGTGGGCTACATTAATAGCCATAGTAGCAGGACGAGGAGTTGCTAATGCTCTGTAATGGAAGGACGTCTGGTCAAAAATGGGATTGTTAGGTACAATAGTATAAATTCACAATAAGAGTGTAAAATAGAAATATTAGAAACAACTTATTTAAGGTAAATCATATTATTATGCCAAACATACAAGAAATATATTATAGTTATGGATAACATAATAGAGCCATCGATGTTTGATTTTTTTGTTAGACGACTCTAACCCCCTTTCCCACAACCTCTTGTACTTTCACCAAGAGGACAAAATTATAAGAATTGTTAATGGGGAATAATTAAGTGTGAAACACAACTTAATATAGATTTTAGTTGAAATTTATATGGTCTTCATGCTCTTTGATTATTAAATACTTAATGTAACTACTAATAATTTATCATTAAAATATTAATTTTGAATATTAAATGTGTGTAAAAGTCATTATCTATTGCACAGTGATTTTACGTATCCGTCTAAATAAACCACTTAAAACTCATTATCAATAAATTTAATTAGTTTTGTAAAGATGTATCTTTATACATTAATGAAATCTATTTGAAAATATAATATACGTTTATAAATATATATATCAATACATATAAGTTTGGCCAAACTAACGCATCTTAATTACGGAAAACCAAGTTTTTAAGATACGGTCTGCAACTTTGCCTTTGATTAAACTCCATGAAAAGTTGTTAATTGCTTCTATCGGAACAGACCAATACATTTTTGAAATTGAATCTAATTTCAGGAAATATAACTTTTGTGGAATTTTCATGTGATTTAATAATTTTACATTCTTTTAATAAAATGAGTGCAAACAAATTACGAGGTCATTGTGATTCGGTGAAATCAAAATTTGTATCTCCCAAAATACAATGTAAAAAAAATTGAAAAAATTGTGGGGCATTACAATGATACGGTAGATATAATGGGTAGCTTTTATATTTTTATTTTATAACTTATATGTTAAAAAATTTTTTACATGAAACATATCAAAATACGCGATTTTGGTATTAGACAGTTCAAAAAAATTCTGTTAATTTGATATGCATCCATTGGCTTTTGTATTTTGTAAGCGAAAACAAATTTTACTGCGTCTACATACACTTTTGTAACACATTTGTTTTTCAAAGACAAATTTTCAATGAATACAACATTGCGTCATAACATGACTTCTTACGAATCCTTTGATTGTTAAGAAACACACACTCAAAGAAACGCTAAGTTGACATATCAAATTTGCATAACAAAATTTCAAAAAATAAGTAATATAAAGCTAACAAAATTTCTCACAACTTTTATTTTTATCGCAAAATGAAATTCTACACAGAAAAATTGTTATAGTTTGCAGAAAGTTGAAGAACCGAAAAAAATGAAATTTTTTTGTCAAAATCGAGCATAGTAAACACTCCACAAAACACAAAGGAAAAATCGTGGGTGGCCACGTGCAGGCACGTGGGCTGATAGGTGAAGTTATGCAGGAGCTTCTTAGGATGAATGCCAAAGGATTCAAGTGGGGAGACAGGGAAGTGAAGGGAAAATTGTGCAGAGAGTTTGATAGGGTCGAGCCTGCTCAGCTCTTCCCAACCCACAGAGAGATTCAATTCCCTGCCGATGGCCATTGACAAAGGAGGTCTAGAGGGGAGGCTGCACCCACCAGCATGTCGACATTGCATTATGTGGTGCCTTGGCATGACAGGCGAAGGAGCAGAAGTGCGAGACAGGGAGGGAAAGGTCTTCGAAGCAGGAGAGGAGCTCCCACCACTAGAATTTGTCAAGGGAAATTTGCACCAAGACTGAGCAGGGCCAAGAGCCGAGGGCTGAAAGGAGATGCAGGAGGCAAACACAGAGAGCTAGATGGAGAGCCAAATGAAGGCCTAAGGAGCGTGGTGGGCTACATTAATAGCCATAGGAGCAGGACGAGGAGTTGTTAATGCTCTGTAATGGAAGGACGTCTAGTCAAACATGGGATTGTTAGGTACAATAGTATAAATTCACAATAAGAGTGTAAAACTGAAATATTAGAAACA
This sequence comes from Pinus albicaulis, assembly GCA_034641835.2. Classification (NCBI taxonomy): domain Eukaryota; kingdom Viridiplantae; phylum Streptophyta; class Pinopsida; order Pinales; family Pinaceae; genus Pinus; species Pinus albicaulis. The sequence goes on along the minus strand of CM076579.1, from coordinate 423,547,460 downwards.
ACTTATTTAAGGTAAATCATATTATTATGCCTAACATCCAAGAAATATATTATAGTTATGGATAACATAATAGAGCCATCGATGTTTGATTTTTGTGTTAGACGACTCTAACCCCCTTTCCCACAACCTATTGTACTTTCACCAAGAGGAGAAAATTATAAGAATTGTTAATGGGGAATAATTAAGTGTGAAACACAACTTAATATAGATTTTAGTTGAAATTTATATGATCTTCATGCTCTTTGATTATTAAATACTTAATGTAACTACTAATAATTTATCATTAAAATATTATTTTTGAATATTAAATGTGTACTAAAAGTCATTTATCTATTGCACATGATTTTCCGTGTCACGATCTAAATAAACCACTTAAAACTCATTATCAATAAATTCTTTTTAGTTTTGTAAAAGTTGTATCTTTACTTACATTAAGAAATTTATTTCGAAAATATAATATTACATTTATAAACTTATATCAATACATATAATTTTGGCCGAACTAACGCGTCACCAATTACGGGAAACCAAGTTCTGAATACGGTTCTGCAACTTTGCACTGATTAAACTCCATGAAAAGTTGTTAATTAACTATCGGAACAAAGACAAGCATTTTCAGAATTGAATCTACTTTCAGGAAATATAACTTTTATGGAATTTCATAAATGTTTATAAATTTTAATTATTTTTCTAATAAAATGGGTGCAAACAATTTCTGAGGGTCATTGTGATTCAGTGAAATCAAAATTTTGTATCTCCCAAAATACATTGTAAAAAAAATTGAAAAAATTATGGGGCATTACAATGGTCCTTCGTCTCTAATGGGTAGCTTTTAGATTTTTATTTTATGACTTATATGTTAAGAAATTTTTGCGACGCGAAACATATCCAAAATACGCAGATTTTCGTATTAGACCAGTTCAAAAAATTCTAGTAATTATGATATCCATCCATTGGCTTTATAAATATGATGAAAACAAAGTAGACTCTGTCTAGATTGTTGTAACACATTTTGTATTTTAAAAAACACAAATTTTCAATGAATACAACATTGCGTCATAACATGACTTCTTATGAATCCTTTGATTGTTAAGAAACACACACTCAAAGAAACGCTAAGTTGACATATCAAATCTGCATAAAAAAATTTCAAGAAATAAGTAATAGAAAGCTAACAAAATTTCTCACAACTTTTATTTTTATCGCAAAATGAAATTCTACACAGAAAAATTGTTATAGTTTGCAGAAAGTTGAAGAACCGAAAAAAATGAAATTTTTTTCTCAAAACCGAGCACAATAAAGCCTCCACAAAACACAAAGGAAAAATCGTTGTTACTACCTAACAACGATTGGAATATATAGCAAATATTTTACTCTATCTATTTCAATGAATTTCACTTATCATTAAAGACATATGTTTATGGAACCATAAAACCATCTTGCTTTAAATTTTTTCATGGAGGAACATGTATCCTTCCTAAGCGATTGAGTTTACTTTTTTACGAAATAACTGATTTGAGTTTAACACAATGAATCCTTCCCACCCCTCCACATAAAACACTCTCATTGATGGTTCTAGGAAAATAATTTGGAGTAAACATTATAAAAGTATTATGTCCATTAAACATAAATCTCTATTACCATCCCACCTCTTTCACTAAAATACATTAGAAAATGAAAGGTTGCAAATGTGGTTATCAAAAGGATGATCAAAGGAGGAACCATGAGAAATACAAATAAACCCATTGGGGCTATGGACGGTCACTTGTAGCGGGACTTGGCTTCTATGGCATAAAAGAAAACTTTGCCAGGGTACTTTTTAGGCTCATTGGCAGCAAAGCGATGTCGGAGACAATCATAAAATGGATATATGATTTATCAAAAACTCATATCTCTACCTTCTTGTATTTTCCATATGAGGTAATTTTAAAACAATTTTTTTCCCAAATTTGGATTCATCACTTTTACTGGAGTCTATTTTAAGTACTTATCTTTACAAACTCATATTAATTAATTGATTTATATGGGACCTATGGAAATGTTTTATTTTTAGATGAGTTCGTGATTTCCATTATTTTTAACCTTTGGGTAAATTAAAATTAATTATCTTTAATCAAGGATAATTGGTCCTTATCCCATGTGTCGCCATTGTTGTAGGGAAAACCTAACACTGCCCATTTTTGAATTACTTAGTTCAATAATGAGGACCCTTTTTTATTAATTTTTGGCTAAGCATATTTTATGATTTTCATTAAGTTAATTATCCTAAAATTTTACCAATTTTTCATTTTTATGAGATTTCTATTTTGATTGTTTCATTGAATCTGATTTTTCACAAGCTTTCCAATGATACTTGTTTCACTTCATTTATTCAACTGGTTTGTAAATGGAACTCCTTTCCAGGGAAAAATTTAGGGGCTAATATTTGCAAGTGTGCTAATTTTCAATGTTTTTTCAAAAAAAAATGTTCGCTAATTTCCACTTTTTCTAAAAGTTATTTGCCCAAATTTTATAATATAAAATTATTTTACCTTTAAAATTGTCAATATTTTGTAGTGACAAATATAATCATTATAAATTTCAACACTTTTAAAAAAATATTTCCAAACATTTTATATATTTCATATTAGGGACAAGTAAGATTTGAAAAGGTCTCTAAACTTTAATATAAATTTCCATCCTTCAAATTTTCCTTGTTCCTTTGAATTTTGATCATTTTTTGCAAAGATTAAAAAACATATAAAGTGTATGATATTTCAATTTTTACAGTTAAAATAGTAATTCATTGTAAATATTAGTCCCGAGTTAAATTTTTACTAATATTTTTATTTTTCACTAATAACCCTACCAAATGACCTAGCTAAATTGTACAATAGACAAAAACACATTTCAGGATCTTGATAATTTACTCCAACTTGTTATTTTAGAACAAATGCCAAATCCAAAACTCTGAAATTGAAAAATCGCTGAAGTCCAATTTGTAGGAATGTTAATTCATGCGGGACCCACTTCGCATCACCCCTTTCCTTCCAAAAATGTCAAATTTCAAAGGTGCCAAAGTAAAAATAATTATGCTAAAAATTAAAATTTGTAAAAACTTGTGATGCGATAATGCGATAGCGCATATCATATATCACAAAAAACTTGTGAAGCACCTCAAGCTCATCCCTTAAAAATTTGCAATAGCGATGAGCAATTTGGTTTTATACGAGGAGTTTTATTTTTTTATTATAAGTTTTTTTTTCACCACCTTATACATCCCCACTCTGCTTACATCACCTTCACCAAACTCCCCTTCACTTCACCTTCCATGACCTCATCTTCCACTCACTCCATAACTCTCGCACCTTACTCAAAGTTTTAGATCGATTCTAATGGTTTGTATGGATTTTGGAATTGGTTAAAATGTTTTATATTTATGATGGATTCCAATGGTTTGTAATTAAAGATTTAATTTAAGCTTATATTTATATTATAATAATTATATTATAATGATTATATTATAATTATAATATTTATTATAATTTTAATATAATTTGAATTATAATATTATATAATATTATTATATTTAAATCATTTTTATATTAAATAAATTATGTTGATAATTAATCTATATTTTAGTTTTTAATTAATTAAAATTAACTAATTAGAATCCATAAACTAATTTAGGATTAAAATGTAATTTAATATTGCTGATTTTTAGCCTAAGAAACATAAATTCTAGAATTATGTCCATTTTTATATACCAACTTTGAAATCTCTTAAATGGAGTTTTACTTGGTCAAATGAGGAATGGGATGGCTCATTAGATAGATAAAGTCATGGAGATTATTCCTGAAGTGGTTTAATTTCCAGATTTGATCATTTATTGTGTCTAAAATGCTGTAGAACATCAAGGTCTAGTTTTTTAAAACAAAATCAATTTTCTCACTTCTATTTTCTTCGCTTTCATTTGCCCACAACTTCTTCTGAGTATTGATCCATTCTTCAATGATATGTTTGAAGAATTAGATCATCACAAGCATCAATAGAAATCTTATATTTCCTTTTAAATTATTTATTTAATTGAAATTGATTGGATTTGTTTTAATTCCAGATTTCGCATTTAAATTTTCTGTTTTGCATTTTAATTTTGTTTTGATTTCTTTTTGCAGGAAAATACTTGGAAAGATGAGAAGAATAATATCCCAATCAATGAGAAGGCTCCAACAATTGAATAATATGATTTTGAACCAATGAAGATTGATTAAACATAACCACCCTTCAAAAAAATTTCCTATGCAGAAATCCTTTGCAAATATTATAAATAGTAGTTTGTAGAATGTAATAGTGGCTTCTCTTCTCTACAATTCTGGAATTTTTGAAGGCACTATTGTCTAGAGGAATTATAGGTCTAGAATAAAGGAAAGAAATCTCATATCTCAGGGATTATTGAGGATTTTTATTTTTCATTCTGAATTATATATGGAGAGGAGAGTTTGTAATTCTACAATTCTTGTTTTTCAAGAAAAAATTCAAGCTTTGTAAAGGACTGATTGGAGATTGGAGTCAGAGAAATGGTTTCCATAAATTGGTATTTATAATACTATTGTTTTAAATACTGGTTTCATTTTATGGTAGTAGAAAGGTATCATTTTCTTCATATTTGTGCACTTTTGTCGGTATGAGTAATTCACCTCAATTATATGTTATTATTTATCTCTGCTCTTATGGGTTGAATTATGATTTCTGAGTAACTATTTACTCACAAATCTATCTTTTAATATTGATTAAATAAAAAATGTTATATTGTGATATTTTTCTGCATATTATTGCTTAATTATTCGAATTATTGATTTAACAAGTAATATCATTTTTGTGAACTATTTCCTAAATGTTGTTGGTTGATTCTCTTAGTTAAGAGGTCTCTGAATAGGATGTATTTCAGTATTCATATATCAGTTAATTGAAATTCTTCATTAGCTTGATATTCATTATGAGCCAGATATATTTAAATCCCAATTATTTAAAATATCTTGCTCTTGGTTGGGTTAGATCTACATCTGCATAATTGAGTTAGGACTATGATAAATTTTCTTTTCTTGCATTTTAGAATAATTTTGTATTTATATTAAATTATACATTTCTAAAGTCCTCTTCCAAAAGAGGGTAAACAATAGTTGTGGCTTGGCTGAGCTCTAAATTATATTAAGGATCACATTCTTATTTGAACAGTAAGAGAATTGATCTGATGTGTCTTCCCCATTGGTAGACAAAATTTATATTTTAAGCCAATGGAGATTGAGAGAAGGTAACTGGACCTAGTTAAACCATTCAGAGCCACCATTCCAAATAGAAAAGGAGCTTCTTTAAGGTATGTAATGGGTGGTCATCCCCCATGTTGTTGTAGCAAATTTCGAGGCTTCAATACAACCATATGAATTTTAGAATTTAAATAGGTCCCACGAAAGGGGGAAGATGGTAGCCCTTGGCTGCACCACATGAACGCCTTTTGTTGGACCATTCCAACCATTTAAAAAAAAATCATTCCACCATTAAAAATGTGAAATTAAACCTTAGGAGACAATCATACAAAAATTTCACCTTCCAAACCATCTGGGGAACCCTGCAGTAATGCTTGTCACAATATAATTGGACGAGAATGAAATAATATTCCCAGAATATCCCTTCTTTACTGACTAGGCTACCATTTCACCTTTCTATCATGTTATGCAACTTTTTAGATGTTTGAAAACAAACAACCGGCTCTATCTTCTTCATCCAAACTATGTTTTCGATGAAACGAATTGCGTTGCATTTGTGGCGGTAAGCTCTTTGTTTTCTTTCAGTTTCCATTATATTTCAAGCACATTCCTTTTTGAGCTTTTACACTGAGCACCTTATCATATATTTAGACAATACTTATGGTTGGGTGATCAATGACTCCTATATAATTGTTTTTGATGTGCACTACTCTTTCTTTAGATAAGAACCTTAAACTTCTTGAACATGATGTAAAGGGTTTATTATAAATATATTTATGGATTGTTGAAACATTATATTCATATATGTAAAAGGGACTTCTCAAAATAAATGTAAATAAATGTTAGATATTGTTGTACAAATTTTATTTATAACTATTGGAAACACCAAATTGAGTTGTAATCCTAAATTTAGCTATATATAAATGTATTGTAGTGAATTTATTAGACTTCAAACATAGCTCCTATTAGATATATATAATTAATAGGTTAGTTGTATTCATATTGCGTCTTTCTACCTTGGATGAATCTTTTTTCATCATTATATTCTTTTGTGTATCGTGACTGTGATTTTCGAATGCAACCCCATGACCTATATATTGTCTCGACAATTGCTGGGGGAAAATACTTGAAATGGATTGTCATCCTCCAAGAGTTTGATTTGGAATTTACTACTGCCAAGTCGAAGAAATCACTAGTATTTGCTAATTTTATTTGTTCTCTCCCTTCAGACTTTCCTCTGTCTCGTTCTGAGGAATACATCCCATACTTTTCTTGATTAGCATCTTCAATCTGTGGTATGGTGATATCATTGTTTATCTCTAGACATCTAATTTCATATTTGAGTTGACGAAGGATGCATGCCAACGCATCCATCATCAGTCACAACCTTATCATATCGTCGAGGATACCTTCTATCGTGTCAGAGTTTATTCCATTCTCCGTCGATGTTTGACCCTTGAGGAAGCTGAGAAAGTCCTTAAATATTGTCATAGTGGTGCTTATGGTGGTCACATGTCTGGTTATGCCACTACACAAAATATTCTTCGTGTTGGTTATTTATGGCCTTCTATTTTCAAAGACTGCATTGTTGCGATTCGTAAATGTTATGATTTCCAGATTGCTTGTACCTCTTCATCCTCTCATTACCATTGGTCCCTTCACAAAGTGGGGCATTGATTTGATGACGTGTAACCCTCACTCGACCGGGGGTCATGATTATATTATCATAGTCGTGGACTATTTCACCAAATGGGCCGGAGTAATGCCTACACTTACCGTTGATGGTAAGAAAGCTGCTTAATTCATAGTCAATAACATCATTGCTAGGTTTGGTGTCCCTCATGCCGTTGTTACCGATCATGGTTCCAAATTTCAACATTACATGGTGGCTGAGTTGACTTCCAAGTTGGGTCTGCGTCATGACAGCTCAACGCCATAATATCCTTAGGCCAATGGCTAGGTTGAAGCCGTGAACAAATTTCTTGCTACCATGTTTCAACGTACAATTGGGATCCATAAATCAAATTGGCATATCATTTTATTTTCATCTCCTTGGGCATACCGAACCTTAGTTAAGAGCACAACTAGTTTCGCCCCTTTTCAGTTGGTTTATGGTCTAGAAGCTACTATTTTGATTGAATGTGAAATACCTTTGCTAAATTTGGCTATTGAATTATTGCCAAACACTTCACTAGAAGAAGAGCTTCTCCTTTATCTAGAAAGGTTGGATGAAACCCTCCACTTTTTTTCTCTAGTTATTGAAGCACAAAAAAAGCGGGTCAAAGCTGATTTTAACCAATCAATTTCCCCTCGTTCTTTCGTTGAAGGAGATCTCGTCCTCCTGTATGACCAAGCTCATGATAAGCTGGGGGGAGGTAAATTTCAACCCATGTGGCATGTGCCTTACATTGTTAAACATGTATTACAGAATGGGGCCTATGAGCTCATTGATTACGAAGGCCATCCTTTAGAATAACCCAGAAATGGGTTGTATCTCAAAAAATATTATGCGTGAGTCATTAATGCATGATTTGTGTACATATGTGTTTTTTTCATTTTTGTACATGTTTTTATTTGGTGTGCTTTGCGAGCATTTTCCTACTGATTTTGGTCTTTCTTATTTGTGCAGATGTCTATGACCCCTTATCTCGGTTTCGTGAATGGTGCTTCCCGTAGTACCAGGAATTTGTCTTCAACAACCTGGGTAATCTATGATCCTGCTGGTGAGTTGATAGAACTGCAAGGTATTTGTCTAGGATGAACTACAAACAATGTCATTGAATATAGTGTAGTCCTTGAACTATTAACCGAGGAAATCAATCTCAGCATACGCACATTTCTTGTAAATATAGATTCGCAGCTGGTTGTTTTGCAACTCAATTGTCATTATTTTATTAGAAACCCATAAATTATGAGATTGTATTTACATATTCGTTTGTTGGAAATAAATTTTGATTTTATCACATATCAACATACTCCCAGACGAATGAATGCATTAACTGATACAGTGGATAACATTATATTAGATAGACATTTGCGTAATTTGTAAAATCATCATCAGGTGAAAAAGATCCATGTAAGAAAATAGATGTGTGTGTATATATATATATATATATATATATATATACATATACATATAAACATATATACATATATATATATATCATGTGTTTGCATTAGTGTGCATCATACATTAAAAAAATATTTGTGTTTCTGTTACATATTGAGACACCATGTCTTTAAAAATATTTAGATATAAAGCCTAGGTGTCTAATTGACGTGATGCTCATGGTAGCATGTCACTGCCCATACGAGCCACCTCAGCAAGCGGTGAATACGGCTTGGCACCCTGACAGTATGTCTCTGATAGGAACGAGGAACATCATCGAATCATGTATAATCTGAGACTCCATGTGTGATCCCATCTAGGTTGCGCATGAGCTCCTCTTCCTCACCTCCCTCGCTATGAGGATCGAAATCAAGAGGAATTCGCCTCGTTATCGGAGACATGCCCGCGGGTCTCTCTTTGGCGACATATGAATATTCATGAATTTAATGTCAGAATAGACATAGTTAAAAAAAATCATAACACTCATGAAAATTAAAATTGAGTCTTACCCAAATATTCATCCCAATACTCTCTCTCTGGTTGTGGGAGGTCCGGATTACGAGTAAAATATATACCATATTAGGGCCAGTCCTCCATGATGATCAATTGTCGACGGAGCCAATCAAAGAACTCCGGTCTCCATGACATTTGCTGGCTGCCCCCTTCCCTTGGCATCAGATCTGCCCATCAGGCCATCCACGGTTCTCTCGCTGCTAGTGTTGCGACTATGACCTCCCGACATTGAAAAATTGGTAGTCGTTCGAGGAAAAACGATACCAGGATAGACCCATAACCAAATTGCTTCAATTTTCCCTTTTTGCATTTTGTTAGCTAGCATTTCATGTTTATTGTCATGGCCTCTGCCCATTTGTGGATGGTCAGTTTCAAGTAGTCTACAGCAAGAAGCAACTATGTTTTTGTTGCTTCGTGCGATGCTTGTGATCCCACAACTCATGTGATGGTATGTAGCACTACTTCTAGTGTTAAGTTTGGGATAGTTTGGATATCAAATTTCCCACTTCCTCTTCCCTTCCATGCCCCTCGACATACCCTGTCCATTACCATGGACATAATGTCTCTGCAAGGCCGGGAATTGGTTAGGATCAGTGCTGCTCCCTTCCACGACAATCCTGTGATAAAGTAGACGTCAGAAACGTCAATCTCAAGTTCCTGATCTCGAAGGATGAACTTTCCTGATCCTCATCTCATATGCTAATCAAATATTGTATCAACTCCAGTTGAGCATGAAGACATGGCATCAAGAAGAACTTCTTCAGTCCACAGCCTCTGAGAGCTTCCATGCATCTCTCATTCCCTATGGCAAGCTCTTCCTCTTTTTTGTGTTCCCATTCTTTCCATTCGAACACCATTTTTTTGCTTTCTACCTGCAAACACATTAATATGAACAACATTAATCATTTTTGAAGCTTGTATTTGTGAATAATTGGGGTATTTGACTTTCATTTTGCACAAAAAATGATTTTCACTATTGGCGCAACTATTTCCCAAACAGTCGCACCAATGGGCACACCCTAGTGTAGAAAATTGGGTGGTTAGCGCGACTATGTGCCCGAAATCTACGCCAACTGCCGTATCCTAATATTCAGATTTCCTCCCCTAGAATTCAAAATTGGAAATTGTAGGTAGTAGGAAATGACTTAAAATGAAAGGAGAGATCTCAGCTCTTACTTGGAACTAAAGGAATCAAGATTGGTCTGTTGGATTGTCTGTTATCATCCCTGCAAAATCACACTCTAAAATGGGTAACTATTGCTCCAGAAGAGGTAAAAAGTGAAAAGTAATTAATTTTACCATTTTTGGCATTTTATAACTTTTACAACCCTAATTAGGTTTTAAGACATGTTTTCGATTATTTTATTATATTAGCTTCGAGAAATGGGCTTTACACATGTCTCTTGTGCAACAATAGGTTTTAAGGACATAGTGATGGAGTAACGAGTTAAATTTTATACTTTTTCAGAGTCAGTAAAAACACAAAAAAGTCGCTACTAGTGTCATCTTTAAGCTCTTTTCTAACTCTCTAAAATTGAAAATATTACCAAGACTATTGTCGTTTCAAACTTGTTAAATAGTTTTGAAGCGATATCTACCCAGTATACGTTTACCCCTTTTTCGGGTTGGGATAGATTATTTAAGAAAAAGGAATACCTTAGCCTATCATGACTAAGAGGTTCTTTTAGATGTTGTTTTCTACCTTTTCGGATCTAAGAGACTATTTATGAAAAGGGCCATGATGGAGTTTTCTTTTCTGCCTTCTTTTCAAAATCTCTAAACATGAAAAGATGTCGAGTTCTCCCTTTCTCAGACTCGTTAAACCCTGATGACATTGGATTTCGTCGCCATGACATTACTCGAGTTCCTCATTCCTAGGGCTCGTAAAATGTACTAGGATGGATTTGCCCAAAGTAAAAACTTGCAGCACAAGCATATTTTATCCCCTTCAAGTTTTTTTTAAAAAAGAATTTTGGTGCTCACCATAAATGGTGGGGCAAAATGAAACCAAGTTTTAGTTATGTTGGTAGTACGTCGCTCTGTAACATAGCACTTGTTTTCATTTGCGTCGGGTTGGGAACATCTCATTCCTTCATTTTTACCTCCATGGGTTTGGGTAATCTCTTTTGACCTCTCATCTGCTCTTTTCCAAATCATCATGACCTCAGATCCTTTGATGTCAAATACTGCCAAATCCAGTGTTGTGCTACTGATATGTTCAAGAGAAGTTTGCCACTGCAGTTCTCAACCTCCCTCTGATTCTCTATTGGTTCTTTTTCATCATCATGTTCCTCTGTCTCGTATCGATGATGTGGGAAAAATTATGGCCCACCTTCGATAAGGTCACTTCCTGTCGACTTCAGCTCATTATCCAGGAATTTGATCTAGAGACTCCCTTCTGGTACCTTGGAGCCTACATGACTCAATGGTAGGTTCTTCGCATTTGACACAAGGTCCACATCATTGGCCTTCGATCGAGTAGTTATACGGATGTTTGATGCCAGATCACTATTCACATTCCATGGATTGTATTGGTTGTACCTTGAGATCCATTGTCATTCTTGGTGGTTTCTCTCATGCCTATTAACAACTTTCATTGTTGGCTGGTAATCAGTTGATTTTCTTGCATGTTCGAATTCATCTCATATATTCACATGCTTGAATTTGTACTTGTTCGAGTGGAGATGGAGCATAAGACCCTGGATTTTGTATGATAAAATCTAGGTTGGGAATTTTGGTGGATTATCACGACCTAATACATGACTCTTTTGATTGGATGACTGCAACCATACCTGAGTCTTTTGTTGATCCTTACTGCTGGATGGCTACGTTCATACCTCGGATCCCAGTTTTTATATACTCTATTATGCATGGCTATGCCCATACCACATGTTCATGTATCAGAGATAATATTTTTATTCATAATTGCAGGTTTTCTAACAATGGTGTTTAGTTCGAATGCGTTCTCATAAAGCATTTTTCCCCTCCCTCTCCCTCGAACCTCATACTTTAGGGGGCATCTGTTACACAACACTTTGTCACTATCCTTACAATCCCCATCTCGTCCATCAGAGGGTCATTTCCATGATCAATAACCAGTGTCATGCCTTGAAAATATCGTCATTGTATCCCTTTAAATGAGAGTAATATTCCCTCTTTTGACAATTCCCTGAGCAGAGACTCAAAAACCCTTGTTTTTGCCTTGGCGCAGGTAGTCAGTTATGCCCTCATGCCAAAGAGGAATATTAACACTGGGCCCCATGCTAGCTAGCACTGTGTCCTAGTTTTCCACCCGTGCCAAGCTATTTATGGAATGTTTTTTAAAAATAGAGGCAGATATTCCACTCCAACCACCTCGAGGATGAGTCATTGGGAGTGGTTGAACTGAAAAACCATGGACTCCCTCCTTTATTTTATGGTTTCCACCTCTTATGGGAACTCCCTAAAAGACAGGCCTCCCTCCCACCTTTGTACGGATCCTAACCTCCTCCTTTTCCTCTATAAAAAGAAGCTATTTCTCTTTGCACAAACTAGCTGAACAGCTGAAGAGCTGAACTTGGAGAATTAAACATACTATAGCAGAATATTGGAGAGATAGAATAAAAAGGAATTATGTTGAGAGAGCTTGAGTCCATGCCTTTTGAGAGAGCTTGAGTCTATGACTTTGTCTCGTCCGAATTCCCTAATGATCATCTGTGACACACTCTAATTGAACCCCGCTTTAGGAGACTGCGATGTCAAATCATTGGTTGTAACTATTCCTTCTATAAATACATACACGTGAATATTGTTTGGTTCCCATTTTGTATTATGTTAGATGTTTAATGCAATATGCTTAGCCATATTTGACTGGCTCGTAGTTATGAGTGAAATTATTATATTATATGTTGTTCTTGTTTGTGTTCTATGTGCAGGTATTCGAGCATGACAGCGAAAGGATCGTGACTTGCTGAGACAGGAGTGAGAGGCCACCACCACTACAACAACAACAACAGTGTTGGACTCCAAGTAGGTCTATCTACTGTGTCCTTTTTTCATTCAATAATTAGGAATCAACACTCTAGCATGTCTCTTTGTATCTAGACCCACTCTAGGGCTAGAGGGATCATCTCTGTCCGCAGAGAGGATTTATCTGCATAACACCAATCCAATGTGAACATTGTTGATAATGGCATCGCTTTCTTCTCGACTAATTTGAGAAGTGGCTTCCATCTCTGTGTAACACCCCTAGTTTATGTGTTTGATTTTCAAAAACTATACATTTGAACTTTAATCCTAAGGGGAGTGGACCCCAAAGGACAAGTATTTTGTGGATGTAATTAAATATTTAATTTGAGAAAATAAATAAAATAATTCTGTGCAGATTGACCAAAATGAGAATTATGAGATCACTTGCTAAATCCATAAGGATGGATAAAGGAAAATACTTTCCCCACAATCTTTCAAAAAAATCCTTGAAAGAATTTATTTCCAAATTATATGTTGAGGAAAATCTAGTTTCCCCAATGATGTGGAGAGTAGTTGGGAAGAGGTAAAAAGCTGGGAAAAGTAGAAAGCAGCTTTAAAAGTCCCTAAATAGGGAAGCCTAGGCAAACAGGAAGAAAATCATCCTAATATTCTGGACGCAGAATTAGAAACAGGCTTTGTGGAACCACAGGGGCTTCACTAGGGGAGCAATATCATACCACGTGGGTTCATATTGGGGGATATAATTGAGGAAAATTTGACTTAATATATTGGGGGATATATAGGGGGTAAAGGGTTTTTATATTGACAAGTATAAAAAATGGAGATCAAAGTTAATGAAAAAATATAAATGGGTATAAAATTTTTTAATGAAAAACTAGATACCTACAATATTTAGTGAAATTAGGGGTTTCTAAATTAGGGAGGTGTATTGGGTTCATGTTGGTAGGGGGTTAAGTAATGTGATTTTTAAAGGTAATTTCCAATATGTAGTCAAATTAGGGGTATTTTTTAGTATGCCATGAATGCAGGCGATATGTCATACATTTATTGAGTGAAGTCACTGTGTGGGGAACAAAAGCTTAAATAATCTATTCCTGAACATATTAGAGGTTGGTCTGTTCTAGGAAGTGATCTCAGCTTGGGGGTGAGTTATGGAGATAGAGGGACTCTACAGTTGGGAGGACTGGTCAATTACCCAAGTGATATGCTCACATTAATTATGATCAATTGAAGATTTAATTTTGGTGTGATAGACTGTAGTTATCTATGTAGATTTTGTTTTCTGAATTTTAATAGTGTTCCATACATTTACAGAGTTAAGAAGGGATTTAACCCTCTCAGTTTTGCATGGTTGTAGGAACTCGAAAAATGAGGAAAAATAATCCAGAAGCTCTAAACCAGCCTTTGGTTTAAATTTGGAGATTTATAGTACCTCATAATTCATGATTTTGTAACTTTAATCTGCTTCTGTTAACAATAGGATTAAAATAGTGGACACTAGATATAATCGAATTATACGGGTAGTAAGAAATTTATTCAATTTACTGAGTAAAGTATAGACTTGTAGACTTCCAAAATAGCAATACATGGCTATCTATAAGCTGCATGCTATAGTAAGAACAGATTCGAAAGAGTATAGATTTTAGTGCTTTATACATTTCAGCTAATGAAGAGACCTAGCTAACTAGGATTACCAAATCTGCAACCGATGGTAGCATGAAATATATATATATATATATATATATATATATATATATATATATATATATATATATATATATATATATTGAATGTGTGACTAGCATCCTTCGCAAAAGAATGGTCCAAACAGAACAATGATTCTGGAATAAGATGAGAATGTGAAATTATACATAATGCGTGCAACTAGAAAAATAGCTGTGAAAGTTAACACATATTTCATCCATCAGATTTATGAAATGTTTTGCAGTGTCGCCAAACAATACATAGACTGAAGTTGTTATGATAAGAACAATTATAATTATATGAAAACAATATAGTTGCTATGATAATGAAAACCCAAACTACACAGAGAGATCTCTAGTTGATGTATATAATACAACTGAAAATATAACTCTGTAGAACTGGAAAGTTCTCAGGTATTGAGAAACTTCAGACTTAACAACTCCTATGACAAAGAACCTCATATTCAATTATCCTATTATCTTGAGGAGGAAACAAGCAGTAAAATAAGGCCAGTAAACTTATTATTTTTTTCACTATCCTTAGGTAAATCACTATGGAAAAGAAAAATATATTATGGAGTTGACGATAATAAAAATCGAGTTAAAAGCGAGAGTTATTATACATACATATATATATATATATATATATATATATATATATATAGAAAAGACTAAAGCCACTTATAAAATAGGCTCGCATAGTTCAATATGACATTCCAGAAATCATTTGTTCAAAAAATTCTATCATCGGAATAGTGTTAACATTCCTAGCCTCCGGCTGAAATTAACGCTACCAAAACTAAAAAGAAGGTTGCACATCCTTGTGAGAAAATAGTGAACTAAATTAAACAAGAATTTGAGGCGAACATCATTGCCGACAGGAGATAGACACCGACCTGTGACCATGAAAAATAAATTTGTTATAATAGTCCTATCGCAAGGATGAGTATGAAACCCTCAATAACCTATTCGTGAGGTAAATAGCATACCTGCAATAGCATTGCGGGAAACAAGTTAATATGTATGAATATAATTTGAGAAAGACGTTTATAAGAGGTTATGACAATGAACCAGAGTTCTACTTACCCAAAAACTATAGGAAGAAACCAGTCCCTTCTGATGGTTGTCTGGGAGATACCGAGACGAATTAGCTACCTGTATAGACAGCGTAAAAACTTAACCATTTTAGAATTCAAGACTTTACAAGGTATTACCTCAGAAGCGGTATTTAACATTGCGCAGGAGAATAATACGCATGTATCACGAAACCTTTGCATATAAAAGAAAATGTCGATTATATGCTCATAGTCGTGTATGAAACAAATATAAACCAAGACTGGACATAAATTAGAAATAAAATCTCTCAAGCACGAGTGAGAGAAATCTCATAACCTTGAAAGAGAGAACCAGGGCACATTGTGATGAAAAAAAATATAAACACGTCGACTTGGGTGGAACGACATCAGAACAACAACATGAAACAAAATCACAGCTACTGTTAAATAGGTGACACGATGTCATCTCATATAGAAACCATACGAACTGACCTCAGCCACTAGGAGAAGTCACCATATAGACGCGGGCTGAAATAATGAAGATTAAATATATATTGATCAAAAACCAAAACTCAGGAAACATCATGAACTTTCGTTTCTAGGATACTAATACACAGTACTCAATACAAGTAGGAAGCACGCCAAAATACAAATTAAGAGATCATCAAACCACTGAATACTTCAACGAAAACAAGAACATGAGGAACGAGGAGGCCAGTATACCAACGTAAACACAATTAAAAAATCTAAAGAGCATTCTGGGTCATTTCACAAGATCTGAGAAGGACTTGACCATTAGAAAAAGGGGAAATATATAACATGAATTTTACCTGAACGATTAATCTCCCAGTGCTAGGAGGATTGACGTTGTCCAGTATAAACAAACGCAAAAGCGATTCCGGGAGACTCAGCCTTCTCTGAGAGCAATTGTTAATAGTGCCAAATGAAAGCTGTAGATTGAAAAATTGAACTTGTAACACAGCTAAACCCTAAGTTATCGCGGATTTCCGCCATCCACGTGGAGGGCGATGCCCACCCCCGGACAAGACAAGAGAGACAAGTACCTCAGGAAAAGTTCAAGAATGTCGACACACGAGGGATAAGATTTGAAAAATGATCCATAGTACGCATTCTTATCAAGAAATATACGAAAGCACAGGAAAGAGCACGCCCAATTTAATTCCTCCAAACAAAAGTCGGTGAAAGTACAAAGGAAACCGTAGGAGGAGTGAACGAAGATCCCTTTGTCATGATGTAACCATTAAACTAGTGATTAAATAAGAGCGAGCAAGGACTGAGGCCGTAGCCTTACTCAGATACGCAATCGAGTTTTCATGTGTAGCAATGAAACCATGACAACATGTAATAGTTACAACAATACAAACACCCATTGAAATTGAACGATGAGTATATATAACTTCGCATGAGAAATATATATGAAACCATAGTGATATGTATTATAATCAAACCCATAGTGATTTGTATTTCAAGCATGAGTGGAAGAAGACCAAGTAAGCGATCTATGAAGTGTACATTAACTTATAAGGAAATTGGTAGTATTGAGATATTAACCAAAGGATTCATTAAGTCATATCATTTATGGTGGTAACTACGTATTAGCACAAGTATTATAATTAGGGCTTCGTGTTGGAATAGCAACCCATGATTTTACAATAAAATATATAAGGGTTAATTAAAACCATAAGTGGCCAAACTAAAATAGATATTCTAGAAAAGAGAAGGGTATTGTGCCATGACTAAGCAAACAGTTGTATAAGTGAAGTTATACAATTTCACATAGTTGAAAAAAAAAAAAATTACAGGTGTGAAATTGAGGGAAATGACAAATGGTATCAGAGCTCATGTTATACAAAACTGGGTTGTTGTTGTGTGTGCTCACTGTATAAATGATTTACTGTCAAAATTTTTCTTTTTTTATTTTATAATTTCTGATCTGTGTTGTTTAGTGTACAGTGGTGCTGGAATGGCAGAAGGTGAAGAAATTTATGTTGATCTGTGTGATGATGACAATACACCAGATCCCAAAACTCCAGTGATGGCTATGTTGCATAGTTTGCAATGAGAAATGGCTGAGCTGAGAAGCCAGAATGACAGATTGTCATTAGCCAGTGAGGAGTAGGAAAAGCTCATCAGAGAACTAACTTCGTGGAATAGCCAAGAAGGTGAGGGTTCCGAAAAGAGGAAGACTGATGAGTCTGAGGATGATGATGCTGTTAGGCATCAGTATAAGCAAAAAAATAAATTACAGGGGGAATTCCGAAAGATCAAACCTCCCTCCTATGATGGGGAGAAGGAGGAAGATGCTGAAGCCTGGTTGCTGAACATGATTAAGTATTTCTAGGTCTATGAATATGAAAGCAATATGAAGGCCAGATTAATTGTTTACCAGCTAGAAGGTAAGGCTACCTTGTGGTGGGAGGAGACGAAAATGGTTCATGCCATTGATGAAAAGACAGTTACTTGGGAAGATTTCCAAGTTAAGTTTAAAATCCGCTACTTAAATTAACATTATTATGATGATAAAGCAAAAGAATTTCATGAGCTTAGACTGGGACAACTTACTATTGATGAGTTTCTCACTAAGTTTACAAATCTATTGAGATATGTCCCTTACATTCGTGAAGAGAAGGCAAAGGTCCAAAGGTTTCTGAACTGTTTACCTATTGTATACAAGGAGAAAATAGATTTTGATAATCCAAAAACCATGGACGAAGTAGTGAGAAAAGCTAGATTATGTTAGCAACAGTTCAAAGGAAAAACTGAACATGGAAAAAGCTGGGTAAATAAGAGTGATTTTAAAGGGAAGAAACAAAAACTAGCTTATTTGAAGAACTTTGGCAGGGATCATCAACGGAAGAAATTTAACAAACCCAAAAAAAGTCAAACTGCTCAGTCCCAGGTGGGTTCAAAACACATAGATGGAGACAATAAGAAGGAAGGCACAATTAAAATGAGGGAAACCTTGAAATCCTGGGGCTGTGGAGAACCCCATATTTTGAGGGATTGTCCTCATCAAAACATTCATATGATAATGAGAGATTGAGAAGCTACCACAGTAAATGACATAGCCAGAAATATACCCACCATTAGTGCAGCCTTGGAGAATCCACAAGAAGAACATCAAGCTACCATGGTGGAGATGGAAGGTAAGGTTGCTGACCAATCTGTTACTGTTTTGATTGATCCGGATGCTTCTTTGAGTTACATTAATCCAAAAATTATAGAAAAATACAATCTCAAAACTGAAAAATTTCAGAAATCTTGGTTGGTCCAGCTAGCTACTGGCACCAAAAGGAAGGTAACTCATAAGTTATCTCAAACATCAATCAAATTAAATTATTTTTAAACAGAAGTAAATTTAAACATTCTGCCATTGGGTTCATATGACTTGCTGATAGGAATGGACTGGCTGGAAAAGAAAAAGGCCATGATGAATTGCTGGGATAAGACCTTGCATTGTGTAAATGAAGAAGGGAAACCTTTTATTCTCAAGGGAAAACAAAAACCTATATATGTAAGACAAATATCAGCACTGCAATTAAAACGAACATCTGGGAAAGGATACCAAGTATATACAGTAAATGTAGAAGAGACAGAACAGAAAACTGAGGAAAATCTGGTAGATGCTTTGCCAGTAGTAAGGGAGTTTAAGGAAGTCTTTCTGGATGAGATTCCTCATCTTCCCCCCAAAAGAGAGATTGAATTTTCAATCGATTTGGTGCCAGGAGCAACACCTATTTCCCGAGCCCCTTATCGAATGAGTACCCCCGAACTCATGGAACTGAAAATGCAATTGCAAGAATTACTCGATAAGGGCTACATCTGATCGAGTGTGTCTCCTTGGGGAGCACCGATTCTATTTTTGAAAAAGAAGGATGGAACCTTTAGGATGTGCATTGATTATTTTCAACTGAATAAGTTGACCATTAAAAACAGATACCCTTTGCCCAAAATTGATGATCTTTTTGACCAAGTGAGAGGAGCTTCAGTATTTTTGAAGATTGGCTTAAGGACTGGTTATCACCAGCTCAGAATTAAAGAAGACATCATCAAAAGAGCCTTTCGAATCAGGTACGGTCACTACGAATTTGTAGTCCTACCTTTTGGTTTGACAAATGCCCCTGCCACCTTTACGTGCTTAATGAAAAATGTGTTAAATAAGTACTTGGATAAATTCGTACTTGTGTTCATAGATGATATTTTATTTTACTCAAAAAGTGAGGAAGAACACAAAGAGCACTTGAGGATAGTATTACAAAATTTTAAATAAAACCAGTTATATGCCAAGTTCAGTAAATGTGAATTCTATAAGGACAAGATCCAATACTTGGGTCATATTATTTCTGAACAAGGGTTGGCTGTTGATCTTGAAAAGATAAAGGCTATTAAAGAATGGCTTGTGCCAACATATGTTTCAGCAGTGAGATCGTTCATGGGGATTGCAGGTTATTATTGCAGATTTGTGGAGAGATTCTCTGCCATAGCATATCCCATAACCTCACTACAGAGAAAGGGGGTCAAATTTGAATGGACTGAAAAATTCCAAAACAGTTTTGAACAATTGAAATTAAAACTCACCACAACTCCTATATTGAAAATTGCAGATCCAGATAAGGAATTTGTTGTATGCTCAGATACCTGTAGAGAGGGGTTGGGAGGAGTCCTTTTGCAGGAAAATTTATTTATTGCATATGAGTCTAGGAAACTGAAGACACATGAACAGAACTATAGTGCCTATGATTTGGAGTTAGCTGCTGTTATTCATGCCTTGAAGATGTGGCGACACTATCTTCTTGGAAAGAAATTTACATTGATGACTAATCATATTAGTCTTAAGTATTTCTTTTCCCAGACTGCTTTGAATGCCCGACAAGCCAGATGGCTGTCTTTCCTGAGTGAATTTGATATGGATATAAAACATATAAGAGGGAAGGAAAATAAAATTGCTGATGCCTTGAGCAGAAATGCTTGTCAAAATATAAACAACATTGGAAGTAGTGCCCAGTTTGATTTAGAAGATTTAGTGAAAAAGATAGCAGACCAGGATCCAAATTATGAGAACCTACAGGTAAAAATACTAAAGAAGGAGATGGCTGAATACACTTGAAACCATAAAGGATTGACCTATTATAAAAACAGATTATATGTTCCCAATGTAGAGCCTTTGAAAAGAGAGATTATAGATGAATATCACAAACAGCCGTATGCAAGACATCTTGGATATCAGAAAATGTTAACAGATTTGAAAAAGAAGTTGTTTTGGCTAGGAATGAAAAGAGATGTCGTAGAATATTTAGCTAGATGCATAGAGTGTCAACTAGTCAAAGTTGAACATCAGCATCCTGCTGGTCTGTTAAATCCTTTGTCGATTGCAGAATGGAAATGGGACACAATTTCTATAGATTTTATAACAGGGCTACCCAAAACTAAATACCAACATGATTTAGTAATGGTAGTAGTAGACACTTTAACAAAAGCTGCACACTTCATACCGGTGAAATCTACTTTTGGGACAGCCCAAGTAGCAGATGTGTTTCTAAAAGAGATAGTAAGGTTACATGGGGTCCCAAAGATGATTGTTTCAGATAGAGATGCTAAGTTCACATCAGCCTTTTGGAAAGGTCTATTTGGAGGTATGGGCACTAAGTTTAATTTTAGTACCGCCTATCACCCTCAAACTGATGGTGAGACAAAGAGAACTAATCGGATTTTGGAGGATATGCTGAGAATGTATGTGATGGATAGGCCATCAAAATGAGTTCGTTTGAGGCACTCTATGGAAGGAAATGTCATACTCCTTTGAGCTGGAACCAGCCTGAGGATAAAATAATGTTGGGACCAGATGCCTTACAAGAAATGGAAAGATTTTTTAACCAAATACAAAGAAACATTAGGACAGCACAAGATCGCCAGAAAAACTATGCTGATAAGAAGAGAGTAAATCGAGAATTTAAAGTGGGGGAACATGTGTATTTTCATATTAAACCCAAAAAGAGCACATTATATGCTAGAAGTTGTGAAAAATTGGCTCCTAGATATTGTGGTCCTTTTGAAGTGTTAGAAAGGGTGGAACCAGTGGCTTACAAGTTGGCCTTACCACCCCACGTTAAATTTCATGATGTGTTTCATGTTTCCTTATTAAAAAGATATATACATGATGCTTCTCACATTGTTGATTGGAATGTGGTACAGGTGGAACCAGAAGGGGAGTTCCTTCCAGAACCACTTCAAATATTGTAGTGGGAAGAAATTGAATTGAGGAATTGGATGGTAGCAAGAGTAAAGATGCAGTGGAAGCACTTTACTACTGAAGAAGCTACCTGGGAAAGAGAAGCTGAAATGATGGAAAAATATCCATTTTTGTTTGGAAAAAAAATTAACTCTAGTAGTTAGATACCAACGCTGAGGATGGTGTTTAATTTCAAAGGGGGAATATGTAACACCCCTAGTTTATGTGTTTGATTTTCAAAAACTAGACATTTGAAATTTAATCCTAAGGGGAGTGGACCCCAAAGGACAAGTATTTTGTGGATGTAATTAAATATTTAATCTGAGAAAATGAATAAAATAATTCTGTGCAGATTGACCAAAACGAGAATTATGAGATCACTTGCTAAATCCATGAGGATGGATAAAGGAAAATACTTTCCCCACAATCTTTCAAAAAAATCCTTGAAAGAATTTATTTCCAAATTAGATTTTGAGGAAAATCTAGTTTCCCCAATGATGTGGAGAGTATTTGGGAAGAGGTAAAAAGCTGGGAAAAGAAAAAAGCAGCTTTAAAAGTCCCTAAATAGGGAAGCCTAGGCAAACAGGAAGAAAATTATCCTAATATTCTAGACATAGAATTAGAAACAGGCTTTGGGGAGAAAAAGCTTAAATAAGCTATTCCTGAACAGATTAGAGGTTGGTCTGTTCTAGGAAGTGATCTCAGCTCGGGGGTGAGTTCTGGAGATAGAGGGACTCTACGGTTGAGAGGACTGGTCAATTACCCAATTGGTATGCTGACAGTAATTATGATCAGTTGAAGATTTAATTTTGATGTGATAGACTGTAGTTATCTATGTAGATTTTGTTTTCTGAATTTTAACATTGTTCCATACATTTACAGAGTTAAGAAGGGATTTAACCCTCTCAGTTCTGCATGGTTGTAGGAACTAGAAAAATGAGGAAAAATCATCCAGAAGCTCTAAACCAGCCTTTGGTTTAAATCTGGAGATTTATAGTACCTCATAATTCATGATTTTTTAACTTTAATCTACTTCTGTTAACAATAGGATTAAAACAGTGGACACTAGATATAATCGAATTATACGGGTAATAAGAAATTTATTCAATTTACTGAGTAAAGTATAGACTTGTAGACTTCCAAAATAGCAATACATGGCTATTTATAAGCTGCATTCTAGAGTAAGAACAGATTCGGAAGAGTATAGATTTTAGTGCTTTATACATTTCAGCTAATGAAGAGACCTAGCTAACTAGGATTACCAAATCTGCAACCGATGGTAGCATGAATATATATATATATATATATATATATTGAATGTGTGACTAGAATCCTTCGCAAAAGAATGGTCCAAACAGAACAATGATTGTAAAATAAGATGAGCATGTGAAATTATACATAATGCGTGCAACTGGAAAAATAGCTGTGAAAGTTAACACATATTTCATCGATAAGATTTATGAAATGTTTCACAGTGTCGCCAAATAATACATAGACTGAAGTTGTTATGATAAGAAAAATTATAATTATATGAAAACAGTATAGTTGCTATGATAATGAAAACCCAAACTACACAGAGAGATCTCTAGTGGATGTATAGAATACAACTGAAAATATAACTCTGTAGAACTAGAAAGTTCTCAGGTATTGAGAAACTTCAGACTTAACAGCTCCTATGACAAAGAACCTCATATTCAATTATCCTATTATCCTGAGGAGGAAACAAGCAGCAAAAATAAGGCTAGGAAACTTATTATTTTTTTCACTATCCTTAGGTAAATCATTATGGAAAATAAAAATATATTATGGAGTTGACGATAATAAAAATCGAGTTAAAAGCGAGAGTTATTATACATACATAGATATATATATATATATATATATATATATATATATATATATATATATATATATATATAGATATAGATATAGATATAGATATAGATATAGATATAGATATAGATATAGATATAGATATAGATATAGATATAGATATATATATATATATATATATATATATATATATATATATATATATATATATATATATATATATATGACATTCCAGAACTCATTTGTTTGGAAAATTATATCATCGGAATAGTGTTAACAGTCCCAGCCTCTGGCCGAAATAAAAGCTACCAAAACTAAAAAGAAGGTCGCACATCCTTGTGAGAAAGCAATGAAATAAATTAAACAAGAATTGGAGGCGAACATCATTGCCGATAGGAGATAGACGCCGACTTGTGACCATGAAAAATAAATTTGTTATAATAGTCCTATCACAAGGATGAGTATGAAACCCTCAATAACCTATTCGTGAGGTAAATAGCGTACCTGCAATAGAATTGCGGGAAACAAGTTAATATGTATGAATATAATTTGAGAAAGATGTTTTTAAGAGGTTATGAAAATGAACCAGAGTTCTACTTACCCAAAAACTATAGGAAGAAACCGGTCCCTTCTGATGGTTGTCTGGGAGATGCCGAGACGAATTAGTTACCTGTATAGATAGCGTAGAAACTTAACCATTTTAGAATTCAATACTTTACAAGGTATTACCTCAGAAGTGGTATTTAACTCTGCGCAGGAGAATAATACGCGTGTATCACGAAACCTCTGCATATAAAACAAAATGTTGATTATATGTTGACAGTCGCGTATGAAACAAATACAAATGAAGACTGGACATAAATTAGAAATAAAATCTCTCAACCACGAGTGAGAGAAATATCATAACCTCGAAAGAGAGAAACAAGCAAATTATGACGAAAAAAATATAAATGCGTCGACCTGGGTGGAACGACATTAGAACAACAACAAAAAACAAAATCACAGCTACTGTTAAATAGGTGACGCGATGTCATCTCATATAGAAACCATACGAACTGACCTCGGCCACTAGGAGAAGTGACCATATAGACGCAGGCCGAAATAATGAAGATTAAATATATATTGATCAAAAACCAAAACTTAGGAAACGTCATGAACTTTCGTTTCCAGGTTACTAATACACAATACTCAATACAAGTAGGAATCATGCCAAAATACAAATTAGGAGATCATCAAACCACTGAATACTTCAACGAAAACAAGAACATGAGGAACGAGGAGGCCAGTATACCAACGTAAACACAATTTAAAAATCTAAAGAGCATTCTGGGTCATTTCCCAAGATCTGAGAAGGACTTGACCATTAGAAAAAGGGGAAAGATATAACATGAATTTTACCTGAACGATTAATCTCCCGGTGCTAGGAGGATTGACGGCATCCAGTATAACCAAACGCAGAAGTGATTCTGGGAGACTCGGCCTTCTTTGAGAACAATTGTTAACAGTGCCAAATGAAAGCTATAGATTGAAAAATCAAACTTATAACACAGTTAAACCCTAAGTTATCGCGGATTTCCGCCATCCACGTGGAGGGCGATGCCCACCCCCGAACAAGACCAGAGAGACAAGTACCTCAGGAAAATTTCAAGAACGTCGACACACGGGGGATAATATTTGCAAAACGATCCATAGTACACATTATTATAAAGAAATATACGAAAGCAAAGGAAAGAACATGCCCAATTTAATTCTTCCAAACAAAAGTCGGCGAAAGCACAAAGGAAACTACAGGAGGAGTGAACGAAGATCCCTTTGTCAAGACGTAACCATTAAACTAGTGATTAAATAAGAGCGAGCAAGGACTGAGGTCGTAGCCTTACTCAGATACGCAATTGAGTTCTCATGTGTAGAAATGAAACCATGATAAGATGTAATGGCTACAACAATACAAACACCCATTGAAATTGAACGATGAGTATATATAACTTCGCATGAGAAATATATATGAAACCATAGTGATATGTATTATAATCAAACCCATAGTGATTCGTATTTCAAGCATGAGTGGAAGAAGACCAAGTAAGAGATCTATGAAGTGTACATTAACTTATAAGGAAATTGGTAGTATTGAGATATTAACCAAAGGATTCATTAAGTCATATCATTTATGGTAGGTAACTACGTATTAGCACAAGTATTATAATTATGGCTTCGGGTTGAAATAGCAACGCACGCTTTTACAATAAAATATATAAGGGTTAATTGAAACCATAAGTGGCCAAACTAAAATAGATATTCTAGAAAAGAGAAGGGTATTGTGCCATGAAGAAGCAAACAGTTGTATAAGTGAACTTATACAATTTCACATAGTTGAATTTTTTTTTTTTTTTGCGGGTGTGAAATTGAGGGACATGACACTCTGACCACAAAGTTTTGACACAAAAAGTTTGACTAACCAATGGTGGCCTGAGGTGAGGCAACTCAACATCACACCTAGTGCCCCTATGATCACACAATCGACCTTTCCCAACAGAACCTCGTCATTCCATGGGAGTCTTCCATAGGCTGCAAGGTGTCTATCATACAAATAGTGAGCTATATTAGGGTGCTTGAAATATTGCACCTTCAACATCGTTATTTTTCGCGCTTATTTGAAATTAATCATAGACTTCACCATTGATGTTGTAACTCTTTCTTTAACAACCTCCCATTTATCAGGACCCATCACTGTTTCCTTTCTTTTTCTCATGACTTCTACAAAAGTATCAGTGGTTGGCCCAAGCTTTCAGTACACATCTACTAGTTTGCCTAAAGATCGTGTAACTATTTCCAAGATTTTTCAACTCTTAGCAGGTAGAGTCAAAGCCATGAGATCTCTCTGCATGAAGATGTTGACACCTTTCTAAGGTGCATTGTTGCATGTTTCTTTCCCAAGGTATATCAGAAATTTCGGCCAGATAAGTGGTGGTGGGTGGAAAACTTTTTTCTTGAATGACGCATTCTGCCCTACGTATTTTTTGACCAACATTTGGAGCATTTTCAGCCTCTGCATCAATATATACAATTTTGTATATTAGAAAAAACACATCTAAACAAATTTGTACAGATTGAATGAAAAAAATACTCAAATTGATGGCCACCTCAATGTGGTTTGCTAGCATCTTGCCCACCGTGAGACTTCTGATAACTAGAACGACCCTGCTGAGAACCAACACAACCATCTGTCGACTGGCCTCTGGGGGAATAAATATCACCACCTTCACGCAACCTGATAGCACTTATTGATGGCCCTCTAAGGGGATTTGAACCACCACCAACCTTTTTAGGCGAGAGGGAAGCTTCATAAACAAATATGAATTTATAATTAATTCAAAAGTACATTCATACATATAGAGACATGTACATATTCATTGATTAAATTGTGTGAACCATACCACGATTTGGTGAAGTATGAGCATGCTTCATTGATTGAGTAGAGACCCTTCTCCTCTTAGCTCCTAAAAAATAAAAAATTCAAAAATACATCCATACATATAGATACATGTACATATTCGTTGATTAAATTGTGTGAACCATAATATGACTGAGTGAACTATGAGCATGCTTTATTGATGGAGTAGAGACCCTTCTCCTCTTAGCTCCTAAAAATTAAAAAATGAAACTTATTAACAACTAATTTAACTCACAAATTTGAAAAAAAATCAATTCCATATGTACACATGTGTATTTATATGTATGGATATTTAAGATTATATTTAAATACCATGAACATCCCTCGACCCCTAATCCCCCTCTCTCGTAGAGATATGGGATTTTGTTGATCTTTGTTGTTCATCATTCATGATATATATATCTAGGGTGGAATTTAAAATTATTTTTTTTAATTACTATTTAAAATAAATTCAAAATAAATTTCAGGAAATTAATGTAAATTACTGTACACAAATTCTGTAAAACACAACATTCAAAGCAATAATTGATGTCTGAAACTCAATTTCAGTAATTTTTTTTATAAAAATGTCAAGTTCACCAAATTTTGCTTTACATGGTGGGAGCACACTCCACCATTGGTATAAAATTGAAAAAAACACATGGTCATTAAAAAAGAACCCTGAAACTCCATTTAAACAAAAAAATGTTGAAGTCCTCGCATTTTAATTTTATAAAAATGTGAAGTTCACCACTTGCTGCAAATGTGAAATTCACCAAGTTGCACTTTACATGGTGTGGTGGGAGCACACTTAGTATATAATTGAAAAAAACACATGGTCATTAAAAAATACACACTTATTAGTATGAAACACACACATATCCAAGATATGTTACAATGTCCATCAATAAATTTTGAAGGAGAGCGTCTCAACAATAATTCATCTTTGAGAGATGAGTCTTGAATTTTTGAAGAAGAGCATCTCAAAACTAATTCATCTTTGAGAGATGAATCTTGAATATTTGAAGAAGAGTGTCTCAAAACTAATTCATCTATAAGAGATGAATCTTGCATTGTCATTGCCCCATATAATTCTAATTCATATATTAAGTCATGTTTGATAGATAAATCCTAAATTGGCATTGCCCCACGCAATAGATCAACAAACATCTTATTCGCATTTGTATAATGTCTTATAATAAAAAATTGAAATTGGCTAAACAATATTGTTTGTTATTCCATGTAATTATTTTCGCCTCTCCTTCTTAACATGGTACACGCCATTCATCTGGTTGCACACAAGTTTATAATTGGTGAAAACTACAATTTGTTTGATCCATACTCCATAGTTGTTAATTAGAATTGGTGAATATGCTTCATTGTTTTTTTTTCTTCTCGGTATATTAATTTTCCTTTAGGAAAATTTGCTAGTTGCAATATTGGAAAGCACAGATGTAATCACTTCTTTCCCTGGATTGGGATAGCAAGAAACATTTATGCATAATTTTCATTTTTTAACCATATTTAGTGGTTTTTTTATCACTGAAAAAAACAAATTCAATAAAAATATATATTAAATTGACATTTATTGGAAATTCGTGGGAGAAAAGACACATGTGCATGGTTTATCTTACAGTTTGACTTAAATATTATGGTAGAATTCATATCTATAAATGAGATGTGTTAAATATTGCATTGCCTAGAGTTTAAGGGAGATTTATGACGCATATACATGGTTCATGCATGGTTTGCATGAAATTTTGCCTTAATATTTATGGCATAAATCATATCTAGTTCAATAACATGCCTTAAGAAAGGATGAGATCGAGAGTTTAGAAATTGTAGAAGTTAAGATTCCACGAACAAACTAAAATCCTATGGAAGTTCGACCACTTTAGGTTCCGTTTTTAGCCCTTAAATTTTTCCTTAAATTAATGGGGGAAAGCCTTGAGTTTGGGGATACTATCCTATGAGAGTTCAACCACTTTAGATTCAGTTTTCAGGCCTTAAAATTTTCCTTGAATTAATGGGAGGAAGCCTTTATTTTGTGAGAGAAATGACATTTACATGGTTTGCAAAATTATTTTATGCACTTACTAAAACAACGTTTAGTTTTAGGCTTTAAATTTTTCCTTGAATTAATGAGGGAAAGCCTTGGGTTTGGGGGATACTATCCTATGAGATTTCAGCCACTTTAGGTTCAGTTTTTAGGCCTTAAAGTTTTCCTTGAAATAATGGGAGGAATCCTTTAGTTTTTGGGAGAAATGACATTTACATGGTTTGCAAAATTATTTTATGCACTTACTAAAACAACTAGTTATGTCAAATGCCACACCTTTATGAGTTTGTGGGAGAAATTAAATAGAAATGACACATGCCTTAAATTTTGCCTAAAAGTTATGGGGAAGGGATAAATGACACATTTACAAGGTTTTCCTTAAACTAGTACAGGTTTATGGATATTAAAATGAAGAACTTCTATTTAGATCTGTTATAGAGATTAATTGTAGGGGCATTTACTGGATATGTCACCTTTGAGAAAAGATGAGATCCAAAGGCTACTTGGCCCTTTACAGACTCTTTCTTTAGTACTTGTAGAACTTAACACTCTACGGATAGACTAAAATCCTATGGAAGTTCAAAATCCTATGAGAGTTCAGCCACTTTAGGTTCAATTTCTAGGCCTTAAATTTTGCCTTGAATTAATGAGAGAAAGCCTTTAGTTTGTGGGATAAATGACATTTACATGGTTTGCAAAATTATTTTATGCACCTATAAAAAACATGCTTTAAAGATAATGGGATAAATCCAACATGACATGTATGCTTTAGAAACCTTTCCTATGAATTTATGGGAGAAATGACACATGTACACAATTTGCCTTAAAGTGGTTGTGGTTTATGGATATTAAAATGAAGAACTTCTATTTATATCTATTCCAAAGATTGACTATAAGGGCATTTACTGGATATGTCACTTTTCACAAAATATGAGATCTAGAGGCTACCTGGCCCTTTACAGACACTGCCTATAGAACTTGTAGAAGTTAACACTAACTATCTGAATTATACCCTATGAAGTGTGTAGCGGATCTGTGGAATCACTCACAATACTTTACGTAGACATAAGGGTGTATAAGAGTGTACTAAGTTCAAAAATATGGTCATATTATTGGATATATTTCCCAAGAGCCCAAATGTACTCCTTAAGTTTATGTAGGGTCTATATAACCATCTACAAAAACAAGTGATTCTTTTAGGGCTATGGATAATGTATGAGCCATGTGTATACGCACGTTATCTAGAAAACATAGGCCAAAATAAATGGTACTTAAGTGGTTTGAAGAAAAAATAGCACCAAGAAGCTTTGAAGGAGGGGAATAAGAATTGGAAATAGGAGGATAAGAATAAAATAGCCACTACATATCCATGCAAGTGTAGTAGAAATAATTCTAACCATTGCAATATTGATGGTCACTTTAAGAAGAATTATTGGATGTTTGGTATGTGTTATATTCTTTATGTGAATACCCCCATGAACTATATATTTTTCTAAGATAGTGGTTGGAATAAAATGGGCGGGAAATACCCCCACTTTATGGTTTCATATAGAAGAAAAATTCCCCACACATAGGTGTTCAGGGATAGTGCCCCAAAAAAACATTTTTGGGAAACAATGAGCATAGTTTTGAGATATATAAGTCCAAAATAGAATAGTTGTTGATGAAAAAATATCAGTGGATCACTATGGATATATTTACTTCATTAAAATGGATTTTTCTAGAAGGATGGAATAAGTTAGAAAGAATGGAAAATATCACAAGTATATGTTGACGTAAATGTGTTTTACATTGAATATTTTTCATTTTGTTAAGAATCTATTTGAAACAATTATCTATAGAAGGTTAAAACCTATGTTTTGTATCAAATTACTTTTGGTTTCAATTGGAAAATTTTATGGCTAATGTGTTTTTCTCGAAATGTGATAGACCCCATTAAAATGGGAGATATATTGAAATGATTCCTATGGTGTAATAAAATAGTTTCATGTAGTGTAAAAATATAGATGCATAAATTCAATGAGCATAGTTTTGAGATATAAAAGTCCAAAATGGAATAGTTGTTTGTGAAAAAATATCAGTGGATCACTATGGATATATTTGCTTCATTAAAACAGATTTTTCTAGAAGGATGTCCACTAAGTTGGAAAGAAGTGAAAATATCACAATTATATGTTAATGCATCTATTTTACATTGAATATTTTTCATTTTATTAAAAATCTATTTGAAACAATTAACTATACAAGGTTAAAACATATGTTTTATATCAAATCAATTTTGGTTTCAATGCGAAACATTTATGGCTAATGTGTTTTTCTTGAAATGAGATAAACTCCATTAAAATGGGAGATATATCGAAATGATTCCTATGGTGTCATAAAATAATTGAGTAGTTTAAAGATATAGATGCATAAATTCAATGAGTATAGTTTTAAGATATATAAGTCCAAAATGGAATAGTTGTTGGTGAACAAATATTAGTGGATCACTATGGATATATCTGCTTCATTAAAAGGGATTTTTCTAGAAGGATGGACAAAGTTGGAAAGAAGGGAAAATATCACAATTATATGTTACTGTGAATGTGTTGTACATTGAATATTTTTCATTTTATTAAGAATCTAATTGAAACAATTAACTATATAAGGTTAAAACCTATGTTTTGTATCAAATCACTTTTCTTTTCAACAAGAAACTTTATTGCTAATTTGTGTTTTTCTCAAAATGTGATAGACCCCATTAAAATGGGAGATATATCTAAATGATTCTTATGGTGTAATAAAATAGTTTCAAGTAGTTTAAAGATATAGATGCATAAATTCAATGAGCATAGTTTTGAGATATAAAAGTCCAAAATGTAATAGTTGTTTGTGATCAAATATCAGTGGATCACTATGGATATATCTAATTCATTAAAATGGATTTTACTAGAAGGATGTCCACTAAGTTGGAAAGAAGGGAAAATATCACAATTATATGTTAATAAATGTGTTTTACATTAAATATTTTTCAATTTATTGAGAATATATTTGAAAGAATTAACTATATAATGTTAAAACCTATGTTTTGTATCAAATCACTTTTGGTTTCAATTGGAAACTTTTATGGCTAATGTGTTTTTCTCGAAATGTGATAGACCCCATTAAAATGGGAGATATATGGAAATGATTGCTATGGTGTAATAAAATAGTTTAGTAGTTTAAAGATATAGATGCATGAATTCAATAAGCATAGTTTTTAGATATATAAGTCCAAAATGGAATAGTTGTTGGTGAAAAAATATCAGTGGATCACTATGGATACATCTGCTTCATTAAAAGGGATTTTTCTAGAAGGATGGACTAAGTTGGAAAGGAGGGAAAATATCATAATTATATGTTAATGTTCATGTGTTGTACATTGAATATTTTTCATTTTATTCAGAATCTATTTGGAACAATTAACTATGTAAGGTTAAAACCTATGTTTTGTATAAAATTACTTTTTGTTTCAGTGGGAAATTTTTATGGCTAATGTTCTTTTCTCGAAATGTGATAGATCCCATTAAAATGGGAGATATATCGAAATGATTCCTGTCGTGTAATAAAATAGTTTCAAGTATTTTAAAGATATAAATGTGTAAATTCAGTGAGCATAGTTTTGAGATATATAAGTCCAAAATGGAATAGTTATTGGTGAAAAAATATCAGTGGATCACTATGGATATATGTGCTTCATCAAAAGGGACTTTTCTAAAAGGATGGAATAAGTTGTAAAGAAGGGAAAATATCACAATTATATGTTAATGCATGTGTTTTACATTTAATATGAAAGGTTTTTTCTCTCTCTCATTGTTTGAGTCGTGATCTTATAAAAGGTTTCCACTAAATCCATTCCCTATTACTTTTCATGTGAACCACATTCCCAAACCCACCCATCTATGTACCTAAGAGCCAAGCCAAGTGTAAAAAGGGATTATTTCATATTCTAATTTAACATATATGTGATTAATTATCGATAGAATTTATATGGTAGAAATACATATAAATATTAATCCTTAGTATAGATCTATTTTGACTTTAAGGAATAAAGGGAAGTTTTTTAGAAATTTTATCTTAGGAGGTAGAACTAAATCATCTATAACCCACAAGAGAAACCATTGCCCATGAGAATCACATGAAAACACAAGTTACTCCCATGTTTGAAACACCACCTCAGATCATCATTAGGGTTGGAAACCACTAAGCAACCCATTATAAGTTCCCTAGAAGGGATGACTATCATATTTAATGATTGGGTTTGTCTGCAAGGTCAAAAGGAAAATCAAAGTTAGGAAAGGGAATTAGAATAGAAATTAAGGTAATACCATAACCTTTTACCTAATATTGAATGAAGGTGAGAAATCATAGATATCATGAAGGAATTTCGAGAAATATTATAATTTTTGCAGAGGCTTAAATTCTGATATGATAAGAAATATTGTCTTTTTTGAAGGAATTTCTGATATGATAAGAATATTATATTTTTTGCAGAGGCTTAAATTCATGAAAAGATCATGAAAAGGTGGAATATTTATTCCTGTGCAAAATAGTTAGAGATGATGACAACCACTCTGTCTTTTATAGGGATGATAAACTCATGAAGATCACATGATCTTGATGATGAATCCTGAATCATGATCTTTGCCATAATTTGTCAATTCCCTGTTCTCTTATTTTCAATTTATTTCTTAACCATTTAGAGTGGGTCGTATTCTTTCTCATATAGTAATCTCGAGAACCATATGAAATTATTGCAAATAAGTTTCACATGGTTGCCAAAAGTATATGCAGATAGTTGCTATTGTTGTGATCAGATGCCTAGGATTCTTAAGAACAAAAGTACTAATATGTCGATGCAATCATTCATTTGCATGTATTTATTTAATATTTTGGAATGTTTTTTTCTAGGGTTCTTGGTGGACTTCCTGTAGATTTAAGTGAGTAGAGGAGTTAGAAGATGACTAAATGATTCATGAGCGAGTTTGATAGTGGAGAATGGAGATTATGGAATTGTGCTTATCGTGTTCTCATTCAAGATTGTGCTTCCGACACAGACCTATTGTAGGGTTTTTTTATCTCGAGGGTTGATGGCTCAAATCCCAGGTGAGCATGTGAGTCCAAACAACTACTAATGGCTCAAATCCTATGTGAGTCTGTGGGTTATTGGGCCACGTTCATGGTTTTTCTTGTGTTTTTAATCACATAATTTTTTTATTTATTTTTAATATGTTGGAAAAAACAATTGGACAATCACTTGTTGGGTGTCATAAAAGTGAATCCAAATTTCATATTGAGTTTCAGTTTAGATGAGAGTTTCACTCTAGTCATTAATTATTGTTGTACCCTATATAATCTTATTTAATAACAAATGTGACCAGTCCATTTTTGATACTATATCTTTGCTGTAAAACTATTGCAGGAGACTCTAATGATTTTAGACTGGTTAATGGTTTTGGAATTGTAACAACATATCTATTGGGGAAATATGGCAACTTAGGATGTAAACCAATGTAACTTTTTGAGACATGGATTGAAAATTCTGTAAGGAAGGTATGGTATACTCGAAAAGTTTTACTCAATTTAGTTTTGTAAGGATTATAAGAAACTAATTGAAACTGGAACATTATATATACTAGTGTTTTTCTTCTTGAAAAGAACTAA
The DNA here is from genome assembly GCA_034641835.2 of Pinus albicaulis. Taxonomy (NCBI): domain Eukaryota; kingdom Viridiplantae; phylum Streptophyta; class Pinopsida; order Pinales; family Pinaceae; genus Pinus; species Pinus albicaulis. The sequence continues at coordinate 423,512,614 of CM076579.1, read as the reverse complement.
TGTTTAACAGAGGATTTCAATAACAGCATTCAGAGGATTTCATTCCTGGAAATTCACAAAAATTCAAAGACAAAGCCACAATGAGGACGAAGTTGGGAGATCCTTGAATACGTCGTGCAAGACATAGATCAAATTACATGTGAACAAAAATAGTTAAATTAAATTCAAACAAAAAAAAATAAAAAATAAAAAATAAAAAAGAGCAATTGCAAATCAACAAAAATCACCTCGTCGTTGCAACGCAACTGCAAATCAACAAAAATCACCTCATCATAGAGCACAAAAATGTAACAGAAACACCTAGACATACAAACATCTGAGACAAATGTGAATAAGAAACCTATAAAATTTTGTGGGTAGATATATTTATAAAATACAAGTTCGGCTAAACTATTTTGAAAGTTCAGCCGAACTAATAGTTCGGCTGAAATTTTGTAGCCGTTTTTCCCATCTCAGCCAAAACTCTGTTTGCCCATGCCATCAGTAGGCTGTCAATGTAAACAACATAATGATTTCGGCCAAGCTAATTTTAAAATTTCAGCCGAAATCTTGAATAGTTCGGTCGAAATTTTATAAAAGTTGGGCAGAATTATTGAGAAAAAAAGTTTTCTGCCCCCGATTCTCACAAAAGTGTAACCCAAATTCATGGGTTTACCCACTAACAAATATCATATTCTTTAGTTAGCTTAATTAAAAGAAATATTTAACGTATCATAAATTTCTTTATCTTATTCAATCCATAAAATGGGGTGTTACATCTCCCCCCTCTAAGGAAAACATCGTCCCCGGTGTTACTTAATTTTTCATAAATAGTTATGGATATGCTTCCCACATGAATCCTGCATCTTCCCACGTAGCCTCCTCTGGGCTAAAGTGCTTCCACTACACTTTAACATGGGGTATGACTCGCCTCCAGAGCATTATTTCTCTCTGATCGAGAATATGCTGAGGCTCTATGAGGAACTCGCCATCTGGTTCTACTTGCATTAGCATGGATGAACCTAAGCTAGTTCCATGTTGAACTTTTCATCAATAGAAAATAATAATGAAATCAAGACTTTCATGTATATTTTTCCAATGTGTCACATGCCTAGGATCATGTATTTATCATTTCAGTAGCAATACATGGAACACATTGTGCACCAAAATATGACTGGGTAGTGCTAGGCGGTAAGTCATTTGACCGATCCGTTCCAAAATTTGGAATGGTCCAGAATACCTGGGGGCCATTTTAGCACAAGAACTCCACCTCAGGGTGCTACTCTTTCGTTTAATTCTTACATACACACGGTCACCCACCACAAACTCCCTAAAATATCTTTTCCGATCTGCATATACTTTTTTCTGGTCTTGAGCCACCCTCAAGTTCTGTTTAATATTTCTTACCTCATGGTGCATTTCTTCAAGTATATCAGGTCGAAGCATCATCTTAGTTTTTAGAATTCTCCAATTAATAAGGGTCTGAGATTTTCTACCATACAATGCTTCAAAGGGACTCATTTTGAGGGACTCCTGATACACATTCTTATATGAAAATTCCACCAAATGCAAGTATTCTTCCAACTTTGTAGGTTGTTTCATTACATGCATGCGCAACATATCCTCTAGGATTTGATTTTCCCTCTTATTTTTCCCATATGTTTGAGGTTCATATGCAGTAATAAATTGAATTTGTGTTCCTAGCCCTGTAAACAATGTTTTCCAGAAATCAGATGTAAATTTTACATCTCGATCTGATATCATGACTCTTGGAATGCCATGTAGTATGAAAATTTCTTTCATGAAAATATCAACAATTTTTATTGTTTTCTATGTATACTGAATAGGTATAAAATGAGCTACCTTACTGATTCTATCCACCACCACCATGATTGAGTGATTGTGCTTCTTGCTTCTTGGAAACCCTGTAATAAAGTCAAGGGATATAACTTCCCACTTCCATTCAGTTACAGGAATAAGATGAAGCAACTCGGCTGGCTGTTGATGTTCTACCTTGAATTTATAACATTCCAATAATTTGGTCAGGTACTAAAAAATGTCCTTACACATTCCTGGATAGAAATAGTGTTATTAACATTTTCTAATATCCGAGGTGCCCTGCATAGAATCTCCTATGCTATTCATCTAGAATCAACTCCTTCAGGCTTATCTGATTCGGAATAAATATCCTCTTCTGATATAATAGGAGTTTTTTTTAATTAAATTCATTTTTTGATTGTTTTCCCTCCTCGCTTCTATCTCTAGCTTGTTCCCATAAGAACTGATACTCACGATCCATTCTTGCTGCCTCTATAATCTATTCCTGGAACTTAGATTCCACCTTGTTGAAATAAAATTTGTAGATGCCATGCAATTTCCTACTCAAAGAATTTGCAACCTGATTATCTTTTCCTTTCACATGTTGAATATCGAAATCAAATTCGCTCAGGAATTTAAACCAATGCAAATTTTTGTGACATGGAATGAAAATTCTGTAACGAAGGTATGGTATACCTGCAAATTTTTACTCAAGCGAGTTTTGTAAGGATGATAAGAAACAAATAGAAACTGGAACATTATATATACTGGTGTTTTTCTTGTTGAATAATTCTAATGTTTAATAGAGGATTTCATATCTGGAAATTCACAAAAATTTGTAGATGAAGCCACAACAAGGAAGAATCTAGGAGATCCCTGAAAACGTCGTGGAATACTTAGACCAAATTACCTGCGAATGAAAAAAATAAAATTAAATTCAAACCAAAAAAATCAACAAAACAAAATTACAAAAAGAAAAAGAGCAATTGTGACTGCAAAATCAACTACAAATCAACAAAAATCACCTTGTCGTCGCGGTGCAACTACAAATCAACAAAAATCACCTCGTCGTCATGGTGCAGCTGCAAATCAACAAAAAACACCTTGTCACAAAGCACAACAGAGCAACAACAACACCTAGACAGACATATGTGCGAGATAGATGTGAATAAGAAACCTATACAAGTTTGTGGGCATATATATTTATAAAATACAACTTCAGCCAAACTATTTTAAAAGTTCGGTCGAACTTTTGTTGTCAATTTTCCCATCTCCAACCAAAAATTTGTTTGAGCATGCCATTAGTACGCCGTCAATGTAAATGGCAGAATGAGTTCAACCGAACTAATTTTGAAATTTCAGCTGAACTCTTGAATAGTTTGACCGAATTTTTATAAAAGTTCGGCCGAATTATTGAGAAAAGAAGTTTTCTGCCCCCGATTCTCACAAAAGTGTAACCCAACTTCGTCGGTTTACCATATAAACAAATATCATATTCATTAGTTAGCTTAATTAAAATAAAATATTAATGTATAATAAAGTAAGTTATCTTATTCAATGCATAAAACAGGGTGTTACATCTCCCCCCTCTAAGGAAAACATCATCCCTAATGTAACTTAATTTTTCAAAAACAGTTTCGGAAATGCTTCCCGCATGAGACCTGCATCTTCCCACGTAGACTCCTCTAGGCTAAAGTGCTTCCACTGCACTTTAACTTGGGGGATGTCTCTCCTGCAGGGAATTATTTAACTCTGATCGAGAATACACTAAGGCTCTACGAGGAACTTGCCATCTCGTTCTACCTGCATTAGCATGGATGAACCTAAGTTAGTTCCATGATGAACTTTTCATCAACATAAAATCATAATTAAATCAAGACTTACATGTATACTTTGCCAATGTGTCACATGCCTAAGATCATGTATTTGTCATTTTAGTAGTGATACATGGAACATATTATGCACCAAAATATGACTAGGTAGTGCTAGATGGTAAGCCACTGGCCCGATGCATTCCAAAATTTGGAATGGTCGACAATACTTGGGGGCTAGTTTAGCACAAGAACTCCACCTCAGGGTGCTCATCTTTGGTTTAATTCTTACATACATATGGTCACCCACCACAAACTCCCTAAAATATCTTTTCCAATCTGCATATATTTTTTCCCAGTCTTGAGCCACCCTCATGTTCTGTCTAATATTTCTTACCTCATGATCCATTTCTTCAAGCATATCAGGTGGAAGCGTCATCTTAGTTTTCATACTTCTCCAATTAATAGGGGTTCGGCATTTTCTACCGTATAATGCTTCAAAGGGACTCATTTTGAGGGACTCTTGATACTCATTGTTATATGGAAATTCCACCAAATGCAAGTATTATTCCCACTTTGCACGTTGTTGCATTAAATACATGCGCAACATATCCTCTAGAATTTGGTTTACCCTCTCTATTTTCCCATCCGTTTGAGGTTCATATGCAGCAATAAATTGAATTTGTGTTCCTAGCCAATTAGAATTTTTTTCTAGAAATCATATGCAGATCTTACATCTTGATCTAATATCACGAATCTTGGAATACCATGTAGTTTGAAAATTTCTTTCATGAAAATATCAACAATTTATATATATTTGTATGTGGAATGAACAGGTATAAAATGAGCTACCTTACTCAGTTTATCGACCACCACCATGATTGATTCATTGTGCTTCTTGTTTCTTTCCAACCCTGTAATAAATTCAAGGGATATAACTTCCCACTTCCAGTCGATTACAGGAATAGGCTGAAGCAACCCGGCTAAGTGTTGATTTTCTACCTTGACTTGCTAGCATTCCAATCATTTGGTCAAGTACTCAATAATGTCCTTACACATTCCCGACCAGAAATAGTCTTTTATAATTGTTGTTAACATTTTCTGATATCTGAGGTGTCCTGCATAGGAACTCCTATGATATTCATCTAGAATTAGCTTCTTTAGGCTTATATGATTCGAAATAAATATCCTTTTCCAATATACTAGGAGTTATTTTTCATTAAACTCATATTCTAATTTTTTTCCCTCCTTGCTCCTATATCTGGCTTGTTGGCATAAGAACTGATACTCAGGGTCCATTCTTCCTACATCCATAATCTATTCCTAGAACTTAAATTCCACTTGGTTGAAGCAAAGTTCATAGATGCCATGCAATTTACTACTCAAAGCATCCACAACCTAATTCTCTTTCCCTTTCGGATGTTTAATATCGAAACCAAGTTCACTTAGGAATGCATTCCATCTTGCCTGACAAGCATTCATATCAACTTGCTTAAAATATCTGGTTAAGCTATTATGGTATTTTCTTAATAAGAATCTTTTCCCAAGTAAATAATGTCTCCACACCTATAAGGCATGCACCACAACTATTAGCTATAAATCATATGTAGAACACCTCTGCTCATGATCCTTTAGTTTCCTGGACTTGTACGCAATTAATTTTCCCTCTTGAGTCAAAACTGCCCCAACTCCTTCTTTGCATGCATCAGTGCATACATCAAATTTCTTGTGGGAATCTTCCACTTTTAGTACTGGTGTAGTGGTTAATACTTCCTTCAATTTTTCAAAGCTGATTTGGCATTTTTGAGTGCATTTAAATATTTTTCCTTTCCATGGCATGCAGGTAAAGGGAAAGGATATTTTAGAGAAATTATTAATAAAGAATTGATAATAACTATCCAATCCCATAAACGAACGTATGTCTAACACATTTTTAGGGACTTTCCAGTCCATGATCATCTTTATCTTTTCTAGAAATACTAAAATTACCTCAGCGGATATCACATGTCTGAAATACTAAATCTGCTCTTTGTAAAAATCACATTTTCCAAATTTGGCGTATAGTTGATGTTCACGCAACATCTTCAACACTACGAGTAAATGCTCCTTGTGTTCTTCAATTTTTTTATTGTAGATCAGTATATCATCTATAAATATGAAAACAAACTTATCCAAGAATAGGTGAAGGATGCCATTGATCAAGCTCATGAAGATTGCTGGTGCATTAGTTAACAAAATAGAAACACCACAAATTCATAATTTCCGTATTGGGTAAAGAATGTTGTTTTCAATATATCCTCATCCTTTATTCATATTTGATGGTATCTAGATCTTAAATCAATATTTGAAAATTTTGTCACCCCCTTTACTTGGTAAAACAAGTCATCTATGTGTGGTAATGTATACTTGTTTTTTACAGTCAATTTATTAAGCTGTCACAAATCCATACACATACGCATGGTCACATCCTTCTTCCTAACAAACATCACTAGTGCTCCCCAAGTATACATACTTGGTAGAATATATCCTTTCTCCATTAGCCCTTGTAGATGCATTTTTAACGATGTCAACTCATGTACACTCATTATGTAAGGTGCTCTTGACACAGGTGCTGCCCTAGGTACGAACTCTATTGTGAAATCAATATCTTGTCTTGGTGGGAGTCCTGGAATACTCTCCGAGAAGACATCCATAAATTCTCCAACATGAGGGTTTTATCTTTGGAATTTGAGAAACCCAGCTAAATTTCATAAATATGGCATCCTTTTCTAATAGATTTACTCAACTGGGATGCAGTAATGGGGCATAACTAGAGTGGTTTCTTAATTCATTGCAATTCTTATCGGGTAGTGTCCCTAGATGTAAAGTAGATAATTGTATCTTTACAATCCAATAATGAAAAATGTCTTTCTAATGAGTCCATACCCCAAAAAAGATCATATGAACCCAAAGGTAATATGTTCATATCTACATTTATGTGTTGATCTCCTATGTCTAGTTCACAATTTCGAAGTTTGGAATTAAACCTCCTTTTGGCCCCCGTAGCCAATTGTACTAGTGATGGAATCCTAAACTTCTGATTTTTCAATTTACAATTTTATATTATGAGGGGGTTTATATAGCTCAAACTAGCACCACGGTCAACCAAAATGGAAACAGATTGAGTTTGGAGCTTACCTTCAAGTTCAATCATGATCAGTTGAATGTTAGCTTGTCTATCTTCTAGAGTAGCATTGATTCTGGGTATGTTGTGTGCCACATCTCCAACTGTATATGCTTCTTGTAGGTTAGCTTTCACTTCGTTTCTTCCTCGATGAGGACAATTCTTGAAATAATGTACTTCGCCACATCCCCAGCATTGCAATGGGGGTTTTTGTGGTTGTCCAAGGTTAGGTCTACTAGAAGCCTCTCTATGGCATTCTTCAGTTGCCCATCTGGGTTTCTGTTGATTTCTCCCAATTTGTTTATTTTCTTGCTTTCTGGAATTTTTTTTATAATTTCCAGCTCTGTTATATTTTAAAACTTGAGAAACTCTTCTGTCCTTTCTTAGGTGGCCAGCTTTTACCAACTTCCTCCTTAATATTAGACTACTGATAGAACATCCTAGCCCTCCTTATCGCTTCATCCATGGTTTTTGGGTTCACAAACTTGATTGTTTCATTCATGTGAGCACGCAGGCTGCTAAAAAACCATTGTACCTTTACTTTTTCATCTGTTAAGTATGGTACATATCTTAATAGAGAGGTAAATTTTGTGATGAATACATCCATAGACATTTTCCCTAGATTTAGAGCATGAAAATATCATGATTTATCATCATAAAATCATTCAGTCAAGTACTTCTATTTAAAGCATTGCCAGAACTCGTCCCATGCCACATTCTAGTCTTCGATTTCGCATACATTTTTCACCTCCTCCCACCATAATGCAACATTTTCCCTCAATTGGTAGATCGCTAGGAGAGCTTTAAGTTTGTTGTTATATTCATAATCTTGGAAATACTTGTTCATGTTTATTATTCAGGCCTCAACGATCTCCTCAACTTCTCCATCGAATGTAGGGGGTTTGATTTTCCAAAATTCCCCTTATAACTCCACTTTGTGTTTATTTAGCTATAGCTTACCAGATTTGGCTTCATTATAAGTCCTAATCTTGTTGCTTTGTTGAGTTCAACTCCCCTCAGGGTTATCATGTACTTGTTGTTGCTACTCATCCTCTCCGTGGGTGTCCCTTTCCATACCAGGGTGTGTAGTATGTGGGTTCTATTTATCCAAGAGGATTTTTTTAAGAACTTTGCTTCATTAACTTCTCATTTTCACATCAAAGTCGACTCATCTCTATCTGAAGCTGTTGTATTGTATTGAACAATATGTTTGTCTGGCATTGTTGTTCCTCTAGTATTTTACTTGTTTTTTTATGTTGCTCTATGCTTAGTTGCACCCACATTTCTAGGTTGACCTCAGGATTAGGCAAGGAATGTGTTTCCCTTGCATTTATGGGCGTTTGATGACTAGTCCCTCTCCTCATTGCAACTTCTGCTTATCTTTTTGTCACTGTCTACAGTTTCAACACAAGCAAAACAAAAATGAAACATCCATGTTATCACATTGGCCCATCTGGCCCTAGCATATAAACTTGGCTCTGATACCACTTGTCACAACTATAGAATAAACAATAATAAAAAATAATTATTTACCGAAGTTAACGTGGTACAACTTGCATGTTCATACATAATCCTAACCTTATAACCTTATACCTTTACTTTTATAAGGCAAATACTTAAGCCATATTTTAATAACATGAATTTGTAGCTATAATCTATATACAATAATGATCTATTCAACATTATCCTGCTATATCTACGTGATAATGTGATACTTACCATTTAAGCTCTTTATCATTAAGATTCATATCATGTTGTATCCCTTCACAATATTTGATGAGTAATTTTAAAGTGTAAACTTTATTACAATATACTCCAACCTCAAAAAATATATGTAGCGTATTTGGAAGCATCACATCTTAAATTATTTCTTTGGTAATTATGACCAACACTTCTAACGTTTAGTAATAAGGTTTATGTGCATGATTTATGATGATTAGATGTATGATTTTAATAAAAATATGGATCAATTTCACACATCAATTTGGTTTTAAATGAGCATGGGATAGCTGGCATCGGCATGCTGTAGTTGTACTGATGTTTTACACTTTGCGGAATCCTTCCTGTTGATCGTTGAAACCCCAGATCCGTCAGATCTGAGGCCTCCAGAGTAGTTAGGGTAACTACTCACCTGGAGCGCGAACATCCCACCTCATTCTCCCGTGTTGGATGTCGAGATTTCTTTGCAACGTCTTTATTTCGTTCTTTTATTCTTTCCCTGCTCCACTCGGGTTTAGGTTTTTGTTTAATGGAGGTAAATTTTCGTCTTCCATGCTGCTTCTGTCTGCCAGATACAAGTAACCATTTCACCTTTAGCTACAACTATGTTATTTATAGAGTGATGTGTCTTTTCTAAGGAAAACAAAGTTAACTTTGACTTTCATATTTCATATATGTCTTTGGGTTACATTGTAGCTTATATGTTGAGGTTTTCTTATTTGTTGAAGTTCTAACTAGGACCGTATTCTCCTGCTGTGGGTACTTATTTTTCCTTTGTGTTTTGTGAAGGCTTTACCATGCTCGGTTTCGCCAGGAAGAGGCTCGGCTTCACAAGCCATGTTATCAGAACAGGGCTTGGCAACACAACATACCCTTAGGTAAATTGTGCCTCTTTACCGGCATTTCTATGCCAGATATTTTATTAAGTTTGTTTGCGCATGTATCAAAATTCTACCTGGGTTATGGTGTTATATTTGTTGCAGTAATGGACTTTGCAACTTCGTTCAGAGTCAAAGGTTTGGCTCTATCCTCCTTCATGCATTCGTTAGGCTGACAGGTAAACCCCCAAGTGTTTCTTGGTTCTCGATATTTATTGTTAAGCCTATAATTTCTACAGTTCAATGAGGAAAACCCCCTGTGTCTCCAGTGTGCCTCAAGATTCGACCACTCCATCACATTACACGTTAGGAGTTCCAATATGATTTATCATTTGAATTTATGTTATTGTATATTGTCTATCTGAGCTTCTGAGCATCAACCTATCTATAACTTTGTTATTCAGTTGAACTCTGTTAAGGGTTAATTATGCTAGGATCTTCGAGTCCTTCTTTATGAAACTTGAGATTGTTCTAATTTGGAGTTAGCATATGATTTTCTAAGTCTTGAAGATTTGTTCTAGCTAGCATGAGAACCTTGCTGGGGTATTGTTCTTGTGGTTTAATATTTTCATTTATGGAGAAACCGATCGAGTCTAGAAAATCTTGGTTAATGTAATATTATGTCTCTGATATGACAAATTTTCAATATTTTACATAAATTTTATGTTCTTGAAATTTAGATATCGGCATGCATACTTTTATGGTAGTTTCTGTTACTTTAATATATATCCTAAATATGTTTCTCATTACCTATTTTTCCATGATGATCATTCTGAATGTGCTTTTATTTCTATTGCAACTGGTAGATTAAAGTTGAAGGTATTCATGTCTCGGTCGGGGGACCGTGACCCTTGCCTTGTCCTCACAGGGCTCAATACTAAACCCAATGCCCCTTATAGTTGTAGTTATCTCATTTCTGTGGTTAAGTATTTATGCATGCGCTTCCTTAAAACTTTACTTAAAGAAGAATTGGAATTTTCACTAATTATCTGGTTTAGAAGGTATAACGAAATTGACAATATATAATTTTTTTACTCAATCTTTCTTTTAACTCTTCATGAGTTTTGTTGTACTGAGTTTTCCTTGAATTGTTTTCCCTATTACAACTTACATAAAACCTTTAAATTAATAACTCTATAATACAACTTTTAAAGTAGATATTATCCCTACATACACATTCTAAAACTATATCTCCATTCCATAAAAAGCCTCACTCTATCAAGCAATAGAAAAGACAGGGATTAGAAACTCCTTTATACTTATCTCAATGTCTATTTGGTTAGCTGATAGTCCTCCCAACCATGAGGAAGGAAATCACTTCCTCTGCTCCCCCCATGCTCCCTCTTAGAGCATTAGGAAGAAGACTATAATTTATGAGAATATAGGCCTCGGGATTTCCAAATCCATTCTATACATCTCAGAGTCTAGAGATCCACTGGCCAGCTTGTCACCTCTAGAAAACTCCTAGCAACTTGCAGTTTTTTAACCCCTCACTTCCCTCTGAACTCCCTCTTCGGGATTTTCATTAAATCCTTTTTATAGAAAGGTAACTTTTAGAACTATCTCTATTTTAACTCTAGGATCTTGGCAACAATTACCATTCAGTTAATTCATAAAATCATCCATGTTTTCTTTATTATGATTAAATTCAAAATCTACTAACAAATATCATATTCGTTAGTGAGCTTAATTAAAAGAAATTATTAATGTATCAGAAAGTATATTATCTTATTCAATTCATAAAACGAGGTGTTACAAAACTCCACTTAAGATTTATCTCATAAGAATATATGTGATTTATTCTTTTTTAATTAAGTTAATTTTTTTTTCTAATTTAGTCTACTTCTATTATATCATACACGACAAGAAATTACAATGCTTTTCCTTTGGATTTGGCAAGCCAATTCCTGAGGGAAGTGTCAAGAGTTTGATAACAAAATAAGGACTGTCCTAGGTAGGGAAAAAAGTTCCACAAGTAGCAAAAATTAAGAGTTTCCCAAGATGGGAAACGAGCATAAATAGTTTTGAAACTGAAACTGAAACATAATAGAGAAAGGTTCCAAAACAAATTTAAAATAGAGAACGCCGTGAGATAACTAGAGTGAGAGAAAAGCACCCAAAAATTCGAATTAAGTTGGACCTTCATTCTTCTTGGGAGGGTTGGGATCTTCTTGCACAATCCTGCAAACATAAAAGACTCGTCATCCTCCTTGCTCGGCGCGTGGGCAGAAGTCAGAGGTAAAGGTGACACTTGAGCATCTGGCTAATTAGAGGTGGCTGCAAGTGCGCTGGTGTCTTCATCCTCACCTCCCTCGTCACTACTAGAACCTCGATCATCGTTGGAACTCGAGCCACTGTTAGTGTAATGGCTACTGCTGGAAGCGCTCTGCATGGGTAGGGCTTTCATCTTGCGAGGAATGAAGACTGGCTCAAAATAAAGAGTAGACTTATGCAGGCGCTTCTTAGGATGAATGCCAAAGGATTCAAGTGGGGAGACAAAAATGTGAACAAATAATTAAGTAGAGAGGTTGACATGGTCGAGCCTCCTCAGCTTTTCCCAACCCACAGAGAGATTCAATTCCCTGCCCATGGCCATCGATAAAGGAGGTCTAGAGGGGAGGCCGCGCCCACTATCATGTCGACATCATATTCTGTGGCGCCTTGCCATGACGAGCGATGGAGCAAAAGCGCGAGATAGGGAGGGAACGCTCTTCAAAGCAGGAGAGGAGCTCCCACCACTAGAATTCATCGAGAAAGTTGCACCAAGACTGAGCAGGGCCAAGAGCTAAGGGCTGAAAGGAAATTCAGGAGGAAAACACAAAGAGCTGGATGGAGAGCTGAATGGAGGCCTGAGGAGCGCAGCGGGCTAAATTAATAGCCAGAGGAATAGGACGAGGAGTCATTAATTCTCTGTAATGGAAGGACATCTCAAAAAAGCTGGTAGAGAATGTAGTTATAATCGGCATGCTCCTACATTAACAATGGGCAGGTGGCCATGTGCGGGCATGTGGGGTGATAGGTGCCCTTCCACATGGTGCCCAAGTGACCCGAAATCTTACGACGAGGCACCTGCATCGAGGGTTAATTAAGTTAATTAATTTAAAATAAATTTCATATTAACATGCGGTATATGAATATGAATTAAATTGTTTTGGTATGTATCATTAGCCCACATGCCCATGATATTATTACAAAGCTTGTTTATGAATTAAAAATCTACATAATAAAATAGATCCATAATTAAAAATATAGTTATACACTTTTTTTTTTAATTTAGATATGTTTAATCCATATATTATTATTTTTATAAGTAATAATAATATAAAAAATATTTAAAACAAAAATAAATTTTAGGTAATTTTTATAAGAAACTTATTGACCCATATCATAAAGTAAATAGTTTGATACCTATTAGTAGGTAACAACCTTTTAATTTATATGATTAAGTGAAGATATTTTTCATTTAGACCTATTAATTATTTGTTTCAATTTTATAACAACTCAATAAGTATTTTATATTATAAAAAATATATATTGACAAATTAGATTTAAAAAAAAACTATTATTTTACAAAATAACAAATTTTCTTTTTAATGATTTTAAATAAAAAATATATTAATTTTATTATATTTCTAAATTGTTAATAATCGACGACAGTTACTTCATAATACATGTCCCATTACCAATACTAAATAATTATAAAATTCAATTAAATTATCATTTTATTCCAAAAGTCAATTCCTAAGAAATATATATATTAAAAGTACACTTCGAACAATAAAAAATTATATCTCTCCATACTAACCAAAAATAAATAAATGTTTTGCACATTACTCCACAAACAAACCTAACATGCAAATCCTTGTAACAGATTCCAACGTACGTCGGCTGAAGTAGGTAAACCCATTCTTAGAAAAACATTCACTGTGATTGGATAAACAGATGGGTTAGCCAAAGCATCACAATCTCTGTTTTCATGGATGGTGAGGACAATCGAAACCCATTAAGAGAAAGATGTTATGTAGCTTCTTCCCTGATCCTTCTGGAATAGAACTTCGAACTTGGACACCAATTTCCAGGAACTACCACTACCAGAAAGTCACGTGCCCTTTATTTATATCGTTCTTGGAAGAAATTAATAATTTCCTCGTCAAAATATTTCTGGAAAACAGAAAAAGATTATTGAAGGAATGGAAGTTTAAATTTCAGTAGTAGGATAATTGCAGAGGCATCTGTTCTCCACGGGCTACCAAAATGAAGGTATATTTACAACTATCAACTATTGTCTCCGAGTTTTATTGTTGGGAATTGAAATATTCTGTATCAAATATGTGATTAACCATCATTTTGGTATGTAGAAAATAGTGTTGAAATTGACTATGGAAGACGAGAGAGCAAGAGAAAATCATGAAGGCCATTGCAGAATTTGGAGGCATGAATTTCCATTCCCTGCTGCCCCACACTATATTTATCACCATGTACAATATATTAGGTATTTCATAGAGGATTTTCTAATGCCACCAATTCTCTGTTTCAGCGGACTTCGTTGAAGTGGACATGAAAGAGGGAAAGATAACTGTAGTTGGAGAAGCAGATCCTGTGTGGCTCACAACAAAACTGAGGAAATTAGGGTTGAGAGCAGAGTTACTAAGCGTGGTTCCTGCCAAAGAAGAAAAGAAAGAATAGGAAAAGAGCGATCAAGGCGCTACCAAGGATGGTGAGAAGAAAAAGGTTGTCGAGTAAACTACATCTCCCACAGTTCTGTACCATGTACATGGAGATGGCCGTGGACCTTATAATGCGAGATATTCATATGTGATAGAAGAGTATCCCAGTAGCTGCACCATCTTATGATAATTCCTATCCTATGTTTTATCCATTACAGCAAACATTATAAAAGTATTAGGTTTGTTAAACATAAATCTCTATTACCATCTCACTTTTTTCACATAAATACATCATAAAATGAAAGCTTGCAAATGTAGATATCAAAAGGGTGATTAAAAGAGGAAGCATGAGAAATACAAATAAATTCGTTGGGGCTATGGATGGTCAATTATAGTGGGACTTGGCTTCTATGGCATAAAATAAAACTTCATTAGGGTTGTTCAGGCTCACTGGCAGCGAAGCGATGTCGGAGGCAATCATAAAACGGATATATTATTTATCAAAAATGCATATCTCTACCTTCTTGTATTTTCCATTTTAAAACAGTTTTTTTCCCAAATTTGGATTCATCACTTTTACTCGAGTATATTTTAAGTACTTACCTTTACAAACTCATATTACTTAATGGATTTATATGGGACCTATGGAAATGTTTTATTGTTAGATGAGTTCTTGATTTCCATTATTTTTAATGTTTGGGTAAATTAAAATTAATTATCTTTAATCAAGGATAATAGGTCCTTCTCCCATGTGTCACCATTGTTGTGGGGAAAACCTAACACCCCCCATTTTTGAATTACTTACTTCAATAATGGGGACCCTTTTTTATTAATTTTTGGCTAAGCCTATTTTATGATTTTCATTAAGTTAATTATCCTAAAATTTTACCAATTTTTCATTTTTATGAGATCTATTTTGATTGTTTCATTGGATCTGATTTTTCACACTCTTTCCAATGATAATTGGTTCGCTTCATTTATTCAACCGGTTTGTAAATGGAACTCCTTTGAAGATAAAATTTTAGGGGCTAATATTTGCAAGTGGGCTAATTTTCAATTTTTTTTCAAAAAAAAATATTTGCTAATTTCCATTTTTTCTAAAAGTTATTTGCCCAAATTTTATAGTATAAAATTATTTTACATTTAAAATTGCCAATATTTTGTATTGAAAAATATAATCATTATAAATTTCAACACTTTTCAAAAACTATTTCTAAACATTTTATATATTTCATATTAGGGACAAGTAAGATTTGCCAAGGTTTCTAAACTTTAATATAAATTTCCATCCTTAAAATTTTCCCTGTTCCGTTGAAGTTTGATCATTTTTTGCCAAGGTTAAAAAATGTATAAAGTGTATGATATTTTAATTTTATAGTTAAAATAGTTGAATTTTTACTAATTTTTTATTTTTCACTTACGACCTTACAAAATGACCCAGGTAAATTGTACAATAGACGAAAACACAATTCTAGATCTGGGTAATTTACTCTAACTTGTTATTTTAAAACAAATTGCCAAACCCAAAGCTCCAAAATTGCAAAATCGCTCAAGTCCAAATGGTAGGAATGTTAATTTATGTGGCTCCCACTTCGCACCACCCCTTTCCTTCAAAAAATCTCAAATTTCAAAGGTGCCAAAGTAAAAAAAATTACGCTAAAAATTAAAATTTGTAAAAACTAGCGATGCGATAATGCGATATCACATATCGTATATCACAAAAAACTTGTGAAGCACCTCAAGCTCATCCCTTCAAAATTTGCAATAATGATGAGTGATTTGGTTTTATATGAGGAATTTAAATTTTTTATTATAATTTTTTTTGTTCACCACCTTATACCTCCCCACTATGATTACATCACCCTCGCCTCACTCCACTTCACCTCACCCTCCATGACCTCATCTTCCACTCATTACATAACTCCCTCACCTCACTCAAAGTTTTAGATTGATTCTAATGGATTGGAATTGGTTAAAATGTTTTATATTTATGATTGATTTCAATGGTTTGTAACTAAAGATTTAATTAAATGTTATATTTAAATTATAATAATTATATTATAATTATAATAGTTATTATAATTTCAATATAATTTGAATTATAATATTGATATAATATTATTATATTTAGATCATTTTTTATTAAATAAATTATGTTAATAATTAATCTGTAATTTAGTTTTTAATTAATTACAACTAACTAATTTGAATCTGTAAGTTAATTTAGGATTAAAATGTAATTTAATATTGTTGATTTTTAGCCTAAGCAACCGAAATTCTAGAATTCTGTCCATTTTTATATACCAACTTTGGAATCTCATAAATGGATTTTTACTTGGCCAAATGAGGAATTGGATGGCTCATTAGATAGATAAAGTCATGGAGATTATTCCTGAAGTGGTTTAATTTCCATATTTGATCACTTATTAAGCCTAAAATTCGATAGAACATCAAGGTCTCATTTTTTGAAACAAAATCAATTTTCTGAGTTTTATTTTCTTCATTTTCATTTACCCACAACTTCTTCTGAGTATAGATCCATTCGTCAACGATATCCTTGAAGAATTAAATCATCACAAGCATTAATAGAAATCTTATATTTCCTTTTCAATTATTTATTTAATTGAAATTGATTGGATTTGTAATAATTCCAAATTTGAAATTTAGATTTTATGTTTTGCATTTTAATTTTGTTTTGATTTGTTTTTGCAGGAAAATAGTTGGAAAGATGAGAAGAAGAATATCCCAATCAATGAGAAGGATCATACAATTGAAGAATATGATTTTGAACCAATGAAGATTGATTGAGCATAACCACCCTTCAACAAAATTTCCTATGCAGAAATCCTTTGCAAATATTATAAATAGTAGTTTGTAGAATGTAATTGTGGCTTCTCTTCTCTACAATTCTAGAATTCTTGAAGGCAATATTTCCTAGAGGAATTAGAGGTCTAGGTTAAAGGAGAGAAAACTCATATCTCAAGAATTATTAAGGATTTTTATTTTTCATTTTGAATTATATATGGAGAGGAGAGTTTGTAATTCTACAGCTCTTGTTTTAAAACCAGAAATTCAAGCTTTGTAAAGGACTGATTGGAGATTGGAGTTAGAGAAATGGTTTCCATCAATTGGTGTTAATAATACTATTGTTTTAAATACTGGTTTCATTTTATGACAGTAGAAATGTGTCATTTTCTTCATATTTGTGCATTTTTGTCGGTATGAGTAATTCACCTCAATTATATGTTATTATTTATTTATTTTCTTATGGGTTGAATTATGATTTCTAAGTAACTATATACCCGAAGATATATATTTTAATATTTATTAAATAAAAAATGTTATGTTGTGATATTTTTTTGCATATTATTGTTTAATTATTCGAATTATTGATTTAACAGGCAATATCATTTTTTTGAACTATTTCCTAAATGTTGTTCGTTGATTATCTTAGTTGAGAGGTCTCTCAATATGATGTGTTTTGGTATTCATATACCAGTTAATTGAACTTCTTCATTAGTTTGATATTCATTATAAGCCAGATATATTTAAATCCAAATTATTTAAAATATATTGATCTCGATTGGGTTAGATCTACATCTGGCTAATTGAGTTAGGATTAGGATAAATTTTCTTTGCTTACATTTTAGAATAATTTTGTATTTATATTTAATTCTACATTTCTGAAAGTCCTCTTCCCAAAGAGGAAAAGCTTTAGTTATGGTTTGGCTGAGCTCTAAATTATCTTAAGGATCACATTCTTGTCTGATGAGTAAGAGAATTGATCTAATGTCTCTTTCCCATTGGTAGATAAAATTTGTAGTTTAAGCCAATGGAGATTGAGAGAAGGTAACTGGACCTAGTTAAATCATTTGGAGCCACCATTCCAAATAGAAAAGGAGCTTCTTTAAGGTCTATAATGGGTGGTCATCCCCCATGATTTTGCAGCAAATTTTGAGGCTTCAATAGAACCATATGAATTTTAGAATCTATATAGGGTCCACTAGAGGGGGAATGTGGTAGCCCCTGGTTGCATCACATGTCCGCTTGTAGTTGGACCATTCAAACCATTTTAAAAAAAATCATTCCACCATTAAAAATGTGAAATTCGACCTTAGGAGACAATCATAAAAAAATTTCACCTTCCAAACTATATGGTGAATCATGCAGTAATGCTTGTCAGAATGTAATTGGGGGAGAATGAAATAATATTCCTAGAATATCCCTTTTTTTACTAACTAAGCTACCATGTCGCCATTCTATCATGCTCTGAAATTTTTTAGATGTTTGAAAACAAACAACCAGCTCTATCTTCTTCATCCAGACTATGTTTTCAACGAAACGAACTGCATTGGATGGGTGGCAACAAGCTCTTTGTTTTCTTTTAGTTTCCATTAGATTTCAAGAACTTTCCTTTTTGATCTTTTACACTGAGCACCTGATCATATATCTAGACAATACTTATGGTTGGGTGATCAATGACTCCTATATAATTGTTTTTCATGTGCACTACTCTTTCTTTAGATAAGAAACTTAAACTTATTGAATGTGATGTAAAGGGTTTATTATAAATATATTTATGGATTTTTGCAACATTACATTCATATATGTAAAAGGGACTTCTCAAAATAAATGTAAATAAATGCTACATATTGTTGCACAAATTTTATTTATAACTATTCGAAACAACAAATTGAGTTGTAATCCAAAATTTAGCTATATATAAATGTATTGTAGTGAGTTTATTAGACTTCAAACATAACTCCTATTAGATATATATAATTATTAGGTTAGTTGTATTCATATTGCATCTTTCTACCTTGGATGAATCTGTTTTTGTCGTTATATTCTTTTGCGTACGGTGACTGTGATTTTTGAATGCAACCCCATGACCAATATTTTGTCTCGACAATTGCTGGGGGGAAAATACTTGAAGTGGAATGTCATCCTCCAAGAGTTCAATTTGGAATTTCCTACTTCCAAGTCGATGAACTCGCTAGTATTTTCTGATTTGATTTGTTCCCTCCCTTCAGACTCTCCTCCATCTCATTCTGAGCAATACATCCCAGATGATATGCTTTTCTTGATTAGCACCCTCAATCCGTTGTACGATGATATCATAGTTTATCTCCAGACTTCTAATTTCAGATCTGAGTTGACGAAGAATGATGAAGGATGCTCGCCAATGCATCTGTGCAACCTTATCGTATAGTCGAGGATACCCTCTATCATGTCAGAGTGGATTCCATTCTCCATCGATGTTTGACCCTCGAGGAAGCTGAGAAAGTCCTCAATGATTGTCATAGTGGTGCATGTGGTGGTCACATGTCTGGTTATGCGACTATACAAAAGATTCTTCGTGTTGGTTATTTCTGGTCTTCTATTTTCAAAGACTGCATTGTCGCGGTTTGTAAATGTCATTATTACCAGATTTATCAATGTAATATGCGTGTGTCGCCTATACCTCTTCATCCTGTCATTACCGTTGGTCACTTCACAAAGTGGGGAATTGATTTTATGACGTGTAACCCTCACTCAGCTGTGGGGGCATGCTTATATTATTGTACTCATGGAATACTTCACCAAATGGACCAAAGCAATGCCTATAGTTGCCGCTAACGGTAAGACAGTTTCTTAATTCATATTCAATTACATCATTTCTAGGTTTGGTGTCCCTCATGCCATCATTACCGATCATGGTTCCCATTTTCGACGTTATGTGGTGGTCGAGTTGACTTCCAAGTTGGGTCTGCGTCACAACAGCTTAACGTCATACTATCCTCAGGCCAATGGCTAGGCTGAAGCCGTGAACAAAGTTCTTGATACCATGCTTCAGCGTATGATTGGGATCCATAATCCAATTGGCATCTCATGTTATTTTCAGCTCTTTGGGCCTACCACACCTCAGTTAAGAGTGCAATTGGATTGACCCCTTTTCAGTTGGTTTAAGGTCTAGAAGCTACTCTTTTGATTGAATGTGAAATACTTTCGCTCAAGTTGGCTGTTGAATTACTATCGAACACTTCAGCAGAAGAAGAGCATTTTCTTTATCTAGAAAGGCTATATGAATCCCACTGCTTTGCTGCTCTAGTTATTGAAGCACAAAACAAGCGGGTAAAAGCTCATTTTGACCAATTAGTTTCCCATCATTCTTTCGTTGAAGGAGATCTCGTCCTCTTGTTCGACCAAGCTCATGATAAGCTGGGGGCAGGTAAATTTCAACCCATGTGGCATGGGCCTTACATTGTTAAACATGTATTGCAGAATGGGGCCTATGAGCTCATTGATTACGAAGGCCATCCTTTAGAACAACCCAGAAATGGGTTGTATCTAAAAAAATATTATTCGTGAGTCATTAATGCATGGTTTGTGTACATATGTGTTTTTTTAATTTTTGTACATGTTTTGATTTGGTGTGCTTTACGAGAATTTTCTTGCTGATTTGGGTCTTTCTTATTTGTGCATATGTCTATTACCCCTTATGTCAGTTTCGTGGATGGTGCTTCCTGCAGTACTAGGAATTTCTCTTCAACATCTTGGGTAATCTATGATCCTACTGGGGAGTTGACAAAACTGCAAGGTATTTGTCTAGGATGAACTACAAAAAATGTCATTGAATATAGTGTTCTCCTTGACCTATTAACCGAGGCAATAAATCTCGGCATACGCGCATTGCTTGTAAATCTAGATTCACAGCTTGTTGTTTAGCAAATCAATGGTCATTATTCGTTTAGAAACCCATACATTTTTAGATAGTATTTACATATTCATTTGTTGGAAGGAAGTTTTGATTTTATCACATATCAACATATTCCCAGATGAATGAACGCATTCAGTGATACACTGGCTAACATTGTATTAGATATACATTTGCGTAGTTTGTAAAATCATCATCATGTGAAAAAGATCCATGTAGGAAAATAGATGTATATATATATATATATATATATATACATATATATATACATATATATATATATATACATATACATATATCACGTATTTGCATCAGTGTGCATCATACAATCAAAAAATATGTGTGTTTCTGTTACATATTGAGACACCATGTCTTTCAAAATATGTAGATATAAAGCCTGGGTATCTAATCGGCGTGATGCTCATGGTAGCATGTCATTGCCTGTATGAGCTGCCATAACAAGTGGTGAATAAAACTTGGCACCCCGACGGTATGTCTCGATAGGCACGAGGAACATCGTCAAATCGTGCATAATCTGAGACTCCACATGTGATCCCATCTAGGTTGGGCATGATCTCCTCTTCCTCACCTCCCTCGCCATGAGGGTCGAAATCATGAGGAATTCGCCTCGCTATCGGAGACATGCCCACGAGTCTCTTTGGGCCGACATTTGCAAATTCATGCATTTAAAGTCAGAACATACATAGTTAAAAAAAATCATAACACTCATGAAAATTAAAAATGAGTCTTACCCAAATCTTCATCCCAATCCTCTCCCTCCCGGAGTGGGAGGTTCGAATCACCAGTAAAATCTATACCAAAGTAGGGCTAGTCCTCCACGACTATCAACTATCAGCAGAGCCAATCAAAGAACTCTTGTCTTCAGGACATTTGTTGACTGCCCCTTTCCCTTGGCATCAGAGCCGCCCATCAGGCCATCCATGGTTCTCTCGCTGGTGGTGTTGGGACTATAACCTCTTGATGCTAAAAAATTGGTAGTCATTCTAGGAAGAGTGATACCAAGATAGACCCATAAAAAAATTGCTTCATTTTTCCCTTCTTGCATTTTGTTAGCTAGCGTTTCATGTTTATTGTCACTTCCTCTGCCCATTCATACGTTGTCAGTGTTAAGACGTCTATAGCAAGAAGCAACTGTGTTTTTTTTACTTCTTGCGGTGCTTTCGATCTCACAGCTCGTGTGATGGTATGTAGCACTACTTTTAGTGCTATGTCTGGGATAGTTTGGATATCAAATTTCCCACTTCCTTTTCCATTCCATGCCCTTCGACATAACCTGTCCATTACCATGGACATACTATCTATGGAAGGCTGGGTCTAGTTAGGATCATTGATGCTCCCTTCCGCGACAATCCCGTGATAAAGTAGACATCAGAAACGTCAATCTCAAGTTCCTGATCTCGAAGGATGAGCTTTCCTGATCCTCGTCCCATATGCTGATCAAATATTGTAGCAGCTCCGGTTGAGCACAGAGATACGATGTCAAGAAGAAGTTTTTCAGTCCACAGTCTCTGAGAGCTTCCATGCATCTCTCATTCCCCATGAAAATCTCGTCCTCTTCGTTGTGTTCCCGTTCTTTCCATTCGATCACCATTTTGCTGCTTTATACCTGAAAACACATTCATATGAACAACATGAGCCATTTTTAAAGCTTGGATTTGTGAATAGTTGGGTTATTTGATTTTCATTTTGCACAAAAAATGATTTGCGTCATTGGCGTGACTATTTCCCAAACAGTCGTGCCAATGGGCGCACCCTAGTGTAGAAAATAGGGCGGTTGGTACGACTGCATGCCCAAAACCTGCGCCAACTAGCGTACTCTAATATTCACATTTCCTCCCCCAGAATTCAAAATTGGAAGTTGTAGGTAGTAAGAAATGACTTAAAATAAAGGGAGAGATCTCGGCTCTTACCTACAACTGAGAGAATCGAGATTGGTCTGCTAGATTGTCCATTAACATCCCCACAAAATCACACTCTAAAATGGGTAAATATTGCTCCACAAGAGGTAAAAAGTAAAAAGTAATTATTTTTACCATTTTTGACATTTTATAAATTTTACCACCCTGATTAGGTTTTAAGACATTTTTTTCTATTATTTTATTATATTATCTTCGACAAATGGGTTTTACATGTGTCTCTTGTGCAACAACAGGTTTTCAGGACATAGTGACGGAGTAACGAATTAAATTTTGTACTTTTTTGGACTGTGTAAAAACACGAAAAGGTCACTACCAGAGTCATCTTTTAGCTCTTTTCTGACTCTCTAAAATTGAAAATGTTTTCGAGACTCTTGTCATTTCAAACTCATTAAATGGCTACGAAGCGATATCTACCCAGTATATATTTACCCCTTTTTCGGGCTGGGATAGATTATTTATGAAAAAGGAATACCTTAGCCTATCACAACTAAGAGGTTATTTTAGATATTTTTTTCTACCTTTTCGGATCTAAGAGACTATTTATGAAAAGGGCCACGATGGAGTTTTATTTTCTGCCTTCTTTTCAAACTCTTTAAACATGAAAAGATGTCAATTTCTCCCTTTTTCAGACTCGTTAAATCTTGATGACATCGAATTTTGTCATCATGATGCTACTCGAGTTCCTCCTTCCCAAGGCTCATAAAATGTACTAGGATGGATTTGTCCAAAGGACAAACTTGCAGCACAAGCATATGTTATCCCCTTCAAGCCTATTTTAAAAAATAATTGGGTATTCGCTAGAAATGGTGGGGGAAAATGGAACCAAGTCTTAGTTATGTTGGCATTATGTCACTCTTGAATATGGCACTTGTCTGCATTCGTGCCAGGTTGGGAACATCTCATTTCGTTATTTTTGCCTCCATGGGTTTGGGTAATATCTTTTGACCTCTCATCTACTATTTGCCACATCATCATGACCTCAGATCCTTTGATGTCAAATACTACCAAATCCAGTGTTGTGCTGCTGATATGTTCAAGAGAAGTTTTCCTCTGCAGTTTTAAACCTCCCTCTGACTCTCTGTTGGTCCTGTTTATCATCATGTTCCTCTGTATCGTATCGATGATGTGGAAACATTATGGCCCACCTTTGAACAAGTCACTTCCTGTCGACTTCATCTCATTATCCAACAATTTTATCTAGAGACTCCCTTTTGGTACCTTGGAGCCTGCATGCCTCAATGCCAGGTTCTTCACATTCGACACAAGGTTCACATCATTGGCCTTTGATCGAGTGATTCTGCGGATGTTTGATGCCAGATCGCTCTTCAAATTCCATGGATTGTACCAGTTGTACATTGAGATCCATTTTCATTATTGGTGGTTTCTCTCATTCCTATTAACAACTTTCATCATTGGCTGGTAATCAGGTGATTTTCTTCCATGTTCAACTTCAGCTCATATATTCGCATGCTTGAATTTGTACTTGTTTGGGTCGAGATGGTGCAAAAGACCTTGGATTTTTTCTGATAAAATCCAGGTTTCGAATTTTGGTGGATTATCATCACCTATTACATGACTCTTTTGATTGGATGGCTGCGACCATACCTGAGTCTTTTGTTGATCCTTAATGTTGGATGGATGTGTACATACCTCGGATCCCATTTTTTTTACCCTCGGACCTCATACTTTAGTGGGAATCTGTTACACAACATTTTTTCACTGTCCTTGCAATCCCCATCTTGCCCATTGGAGGGTCATTTCCATGATCAATAAGCAGTGTCATGCCTTGCAAACACCATCATTATATTTGTTTACATGAGAGTAATATTCCTTCTGTTGAAAATTCCCTGGGCAGAGACTCAAAAACCTTTGTTTTTTCCTTGGCGTGGGTATTCATTTATGCCCTCATGCCAAACAGAAATACTAACAATGGGCCCCACACCAGCTATCACTTTGTCCTATTTTTCCACCCACGCCAAGTTGTTTATGGATTTTTTTTTAAAAATAGAGGCGGAGATTCCACTCCAACCACCTCGAGAATGAGACATTGGCAGTGGTTGAACTGAAAAACCATGGACTCCATCCTTTAGTTTATGGTTTCCACCTCTTATGGGAACTCCCTAAAGGATACGCCTCCCTCCCACCTTTTTAGGGATCCTAACCTCATCCTTTTTCTCTATAAAAAGAAGCCATTTCTCTTTGCACAAACTAGCTGAACAGCTGTAGATTTGAACTTGGAGAATTAAACATACTATAGAATAATACCGGAGAGATAGAATAAGAAGGAATTATGTTGAGATAGCTTGAGTCCAAGCCTTTTGAGAGAGATTGAGTCTATGCCTTTGTCCCGTCTGAATTCTATGAAGAGCATCTGAGACACGCTCCAACTAAACCCTGCTCGGGGAGACTACGACGTCAAAGCATTGGTTGTAACTTTTCCTTCTATGAATACAGACACATGACTATTTTTTGGTTCCCATTTTGTATTATGTTAGATGTTTAATGCAATATGCTTAGCCATATTTGACTGGCTAGTAGTTATGAGTGAAATTATTATGTTGTATGTTGTTCTTGTTTTTGTTCTATATGCAGGTATCCGAGCATGACTGTGAAAGGATCATGACTTGCTGAGACAGGAGCGAGAGGCCACCACCACTACAACAATGAAGACAACGTTGGAATCTAGGTAGGTCGATCAACCGTGTCCTCTTTTCATTCAATAATTAGGAATCAACACTCTAGCATGTCTCTTTGTTTCTATACCTACTCTAGGGCTAGAGGGATCGTCTCTGTCCGCAGAGAGGATTTACTTGCATAACACCAATCCAATGTGAATATTGTCGATGATGGCATCGATTTCTTCTCGACTAATTTGAGAAGTGGCTTCCATCTCTGACCGCAAAATTTAGACACGAAAAGGTCGACTAACCAATGGTGGCTTAGGGTGAGGCAATTCAACATCATTCCTAGCGCCCCTACGGTCACACAATCAACCTTTCCTAGGACCAAAAATTTCAGAGGGAAGGTCATTGTAATTTGGTTTCATTTGCAAAACGAATTCTACATAAAATAATTTTACAAAATAAATTGGAACCTCATCATTCCATGGGAGTCTTCCATAGGCCGCAAGGTATCTATCATAAAAATAGTGAGCTATATCAGGGCGCTTCAAATATTGCATCTTCAGCATCTTTCGTTTCGGCGCTTCTTTGAAATTAATCATAGACTTGGCCATTGATGTTGTAACTCTTTCTTTAACAACCTCCCATTTATTGGGACCCATCAGTGTTTCCTTTCTTTTTCTCATGACTTCTACAAAAGTATCAGTCCTTGGCCCAAGCTTTCAGTACACATCTACTAGTTCGCCTAAAGAGTGTGTAACTATTTCCATGCTTTGTCGACTCTTAGCAGGTAGAGTCAAACCCATGAGATATCTTTTCAATTTTTCATGAAGATGTTGACACCTTTCTAGGGTGCATTGTTGCATGTTTCTTTCCCAAGGTATATCGGAAATGTTGGCCAGATAAGTGGTGGTGGGTGGAAAACCTTCCTCTTGAATGACGCGTTCTACCCTATGTTTTTTTTTACCAACATTTGGAGCATTTTCAGCCTCTACATCATAAATAAAATTTTGTATATTAGAAAAAACACATGTAAACAAATTTATACAAATTGAATGAAAAAAATATTCAAATTGATGGCCACCTCGATGTGGTTGGCTAACATCTTTCCCATCCTTAGAATTTTGAAAACGAGAATGACACTGCTGTGAACCAACACAACCATCCGTAGATTCACCTGTAGGGGAATAAATATCACCACTTTCATGCAACCTGACAGCACTTATTGATGGCCCTCTAAGGGGATTTGAACCACCACCAACCTCTCTAGATGAGAGAGAAGATTTATAAACAAATATGAATTTATAATCAATTCAAAAATACATTCATACATATAGATACATGTATATATTCATTGATTAAATTGCGTGAACCATACGATGACTGGGTGAACTATGAACATGCTTCATTGATGGAGTAGAGACCCTTCTCCTCTTAGCTCCTAAAAAATAAAAAATGAAACTTATTAACAACTAATTTAACTCACAAAGTTGATAAAAAATAAATGTCATATGTACACACATATATGTATACGTATGGATATTTAAGATTATATTTAAATACCATGAACATCCCTCGACCCCTGATCCCCCTCTCTCGTAGAGATATGGGATTTTGTTGATCTTCATTGTTCATCATCCATGATCTATATATCTAGGGTGGACATTTAAAATTATTTTTTTAAATTACTATATAAAATAAATTCAGAATGAATTTCAGAAAATTAATGTAAATTAGTGTACACAAATTCTGTAAAACACAACTTTGAAAGCAATAATTGATGTGTGAAACTCAATTTAAGCAAAAAAATTTATAAAAATGTGAAGTTCACCGAATTGTGCTTTACATGGTGGGAGCACACTTGGTATAAAATTGAAAAAAACACATGGTCACTAAAAAAGAAGTGTGAAACTCCATTTAAACAAAAAAATGTTGAATTCCTTGCATTTTAATTTTATAAAAATGTGAAATTCACCACTTGCTGCAAATGTGAAGTTCACCAAGTTGCACTTTACATGGTGTGGTGGGAGCACACTTGGTATATAATTGAAAAAAACACATGGTCATTAAAAAAGACGCATCTATAAGTACAAAACACACACATATCCAAGATATGTTACAATTTCCATCAATAAATTTTGAAGGAGAGCGTCTCAACACTAATTCATCTTTGAGAGATGAATCTTGAATTTTTGAAGAAGAGAGTCTCAAAACTAATTCATCTTTGAGAGATGAATCTTTAATTTTTAAAGAAGAGTATCTCAAAACTAATTCATCTTTGAGAGATGAATATTGCATTGGCATTGTCTCGTATAATTCTAATTCATATATTAATTTATCTTTGATAGATGAATCTTGAATTGGCATTTCCCCATGAAATAGATCAAAAAAAATCTTATTCACATTTGTACAATGCCTTGTACTAAAAAATTGAAATTGGCTAAAAAATATTGTTTGCTATTCCATGCAATTCTTTTAGTCTCTCCTTCTTAGCTTGGTACACGCCATTCATCTGGTTGCACACAAGTTCATAATTGGTGAAAACTAAAATTCCATTTGATCCATACTCCATAGTTGTTACTCAAGATTGGTGAATATGCCTCGTTGTTTGTTTTTCTTCCCGGTATATTCATTTTCCTTTGGACGAATTTTATAGTCGCAATATTAGAAAGCACATATGTAATCATTGCTTTCCCTATATTGGGATAGAAAGAAATATCCATGCATAATTTCCATTTTTTAACCATATTTAGTGGTTTTTTTATCCTTAAGAAAAAACAAATTCAATAAAAAATATATATTAAATTGACATTTATTGGAAATTCATGGGAGAAATGACACATTTGCATGAGATAAATGACATGTGCATGCTTTATCTTAAAGTTTGACTTAAAGTTTATGGTAGAATTCGCATCTAGAAATGATATGCGTTAAAGATTGCATTTCCTCGAGTTTAAGGGAGACTTATGCCACATATAAATGTTTCATGCATTGTTTGCATGAAATTTTGCCTTAAAATTTATGGCATAAATAACATATTGTTCAATAAAATTCCTTAAGAAAGCATGAGATCAAGAGTTTATAAATTGTAGAATTTAAGACTCAACCAACAAATTAAAATCCTATGGAAGTTCAACCACTTTAGGTTCCGTTTTTAAGCCTTAAATTTTTCCTTGAATTAATGGGGTAACACCTTGAGTTTGGGAATACTATCCTATCAGAGTTCAACCACTTTAGATTCAGTTTTTAGGCCTTAAATTTTTCCTTGAATTAATGGGAGGAAGCCTTTAGTTTGTGAGAGAAATGACATTTACATGGTTTGCAAAATTATTTTATGCACTTACTAAAACAACGTTTAGTTTTATGCTTTAAATTTTTCCTTCAATTAGTGGGGGAAAGCCTTGAGTTTGGGGGATAATATCCTATGAGATTTCAACCACTTTAGGTTCAGTTTTTAGGCCTTAAATTTTTCCTTGAATTAATGGGAGGAAGGGTTTAGTTTGTGGGAGAAATTACATTTACATGGTTTTCAAAATTATTTTATGCACCTACTAAAACCACTAGTTATGTTAAAAGTCACACCTTTATGAGTTTGTGGGAGAAATGAAATAGAAATGACACATGCCTTAAATTTTTCCTAAAATTTTATGGGAGAAGGGAGAAATGACACATGTAAATGGTTTTCCTTAGAGTGGTCGACATTTATGGATATTAAAATGAAGTAATTCTATTTAAATCTGTTATAGAGATTGACCGTAGGGGCATTTACTGGATATGTCACCTTTGAGAAAAGATGAGATCCAAAGGCTACCTGGCCCTTTACAAACTCTTCCCTTACAACTTGTAGAAGTTAACACTCAATAGACAGACTAAAATCCTATGGAAGTTCAAAATCTAATGAGAGTTCAACCACTTTAAGTTCAATTTTTAGGCCTTAAAGTTTTCCTTGAATTAATGAGATAAAGCCTTTATTTGATGGGAGAAATGATATTTACATGGTTTGAAAAATTATTTTATTCACTTATAAAAAATATTCTTTAAAGTTGATGTGAGAAAGCCAACAAGACATATATGCTTTGAAAACTTAGCCTATGAATTTATGGGAGAAATGACACATGTACATAGTTTGCCTTAAAGTGGTTGTGGTTTATGGATATTAAAATGAATAACTTCTATTTATATCTGTTCCAGAGATTGACTATAAGGGCATTCACTGGATATGTCACTTTTCACAAAATATGAGATCTAGAGGCTACCTAGCCCTTTACAGACTCTGCCTATAAAACTTGTAGAAGTTAACACTAACTATCACAATTATACCCTATGAAGTGTGTAGAGGATCCGTGGAATCATTCACACTACTTTACGTAGAAATAAGGGTGTACAAGAGTGTACTAAGTTCAAAAATATGGTCATATTATTGGATATATTTCCCAAGAGCCCAAATGTACTCCTTAAGTATATGTAGGGTATATATAACCATCTACAAAAACAAGTGATTCTTTCCAAGCTATGGATAATGTATGAGCCATGTGTATACGCACATTATCTAGAAACCATAGGCGAAAATAAATGGTACTTAAGTGGTTTGGAGAAAAAATAGCACCAAGAAGCTTTGAAGGAGGGGAATAAGAACTAGAAATAGGAGGATAAGAATAAAATAGCTACTACACATCCATGCAAGGGTAGTAGAAATAATTCTAACCTTTGCAATATTCATGGTCACATTAAGGAGAATTATTGGATGTTTGGTATGTGTTATATTCTTTATGTGAATACCCCCATGCACTATATATTTTTCTAAGCATAGTGGTGCGAATAAAATGGGCAGAAAAGGCCCCCACTTTATGGTTTCATATAGATGAAAAATTCCTCACACACAGGTGTTCAGGGATAGTGCCCCAGAAAAACATTTTTGGGAAACATTGAGCATAGTTATGAGATATGTAAGTCCAAAATAGAATATTTATTGATGAACAAATATTAGTGGATCACTATGGATATATCTGCTTCACTAAAAGGGATTTTTCTAGAAGGATGTGCACTAAGTTGGAAAGAAGGGAAAATATCACGATTATATGTTAATGCATGTGTTTTACATTGGATATTTTTCATTTTATTAAGAATCTATTTGAAACAATTAGCTATACAAGGTCAAAACATATGTTTTGTATGAAATAACTTTTGGTTTCAATGGGTGTTAGGTCCCTATATTATTAGTATAGTCCCTTATTTTTATTATTGTACCCTTTTAACCCCCATTTTTTTATTATTGTGCCCTTAAATTATTATTGTTAGGTCGGCTAGGATTACATTGGTGCCCACTAGGATTACATTATGGCCACATGGACTACTATATATAGAAAGGAGGTTTTGTAAATTGTATCATCCAAGAATTTTTCATTTATGTAATGTATTGGAGTTTTCCCCCTCGAAATGGATTATTTCTAAGGTGTTGATATCTATTTTCTTCTATTTTTGGAGCTAGTTACACAATATTTGGTATCAAAGCTTTGGATTCTAGGGTTTCGCTGCTCCAAACAAGTCATCATGAAATTTTCGCTATAAATTTTTTTATACAAAGTTTTAGAAGCTAACATTTTTAGGGTGCGAAGCTAAAATCATGAGGAAGGTCTTCTATAAATTTCAGTGTTTGGTTCGCAATATTTTCAGAGATATGATTTGTGGACTTTATGTTTTTTTTCAGGCTCCTAAACAGGTCATCGTGGCATTTGCGCTATAACGTTTTTTCTACGAAGGTTCAAAATCCGAAATGTTTATAGTGTGAAGCTGAAATCCTAAGGAAACTTGTCGCAAAATTTCAGATTTTGGTTCACAATATTTTTCGACATATGATCTGTGGAAGGTAGTGCTTTTTCAAGCTCGCGAATTTCATCTCAAAGAGGTGATCGTGGAAAAATTTCAATAACTCTCTCTCTCTGAGCATCGGATTAGAATGCCGTAAAAATTGGTTGCAAGTACATGGACTGTAGTTTCTTGGATATCAATTTTAGAGGTGAAGGACGAAACAGTGACATGTGGCAAGTCGTACAATTTCACTCTATCGAACCAGTCCATAATTAGGTCATTGTGGGAGATTGGACATAACTTTGTCTTGGAGAATCCAAATCAAGTCAGACCTGTGGCATTCAAAGAGAATTTAGAGGGCTAATTTAGTGCTAAATTTCAGATATTGAAGATCCACAATCATAGAGATAATCCAATTTCAATATAGATCTCCTCAAAAGCAAGAAAAGGATGTGTATTTTTTTCTGAATTGCATAAGTCTTGTTTGAAAAATCAATTTGAATTGATTCCAAGGGCATATTGTAGAATAGATATCAGTATTGGGTTCTAATAAAATTCCCTGTAAAAATAATTCAACACCCATTAAGCCTTCAGAAGGCTCTACTATGACTCATGAAGATGAACAATTGCAACATGATCTATCAAAATTACAAGTGCAAGTGCACCAAATTTCGCTCTCGCAAAGAGTAGCAAAAAATGAAATGGAAGTTTTAAAGAAAGGCATGGAAGCAAATATGGATGGTGTGAAGAATAATATGGATGGTTTGAAGAAAGGCGTGGAATCTAATATAGATGGCATGGAAGCTGGCATGGAATCTAAGATGGATGACATGGAAGCTAAAATGGAAAACATGAAGAATGATCTAAAAGCAGACATAGAAGGTTTGACAAAGTTGATACAAGAAATGTTTCCTAATGGTGAAAAGATAGTAGAGGAAACTCATGATGAGAACAAAATAAATGCTAATCATGATTTCATAAACTCTAATGTTGGCGGGAAGAACCACCATATTCCAAAAATGGATATGAGGAAGTTTGATGGAAAGGATCCTGTAACATGGATACTACAGATGGAGCAATATTTTGATCTCCATAATGTGCAAAACACACAAAAGGTACGCTTTGCAACTTTACATTTAGAACAAAATACATTTGTATGGTATCGATGGCTTTGCTCCCGTAAAAAAATTGTCACTTGGTCAATTTTTACGGAGGAAATGATAGCACATTATGAGGATACAAAGAGCAACACCTCCTTTAGCCAATTGATAAATCTCAAACAAAAGGGTTTAGTGGGGCAGCACATTGAGGACTTCCAAAAATTGAATATAAGGGTAACTGATATTCCAGAGGAACACAGGATTGATCTCTTCATAGGCACTTTAAAGGATAACATCCAAGATGAAGTTCGCGTTCTGGAACCTGATTCATTGGAGAAGGCATTCAGGTTGGCAAGAAAAGTTGAATGTAAAATTATGGCGACAAGGAAGCCTACCACTCAATTCTATAAAGAAGGAAGTGTTGCTACGCCTAGATTTCCACAACCTACAAGGTGGACACCACAACAATTGGAAGAAAAAAGAGCAAAAGGGCTTTGCTACAGTTGTGATAGCAAATACACTAAAGGTCATAAGTGTGCTGAGAAGAAATTATTTTACATGGATTGTGAAGAGGAAGAAGAAAATGAACAAGAAGAGGATATACACCAGGAACCAGCCCTAGAAGAGGAAGAAATGAGTCCGACCATATCGTGTAATGCATTGGCAGGAATTACCACTCCTCAAACTCTCAAGATAGAAGGACATATCAAGAAGAAAAAGGTAATAGTGTTGATTGATTCAGTAGCACCCATAATTTTATTCATTGTAAGGTAGCCAAGGAATTAAATTGTTTCCTATACCCAGCACCAGAATGTCAAGTGATGGTTGCAAATGGAGGAACTATAAATTGCTCTGGAAAATGCCATAATATCAAGCTAACCATGGGGGGAATATGTATTGACTAGTCCAATGCTTGCCATTCCTATGGGAGGTGCTGATGTTGTACTAGGAGTACAATGGTTACAATCTTTGGGGACGGTAGCTTTTAATTTTCAAGAACTTTTCTTGAAATTTTTTTCAGAAGGAAAGGAAGTTGAATTACGGGGTATTGCGGGGAAGCCAGGAAGGATAATAAGCACTAATGTCATGACAAAGCTTCTAAAGAAAGAACAACGAGGCGTAATTGCACAATTATGCTCACTAGAAGTTCCAACATCAAAATCATCTATTCCTGCATATCTCCAACAAGTCTTGGACAATCATTCCAAGGTGTTTGAAACTCCCAAAGGAATCCCACCTATTCGTGATCATGATCATGCTATTCATTTGATTCCAGGAAGTGTTCCTCCAAACATCAGGCCTTATAAATATCCTTACGTCCAAAAGAGCGAAATTGAACGTATGATTGCAGAAATGTTAGAGGCGGGTATAATTCAACCTAGTCAAAGTTCTTTCTCTGCTCCTGTAGTATTGGTACACAAGAAGGATGGATCATGGCGAATGTGTCCGGATTATAGGGAGCTCAATAAGCTCACCATTGAAGATAAATTTCCCATTCCTGTGATTGATGAATTATTGGATGAATTACATGGAGCAATTTATTTTACCAAGTTGGATCTTCGTTCAGGATATCATCAAATTAGAATGAAGACTGAAGATATTCCAAAAACAGCATTTCAAACTCATGAGGATCATTATGAATTTTTGGTCATGCCTTTTGGCCTTACCAATGCACCTTCTACATTTCAAGGGTTGATGAATTCCATTTTCAAACCCTTCCTTAGAAAATTTGTGCTAGTATTTTTTGATGATATACTAATCTACAAGAGGTCTTGGAAGGATCATGTTGAACATGTTGACAGGGTGCTCAAACTATTGCAGGAGAAACAATTATATGCAAAAAAATCCAAATGTTTCTTTGGAGTACAAGAGGTGGAATATCTGGGTCATATTGTATCTCACGAGGGTGTTAAAGTAGACCCTAACAAAATTAAAGCCATTAAGAATGGAAAGTCCCCACAACCATAAAGCAGTTGCGAGGATTTCTCGGGTTAACAGGGTATTATCGCAAGTTTGTTAAGAATTATGGGAGAATAGCAGCACCTCTAACAACATTATTGAAGAAAGATGCATTTTCATGGACTCCTGAAGCAACTAAGGCCTTTGAACATCTTAAAGAGGCAATGTGCTTAGCACCGGTCTTAGCTACGCCAGACTTCACAAAAACCTTTATTGTGGAATGTGATGCCTCAGGAAATGGAATTGGTGTTGTTTTAATGCAGGAAGGAAGACCCATTGCTTTTGAAAGTCCTCCAATCAAAGGAAAGTATTTATAGAAACCCATTTATGAGAAGGAAATGTTAGCAATACTGGATGCACTAAGGAAATGGAGAACTTACCTAATGGGAAGACACTTCAAGGTAAAAACTGATCATGATAGTCTTAAACGCTTTTTGGAACAAAGACTATCTTCAGAAGAGCATCAAAAATGGGTCACAAAGATGTTGGGTTATGACTTTGAAATAATCTAGAAAAATGGAAAGCTTAATGTTGTTGCAGATGCACTCTCAAGAAAGAATGAAGAGGTGGAAGCATTGCTTTGTGCCATTTCTATTATCCAACCAGATTGGATAACCGAAGCAAGAGATGAATGGAAGAAGTACAAAGATGTATGGACACTCATTCAAAAGTTGCAGCAAGATCCTAGTACATCTGATACATTTAGTTGGAAAAATGATTCCTTATGGTACAAAGATCGCTTATATCTTTGTAAGAATTCCCAACTAAAACAAAAGATTCTTCTGGAATTGCACACTTCTCCTTTAGGAGGACACTCAGGATTTTTAAAAACTTACCACAGGGTGAAGAAAGAATTATTTTGGGATGGCCTTAAATCTGATATTCAAAAGTTTGTGGCGGAATGTTTGGTTTGCCAGCAGAATAAAGTGGAGACAATTAAGACCCCGGGACTTCTACAACCGTTATCCATTCCAAGTCAACGTTGGGAGGAGATTTCAATGGATTTTATCACAGGTTTACCTAAGTCCGAAGGAAAGAGTGTCATCATGGTGGTAGTTGATAGACTTACCAAGTATGCACACTTTTGTGCATTATCTCATCCATTTAAAGCAAGTACAATCGCTACTACATTTATGGAAAGAATTCAAAAGCTACATGGAAGCCCAAGGGTTATTGTGAGAGACAGAGATCCCATTTTTACTGAAAATTTTTGGACGGAGTTATTTTCTTGTTTGGGTACTCAATTAGCTCATAACTCATCTTATCATCCTCAATCTGATGGTCAAACTGAGATAGTAAATAAATTTTTTGAAGGATATCTTCGTTGTTTTGTATCTGATAAACAAACACAATGGGTCAAGTGGTTACCTCTCGCTGAATGGTGGTATAACACTTCCTTCCATACTGCAGCAAAAATGACCCCATTTATGGCACTTTATGGATATCATCCACCATCGATCACATCATCTTTAAGGGAAAATTTGAAGGTTCAAGCAGTGGAAGATCACATCAAGAATCAACAAGAAGTTCTCCAACTCTTAAAGGATAACCTGAATTTGGCACAAAATCGAATGAAACAACAGGCAGATCAACATCGCAGCGAGAGAAGTTTTGATGTAGGAGATTGGATATTTTTACGGCTACAACCATACAAACAAATGTCCCTCAAGCAAGCTAAGAAGGATAACAAATTATCGCCAAAGTACTATGGTCCTTACAAGGTGTTGCAAAAGATTGGTACTATGGCATACAAATTGGAGCTTCCTGCTTCTTCGCGAGTACATCCAGTTTTCCATGTTTCATGCTTAAAGAAGGTTATAGGTGAAAATCTTCCAATTCAAACAGTATTGCCAGAACTTGATGGGGAAGGGAAAATCATATTGGAACCTGAAGCAGTCATGGAAAAAAGAACTCGACAACTACGGAATCGATCAATTTCAGAGTATCTCATCAAGTGGAAGAACTTACCCACCGAAGATTCTACATGGGAGGATGAGAATTTTATACAGAAGCACCCAGAGCTACTCAGGCGTTGAGGACAACACTTTTTTGAAGGAGAGGGGCATGTTAGGTCCCTATATCACTAGTATAGTCCCTTATTATTGTTAGTGTAACCCCCTTATTGTTATTATTGAACCCTTGTAACCCCCATTTTGTTATTATTGTGTCCTTAAATTATTATTGTTAGGTCAGCTAGGATTACATTGTGGCCCACTAGGATTACATTATGGCCCCATGGACTCCTATATATAGAAAGGAGGTTTTGTAAATTGTATCATCCAAGAATTGTTCATTTATGTAATGTATTGGAGGTTTCCCCCTCGAAGTGGCTTATTTCTAAGGCATTGATATCTCTTTTCTTCTATTTTTGGAGCTGGTTACACAACAATGGGAAAATTTTATGGTTAATGCGCTTTTCTTGAAATGTGATAGACCCCATTAAAATGCGAGATATATCGAAATGATTCCTATGGTGTAATAAAATAGTTCAGTAGTTTAGAGATATAGGTACATAAATTCAATGAGCATAGTTTTCAGATATATGAGTCCAAAATGGAATAGTTATTGGTGAACAAATATTAGTTGATCACTATGGATTTATCCGCTTCATTAAAAGGGACTTTTATAGAAGGATGGACAAAGTTGGAAAGAAGGGAAAATATCACAATTATATGTTAGTGTGCATGTGTTTTACATTGAATATTTTTCATTTTATTAAGAATATATTTGAAACAATTAAATATAAGGTTAAAACCTATGTTTTGTATCAAATTACTTTTGGTTTCAACGAGAAATTTTATGGCTAGTTTGTGTTTTCCTCGAAATGTGATAGACCCCATTAAAATGGGAGATATATATAAATGATTCCTATGGTGTAATAAAATAGTTTGAAGTAGTTTAAAGATATAGATGCATAAATTCAATGAGCATAGTTTTGAGATATAAAATTCCAAAATGGAATAGTTTTTTGTGATCAAATATTAGTGGATCACTATGGATATATCTTCTTCATTAAAAGGGATTTTTCTAGAGGGATGTTCACTAAGTTGGAAAGAATGCAAAATATCACAATTATATGTTAATAAATGTGTTTTACATTGAATATTTTTCATCTTATTAAGAATCTATTTGAAAGAATTAACTATATAAGGTTAGAACTTATTTTTTGTATCTAATCACTTTTGGTTTCAATTGGAAAATTTTATGGCTAATTTGATTTTCTCAAAATGTGATAGACCCCATTAAAATGGGAGATATATCGAAATGATTCCTATGGTGTAATAAAATAGTTTACTAATTTAAAGATATAGATGCATAAATTCAATGAGCATAGTTTTCAGATATATAAGTCCAAAATGGAATAATTGTTGGTGAAAAAAAATCAGTGGATCACTATGGATATATCTGCTTCATTAAAATGGATTTTTCTAGAAGGATGGACTAAGTTGGAAAGAAGGGAAAATATCACAATTATATGTTAACGTGCATGTGTTTTACATTGAATATTTTTCATTTTATTAAGAATCTATTTGAAACAATTAACTATATAAGGTTAAAACATATGTTTTGTATCAAATTACTTTTTGTTTCAGAGGGAAACTTTTATGGCTAATGTGTTTTTCTTGAAATGTGATAGACCCCATTAAAATGGGAGATATATCGAAATGATTCTTATGGTGTAATAAAAAAGTTTAAAGTGTTTTAAAGATATAGATGTGTAAATTCAATGAGCATGGTTTTGAGATATATAAGTCCAAAATGGAATAGTTATTGGTGAACAAATATCAGTGGATCACTATGGATATATATATATATATATATATATATATATATATGCTTCATTAAAAGGGATTTTTCTAAAAGGATGGACTAAGTTGGAAAGAAGGGAAAATATCATAATTATATGTTCATGCATGTGTTTTGCATTGAATATAAAAGGTTTTTTCTCTCTCTCATTGTTTGAGTCCTGATATTATAAAAGGTTTCCACTAAATCCATTCCCTATTTCTTTTCATGTGAACCACATTCCCAAACCCACCCATCTATGTGCCTAGGAGGCAACCTATGTGTAAAAAGGGCTTATTTCATATTCTAATTTAACACATATGTGATTAATTATCATTAGAATTTATATGGTAGAAATACATATAAAAATTAATCCTTAGTATAGATCTATTTTGACTTTAAGGAATAAAGGGAAGTTTTTAGAAAGTTTATCTTAGGAGGTATAACTAAACCGTTTATAACCCACAAAAGAAACCATGGCCCGTGAGCATCACATGCAAAAAAAAGTTACTCCCATGTTTGAAACACCACCTCACATAATCATAAGGGTTGGAAACCACTAAGAAACCCATACTAAATTCCATAGAAGGGATGACTATCATATTTAATGATTTCGTTTATCTGCAAGGTCAAAAGGAAAATTAAAGATTGGAAAGGGAATTAGAATAGAAATTACTGTAAGACCATGACCATTTACCCAATATTGAATGAAGGTGAGAAACCATAGATATCATGAAGGAATTTTAAGATATATTATGATAAGAAATATTATCTTTTTTGCAGAGGCTTAAATTCTGATATGATAAGAAATATTGTCTTTTTTGAAGGAATTTCTGACATGATAAGAAATATTATTTTTTTTGCAGAGGCTTAAATTCATGGAAATATCATGAAAAGGTGGAAGATTTATTCTGTCCAAAGCAGTCAAAGATCATGAAAACCACTCTGTCTTTTATAGCGATGATAAAATCATGAAGATCACATGATCTTGTTGATGAATCATGAATCATGATCTCTTTCATAATTTGTCAATTCCCTGTTCTCTTATTTTCAATTTATTTCTTAGCCATTTAGAGTTGGTGGTCTTCTTGATCATATAGTTATCTCGAGAACCATATGAAATTCTTGGAAAGGAGTTTCACATGGCTGCCAAACGTATATGAAGATAGTTGCTATTGTTGTGATCGGATGCCTAGGATTCTTAAGAACAAAAGTACTAATATGTCGATGCAATCATTCATTTGCATGTATTTATTTAATATTTTGGAATGTTATTTTCTAGGGTTCTTTATGGACTTCCTATAGATTTAAGAGGGTAGAGGAGTTAGAAGATGAAGAAATGATTCATGAGTAGGTTTGATAGTCGAGAATGGAGATTATGGAATTGTGCTTATCATGTTCTCATTCAAGTTTGTGCTTCTGACACAGACCTATTGTGGGGTTTTTGTACTCGATGGTTGATGGCTCAAATCCTAGGTGAGCATGTGGGTCCATACAACTACTAATGGATCAAATCCCATGTGAGTCTGTGGGTTATTAGCTGATGCTCATCGTTTTTCTTGTGTTTTTAATCACATAAATTAATTTTTTTCATTTTTTTCTAATATGTTGGAAAAAATAATTCCAATCACTTGTTGGGTGTCATAAAAGTGAATCCAAATGTCATATTCAGTTTCGATTTAGATGAGAGTTTCACTCTAGTCATTAATTATTATTGTACACTATATAATATTATTTAACAACAAATGTGACCAGTCCATTTTTGATAATATATCTTTGCTGCAAAACTATTGCAGGAGACTATAATGATTCTAGACTAGCTAATGGTTTTGGAATTGTAACAGCATATCTATTGGCGAAATATGGCAACTTAGGATGTAAACCAATGTAACTTTTTGAGACATGGATTGAAAATTCTATAAGGAAGGTATGGTATACCTGGAAATTTTTACTCAATTGAGCTTTGTAAGTTTTATAAGCAACGAATTGAAACTGGAACATTATATATACTAGTGTTTTTCTTCTTGAAAAGAACTAATGTTTAACAGAGGATTTCAATGATATCATTCAGAGGATTTGATACCTGGAAATTTGTAGAAATTCGGAGACAAATCCACAACAAGGACGAAACCAGGAGATGCCTGAAGACGTCGTGGAAGACGCAGACCAAATTACCTATGAACAAAAACAATTAAATTAAATTCAAAAAAAAAAATCAACAAAAAAAATAAAAAATAAAAGAGCAAATGCAACTTCAAAATCAACTAGAAATCAACAAAAATCACCTCGTCGTCGTGGCACAACTGAAAATAAAAAAAAAAACACCTCGTCACAGAGCACAACAGTGTAACACCAACACCTTGACAGATAGACATGCGAGAAAAATGTGAATAAGAAACCTATAAAAGTTTATGGGCAGACATATTTATAAAATACAAGTTTGGCTGAACTATTTTAAAAGTTCACCCGAACTAATAGTTCGATCAAAATTTTGTTGTCGTTTTTCCCATCTCCAGCCAAAAATCTGTTTTCCCATGCTGTCAGTACATCGTCA
The DNA here is from genome assembly GCA_034641835.2 of Pinus albicaulis. Lineage (NCBI taxonomy): Eukaryota > Viridiplantae > Streptophyta > Pinopsida > Pinales > Pinaceae > Pinus > Pinus albicaulis. The sequence continues at coordinate 423,472,114 of CM076579.1, read as the reverse complement.
ATGTAAACGAAATAATGATTTTGGCCAAACTAATTCTGAAATTTCGGCCGAAATCTTGAACAGTTTGGTCGAACTTTTATAAAAGTTCGGCTGAATTATTGAGAAAAAAAGTTTTCTACCCCCGATTCTCTCAAAACTATAGCCCAACTTCGTGGGTTCACCCACTAAAAAATATCATATTCATTAGTTAGCTTAATTAAAAGAAATTATGAATGTATCATAAAGTCTGTTATCTTATGCAATCCATAAAACGGGGTGTTACGTCTCCCCCCCTAAGGAAAACATCGTCCCTAATGTTACTTTATTTTTTGGAAACAGTTACGGATATGCTTCCCGCATGAATCCTACATCTTCCCACGTAGCCTCCTCTAGGGTAAAATTCTTCCACTGCACTTTAACATGGGGGATGACTCATCTTCGGAGCATTATTTCTCTCTAATTGAGAATATGTTGAGGGTCTACGAGGAACTCACCATTTGGTTCTACTTGCATTAGCATGGATGAACCTAAGTTAGTTCCATGATGAAATTTTCATCAATAGAAAATCATAATAAAATAAAGACTTACATGTATATTTTTCCAATGTGTCACATGCCTAGGATCATGTATTTTTCGTTTCAGTAGTCATACATGCAGCACATTATGCACCAAAATATGACTGGGTAGTGCTAGGAGGTAAGCCACTCGCCCGATCTGTTCTAAAATTTGGAATGGTCCACTATACCTAGGGGCCAGTTTAGCACAAGAACTCCACCTCAAGGTGCTCGTCTTTGGTTCAATTATTACATACACAAAGTCAACCACCAAAAACTCCCTAAAATATATTTCTCGATCTAAATATACCTTTTTCTGGTCTTGAGCCGCCCTCAAGTTTTGTCTAATATTTCTTACCTCACGATCCATTTCTTCAAGCATATTAGGTTGAAGCGTCATCTTAGTTTTTGGAATTCTCCAATTAATAAGGGTCTGAGATTTTCTACCATACAAAGCTTCATGGGGACTCATTTTTGAGGGACTCTTGATACCCATTCTTATATGTAAATTCCAACAAATGCAAGTATTCTTCCCACTTTGTAGGTTGTTGCATTACATACATGAGCAGCATATCCTCCAGGATTTGGTTTACCCTCTTAGTTTTCCCATCCGTTTGAGATTCATATGCAGTAATAAATTGAATTTTTGTTCCTAGCCCAGTAACCAATTTTTTCTAGAAATCAGATGTAAATTTTACATCTCGATCTGATATCACGACTCTTGGAATACCATGTAGTCTGAACATTTCTTTCATGAAAATATCAAATTTTTTTATTGTTTTGTATGTAGACTGAATAGGTATAAAATGAGCTACCTTACTGAGTCTATCCACCACCACCATGATTGAGTCATTGTGCTTCTTTTTTCTTGGCAACCTTTTAATAAAGTCCAGGGATATAACTTCTCACTTCCATTCAGTTATAGGAATAGGCTGAAGCAACTCGACTCGTTGTTGATGTTCTACCTTGAATTTATAGCATTCCAATAATTTGGTCAAGTACTCAACAATGTCCTCACACATTCCCCGCTAGAAATAGTGTTGTTAACATTTTCTGATATCCGAGGTGCCCTGCATAGAATATCCTATGATATTCATCTAGAATCAACTTCTTCAGGCTTATCTGATTTAGAATAAATATACTCTTCAAATATACTAGGATTTTTTTTTCATTTAACTCATTTTCTGATTATTTTCCCTCCTTGCTTCTATGTTTGGCTTGTTTCCATAAGAAATGATACTGATGGTCCATTCTTGCTGCCTCTATAATATATTCCTAGAACTTAGATTCCACCTTGTTGAAATAAAATTCGTAGATGACATGCAATTTCCTGCTCAAATCATTCGCAACCTGATTCTCTTTTCCTTTCACATGTTGAATATTGAAATCAAGTTCGCTCAGGAATGTAAACCAATGCAAATTTTTGCGACATGGATTGAAAATTCTGTAAGGAAGGTATGGTATACCTGCAAATTTTTACTCAAGAAATTTTTGTAAGGATTATAAGCAGCGAATTGAAATTGGAACATTATATATACTAGTGTTTTTCTTCTTGAATAAAATGAATGTTTAGATGATTCCAATGACAGGATTTTAGAGGATCTCATACCTAGAAATTCACAGAAGTTTGTAGACGAAGTTGGGAGATCCCTGAAGATGTCATGGAATACGTGAACCAAATTACCTGTGAACAAAAAAAAATTAATAATTCAAACCAAAAAAATCAACAAAACAAAATTACAAAAAAAAATACCAACTGCAACTACAAAATCAACTACAAATCAACAAAAAACACCTTGTCGTCGCAGTGCAACTGCAAATCAACAAAAATCACTTCGTCATCGTGGTGCATCTACAAATAAAAAAAATCACCTCGTCACAGAGAACAATAGAGCAACAATAACACCTAGACAGACAGATGCGTGAGACAGATGTGAATAACAAACCTATAAAAGTTTGCGAGCATATATATTTATAAAATACAACTTCAGCCGAACTATTTTAAAAGTTCAGCAGAACTTTTGTTGCCAGTTTTCGCATCTCTAGCCAAAACTCTATTTTCCCATGCCATTAGTATGCCATCAATGTAAACGGCAGAATGAGTTCAGCCAAACAAATTTTGGAATTTCGGTCGAACTCTTGAATATTTCAACCGAACTTTTATAAAATTTCGGCCGAATTATTGAGAAAAAAAATTTTCTGCCCCGATTCTCACAAAAGTGCAACCCAACTTCGTGGGTTTACCCACTAACAAATATCATATTCGTTAGTTAGCTTAATTAAAATAAATTATCAATGTATCATAAAGTATGTTATCTTATTCAATGCATAAAACAGGGTGTTACATCTCCCCCCTCTAAGGAAAACATCATGCCCAGTGTTACTTAATTTTTTGGAAACAGTTTCGGATATGATTCCTACATGAAACCTTCATCTTCCCACGTAGAATAATCTGGATTAAAGTGCTTCCACTCCACTTTAACTTGGGGGATGACTCACCTCCAGGGCATTATTTCTCTCTTATCGAGAATACACTGAGGCTCTATGAGGAACTCGCCATCTAGTTCTACCTGAATTAGCATGGATGAACCTAAGTTAGTTCCATGATGAATTTTTCATCAATAGAAAATCATAATGAAATCAAGACTTACATGTATATTTTTCCAACATGTCACCTGCCTAAGATCATGTATTTATCATTTAAGTAGTGATACATGGAACATATTACGCACCAAAATATGATTATGTAGTGCTAGGAAGTAAGCCGCTGGCCCGATCCATTCCAAAATTTGGAATCGTCCACAATACTTGGGGGCTAGTTTAGCACAAGAACTCTACCTCAGGGTGCTCCTCTTTAGTTTAATTTTTACACACACATGGTCACCAACCACAAACTCCCTAAAATATCTTTTCCGATCTGCATATACTTTTTTTCGGTCTTTAGCCGCCTTCAAGTTCTGTCTAATATTTCTTACCTCACGATCCATTTCTTCAAGCATATTAGGTCGAAGCGTCATCTTAGTTTTCGAAATTCTCCAATTAATAGGGGTCTGACATTTTCTACCATACAATGCTTCAAAGTGACTCATTTTTAGGGACTCTTGATACCCATTGTTATATGCAAATTCCACCAAATGCAAGTAATCTTCCCACTTTGTAGGTTGTTGCATTACATACATGCACTACATATCCTCTAGGATTTGGTTTACCCTCTCTGTTTTCCCATCCGTTTGAGGTTCATATGCAGTAATAAATTTAATTTTTGTTCCCAGCCCAGTAAAAAATGTTTTCTAGAAATCATATGTAGATTTTACATCCTTATCTGATATCATGAATCTTGGAATACCATGTAGTCTAAAAATTTCTTTCATGAAAATATCAACAATTTGTATTGTTTTGTATATGGACTTAACAAGTATAAAATGAGCTACCTTACTGAGTCTATCCACCACCACCACGATTGATTCATTGTTATTCATGTTTCTTGGCAACCCTGTAATAAATTCAAGGGTTATAACTTCCCACTTCCAGTTATTTACAGGAATAGGCTAAAGCAACCCGGCTGGGTGTTGATGTTCTACCTTGACTTGCTAGCATTCCAATCATTTGGTCAAGTAATCAACAATGTCCTTACACATTCCCGACCTGAAAAAGTCTTTTATAATTGCTGTTAACATTTTCTGATATCTAAGGTGTCCTGCATAGGAACTCCTATGATATTTATCTAGAATCAGCTTCTTCAGGCTTATCTGATTCGAAATAAATATCCGCTTCCAATATAGTAGGAGTTGTTTTTCATTAAAATAATATTCTGATTGTTTTCCCTCCTTTCTCCTATCTCTGGCTTGTTGGCATAATAACTGATACTCAGGGTCTATTCTTGCTACCTCCATAATATTTTCCTGGAACTTAGACTCCACTTGGTTGAAGTAAAGTTTGTAGATTCCATGCGATTTCTTGCTCAAAGCATCCATAACCCAATTCTCTTTTCCTTTCAAATGTTGAATATCGAAACCAAATTCACTTAGGAATGCATTCCATCTTGCCTGATGGGCATTCAAATCAACTTGCTTAAAATAGATAGTTAAGCTACTATGGTCTTTTCTTAATAAGAATATTTTCCCAAGAAAATAATGTCTCCACACCTGTAAGGAATGCACCACAACTGTTAGCTCTAAATCATATGTATAATACCTTTTCTCATGATCCTTTAGTTTCCTGGACTCATATGAAATTACTTTTCCCTCTTGAGTCAAAACTGCCCCAACTCCTTCTTTGCAGGCATCAATTCATACTTCAAATTTCTTGAGGGAATCTGCCACTTGAAGTACTGGTGCAGTGGTTAATAATTCCTTCAGTTTTTCAAAGCTGATTTGGCATTTTTGAGTGCATTTAAATATTTTTCCTTTCCATTGCAAGGAGGTAAAGGGAAATGATATTTTAGATAAATTATTAATAAAGCATCAATAATAACTAGCCAATCCCATAAACAAACGTATGTATACCACATTTTTCGAGACTTTTTAATCCATGATCATCTTTATCTTTTCTGGATATACTGAAATTTCCTCATCGGATATCACATGTCCGAAATGTTGAATCTGCTCTTTGTAAGAACCACATCTACTAAATTTGGCGTATAGCTGATGTGCACGCAACATCTTTAGCACTAAAAGTAAATGCTCCTTGTGTTCTTCAAATTTGTTATTGTAGATCAGTATATCATCTATAAAGATCAAAACAAATTTATCCAAGAATGGGTGAAAGATGCCATTCATGAAGCTCATGAAGGTTGATGGTGCGTTAGTTAACCCAAATGGAAACACCACAAATTTATAATGTTCATATCGGGTAAAGAATGTTGTTTTCAATATATCCTCATCCTTTATTCATATTTGATGGTATCTGGATCTTAAATCAATCTTTGAAAATTTTGTGACCCCCTTTACTTGGTCAAACAAGTCATCTATGTGTGGTAATAGATACTTGCCTTTTACAGTCAACTTATTAAGCTATCGGTAATCCATGCACATACGCATAGTCCCGTCCTTCTTCTTAACAAACATCACTGGTGCTCCCCAAGTACACATACTTGGTAGAATATATCCTTTCTCCATTAGCTCTTGTAGCTGCATTTTTAACTCTGTTGACTCATGTACAGTCATTATGTAAGGTGCTCTTGACACAGGTGCTGCCCAAGGTATGAACTCTATTGCAAAATCAACATCTCGTCTTGGTGGGATTCCTGGAATAGTCTCCAGGAACACATCCATAAATTCTTGTATAACAGGAATATTCTCCACCATGAGGGTTTTATCTTTGGAATTTGAGAAACCCACCTAAATTGCATAAAGTTGGCATCCTTTTCTAATACATTTACTCAATTTGGATGCGGTAATGGGGCATAACTAGAGTGGTTTCTTAATTCCTTTCAATTCTTATTGGGTAGCATCTTTAGAATTAAAGTAGATAATTTTGTCTTTACAATCCACTAATGACCAATGTCTTTCTAACCAGTCCATACCCAATAAAATATCATATGAGCCCAAAGGGAATATTTTCATAGCTACATTTATGTGTTGATCTGCTATGTCCAGTTCACAATTTGGAACTTTGGAATTAAATCTCCTTTTGGCCCCTGTAGCCAATTGTACTAGCAATGGATTCTTAAACTTATGATTTTGAAATTTACAATTTTATACTATGTGGGGGTTTATATAGCTCAAACTCACACCAGGGTCAGCCAAAATGGAAACAGATTGAGTTTGGAGCTTACCTTCAAGTTCAATCATGATCGGTTGAAAGTTAGCTTGTCTATCTTCTAGAGTAGTATTGATTCTAGGTTTGTTGTGTGCCACATATCCAACTGTATATGCTCCTTGTAGTTTAGTTGTCACTTCATTTCTTCCTCGATGAGGAAAATTCTTGAAATAATGTACTTCGCCACATCCCCAACATTTTAATGGGGGTTTCTATGGCTGTCCAAGGTCAGGTTTACTAGAAGCCTCTGTATGGCGTTCTTCAGCTACCCATTTGGGTTTCTGTTGATCTCTCCCAATTTGTTTATTTTCTTGGTTTTTGGAATTTTTTTATAATTTCTAGGTCTGTTATATTTTAAAACTTGAGGAACTCTTCTGTCCTTTCTTAGGTGGCCAACTTTTATCAACTTCCTCCTTAATATTAAACTGCTGATAGCACATCGTAGCCCTCCTTATCGCTTCATCCATGGTTTGTGGGTTCACAAACTTGGTTACTTCATTTATGTGAGTAGGCAGGCTACTCAAAAACCATTGTACCTTTGCTTTTTCATCTCTTAAATATGGTACATATCTTAATAGAGAGGTAAATTTTTTGATGAATTCATCCATAGACATTTTCCCCAGCTTGAGAGCATGAAAATATCATGATTTATCATCATAAAATAATTCATTCAAGTACTTATATTTAAAGTATTGCTGGAACTCATCCCATGCCACATTCTGGTCTTCGATTGCGCATACATTTTTCACCTCCTCCCACCATAATGTAGCATTTTCCCTCAATTGGTAGATCACTAGGAGAGCTTTAAGTTTGTTGTTATATTCATAATCTTGGAAATACTTGTTCATGTTTATTATTCAGGCCTCAACGATCTCCTCAAATTCTCCATCGAATGTAGGGGGTTTGATTTTCTAGAATTCCCCTTATAACTCCACTTTTTGTTTCTTCAGCTCTTGTTGTTCTGATAGATTACCAGATTCAACTTCATTATAAGTCATACTCTTGTTTCTTTGTTGAGTTCAACTCCCCTCAGGGTTATCATGTACTTTTTGTTGCTTCACATCCTCTCTATGGGTGTTCGTTTCTAGAATAGGGTGTGTAGTATGCAGGTTCTGCTTATCCAAGAGGCTTTTTAGTATATTTTCTTGTTCTCTCATTAACTTCTCATTTTCACATCAAAATCGATTCATCTCTATCTGAAGTTGTTGTATTGTATTGAACAATCTGTTTTCCTGGCATTGTTGTTTCTCCAGCATCCTACCGGTTTGTTGATGTTGGTCTTGGGTTGACCTCGGGATTAGGCAAGGAATTTGTTTCCCTTGCATTTCTAGGTGTTTGATGACTATTCCCTCTCCTCATTGCAACTTCTACTTAAATTTTTGTCACTGTGTACAATTTCAACACAAGAAAAACAAAAATGAAACATCCATGTTATCACATTGGCCCATCTCGCCCCATTGTATAAAATTGGCTCTGATACCACTTGTCACAACTATAGAATTAACAATAATAAAAAATAATTGTTTACTGAAGTTAACTTGGTACAACTTGCATGTTCATACATAATCCTAACCTTATAATCTTATACCTTTACTTTTATAAGGCATATACTTAAACCATGTTTAAACCATATTTTAATTTGTAACTATAATCTATATACAAAAATGATCTATTCAACATTATCCTGTTATTTCTACATGATAATGTGATACTTACCATTTAAGCTCTTTATCATTAAGATTCATATCATGTCGTATCCCTTCGCAATATTTGATGAGTAATATTAAAGTGTAAATTTTATTACAATATACTCAAACCTAGAAAAATATATGTAGCATATCTGGAAGCATCACATATTAAATTATTTCTTTGGTACTTATGACCAACACTTTTAACGTTTAGTAATAAGGTTTATGTGTGGGATTTATGATGATTAGCTGTATGATTTTAATAAAACTGTCGATCAGTTTAACACATAAAATTAGTTTTAAATGAGCATGGGATAGCTGGCACCGACATGTTGTAGTTGTACTGATGTTTTACACCTTGCGAAATCCTTCTTGTTGATCGTTGAAACCCTAGATCTGTTGGATATGTGGCCTCCGAAGTAGTTAGAGTAACTACTCACTCGGAGAATGAACATTCCACCGCATTCTCCTGTTCTAGATGTTGAGATTGCTTTGCAATGTCTTTGGTTTGTTCTTTTTGTTCTTTCCCCACTCGTCTCAGGTTGAGGCTTTTGTTTAATGGAGGTAAACTATCGTCCGCCATGATGCTTCCATCCTCCAGATACATGTAACCATTTCACCTTTAGCTGCAACTATGTTATTTGTAGAGAGATGTGTCTTTTCGAAGGGAAAGCTAGTTGACTTTGACTTTCATACTTCATACGTGTCTTTAGGTTACATTGTAGCTTATATGTCAACGCTTTCTTCTTTGTTGAAGTTCTAACCAGGATTGTGTTCTCCCGCTGTGGGTATTGATTTTTCCTTTTTGTTTTGTGGAGGCTTTACCATGCTCGATTTCGCCAGGAAGAGGTTCGGCTTCACAAACCATGTTATCAGAACAGGGCTCTGCAACACAACATACCCTTAGGTAAATTGTGCTTCTTTACTGATGTTTCTATGCCAGATATTTTATTAAGTTTTTTTGCGCCTATATCAAAATTATACCTAGCTTATGGTGTTATGTTTGTTGTAGGAATGGATTTTGCAACTTCGTTCATAGTTAAGGGTTTGGCTCTATCCTCCTTCATTAATTCATCAGGCTCACAGGTAAACCCCCAACTATTTCCTAGTTCTCCATATTTACTGTTAAGCCTATAATTTCTACAGTTGTCTGAGGCAAACCCCCTGTGTCTACAGGGTGCCTTAGGATTCGACCACTCTCACACATTACACTTAGGAATTCGATCATGATTTATTGTTTGAATTAATGGTTATTGTATATTGTCTGTCCGAGATTCTAAGCATCAGCCTATCTGTAACTTTTTTATTCGGTTGAACTCTGTTAAGGGTTAATTATGCCAGGATCTCTGAGTCCTTCCTTATGAAACTGAAGATTGTTCTAGTTTTGAGTTAGCATATGATTTTCTAAGTCTTGAATATTTGTTCTAGCTCGCATGAGAACCTTGTTGGGGTATTGTTCTCGCGGTTTAATATTTTGATTTATGGAGAAATCGACCGAGTCTACAAAATCTTGATTAATGTACTATTCTGTCTCTAAATGACAAATTTTCAATATTTTACATAAATATTTTTTTCTTGAAATTTAGATATCGACATGCATACTTTTATGGTAGTTTCTATTACTTTACTATGTATCCTAAAGATTTTTCTCATTACATATTTTGGTGTGATGATTGTTCTGAATACACTTTTATTTCTATTATAACTGGTAGATTAAAGTTGAATGTATTCATGTCTCGACCTCGGGACCATGACCCTTGCCTTTTCCTCACAGGGCTCAAGACTAAACCCAATGCCCCTTACAGTCACAGTTATCTAATTTCTGTGGTTAAGTATTTATGCATGTGCTTCCTTACAACTTTACTTAAAGAAGAATTGATAGTTTCACTAATTATCTGGTTTAGAAGGTATAATGAAATTCACAGTATACAATTTTTTTACTCAATCTTTCTTTTAACTCTTCCTGAGTTTTGTTGTACTGAGTTTATTCGAGTTTTTTTTCCTATTACAAATTACATAATATTTTTAAAATCATACCTCTATAATACATCTTTTAAATTAGATATTATCCTTGCATATGCATTCTAAAACTATATTTATATTGCATAAAAATTATCACTCTATCAAGTAATAGAAAAGACGGGGATTAGAAATTCCTTTATACTTATCTCAATGTCTGTTTTCTTAGTCGATGGTCCTCCCAACCATGAGAGAGGCAATCATGTCCTCTGCTCCCCCCATGCTCCCTCTTAGAGCCTTAGGCAGTAGACAGTATTTTATGAGAATATAGGCCTCAGGCTTTCCAAATCTAGTCTATACATCTCAGGGTCTAGAGATCCACTAGCCAGCCTACCAGCTCTGGACAACTCCTATCAACTTGCATTTTTTTTACCCCTCACTTCCCTCTGAACTCCCTCTTCAGGATTTTCATTAAATCCTTTTTCTAGAAAGGTAAATTTCAGAAATATCTCTATTTTTACTCTGGGATCTTGGCAACAATTACCATTCATTTAATTTATAAAATCATCCATCTTTCCTTGATTATGATTAAATAAAAAATCTAATAACAAATATCATATTCTTTAGTGAGATTAATTAAAAGAAATTATTAATGTATCATAATTTCTATTATCTTATTAAATTCATCAAACGGGGTGTTACAAAACTCCACATAAGATTTATCTCATAAGAATATATGTTATTTTTTCTTTTTTAATTAAGTTAATTTTTTTTTTCTAATTTAGTCGACTTCTATTATATCATACATGACAAAACATTACAATGCTCATCCTCCAGATTTGGCAAGCCAATTCATGAGGGAAGTGTCAAGAGTTTGATAACAAAATAAGCACTGCCCCAAGTGGGGAAACAAATCCAAAAGTAGCAAAAATTAAGAGTTGCCCAGGATGGGAAACTGACATAAAAAATTTTGAAACTGAAATTGAAACATAACAGAGAAAGGTTCCAAAACAAATTTAAAGTAGAGAACACCATGAGATAACCAGAGTGAGAGAAGAGCACCCAAAAATTTGAATTAAGTTGGACCTTCATTCTTCTTGGGATGGTTGGGATCTTCTTCTGCAATCCTACAAACATAAAAAGACTCATCATCCTCCTTGCTCGGTGCGTGGGCAGAAGTTCGAGGCAGAGGTGACACCTAAGCATCCAGGTAATTAGAGGTGGTTGCAGGTGCACTGGTGTCTTCATCCTTACCTCCCTCGTCAATGCTAGAACCTCAACCGTCGCTGCTAGAACCTCAATCGTCGCTGGAACTCGAGCCACTCTTAGTGTAATGGCTATTGTTGGAAGCACTCTGCATGGGTAGGGCTTTCATCTTTCGAGGAATGAATATTGGCTTGGACTGAAGAGTGGACTTATGCAGGCGCTTCTTAGGACGAATTCCAAAGGATTCAAGTGGGGATACAGGGAGGTGAAGGGACAATTGAGCAGAGTGGTTGGCAGGGTCAAGCCTGCTCAGCTCTTCCCAACCCACAGAGATTCAATTCCCTGCTCATGGCCATCGACAAAGGAGTTCTAGAGGGGAGGCTGTATCCACCAGCATGTCGACATCGCATTTTGTGGTGCCTTGGCATGAGGGGAAATGGAGCAAAAGCGTGAGACAGGGAGGGAACGTTGTTCGAAGCAGGAGAGGAGCTCCCAACACCAGAATTCGTCGAGAAAGTTGCACCAAAACTGAGCAAGGCCAAGAGCCGAGGGTTGAAAGGAGATGTAGGAGGCGAACATAGAGAGTTGGATGGGGAGCTTAATGGAGGCCTGAGGAGCGCAGCTGGCTGAATTAATAGCCATAGGAGTAGGACACAGAGTCGTTAATGCTCTGTAATGGAAGGACGTCTCAAAAAAGTTGGCGGAGAATGTAGTTATAGTCGGCATGCTCCTGCATTAACAACAGGCGAGCGGCCATGTGCGGGCACGTGGGCTGACAGGTGCCCTGCGACATGGCGCCCAAGTGGCCCGAAATCTTACAACGAGGCACCCACATCTAGGGTTAATTAAGTTAATTAATTTAAAATAAATTCATATTAACATGTGGTATATGAATATAAATTAAGCTTTCTTGGTATGTGTTTTTAGTAAGCCATAGCATTAACCCACATGCCCATGATATTATTACAAAGCTTGTTTCTAAATTAAAAATGTAGATGATAAAATGGAGATGAATCTCCATAATTAAGAATATGGTTACATACTTTTTTAATTTACATATCTTTAATCCATATATTAATTATTTTTATAAGTAATAATAATATAAAAAATATTTTAAAAAAATAAATTTTAGATAATTTTTATAAGAAACGTAATGACATATATCATAAAGTAAATAGTTTGATACCTATTAGTAGTTAACAACCTTTTAATTTATAAGATTAAGTCGAGATATTTTTCATTTAGACCTATTAATTATATTTTTCAATTTTATAACAACTCAATAAATATTTTATATTATAAAAAATATTTATTGACTTTTTTAAATTTAAAAAAAAAAAAATATTTAAAAAAATAATAAATTTTCTTTTTAATTATTTTAAATAAAAAATATATTAATTTTGTTATATTTTTAAATTGTTGATAATCATTGACAGTAACTTCATAATACATGTCTCATTACCAATATTAAACAATTATAAAATTCAATTAAATTATCATTTTATTACAAAAGTCGATTCCTAAAAAATATATATAATAAAAATACACTTGAACAATAAAAAATTATATCTCTCCATACCAACCAAATATAAATAAATGTTTTGCACATTTGTCAACAAACAAACATAACATGCAAAGCCTTGTAACAGATTCCAGCGTACGTGGGCTGAAGTAGGTAAACCCTATTCTTAGCAAAACAATCATTGTGATTGGATAAACAGATGGGTCAGCCAAAGCGTCACAATCTCTGTTTTTATGGATGGCGAGGACAATCGAAACCCAGTAAGAGAAAGACGTGATGTAGCTTCTTGCCTGATCCTTCCGGAACAGAACTTCGAACTTGGACACCAATTTCCAGGAACTACCGCTACCACAAAAGTCGCGTGCCCTTTATTTATATCGCTCTTGGAAGCAATTAATAACGCCCTCATCAAAAGATTTCTGGAAAACAGAAAAAGGTTATTGAAGGAACGGAAGTTTAAATTTAAGTAGTAGGACAATTGCAGAGGCATCTGTTCTCCACGGGCTACCAAAATGAAGGTATATTTACAACTATCAACTATTGTCTCCGAGTTTTATTGTTGGGAATTGAAAGATTCTGTATCAAATACGCGATTAACCATCGTTTTGGTATGTAGAAAATAGTGTTGAAATTGACTATGGAAGACGAGAGAAGCAAGAGAAAAGCCATGAAGGCCGTTGCAGAAGTTGGAGGCATGAATTTCCATTCCCTGCTGCCCCACACTATATTTATCACCATGTACAATATATTAGGTATTTGATAGAGGATTTGCTAACGCCGCCAATTCTCTGTTTCAGTGGACTCCATTGACGTGGACATGAAAGAGGGAAAGATAACTGTAGTTGGAGAAGGAGATCCTGTGTGGCTCACAACAAAACTGAGGAAATTAGGGTTCAGAGCAGAGTTACTAAGCGTGGTTCCTGCCAAAGAAGAAAAGAAAGAAGAGAAAAAGAGCGATCAAGGCTCTGCCAAGGATGAGAAGAAGGATGGTGAGAAGAAAAAGGCTGCCGAGTCAGCTACAGCTCCTACAGTTCTGTACCATGTACATGGAGATGGCCATGGACTTTATAATGCGGGATATTCGTATACTGTTGTGACAGAAGAGTATCCCAGTACCTGCACCATCTTATGATAATTCGTATCCTATGTCTTATCCATTCCTCGTAGCAGCTGCATACTGATGTTTTCTTATGAAAAATAAATTTGAAGCTTTTTATTTTCATTGACCTGTATCTTGAAATTGTGTTTTTTAATAGATTTGGATTATGCTCTAGAATGGAAGAGCTTCTTTTTCTTGGACTTGAAAAACAGGTTGGACTTGAAGAAACGGGTTAGCAATCTAAAATCCAAAGGCATTTTCATATCGTATCGTATGGCTTAGATCGAAGTCTTTTGTTATAAAGGCATGCAAACCGTATAGCTTTTAACGGACTATTATGATATAAACATACTGAGAAATATGATCACTGATCAATAACTATATTGTTGGCTTTCTTTTCTTATAATTTGGAAAAAGGCAGATTAAATGAAGGGAAGGGAAATCATTTAAGTGGAGACGACGGCAGAGCAAAAATCATTAACCAAATTTATCGATCTAGGGTTAGTTTGGGTTCAACAAAAATTATATATTAAATTATATTTAGTTTTTTTTAAAGGAATTTATATTTTATTTTAAGTGTGTTTTTATTATGCTTATAGAGGAATCAAATTTTTTAATGTATAAATTTATTGAAAATGTAAAATACAATGTATTATTTTTCTTTGTTTAAATGGTATTTTTGAATACTATATAAATGATATATATCACCAAATATACATTTTAACCATAAAAACTTATTTTTTTAATGTTATATATATATATTTTTTAAATGATGTATAAGATATAGATAATTGACATTAAAATATTTTATTTTAATAATTTATTTTCTATATGATGTTGATTAAATTTTTTGGTATAAAATTTAAACATTTTACTTACACATTTTTTCTACTTTTAATTACTTTATAGTATATTAGTTTTTTTATTATAATGAACTTTTTTTTAGCATAGTTTTTATTTTTATTTTATAAGGGCACATGTTAAGTCAACTTATAGATGGAAGGACAAACTTTTTTTAGTTTTATTTTAAAAGGGCCCATATTAATTCAACTTATAGATGGAAGGACAAACTTACACATCCATTGTTGTAAAATAAAACTCTCCACTCAATAAAAAAATCATTCAAAATTTACTTAATATTTTGATTGTCATTTGCAAAATTTTGATAAACATATTTATAAAGGAAATTGATCGTTAGTCTTTATCAAATTACTAATTTCAATATTACGAAAATAAGGTTGAAAATAAAAGCCACAACTTTATCCTTCTAAATTATTTATGATATCTCATTACTTAGAAGATCTAGTGTATATTTGAATTGGGTTGGAAAATTTTGAGATTAGAGAATTTTGGAAAATTTTGAGATTCAAGAATTTTACATTTTTATTAAATAGATAGACATTATTTGATCTCAAAAAATAACATAATCTCACAAATAATACTATTGACATTTCAAAGATTTTTGTGGTGTGAATTTTGAGGAGGGGTATTTGAAATCTCCATAGTGTCCATTTTTACGACTATGTTTTGAGTCTAACCAATACTTATCATCACGACTCAAGATAATATCATTTTTTTTTTAATCCCTTCCCTTCTATTTCGCTTTAGCGGGTGTTCTCTTCCCTAACTGTTTCGATTCTAATTTCCCATGGGTGTGATAAAATCGAGTCTACTTCGCATAATGGCTTTGTCCAGCTCGTCTTCCAGAAACTGTAACCTTTCGACCAATTTTTCTTACCTATGGTCGATGTTGCATGCAGCTAGAAACGCAGAGGTGAAAAGATATTGAATCTGCCGAAAGTATGAATAGGCGATGAAATCCATTATAGGTGATGAAATACATTGTATTCGATGAGAATGGCTAAGAATTGAAGGGGCTTGATGTTGCAATGATCCCAGTTTGCAAGAGGCATACTTCCCATAAGTTCAACAAGAAAACTGGTTCGTTCACAGTTCACACACCGTAGGAATTTTACTACCTAACAACGATTGGCATATATAGCAAATATTTTACTCTATCTATTTCAATGAATTTCATTTATCATTAAAGACATATATTTATGGAACCATAAAACCATCTTGCTTTAAACTTTTCATATGGAGAAACACATATCCTTTCTAAGTGTTTGAGTTTACTTTTTTAAGGAAAGAACTGATTTGAGTTTAACACAATGAATCCCTCCCACCCCTCCACATAAAAGCCTCTCATTGATGGTTCTAGGAAAATAATTTGGAGTGAACATTATAAAATTATTATGTCCATTAAACATAAATATCTATTACCATCCCACCTTTTTCACTCAAATAATTCATAAAATGAAATCTTGCAAATGTGGCTATCAAAATGGTGATCAAAAGAGGAAGCATGAGAAATACAAATATACCCATTGGGGCTATGGACGGTCACTTGCAGCGGGACTTGGCTTCTAAGGAATAAAAGAAAACTTCTCTAGGGTATTGTTCAGGCTCACTAGGTGCGAAGCGATGTTGGAGACAATCATAAAATGGACACATGATTTTTCAAAAACTCATATCTCTACCTTCTTGTATTTTCCATATGAGGTAATTTTAAAACAATTTTTTTTTCCAAATTTGGATTCATCACTTTTACTCGAGTCTATTTTAAGTACTTATCTTTACAAACTTATATTACTTAATGGATTTATATGGGACCTATGGAAATGTTTTATTGTTAGATGAGTTCATGATTTCCATTATTTTTAACCTTTGGGTAAATTAAAATTAATTATCTTTAATCAAGGATAATTGGTCTTTGTCCTGTGTGTCGCCATTGTTGTAGGGAAAACCTAACACCCCCCATTTTGAATTACTTACTTCAATAATGAGGACGCTTTTCATTAATTTTTGGCTAAGCCTATTTTATCATTTTCATTAAGTTTATTATCCTAACATTTTACCAATTTTTCATTTTAATGATATTTCTATTTTGATTGTTTCATTGAATCCGATTTTTCACAAGCTTTCCAATGATTTTTGTTTCGCTTCATTTATTCAACCGGTTTGTAAATGGAACTCCTTTGCAGGGAAAATTTTAGGGGCTAATATTTGCAAGTGGTCTAATTTTCAACGTTTTTTCAAAAAAAAATATTCGCTAATTTCCATTTTTTCTAAAACTTATTTGCCCAAATTTTATAATATAAAATTATTTTACCTTTAAAATTGTCAATATTTTGTAGTGACAAATATAATCATTATAAATTTCAACACTTTTAAAAAACTATTTCCAAACCTTTTATATATTTCATATTAGGGACAAGTAAGATTTGCCAAGGTTCTAAACTTTAATATAAATTTCCATCCTTAAAAATTTCTCTATTCCTTTGAAGTTTGATCATTTTTTTCCAAGGTAACAAAAGGTATAAAGTGTATGATATTTTAATTTTTACTATTAAAATAGTCATTCATTGTAAATATTAGTCCCTGCTTAAAGTTTTACTAATTTTTTTTTATTTTTCACTAACGACCCTACAAAATGACCCAGCTAAATTGTACAATAGTCGAAAACACATTTTAGGATCTTGGTAATTTACTCCAACTTGTTATTTTAAAACAAATTTCCAAACCCAAAACTCCAAAATTGCAAAATCGCTGAAGTCCAATTTGTAGGAATGTTAATTCATGTGTGCCCCACTTCGCATCACCCCTTTCCTTCCAAAAATGTCAAATTTCAAAGGTGCCAAAGTAAAAAAAAATTACACTAAAAATTAAAATTTGTAAAAACTTGCGATGCGTTAATGCGATATCGCATATCGTATATCACAAAAAACTTGTGAAGCACCTCAAGCTCATCCCTTCAAAATTTGCAATAGCAATGAGTGATTTGGTTTTATACGAGTTTAAATTTTTTATTATAAGTTTTTTTTGTTCACCACCTTATACCTCCCCACTCTGCTTACATCATCCTCGCCTCACTCCACTTCACCTCACCCTCCATGACCTCACCTTCCACTCACTCCATAACTCCCTCACCTCACTCAAAGTTTTAGATTGATTCTAATGGTTTGTATGGATTTTGTGGATTTTGGAGTTAGTTAAAGTGTTTTATATTTATGATTGATTCCAATGGTTTGTAATTAAAGATTATATTTATATTATAATAATTATATTATAATTATAATATTTATTATAATTTTAATATAATTTGAATTATAATATTGATATAATATTATTATATTTAATTCATTTTTATATTAAATAAATTATGTTAATAATGAATCTGTAATTTAGTTTTTAATTAATTTCAATTAACTAATTAGAATCCATAAACTAATTTAGGATTAAAATGTAATTTAATATTGCTGACTTTTAGCCTAAGCAACAAAAATTCTAGAATTCTGTCCATTTTTATATACCAACTTTGGAATCTCATAAATGGAGTTTTACTTGGCCAAATGAGGAATGGGATGGCTCATTAGATAGATAAAGTCATGGAGATTATTCCCGAAGTGGTTTAATTTCCAGATTTGATCATTTATTGGGTCTAAAATTCAGTAGAACATCAAGTTCTAATTTTTTAAAACAAAATCAAATTTCTGACTTATATTTTCTTCATTTTCATTTGTCCACAACTTCTTCAAAGTATAGATTCATTCATCAATGATATCCTTGAAGAATTAGATCATCACAAGCATCAATAGAAATCTTATATTTCTTTTTAAATTATTTATTTAATTGAATTTGATTGGATTTGTTTTAATTCCAGATTTGGCATTTAAATTTTATGTTTTGCATTTTAATTTTATTTTGATTTGTTTTTGCAGTAAAATAGTTGGCAAGATGAGAAGAAGAATATCCCAATCAATGAGAAGGCTCCAACAATTGAAGAATATGATTTTGAACCAATGAATATTGATTGAGCATAACCACCCTTCAAAAAAAATTCCTATGAAGAAATACTTTGCAAATATTATAAATATTAGTTTGTAGAATGTAATAGTGGCTTCTCTTCTTTGCAATTCTGGAATTCTTGAAGGGACTATTGTATAGAGGAATTAGAGGTTGAGGGTAAAGGAGAGAAAACTCATATCTCAGGGATTATTGAGGATTTTTATTTTTCATTCTGAATTATATATGGAGAGGAGAGTTTGTAATTCTATAGCTCTTGTTTTAAAAGCATAAATTCAAGTTTGTAAAGGACTGGTTGGAGACTGAAGTCAGAGAAATGGTTTTCAACAATTGGTATTTACAATACTATTGTTTTGAATACTGGTTTCATTTTATGATAGAAGAAATGTGTCATTTTATTCATATTTGTGCACTTTTTTCGTATGAGTAATTCACCTCAATTATATGTTATTATTTAACTCTGCTCTTATGGGTTGAATTCTGATTTCTGAGTAAATATTTACTGAAAAATATATCTTTTAATCCTGATTAAATAAAAAATGTTATGTTGTGAGATTTTTCTGCATATTATTTTTTAATTATTCGAGTTATTGATTTAACAAGCAATATCATTTTTGTGAACTATTTCCTAAATGTTGCTGGTTGATTATCTTAGTTGAGAGGTCTCTGAATAGGATGTGTTCTGGTATTCATATATCACTTAATTGAACTTCTTCATTAGCTTGATATTCATTATAAGCCTGATATATTTAAATCCCAATTATTTAAAATATCTTGCTCTTGGTTGGGTTAGATCTACATTTGCCTAATTGAGTTAGGATTAAGATAAATTTTCTTTGCTGCCATTTTAGAATAATTTTGTATTTATATCTAATTTTACATTTTTAGAAGTCCTCTTCCCAAAGAGGAAAAAGTTTAGTTGTGGCTTGGCTAAGCTCTAAATTATCTTAAGGATCACATTCTTGTCTAATCAATAAGAGAATTGATCTGATGTCTCTTTCCCATTGGTAGACAAAATTTATATTTTAAGCCAATGGTGATTGAGAGAATGTAACTGAACCTAGTTAAACCGTTCGGAGCCACCATTCCAAACAGAAAAGGAGATAATTTAAGGTATATAATGAGTGTTCATCCCCCATGTTGCTGCAGCAAATTTTGAGGCTTCAATAGAACCATATGAATTTCAGACTTTAGATAGGGTCCAACAGAGGGGGAACCTGGTAACCCCTGGCTACACCACATGTCCACCTCTGGTTGGACCATTCCAGCCATTTGAAAAGAAATCATTCCACCATTAAAAATGTGAAATTAGACCTTAGGATACAATCATCAGAAAAAATTCACCTTCCAAAATATCTGGTGAATCTTGCAGTAATGCTTGTCACATTGTAATTGGGAGAGAATGAAATAATATTCCCAGAATATCCATTTTTTATTGAATGGGCTATCATTTCACCATTCTATCATGTTCTGCAATTATTTAGATGTTTGAAAACAATCAACCGTCTCTATCTTCTTCATCCAGACTATGTTTTCGACGAAATGAATTGTGTTGGAATCCTGGAAACGAGCTCTTTGTTTTCTTTCAGTTTCCATTAGATTTCAAGCACTTTCCTTTTTTCCTTTTACATTGAGCACCTGATCATATATTTAGACAATACTTATGGTTGGTGATCAATGACTCCTATATAATTGGTTTTCATGTGCACTACTCTTTCTTTAGATAAGAACCTTAAACTTCTTGAACGTGATGTAAAGGGTTTATTATAAATATATTTATGGATTGTTGCAACGTTATATTCATATATGTAAAAGAGACTTCTCAAAATAAATGTAAATAAATGCTACATATTGTTGTACAAATTTTATTTATAACTATTGGAAACACCAAATTGAGTTGTAATCCAGAATTTAGCTATATATAAATGTATTGTAGTGAATTTATTAGACTTCAAACATAACTCCTATTAGATAGATATAATTAGTAGGTTAGTTGTATGCATATTGCGTCTTTCTACCTTGGATGAATCTGTTTCTCCAAAACTATAAATGAAATAAGATGGAAGAAAAAGATGATAATGTCCAAGCATTTTTTCTTTTATGTGTTCTATCATTTTCATCAAAGTTTTCTTCCTATTCCAACAAGGATTCTTATGATTCATTTTCATCTATATAGATTTTTATTTCTTCTTGGGATTTTATATCTTATGTCGTTTGAGTTTTGGGTAGAATCTGATATAGATAAAATTTTCCATTACATATTCCATATATTTTTTTAATGACTTTGATCTCCATAAATGATATTGGTGCTCATCCATAGGACATCGAATCCCAATATCTAGACTTATAATTCACTTCCTATCACAAGGAATATCAATTCATGGAAATGCCCCTAAATTTTTTCCTATGAGATAATCACAATATCCTAAGACAGGTTTGAACGAAAAAACCTGTTAATTTTCCCCACCTTTTGGTGATAAGAGGCATTCTACAAGCTATTATGGGGGAAATGTTGTTACATAAAGCACACATGTAAGTGGAAAATATCTAATTATAGGTATATTTCATTGTTGGATAAATAAAATATTGGTATAACATAAAATTTATGATCACTTTTACGGTTATATTTCCATTAGATTTCAAATTGATAAGCTTATCCCTCCTTGCATGAGTAGGATGAAAAAAATGCCAGATTTCTTATGAGTGCCCTCACTTCTGATACATAATATAGTACATGTATAACCACTTAGCATAGAAAACCGTTGTCCATCATTTAATATCATCCAAAAGCGTTCGACATACAATTTTTGTTTGATTACTTGTTTTTAATAAGTGTATAAATTCAAACTAATCATTCCATAGTTCAAACTAGTGTAACATCTCCATTTCGTCCAAAAAAAAAATAAATCTATTTATAAAGCTAATACTAATCACACCTCCCGAACTGATTATTGGTCATCACACTCTGACGTATATCCTTCACTAACCTTTTACTAGGTTTTACTTTAATCTTTCGTAACTTTGAACATATATTCGATATATTAAAATTTCAATTCTATAATGTCTATGAGACCATATGTCTTATGAAACTGTCCCATTTCATTTTACATGTAAAATCTTAACATAATAGTTAAATTTCCCTCCTTAACTATTAATATAATTTCTCTTCCCAAGTTAACTACTTGTACCTCTTCTAAGCCTAATTTCTCCCCAACCAATTAAACATTGCTTTAACTTTACTTTCAAAATTATAACCCCTCTCTACTTTTTGACATATATAATTCATCATGACAGGAATCAATTGGGTATGGCTTCTTTATAAAGGTTATTAACTATCATATAGGTTTAGAACATGTATATGAAACCCTTATTAAGATTCCACCTTGTTTTGGTATGAGTTTATACTCACATTTTAATTTACCCCATCTCCAATGTATATTATCCATTTATCGAATTTATATATTAATTGAGGCTCCTATGAAACTTTATTCACATCATCACATGCATCTAATAAGATTTGAATTTATAATCTTAGCAGTATAACACATATGATAATTCATGTTTGGTACATGCCACGTCATTATCATTAAACACATTAGGGTTTTTCACTTATTGTGATTTTAATGTGGTTCCTCCTCCGTATCCAGTTTCACCAAAATTATGTATATAATATTTCTCGAGATCAAATTTCATTTAAGTGACCATGTTGTATCACATGGCCCATTAGAGGTTTGATGTAACCCATCAAACTGCATAGTTTCTCCTTCTTTGTATTTTTTACACCTACACGACTTGGATCTTCTAGGAATTTGGTGTTGGTTTTTCATTTAATCGCTTCCATTTTATATTGTCTTTTACTTTTTCTACCACGGTTGCAAACTTTATCTTCAGCTCTACAACGGTATTCTTCTCCCTCGGTATGAAACTCTGTCATTTTCGTAGAGAATGAGCGAGTTAGTTTTATTTCTCCTTTCTGGACTGTATCAGTGTTAGGCCACTCTTCAATCATGTCATGATTTCAATGGGACCTTTGATTTCATTCAGTGATGGCTTAAGGATTCCGTCGTGATTCGTCGATATGAAAAAGTTAGTAACCCTCCTCTCGCTTTCCAGGTAAACACTTTTTGAATTTATGTTTATGCCTCCTATGTATTTATAATTCTGGGTTTTATTTCTGATCTACATATTCCTTGTTTTATAGATTTATGGGTTTGTTTTTTTTCACTTTTCTAAGAGCACATACCTCTATCTACAATCTTCCACCAAGAATGTGGCTTCCTTGTTCTTGGATAACCAGTATTCAACTTTAGTTTTAATTCATCTGTTGTATGTCATTTATCTGGTTACTTTTCCTTATATTTAAAACAAATTCTTTTGATCCAAACAATGTTATAAATATGAAACCACCCAAATCTCATAATGCTCTTCTCGTTGGGGTCCGAGAGAATAATCATTCACCAGACCACAAATTCGTCTCGAAAGGTGATCTCATAGCCTTTTATTACGCTCACTATATATATCTTTTGTTCCTCCATAAAGTTTACTTCTTTGGGGTTTGCAAATTTTAATTTGGAAAGGCTATATTATTAATTAGAAACCATTTCATGTTTACGTTATAACTCAGAAATGTTTATAATACATTTTCTATGTGGTTGTAGGTGACTTGGAGTATAAGACTCTTCACATCAAACATTCCAATCTCCAGGTACCATACTTGCGGTATTTCATGTTCCTATAGGTAATTGCAACCTATTTAACATGCTCTCTCTATCATTTTCATATGTCTACTATTTGACCTCCCTCGCTCAGTTCATGGCCATTTTTAAATCTTGGTAGTATTTTTCTTAAGTTTGTTTCGAAAACGCAGTTTCCTTATCCCAAAATACAAAATTGGGGTCTTTATACTATACTTAATATATTTGATCCTTTGTCAATATTCCCATATAGATATATGGTATATTTTTAATTTAATTTTGTGTAGCCAGTATAATGATAATAATATTGTATTCTAGAACTTCTAGTTTAACCCGATTTCCTAAATTGATTTTTCTATTGGTTTGATTTCTCCTTGTTCACTCAATCATTAATCCCTTTAACTCTTGGGAATCGATACGGGGATTACAAATCCTTATAGGACCATTTCCTCTCGACACCGTTAAGGATATTTAAGGTAATAAGTCTCTAAATTTAAACCTTTTTCTTTTTTTCTTGTAATATATGCTTCATGTCAATCTTTGTAATAATTAAAATTATTTTTATTAATTTCAGGGTTCGATTTTCTACCTCTGTCCTTCAGGTAATTCCTTATGCTTTTAGGATTTAAAAATGTATTATTATTTCTTTTTTTTTAATTTATATTCATGAGCCAGAACTAATTCATAGCTTTGGTTCTGGGCAGGTACTATTTCCTTCTTACTAGTTTTTCCTACTGCTAATAACCTTTCATAATCAATCATAACTATGGTTTTTTCCTCTCCAGGTTGGTCCAGTAACCCACTTAGGGATTTATGATATTCCATCTCTGCATAATTTACAGATACCTTATATAGTGTTTTATATATGGGAAATAGTTTCCCACTTGTATAATTTAGTCATGCCTAGGTTGAATTGGGACTGTGTAACAATATGGATTTATATTCTAATTTTTTCCATAACTCGGTACTATATTTGACAGACTCCTTTCTCCTTTAATGAAGTGATATTTGTATAATTGATATCATACTTTCCTCTTTGCAAGTTATTACTAAAATGTCTCAATACTAGTATTGCAATTCTCAATTCTACTACAGTCTGTACTTTACCTAAATGTACTAAATTTCATATAAACTGTCATGCATATTTATTTTCATTCTACATTAGTTTGTTTATAGAAGTTTCTGATAATGATAAGACAATAATATTCTTCCATAACAATTCTTGAGAGTCACCTAACCTCAGATTTAAACCTTCATTAAGGTTTAGACATTCTGAGAGTTGGTACTCTTCAAATTTTTTTCTGTACAACCATATAGAGACCGACTATATTTATTATAAACTACTCTATTAAATGTATAGACCTAAAAGTTGACTTACACTTAGTCTTTTTAACTTGTCTTTAAAGATACAACATCTACACATGCACATCTTTAATAAATCTCATTTATACAAGTTTACTTCACCATAATGAGCATAATAATGCTAAAATTCTAAGTTAAAGTGAATTAACTGGTGCATAACAATTAAGGTAAACTAGTTTCCACCCAAATTTCGAGCTCCTTCTCCACATCTCCCCTCAAGTAGAGATCCAATATTCCAGTAGTTAGTGTCAGTATTTGCATACTTCCCCCAGGAATCAAAGCACAATTTTCATGTGCATCTTAGGTGTCCCACTCTAAATAATTTTCAATCATTCCATTAGGTCATGATATAAAATTGTTGCACTGGTGGTTGTCCTACTCAAGTGTCCTATTTTCCTTCACAAGTATATGCCTACTGACCCTCTTCCATGTCTTCATCATGCTGAAAAACAAGTCTTCTCTCATTCCACTTGTAGTCAAAGTCACTCATTGAGTCAGTATCTTTCATTTCTCATTAGGTAAATAGGGTTTCATTAGGTCAAATCATTGCATTGTCTTATTTTCAATAAAGAGAAGAAAAAGGTGTGACAGTGATCCCAATAATGTCTCTTTACCATATGAAGATGATCTCCAAGATGATTGCCAAAGTTTTAATTTGATTTCAAGTGTGAGTTTCATTCCAAGATGTAATTTTATCTTTATTCATGTAATTTATGTCAGTTCAAATGTAATAAGTACTCAGTCTTCGAAGGCTGCCAACTCATATTTCCACATGCCAACACATCAAGTGTCAAATACAAAATTTCTCCACTTTAGAAATTGATCAAAATTCAAAGGGAGTTGTGTTTTTCCAAGGGTGCCTAAGTCATCATTTTCCACAAACACTAAACCCTAATTTCCTCTCCCACCAAGCTAGGGTTTTTTATGGAATCAGAGATATATGAATAGAGGAGGCATAAGGTAGGTCATATTAGTAAGTATGAGGACATTCCAAATTCATAAACATCATGTCTCCATAATTTTCTAGGAAATCATTCCAAGAGTCAAGCCATTTTCCACTCATAGGGCCAGTTTTACTTCAAACTATGTTTTTGACCAAACAGAGATGAATTTGGGAAAAGTGAGAGTGGTTTTGGTTCAGCATAGGTCCAAGAATAAAAAACTCCTTCAATTTTTACACACGTGTCATGATTTGGGATAAATGTCAAAAATACAGGTGCCATAGGAGAGTTCTTTTACTCCTGGAGTGACCTTGGGAAAACAATTTTTCTCCTAGCTAGAATCTCCAAATGACTTGCTTGATAAGTCAAATGAAAACTAGACTGGAATGGATTTCCCATTCACTATCATGAGATCTATTAGGATTTCAGGAAGGCCTCCAAAAGTTTCCTGCAAGAGAGCACTTTATTTTTGTAGCCCCATTTTGCACGTTTTGACCAGTCTTGGTAGATTGCACTTGTGAGGGGTCACAATGGCTCCAAATCAGAAACCACAAGAAGATATGGAAATTATACAGGACAAGATTTCTGGTGAGCTATCATGAGCTCAATTTGGACACTAGGAAGTCAATCAAAAGTGACTTGAAAGAAAGGCTACGTTTTCCTCCTTGGTGCTGCGCATAGACAAATTCTACCTATTTTGGAGTTTTCTTTGTTTTTCACGTAATTTTTAAGTTTTACCTCACTATTTGAGGTTTTCACTGATGTAATTGATAAAAATGAATTTAATTATGATGGGTATTAGTTTACTATGGGTAGATTCCTTAGCTTGAGTCCTCTAGATGTCAAATGAATTAGTTTCCTCTCTTTTAGAGGAAATATACAAGAGAAAAGGACACTGGTGAGGGGCGAAAAATGTCACCATAAGCTCATTGGTGAGGGTCAAAAAGGCATTCATCACAAAAAATTGAATGTCACCAAAGGTGGTGTCACCGATAGTATAGGTGTTGTGGTGACATTCAAGGTCCGTCACCAATAATGATTTATAATGATGGATAGTGACCATCACCATTTCATATGAGCAATGGTGATAGACAATAGCCTCCATCACCAAAACATTGAACATCACCAAAGGTGGTATCACTGAAGGTATGTGTTGTGGTGACATTCAAGGTCCATAACGAATATTGGTTATAATGAAAAATAGTGACTGTCACCATTTCATATGAACAACAACGATTTTTTGTGAAGGACCTTGCATGGTTGTCACTATTGGTGCATATATATGGCGACATTCATTGACCATTACCATTTCATTTTTGGTGAGGGTCAAAAAATATCATCATAAGCTCATTGGTAACTTCAAGGTCCATCACGAATAATGACTATAATGACAAACAATGACCCTCACCATTTCATATCAACAACAATGATTTATGGTGATAGACCTTTCATGGTTATCACTATTGATGCGTATATATGGTGGCATTCATTGACCGTCACCATTTCATATTTTGGTGAGGGTAGAAAAATGTCACCATAAGCTCATTGGTGATGGTCAAAGGAGCATCTGTCACTAAAAGGTGATCGTATCCATTCCCTATGAATATTAGGGCACGATGGAATCAAACCAGCAACCTCCTACTTGTAAAGCAGGTGCTCTTCCATTGAGCTGGCACCCTTTAAAAAATTAGACTTTAAACTAGCAACTGCCCCTAAAGGTGCAAAGATAGACCAAAGAAATAGAAGGTATAGGAAGATCAAAAGTTGCTAGAAATAACATGTTCAATATACATGATAAAAGACAATAAGAATAAATATGATATTCAATATACATAATACAAATACAATATCTCAATTGATTAATTTCCTCTATGATACATATTATTTACAAAAACTATTCATGATTTAATACTTAATATTTAACAAAACTATTAATGATTAAATATGTTTATAATTTCAAGAAGGAACATGATTTTCCTGTTACAATTTTTTTTTCATGTCATGTCATGATTTAATACGGAAATTGGTTATATACACACTAATTGGGATTTAATCGGAGTGTTTAAAAACACGTCAATTTTAGAAATGAACATTTTCATGTTACAATATGATTTTAAAATGGCAATAGGCCATAATTAAACTTCTATGAAATAACCATTGATGACAATAGGATAATGAGAATCTCAGGCAACAACCACTAAAGTCATCTTGATTTCCACCTATATTACATTGAAAGCTTCAGTGTTTTGGTTTACAATTAAATGCTTGTGCCCAAGGAGAGTAGAGCAAGAGGAGATCAATAATAACACACTAACATAGATAATGATGATAATGGTATCTATTTGTGCTCTCCTCATGGTGTTTAATAAGGAGAAAATTCTATGCCTTAGCCAACCCACCACAATTATTAACTTGGAGGGTAGATTTATCAAAAACACAACAACAAAAAGGCCCATGACTGGGTATATAGATGCACCCTCTGACCATTGGATTTTCATGGGGAATGATGCCCAAATAGTTATAGAGGAAATCTTATATTTTGGATATTAGTATTAGGTTAGATTCAAAAGGTTATACATGAAAAAAATTTAAACAAACTAAGAAGCTACAAAGTGGAAGTAAATATGGAGGCCATGTAAAGAAGAATATTTTAGGCCAAATGAAATTACCATTATTCCTATAAAATGAAAATTGTGGGTTTCACGTACTACTGAAGAGACTATTTTTCATCCTTTGCAGTTTCCTTGGCCTTGTGCTCAGTATTGGTTTCCTATAGAAAATGTACGACTCTCTTCATTGTTGGCTATTTGACAGGAAAGGTTCTTATGCAATGGAGTCCTACTTTCAAAACCATGGTCATTTCCTCCTTGAAGCAGTTCACAAACTGAAGATAGAACACTTCAAGAAATCCATTATTTTTCTCTATTTTATTGCACACCCACTTCATAAGATCTTCATCCTCTCCATTTTCTAGATCTATTAGTTGTCTTCCCATTATTAGCTCCAAGATCACCACTCCAAAACTACAGATGTCACTTTTTTCAGTCGTTGCTCTGTAGAAGTTATGTCTTCCTAAAATCCTTGCATTGGGGAATTTTTGTGTAGTGATTCCTTCAGGTTCACTCAAAAAAATAACACTAACAAACTCCACCACGCTGATAATGGTAATCTAGGAATGGAAGGAACACACTTAATGACAACCACAAATGTTGAATTGCTGAAATGTACAAGATATAACTAATGAAGCTCCTAACATCTATTGACTTCGACGAAGTAGGTTTACATCAGTAAGTAAATTAGATAATAACATAAGATGAGCAATAAAATTTGGAGTGATATTTATAGTGAAATTGGGTATGAACCTCTGTTAAGGTTGGCCACACTATATTGAAATTTGAAGTCCATAGTGTGCACATATTAGTGTATGTAGGCTATAAAAACAACCTTGCCACATCCCAACTAATCATTATCTCATGGAAATACTAGAACAAATGGAAAAGGTCTAATTTCTAAAATAAACTTGCATGGTTCATCTTTCCAGTGCTGACAAGTATATTGTTTATTCTAATTTCTAAATGCACTTTACCAGTATTCATTCATAACAAGCACTCATCTTTAGATTACTTTTCAATAGAATGCACTTGATTTTTATCACCTTTGGATATTAAAAAACAAATCTTATTATCCCACCCCAATCTATAAAAATTGCATAATTTCAAATGTTAGTCCTTGTCTAAACCAAAATAAACTAGAGGTTTGGATTTCAAATACATTCACTTCTTTGGAAAATTTATAGCTACCAAAGGTCCATGAAATATTATTTCCAAATGGGGACTGTGGAGGTAGGTGATATACCAAAAACACATTGAACACCTTAACATGGAATAATGAGATAGGAAGGAAAAGAACACTATCCAAAATGGGTCTATATTCTAGAAATCATTGGCACTAACTTTCACTTTGGTAGGTGTATGGTTAGAATGGGGAGTTGGAAAAGGGGATCAGATCAGAATAGGGCTAATCCACAGGTTTAATATGGAGAAGCCTATAGATTACCATTGGATTTGATTGCTACTTTATAATGTCAAGGAATTAATAGCCTAGGCTAGGGAGTCGATGCAATATTTGCCTCAATTTTGCAGAGAATATGGAAGAAAGGAAAGGAGTTTTGTTTGGAAAATATGGAAATACACCACTAGAAGGTATTTTTGAATCAACATAAGAAAATTCATATCAGCATAAGCAAGGAGGATTTTTTGTTGTACTCAAGGAACCCTTTTCTTGGGGAATATACTTCTATGTTAGGGTACAAAGAAATGTTTGTAGATACAACCTAGGAAGAGGAAGCCTAGAGGTGAAAGATTCCATGGAAGTATTATGATCCTCTAAATTGAAAGGTTTAGATGCCATTATTTCTTTGGAACAAAGCAGTAAATTTGAAAATGCTTCAAAAATGCATCAAGAATGGTCTAGGGTGGTGTACACTATGTAAGAAGGAAAGAGAACCAGTTGATCATTTATTAAGAATTCCAAATATGCAGGTACATATGGGAAGAGATTTAGTAACTAAAAATTTGTAGGGAAGAGTGACAAGTGTAGACTATGGAGGATGCTTTGAAGAACTGGACCTAGAATAAATAACTTAAAGGTTATAGAGATCTTCCTGTTGTGGTTTCTTAGAGCATATTGTTAGCTTGAAATGTTGATATATTTCAGGAGAGATACATTCCTCCATTTCAATGTGCATATATTATCAGGTCAGTTTTTGGAAGCATAAAAAGACATGAAAAGATACAGAGGCGACTTGTATGGTGATAGCCAAGAGAAACATACTCTTTGTATTGCAAGAGGTACCTTATTTCTAAATGATTCTCTTCTCCTTAATTTCAATGCAAGCTTGGGTGAAATACTAATAAATATGTTGAGTTGATGGATCTAATGATCTTAGTGAAACTCGCAGCATACATGGAGGTGAAAAAATTGCTAATTTTTGGTGACCATAATGCGGTTACACACTAGATGAAGGTCTGCTACAAAATTGGGAATACCAATTTGCACCTTATGCTAGCTCGGATGAAAAATATGGAGACATTATTCTCCAACATATCCTATTATTATGCTTATAGAGAACCTAACACAAGAGCAAATGATTTATCAAAATGACTTCTTCTTGCAGTGGAGGTCAAACAAGGAATCAACTAGCTAGAAAGCTTGAAGATAATAGTTGGAGTTTGAAGTTGTGTACTAAGTGTTGAGTAGTAGGATGTTCAAATTTTGGTTTACTAATTTTTAGAATTGTTGAAATTCAATTAGTTTTTTTATGAAAGATTTATGTATATGGACTGTAATGTGTTTTTTAGAATAGGAGAAATCATCTATATTTGTTTCGTTTTGAAAATTTTGTTTGTTGTGATACTAAATTAAGGGAAGTATGAGTATAATGGTCAAAGAATGCTAGTATGCCTTTGGGTTTTATGAATATGGTTATAATAATGTGAAAAAGAACATAATAAACAAGGACAGTGTGTGGGTGAGAGAGTGTGAAAATGAGAACGCAGATAGATATACATACCAAGGTATTGCTAGGGGTGTCATAGTATCATCCATTAACAAATGTTGGGAATATACCCTCGGTCGATCTTCTTAAACCTCAAATATCTATCTAAAAAATACATAAATACATCATAAGAGAGAGATGCATTTTCATTTCAGAATTCATCATTTCATTAGAAAAAAATGCATATTGATTTGAATAAGTACTACACGTCTAGGGGTCCCGTTAATGTTACGTGTTTGTGTGTAAATTTGCGCTACAAATAATTAGATGTACCTTTTCAAAATTGGGTTTTGGCTCAATTAGAATGAAGAAATAGGTATATCATCAGTTGGTTTGCTTACTCATATGCTTATCCAACACCATAAGTAGCAGATCCAAGTGCAATGAGTTGTTCTACGTAGAGTCGGTCCATTAGTGGTACCGAGACCAAGCATCATGAATAACATGGCTAGTTGATATAGCCACCTTCGTGAGTGAGTTGAAGATCCTCGGTTCTGAGATATAGACTCATATCCAACAGTTCCATTTCTAGATTGAGACGAGATGCACTAGTAGTAGTTAGTTTCCCAATGCCTATGGATCCATTACCAACATCCCCATCTGTTAGATACCCACTAATAGTAGTAGATCCAGTTGATTCTTCAGTTGGTTCTAATTTTGATGGAATTTTATGTGAAACCTATATTCTTGATTCTATTAGTGGCTCAATAGATTGAGCTTATTGAGTGATTCAATAGAAGGAGCAACACCACTTAATATCCCTCCCACCCACAGGGATTGGAGAAGCAGTAATTGATTGCTCAGTTGAATCAGTCGGCTGAGTACTAGCAACGCCACTAGTAGCACCCCACTATTATTGGTTGTTCTAGATCAGGACCCAGACCCAAGGCCAACTGCGGTCGTGGGAAAAGTGTAGCTAGAGCAGTGGATCCATTCGATGGACCAGTAGGTGTAGCAACACCAGTTATGGGAAAGGCATAGAAATAGGTTTTCAAATATCT
Organism: Pinus albicaulis; assembly: GCA_034641835.2. Classification (NCBI taxonomy): domain Eukaryota; kingdom Viridiplantae; phylum Streptophyta; class Pinopsida; order Pinales; family Pinaceae; genus Pinus; species Pinus albicaulis. Next base: position 423,439,926 of record CM076579.1, on the reverse strand, counting down.
GGGTCATCAGAGGACCAACATAACCTATTGATTTAGATGTTGAAATAGACATTCTGTCAAGCAAGGTAGTTGACTTAGTTGTTTCAACCAATGATGAAACTTTTACCCAATTCACTAGGTGCTCTGCAACTATTGTTTCTTGATGGAAAAAAACTTAAAACCACCCCTTAACTGACTCCTCCTATGTTCCAACCTTTACCTCTATGCCACCCAATATTCCTCTTTGGATTGGAGTAGCGATAGATAGATCCAATTTTTTCGTGCAAGAACACAAGGTGGAACATTGTTCGTTAAGGTTCCACCATTTGCTGTCTCACTCAATACAAGTTAGAAATTGAAGTGTGAGATATAATTTCTCGATTTAGAGCTCGTGTAATTAATGGGCACTTGGTATAAGGTGAGTATCTTCATGCACTAATCGCTCTCGGGGTAAGTGAATATAGTTTTTTGCACCATGGTCTAAGAAGAAAGAATGAGCATTTTTCCAACCGACTATAATTGGTGGGGGGAGTTTAAGGTTTAGGTAGTGGTCCTCCAATGAGAATGGAACCAAGTACTTCATTAAGAGCTCTAATATGATAAGGTTTTTCCCTCTGGGGGGTCAGGTCGTGCCCTAAAAGTAGTATTGTAGCATCCTATCCTTTTGAGAGACTCACTGTAGAGGGCCACCTACTGCCCAGAGAAAGATCTGATTGTGAAAAAAAATGAGATATTAATTAAAACATGAATAGTGTGTATCAGCATCTGTATATTTTGAGATTGAAAAAAATATTATAAATTGAATGATAGAAATATGTTTAACTCATCCTCCACTTTACGCTTTGCCGAGATTTGAAACCAATACCCTTCAAAATCCTTTTTTTAGAGGGAGCTAATAAGAGTGATTGATTTGGCTCCATATGTATAGATTAACATTAGAGACTGCATTGCAAATTGAAATAAATGTATACTAAATGCATAGCACTCAATAGAAATGATAAACATATAGATTTGAGTTTAACATAACTAGCTATGAGAACCTACTAAAATTACCAAATCCATAAACTAATTCATCGTACCTCTTAATGGACTGTGATTTCAATGTACTATAACTTAGCTAAGAGAACGCAACCATGGACTAACATAGAAAACTTGGAAAGGTTATTGGGTTTTCCCAGTCTTTATTGTCTACATATATCCAAAAACATCCTTCAAAATCAAACTTTGAAAGATTTGATCCTGAAAAAACAACCAGATATTAATTAAAACATGGATAGTGTGTATCAGAATTTGTATATTTTGAGATTGAAAAAAAGTTTATAAATTGAATGATAAAAAATACGATTAACTCATCCTCTTTTTATTCTCACCCATCAAACATTAAACTCTCAGCCCAGCTCTGGGGTGGGATACCTATTTAAGGGGTTACATGGGCAGCTTCAGTACGTCCCTATATATCTCTTTCTACTTTGGCATCACTACCATCCAAAAATGATCCCACATAATAGAACGTGCGTCTACTCTCTCTCTTGGCAAAATTAAGGTGTTACGTCTTTCTTCTCTATTTTGAGAGGTTTAGAGAACAGACGCACATTAAATTTTTTCAAGAGATGTTGATATGATCATAGCTGTGGGACCATTTTAGGCAGGTTATACATGGTCAACTTATGTCAATAATAGGAAAATAAATCATATGTGAAAGTATTCATGGCATTGAAAAACTATGTTGTTGGTTCGCTCGAATGCCAACGTTCGAATCCTTCATAAGCAAAATCATTCAAAAATTCCCTTAGCATTTACTCTGTCACTCTGAATTCGTGTACATCTGACAGAAAACTCGAGTGCATTCGGAAAACAACCAAATAAAGGTAGGAAACTAGTATTTTCTTATCTCGTAATTTTTTTCTACCCCACATTATTGCTTCCATCACTTGCTTCCTCCATATCACCACCATCCCAAAATGGTCCCATAGCTATGAGCATATCAACATCTCTTGGAAAAATTGAATGTGCATCTGTTCTATCTGAACCAGTCGAAATAGAGATGTAAAGTCTTAATTTTTTCAAGAGAAAGAGCAGTTGCATATTCAATTATGTGAAGAGATACTAATTTTGTCATAGTAGTGGGATCATTTTGGGATGGTTGTGATGCCAAGGTAACAAGAGATATATTAAACTCTTAGCCCAACTTATTTCTCATCATTCACCTCAAATATGTTACTATTGAATCTTCTTATGCGCTTGGGCCAGCTTATCCCTTTGTCATATTTCAGGGTTGAACCACTTGAGAGGCAAGGTTTCCAAACAGTATTGTTAGGGCAGTGGTTTCATTCATTACTCAGATCCTCCCTTCCATGCACGGGTCAGAGAAAGCACATACCTCTTGCGGGCAAGGCAACATTCTTATTGCAATTACTAGCTATTGGAGGGTGGGGGTATAGAAAACAGTTAACAACTCTTCACCAATCTAGCGTCTTTCAATGTGACCCAAAAAATAAGATAAGTAAACCGCATAAATGCAATAAGAAGAGAAGTATACCAGGGAGTCGAGTATTTCAAATTCCAACATTTACTATTAAGGCATAGGAATTCATGTATCGCATGGCTTTCATTGGCATGTATCGAATGCAATGATCACAAGAATTAACAATATCACTCTTTTTTTTCAGCCACAACATTAAGAATTAAAAATTTTGTAGAAAAATTCAAAAATTAGAACCATGCATGGTGCACTGTTAGAATATAATGTGATATCAAACACATTGTACAACATCCATTTTCAGGAAAATAATAATTATAATAAAAATAATTTGAAAAAAATACCATCTACTATCTACAACTATATTTCTATTCTATGGAAAAGTATGTTTTTCATTTTAAAACCAACCAATTTTCAGCAAATACCAATCAAAATAGCCATACTTTGCATGCATAGACCCACTTCCTTAAAATTATATACATTGAAATACCAAAATCAGTAGAAGAACATTGTGTTCTTGATCCATCATGAAGTTTGGGAAAATTAAAGATAAAAGTATGGGAAAAGGAACATTGTATATTTTGTGTGGTTCAAATACAGATTATTCAAATCGTATTACTTTAAGGTAGGGTAATACTAGTGATTCAAATGGTATTAAGAGGAAGTGAAGAATTTTTTTATTAAGACATGAAGAATGTTATTATAAGGAAGAGTTTTTATGAAAAGTATAATAAAAGAGGATATGTAATGGTATAGATATATTTGATATATAATGATATGTAAATAATTTTTACAATAATAATATGTAAATGAGATTGGTTTGTTGAGTAGATTAGGTTGTTTACATATTTACAACAATTTCTCATTGTAGAAATTGTTGAGTCTTATAATATATATGTGTGTGAGAGAGATGTAATTGACTAATGTTGATGTGTAATAGAAATAAAGAAATTAATAGTGTTTGTGATGTAATTGACTGATGATGTGTAATTGAAAAAATAAGTGTGTTGATATCAGCGGTAATAGCTATGGGTTTGCTTCTCACACTAGAGCCTAGGAAATTGTGAGAGGAGTGAATTGTCTATAGTTGCGTATGTTGTGAGAGGAGTGAATTGTCTGTGGTCTACAAGTTTGTCCAAACTGTTCTGGATTGTCTGTTGGACTGCTCGGAAATGGGGGAAATGTGTGAATAACAGCTCAAGTTTATTTCACCTTAGCAATAGGCAAATTTTCCCATTCATACAACACTTCCACCGTCACGACCAACAAATTTAATGCATGGGAAATGGTTTTCTCAAATCACTGGCTATATTTATCTTTAATTTTACTCAACTCCGCCCAGAAGCCCATAATCCTTGCACAGATAGAAATCTAACTGTCATGGATGCACAATGACTGTGTCCACCACAGTGCCAGGAAGAACATTGCCACACCTCGACCATTTTTCTCAATAGTCAAGGAACAGTCTAGTGTGAACAGTCTAGTGTGATGTCTCTTCTGAGCTACTGTGAAGGAAACAAGAGGATTGTAGTTTCTGAAGTGGGCCACTGCTTCTCTAAGGACATCTAATTCTAAGTTGAGAACCATATCGAATTGACTCTCACTGACACCATCTCTGAAGAAGAGTATCCTATCAGGGAGCCTATTGTTTGCTTAGAAATAATCATCCAATAATTCCTTAGACATCTCCTCGAGTTGTCGGATGTGTTCTACCCTGTGACTCTGGTAGCTATTCTCGTATTATAGCAATTGCACCAGGGCCAGTTGATGGTTCCAATCACTGCAGCAATGGAAGAACTCGTACTATTCCCCGATCCAGGATGATTGAAATCTGCGCCAATGTACATGACATGGTCGTTGCAAAATCTCGTTAACTAGCGAGACAGGCTATGAAGAAGAGCAGCATTACTTCCACCCACTTTGGCATTCATCCTCAATGCCAAATTTTCCAAATATTTAGATGCCTGCAATTGGGTCACCCGATCAGCGCATTTATTTACATTCTCAAATGAACAACAATGAGTCACCAATCTAACATCTGTTTCGGCAATACGCTTCAGAGTTGTATACCCTTGACGTTTTTCCTCCATAGCAATGATTAAAATCTATAATTTCCCTTTGGCTCTTCCCTACACATCCAAAAAAGTTTGTTGAAGGCATTTCATATCATTGAACAAGGACATGGAGGGAAACCAGCAGCTTGGATATGGAGAGAATGACGAAAGCCTTGAAAAGGGCGAATTGGAGAGCCTTCGTGCCGAGCAGAGGAAACTCCACATGAATTGCGAGCTTCGACAGAGCGAGGGCATCGCGGAGGGGATCCATTGATGAAGGAAGAGTCAAGTGTTTGCGTCGAAGGAGAAAATAGCCACAAGAAGAAAGGAATGTGGTTTGGTGCAGGGATGGATGAAACACTCGAAATGTTCGATCTAGAAATCTTCAGAGCCCCGTTCTGGATTTAAGTTGTCTATCACATCAATCAACAAACAAGTAAAAAGAATTGAATCAATCAAAAAACAAGTAAAAACAATTGAACGACATTCTACTCCAACTGTTTTATTAAGTTTAAAAATACACTTTAAACTTGTTTTCTATTGAGAATAATGCTTAATTGCTGAAATTTGTCAGCAAATTTTGTGATTCTATGTTATTAAGAATTAGTGCAGCAAATTATTAGGATGGCTAGTGCTCAGAATCATTGGTAGTAGTCATAATAAATAATTAGTATTTGATAAAATAGAATTAGTAATAGGTTTATTATATAAGAATGTATTTACATAGATGAAGCAATGTGAGATTTACAAGTTGAGCAGTGATTTCATTTGATCTGTGTTTTTTTAGTTTTATTGTCTTTCATTGTTTTTTTTATGTCATATTTATTCTAGTTTATTAGCTAGCTTAGAGAGTAGTGGCCATTTCAGATTCTACAATTGGTATCAGAGCAGGTAAAATTGTTTTGGGCTAAATTTTTTAATTGTTGGAATTTCGCCAAAGTTAAAAATGTCAAATTCTAACATGCCTGTTCCCGAATTTGATGGGAACGATTATGATTATTGGTGCATTAAGATGCTAAATTTTTTGATTGTAAAATATTTGTGGGAGATTGTTGAATCAGGTTATGATGAGCCAGAATATTGGAGTGCCCTTACATCCAATGAAAAAACAACAAGAAAGGAAGCAAGGAAGAAGAATGCTCAAGCATTGTTTCAGATTCAGATAGCTCTTGATAAGAGCTTATTTCCACGAATATCAGGAACTACAACTGCCAAATATGCCTGGAAGACTCTTCAAGAAGCTTACCAAGGTAGTGATCAAGTTAAGGTGGTCAAGATTCAGACATTGAAGAGAGAGTTCGAGAATCTGAAGATGCAAGAAGATGAAAGTATAAGTGACTATTGTGTCAGAGTCAAAGATGTGGTCAATAAAATGGCTACACTTGGGGAAACTGTAAGTAATGAAGTTTTAATAAAAAAATTATTGAGATCTTTAACACCTAGATGGAATAATGTTGCCATAATATTATAAGAAAGCAAGGATTTGAAACAATTAAAGTTTGATCAATTGGTTGGATCTCTCATGTCTCACGAAGAAAGATTGAAAGAAACTTTTGAAGTTGTTGAGAAAGCTTTTTCCTCTAAATTAAAAATTAAACATAATGAAGATGAAAGTAGCAGTAGTGCCAAAACCAATCAAGATCAAGGTAAACGGCAAAGCAAAATTTTTTCTAGAGGTAGAGGCAGAGGTAGTTTCAGAGGAAGAGGTAGATTTGATAAGAGAAATGTTCAATGTTACTATTGTAATAGATATGGCCACTTTGAAAGAGAATGCAGATTGAAAGTAGGTAAAAATTCTAACTATGCTCAAGAAAGTAATGAGTATCCTCCAGATCACTTATTTTTATCTTATTCCAAAGGTGAAAATACTAGTAAAGATGTTTGGTACATAGATTCTAGATGCTCTAACCATATGATAGAGAATGAGAAATTGTTTTTAGCCAAGGATGGAAGTTTTAAATATCAGGTCAAGCTTGGTGATGATAAATCTTTGGAGGTTGCTGCCAAAGGAGCTGTGGAGATCCAGACAAAAGAAGGTATAAAGAGTATTCATGATATTTATTATACTCCACAATTGAAGCACAATTTGTTAAGTGTTGGGCAGCTATGTGAGAAAAATTATAAAGTAGTCTTTGAAAATAAGACATGTACTATCTATGATAAGAATAAGGGAAATAGGGTGATCAATGTTGTGCCTATGACAAGAAATAGGATGTTTCCCTTAAGGTTTGATGAACATAGCAACACCCTTGCAAATATGGCTTATGAGGATTCAAGTTGGCTATGGCATCTTAGGTATGGGCATTTAAATTTTCACAGTTTGAAGCTTCTAACCTCAAATGCATTAGTTTCTGGTTTGCCCAAGGTAGAGGAGCATAAGGAGGTTTGTGAAGGATGTGCTAGAGGCAAGCATGAAAGGGAAAGGTTCCCAAATGGAAGTGCATGGAGGGCTCATCATCCACTTCAGCTTGTTCATTCAGACATCTGTGGTCCTATGCAAACTAATAGTTTGGGTAAGTCATCAGATTTCATCACTTTTATTGATGATTACTCACGAAATTTTTGGGTATATTTTTTGAAGGCCAAAAGTGAAGCCTTCGATACATTCAAAAAGTTCAAGGCACTTGTGGAAAATGAGAAAGGGTCCAAGATCAAATGTTTGTGGACTAACCGTGGAGGAGAATTCTGCTCGAAAGCTTTCCAGAGTTATTGTGATATGAATGGCATCAAGAGGCAACATACTACAACATACACACCCCAACAGAATGGCATAGCTGAATGGAAGAATCGAAATATGGTTGAAATGGAAAGGTGCATGTTACAAACTAAGGGATTGAGAAATTCTTATTATGGAGATGCAGTTGCTACAGCAGTGTAGATCCTCAATCGTAGCCCCACTAGTGCACTAGAGAAGATGATTCCTTATGAAGCTTGATATGAAAAAAATCCTAATGTTAATCATTTCAAAGTTTTTGGTTGTTTGGCTTATGTGCAGGTACCTGATCAAAATAGGAAAAATTTAGATGCAAAGAGTGAGTCATGAATTTTCATTGGGTATAGTGAGACAAGCAAGGCTTATAAATTGTATAATCCCCTCACTAAAAATCTTATTGTATCAAGAGATGTAATTTTTGATGAAGGGGGAGTTTATGGTCATCAAAAAGGCCATGTTGAGAAGAAAAAATTTGTTTTGAATGATGATATAATTGTTGATATTGAGCAGCCAACTAATGATTATGTTTCTAGTAGTTTAACTCCACCAAGCAGTCCTTCATCAATTTCATCAACATCAAGTTCAAGTCCAAATTCTTCTCCAACTTCTACAAGGAAGGTAAGCAGATTGAGTGACATATATTAGAGGACTGCAAATCAATCACATGATGAAAACCCAATAGGTGAGACAGTGAATTTTTCTTTATTAGCCAAGGCTGATTTTGAACCATCATGTTTTGAAGATGCATGTACAAATGAGGTTTGGGTGCAAGCTATGCAAGAAGAGATAGATTCCATTCACAGGAATGACACTTGGGAATTGACAAAGCTTTCGCATGACAAGAAAAATATTGGCACCAAATGGGTCTACAAGACCAAATTTAACAGTGATGGGAGTGTTGAAAGACACAAGGCAAGATTAGTTGCCAAAGGATTCACACAAAAGTATGGAATTGATTATGAGGAGACATTTGCACCAATAGCAAGAAAAGAGACCATTAGAATGTTAATTTCATTAGCAGCTCAGAAAAGGTGGAGCATACATCACATGGACGTGAAAAGTGCCTTCTTGAATGGGTACTTAGAAGAGGAAGTATATGTGGAGCAGCCACAAGGTTTTGAAGTGGAAGGAAAAGAGAATAATGTCTACAAGTTGAAGAGGGCTTTGTATGGTCTCAAGCAAGCACCAAGAGCATGGTATGCTAGGATTGATGGATACTTTTAGGAGAAAGGCTTCTAGAGAAGTAAGAATGATCCTACCCTTTACTACAAACAAGAAGGTATTGATATTTTGATCATAAGTTTGTATGTTGATGATCTATTGTATATGGGTAGTAGTTCCAAAATGAATAATGAGTTCAAAGTTGCTATGATGAATGAATTTGAGATGAAAGATCTAGGTCTCATGAAATATTTTCTAGGAATGAAGGTTTATCAAACTAAGGATCAAATTTTCATTTGCCAAACAAAGTATGCACATGATATGTTGAAGAAATTTGATATGCTTGATTGTAATGAATCCCCTACTCCAAGTGCTCAAGGAATTGTATTATGTAGGGATGATGGTGCTGATTTAGTTGATGAGACAACTTACAGAAGTATTGTGGGGAGCTTGATGTTTCTAACCCACAAAAGACTTGATATTGCATTTTTAGTTTCACTTGTTTCAAGGTATATGAAAAATCCATCTCAAATACATATGAAGGCAGCCAAGAGAATTTTAAGGTATGTGAAAGAAACTCTAAATTTTGGTATTCATTACTACTCTGCTAAAAAGTTCAATCTTGTTGGATTTAGTGATTCAGATTGGGGAGGTAGTGTGGATGACTGTAAGTCTACATCTAGAAATTTTTTCTCTTCTGGTTCTGGTTTGATTACTTGGAGCTCAAGAAAACAAAGCATTGTTGCCCTCTCATCCACAGAAGCAGAGTATGCTGCAATTACTTTAGCAGGTACACAAGCTCTTTGGCTCAGAAAAATTTTCGAAGAAATTGGAGAGAAGCAAATTCAGCCTACAATGATTTATTGTGATAATGTAAGTGCCATCAAGTTAGCAAAGAATCCAGTTCATCATAGTAGGACAAATCATTTTGACATGAAATATCACTTCATTCGGGATTTGGTGCAAAATAAAGATGTTGAATTGAAGCACATAAATACTAAGCATCAGCTAGCAGATATCTTCACCAAAGCAGTTGCAAAAGATCAGTTTTTGGCACTAAGAGATAAGTTAGTAAGCCCTCATTAAGCATTAAGGGGGAGTGTTGAGAATAATGCTTAATTGCTGAAATTTGTCAGCAAATTTTGTGATTCTATGTTATTAAGAATTAGTGTAGCAAATTATTAGGATGGCCAGTGCTCAGAATCATTGGCAGTAGTCAGAATAAATAATTATTATTTGATAAAATAGAATTAGTGATAGGTTTATTATATAAGAATGTATTTACATAGATGAAGCAATGTGAGATTTACAAGTTGAGCAGTGATTTCATTTGATCTGTGTTTTTTTAGTTTTATTGTCTTTCATTGTTTTTTTATGTCATATTTATTCTAGTTTATTAGCTGGCTTAGAGAGCAGTGGCCATTTCAGATTCCACATTTTCCAAGTAAAAACAATTGAACGGCTCTGAAAATTGTCAACCCAAATAGTTTCATTGATTATTTTAAAGTTTATATTGAACGGCTCTGAAAATTGTCAACCCGAACAGTTTCATCGATTATTTTAAAGTTTATTTTGGATTTGAACTTAACAAATATTTTATATCAATTCAGCTATATGGACATAAAAATTATTCTTTCTGACTTTATTTTTAACCTCGACTATGAAGATCATCTCGTGAGTATATATATAACTGGAGAAAACCAAAAACATTTGTTGAAGGCCTTTCATATCATTGAACAGGACATGGGCTTATAATCCAAAATGAGGGAAGATGGATTCATGGCCACTCCAACGTCTCCACACCTTCTCACCAAGGAAGACGTGAACATCTTAATCATGTTGTTTAGAGAAGGTGAAGGCCTATCCCAGCTGAAGTATAGGAGACACCATTTTTCAATCTGCCTCCCATGAAAAACATGGCTATTCATAAGGTTCCAGTGTCCATTTCCCAGGGGTGGAGTCACTTGCTTATTTCAACCTTAGATTCCTATCCATTCTCCAGCTTTCTTTCTACTTTAATGGATCTGAATGAAATAGGGCTCGAAGGCATTTGGATGCTAAATCCCTCGGCAGACTCCTACGCAGAAGCCATCGATGTCGAGCAGTTGGCTTCAGCTGTAGGAGGAGGCACTTGTGGGGATGGAAGGTACCCTAAAAGACTCCTAAGTACTGATGCAGGAGCATTAGACTCGAAAATACTTTGTATTTATTAAAAATTAGGGGTGGTTAAGTTTTTAGAAAGAGCTATATTTTTATAAATAATTTGAGTGGGTTTTATGTATTTTTAATTAAATATTGTAAATAATTCTCAAATATGAGAGAATTTGGTCAGTTGAGAATGTAAATGGATGAGAGATTTTAATTTAGAAATTAGTTTCATTAATTTTGGGTGAGAGAGAATCCTTAGGGATTCAAGAGTGATTTTAGGATTTGTTGAGATATTTAGGGGTTTGTTGAGTGATTAAAGGGATGTGAACCAAAATTGGTTCATTTAAAATTTGTATAAATTGATATGAGCTCAAAGGAAAATAGAGGAGCTGAGATTAGAGTGCAGAATAGAGAAAGAAGTTTGTAAGCCTCCGGGAAATTGGAAGAGTCATGAATGTTGAATATTTGGCCAAAGACAAAGTTTTTAAGTATTTTTATTGTTAATATGAATAGTGTGTTTTCAGAAATATATAGTGATTTGCTGGGCAAACAAATACTTAAATTCTTGTAATTGGGAATTGAGGAAGAAAAAAAATTCTGTATATGTTTCCATATAAGTATGTTCGAATGCCATTTTTTTTTGGAAATGAATTAAGGGCGAAATTGAATGAAGTTCCAGTAAGATGATACAATTTTGGCCTGAATCAAGGTGGGGATTGGCATACAAACAATAAGAAATGAGGAGATTCAAAGTGTTTATGGAGAGCGCCTGAGATTTTAGTATTGACTATAAAATGTGTTACCCTTTTTATGAAAATTTATGTAGAGTTGTTCATATTGAAAACTGATGGGTATCACTGCTGGATAAATGTTGGTTTTGTTAAGAAGTTTCATGCAAGTATAACACTGGTTTTGTTTATTGTAAGAAATTGAAACTTTCTGTGAGACTTTATGCTCCATTCATTATTCTGAAGTCAATTAAATTGATACATAGAGATTACAGTGCGATGGCCAGTGAGTAAATTGATTTTGCCGGAAGTTGAGTTCAATCGATTCCATGTTCCCGAGTTGAATTAAATCGAATGGTACTAAATATTAAATTAAGAGTTAAACCTGAATAGCGCAGTAGAAATTTATCAAATGGGTTTGATTGGCATAATGTGAAATTTATTTTAATGTCGATTTGGTTTTTTTCTTTATATCTGAATGTACTATTGAGAATTGTGTGAAGGATGCAGAACTGCGAAGAGTAAGGACGCAGGGAGTTGTTTAAACTTTGTGTGATCTTTGGAGAAAGACGTAGAGTTTAAATATAGCAGAGTTCGTGTGCACTGGAGAATGAACTGCGTGGAAAATTAAGGTTAAATTTGTGCAGATAATTATAACGTATCAAGAGAAGAACAGAACAACCATGCAATTCAGAGTTTCGAACGTGGAATTAACGCCCAAAACAGTGGAGCTTTTGCATGGGAATTAGTGCTTGTTGAGGTTTCTGGAGGCTTAAAAAAAGAAAGGTGAAAGTGTCATTGAGGGTAATGCTTCAATAATCAGTGAAAGGAGCGACAATATTTAATATATAATGCAGAAAGCATGAAGGCGCAGTCCACAGCGTGGTCAAAAGCACATTGCCAATTATTTATTGGGTAAGGTATGGTGATTTCTATTATTGTTGTTATGAAATTAACTAAAGGGCGAAAACATGTTATTATGTTGAGTTCAGATTTAGAATGCTAAGGGTCAAGCATGGGAAAACCCAGAAGCATATTGACTAGAGTTATAAGCTGGAATTTATTCCAGTTGTGAAATGTTTGAACTAACATTATCATTTGGGTTCTAAATTTTTGTTGAAGTTGGGTGATTGCATGGAAAGTGATTGTTGATTTATGGTTTTTGTACATATAATTGAGGAGCTTCCGCAATTGAGGTGTGTGAAATTTCCTAGTAGGAGTCTTATTTGGGCAAAGATTTGGAGAAGCATTTGTATATGTATAGAGAATGAGAGATTTTGGAGTTTTCAGGTTCAGCCTGCATCATTTTGGTATCAAAGCTGGAATAGCTCTGTGTGAAGATTCAAGTTTTTAAATTGAGTTAATTGCAAGCGATGAATGAATATCTGATTTTGAAGCTAATGAGGATTGCATCACAGGGATGCAGTGCAGTTGAGGAAGGAAGCAAGATCAACAGGATCTTGAAGGTGAGTTTGCAGTTGATATTTAACTCTGGTTTGAAGACTGTTTGCAGAATTTGGTTGCAGGCATATTGAGAAAGTCTCAGCAGAAAAAGAAGATCACAGCTGCAGTGTAGTAATGAAAGAGTCTAGCAAGGGATTCTAAGAGAGAGTGGCAGAACCTGAAGATTCAGCAGAGGTTGAATGAAAAGGAAAAGTGTGTTCTTGAAAGTTGCAGATGAGAGAAGCCTGAAGGAGCAGTGGAGAAATGCTCGAAAGGTTCCAGTAGAGGACCGGTGATTACCAAAAGACCAGATCCAGAGGAAGGGATTGGTGAGATAAGTGGCAACAGGAGAGTTTACTATTGTAGAGGCTTGGTGCAACTCATGGGTGAGGAACTCATGGCAAAGAAGATGACTATTGAAAGTCATAAAGGAGAGAGTAGAGGTTCATAGATAGGCCATAGTAGAAAGAGGGAGAAAGATGTCAAGGCAAATGGCATAAGACAACAGTTGAATGATGAGGAGTATGAGAAAGAGAAAGCTGAGATCACAGTTCATCTTGAGTTGTTGATGGAATTTTTACAGGAAAGTGTGAAGGACCAGAGACATGGTTGGACCATGAGGAAGAAAGTGAAGTGGAAGAGGCTACAACAGAAAAGAGATCGACAGATAAACATGCAGTTAGCAGAAGAGTTGAAGAAGATCGAGCAGATGATGGATGTATAGTTGAGATGTGAAGAACTCAGAGCAGTTGAGTTGAAAGTGGAGGTTTCCATTGATGAAACTGAGGAGGAGATCATTGATGATTTCTTGAGTTATTGGGCAAATCCAGATCAGCTGGATGATGTTAAATCTTTTGTTTTTGTAGATTGTGATGTGCTTACAGGTTTTACTGTGGAGGATGCACAATCTTGTGAAGTTGTCACAAGTATGGAAAAGTATCTTTCAGAAGATGAATACTTTGGAGAAGAAGGAAGTGTTGCGTTTGTACTTGAAGCTGTTACAGTACAAGAGGAAGTTCTTGCGAATGAAGAATAGAATCAACTTGAAGAGTTGGTATATGAACCAACAGTTGATACTATTGAACTTTGTGATTTTAAAATTGACAAGTTATGTGTGAATGTAGGCATTGAAGAAGACAGTTCATGTGATGAAACTATGGTGAGTGAAGTCAAAGGTTGCCAAGTCACATATGATGACTATTATCTGTCAGAAAATGATCAGATTGAATTACACCAACAAAAGGAATTCATAAATTCCTTGTTTTGTGAAAGAAATTGTTTGAATGAAATTGTATTTGACGATAAATTTGTTATAAATGCTGATAATAACAAATTAATTTTATTAAATAGCCAATTAAAAAGTGATGGACAGATAACTGAGTTTATTGCAGAAGTTGAGGATTAGAATTATGTTCTGATGACAGATGAAGAGATGGTGACAACAGAAAGCTTGGCTTGTGAAGGTAGTGAAGATTGCACAGAAAGTTTCTTAAAGGAGATGACAGGTTTATGGCATGAGTTAAGTGTCCTAGAGCAGAGACTAGAAGCACAGATGATAAGTGTTCAGAGTATAAAGACAGAGATGAATGCAAATAAATAGGTTCATTTTTATGAACTAGAACACAGAGACATTCTCGAAGAGGATGATGCCGAGGAGAGACTAACTGATACTCTCAAGAATGATTAGGATCAGCATACTGAAGTGCTGACAGTGGGAAGTAAGGCACTGAGGCCTTATGATTTTTATTTTAACAAGTGTTTTGTAAATGAAGGTATTGTTGCAGGTACTGGAGAATATTTGACTCAGTTGAATAGTCAAATGAAGGAAGAAGAAAATTATGTGGAAACATCTAATCCATGGAGTGAAGAAGTTATGTTGCATATAGGAGAAGGCAGAGAAGAAGTTTTCCATTGTAGAAAACAAGAGGGCATGGATGATTGGGTGGCAGCAAGAAGTCAGCAAGTAACAGTACAAATAGAGCGAGTAAGAACTAAGAAATTCGTCTTAGCTCAGCAGACAACAATAAATCAACAGCCGAGAGATTTATTGGACTGAGAAATTGAATTAATCAGAAGAATCATGTTGAAAGTGTCTCAGAGGAAGACATCAGCAAGGAAGATAAGAAATAGAAAAATGAAGACGGAGACAAATTGTGAAAGTACAAAAAGCGAAGCAAGACAACATAAAATATGGAGACCTGGAGAAAAGTAGCATACGACAGTAGAAATTGATGATAACTTGTAGAACAAGGTGTGGGATCTAGGCAGACAAAGACTTAAACGCATGATCAGGAGATCATGATCATTTTCAACCTTGGGAGTCTGATGTAGGAGCATTAGACTCGAAAATACTTTGTATTTATTAAAACTTAAGGGTGGTTAAGTTTTCAGAAAGAGCTAGATTTTTATAAATAATTTGAGTGGGTTTTATGTATTTTTAATTAAATATTGTAAATAATTCTCAAATATGAGAGAATTTGGTCAGTTGAGGATGTAAAGGGATGAGAGATTTTAATTTAGAAATTAGTTTCATTAATTTTGGGCGAGAGAGAATCCGTACGGATTCAAGAGTGATTTTAGGATTTGTTGAGATATTTAGGGGTTTGTTGAGTGATTAAAGGGATGTGAACCAAAATTGGTTCAATTAAAATTTGTATAAATTGATATGAGCTCAAAGGAAAATAGAGGAGGTGAGATTAGAGTGCAGAATAGAGAAATAAGTTTGTAAGCCTCCGGGCAATTGGAAGGGTCGTGAATGTTGAAAATCTGGCCAAAGACAAAGTTTGTAAGTATTTTTATTGTTAATATGAATAGTGTGTTTTCATAAATATATAGTGATTTGTTGGGAAAACAAATACGTAAATTCTTCTAATTGGGAATTGAGGAAGAAATTTTTTTTTGTATATGTTTCCATATAAGTATGTTCGAATGCCATTCTATTTGGAAATTAATTAAGGGCGAAATCAAATGAAGTTCCGGTAAGATGATACAGTGTTGGCCTGAATCAAGGTGGGGATTGGTATACGACCAATAAGAAATGAGGAGATTCGAAGTGTTTATGGAGAGCGCCTTAGATTTTAGTATTGACTATAAAATGCGTTACCCTTTTTATGAAAATTTATGTAGAGTTTTTCATATTGAAAATTAATGGGTATCACTGCTGGATAAATGTTGGTTTTGTTAAGCGGTTTCGTGCAAGTATAACACTGATTTTGTTTATTGTAAGAAACTGAAACTTTCTGCAGGACTTTATGCTCCATTCCTTATTCTGAAGTCAATTAAATTGATACATAAAGACTACAGTGCGATGACCAGTGAATAAATTGAGTTTTCCGGAAGTTGAGTTCAATCGATTCCATGTTTCGGAGTAGAATTAAATCGAATGGTACTGAATATTAGATTAAGAGTTAAACCTGAATTGCGCAGTAGAAATTTATCAAATGGGTTCGATTAGCATAATGTGAAATCGATTTTAATGTCTATTTGGTTTTTTTCTTTATATCTGAATGTACTGTTGAGCGCTGTGCGAAGGATGCAGAACTACGAAGAGTAATGATGCAAGGAGTTGTTTAAACTCTATGTGATGTTTGGAGAAAGACATAGAGTTTAAATATAGCAGATTTCGTGCGCACTGGAGAATGAACTGCGTGGAAAATTAAGGTTAAATTTGTGCAGATAATTATAACGTATCAAGAGAAGAACAGAACAACCATGCAATTCAGAGTTTCGAACATGGAATTAACACCCATCACAATGGAGCTTTTTCATGGGAATTAGCGTTGGTTGAGGTTTCTGGAGGTTTAAAAAAATAAAGGTGAAAGTTTCATTGAGGGTAACCCTTCAATAATCAGTGAAAGGAGGGACACTATTTAATATATAATGCAGAAAGCACGAAGGCACAATCCACAACGTGGTCAAAAGCGCATTGTCGATGATTGATTGGGTAAGGTATGGTGATTTCTATTAGTGTTGTTATGAAATTAACTAAAGGGCGAAAACATGTTATTATGCTGAGTTCAAATTTAGAATGCTAAGGGTCAAGCATGGGAAAACCCACAAGCATATTGACTAGAGTTATAAGTTGGAATTTATTCCAATTGTGGAATGTTTGAACTCACATTATCATTTGGGTTCTAAATGTTTTTTGAAGTTGGGTGATTGCATGGAAAGTGATTGTTGATTTATGGTTTTTGTACGTATGATTGAGGAGCTTCCGCAATTGAGGTGTGTCAAATTGCCCAGTAGGAGTCTTATTTGGGAAAATATTTGGAGAAACATTTGTATATGCATAGAGAAGGAGAGATTCTAGGGTTTGCAGGTTTAGCCTGAATCAAGTACTGATATTAAGATCCATCATTTGGGAAGCCAGAAAAGTTGCAGGAATATTAGAACCTACCTTTGCCTCTTCCGTGGCCTTGGCCTTGACCCTGACCTTGGTCTCTCTACCTCTACCTCGTTCGCCAAAGTTTCCTCCTCGATCCATAGCCAAAGAAACGAAAACGAACCATCATGATCTAAAATTAAATGAAATCAATATCAAGTCTTTGCATAATGATGTAATCCGACCTTCTCTACAATCTTCCACATTGATATAGAGGTAAAAATCCACGTTTAATTTATAATAAATGTAATGAAATTAAAACCAGAGCAGAGGGAATATTCAATATTTCAACTTCCACTGCAAGAAACCTCCAAAGACAAGCGCGAAGAAGAGTGGAGTAGTGGTGCTTCCTCATAATTAACATTATCAGTTATGGTTAACACTTTAGGTTTTGCCGAGATTTGAAACAAACACCCTTCAAAATTATTAGTTTTTTAGATGGAGATAATAAGATTCATTAATTTCCCTCAATATGTATAGATTAGCATTATAGACGTATACATTAGCATTACTGACTTGAATGCAAATGGAAATAAATATATACCAAATGCACAGCACTCAGTAGCAACGATAAATATCGAGATTTCAGTGTAACACAAGTAGCTACCAGAACCTACTAAAATTACCAGATCCATAAACTATTCATCGTACCTCTTAATGGACTGTAATTGGCATATACTATAGCGAAGAAAACATAGCTATGAACTAACATAGAAGACTCACAAAGCTTAGTGCCTTTGATCAATCTCTCTTGTCTAGGTATATCTAAGAACACCTTTCAACCTTCAAAATTCTTGAAAAATCGGATCCTCTGATGCAAAGCATGTCCTCCTCCAATCTGTCCCAAAAGTGTTGAAAGATCCGATCCTCTGAGGCAAAGCCGGTCCTCCTCCAACCTGTTCCAAAAGAGCTAAACTTTAAAATTCCTAAACATAGGGTTTTTTTAAACTCCTTCCGCAGAGTTAAATGTTTATCAAGTGCGCCAAAATCTAGTTGAATTTTTTTTATTTGTTTTGAGTTTGGTTTCATTAACTTGGTGGGAATTTTTTTTTTTTTTTTTAAGAATATTTCAATTTTCAATAATTAATTTCTTTATATTAAAAAATAAAAATATTTAATCTATTTAAAATATATATATATATATATATATATATATATATATATATATATATATATAATCAATTAAAACTAATTTTAGTTTTTTTTTCAAGTTAAAAGTATTTTTAATATTTAACAAGAAAATAAAAGTGACTTTTGGATGGAGTATATTGCGAATATTATTTAATGTTCATGTATTTGAAGGATATTTCCAATTGTGTCTAGTGTTCAAGTAATAGAATGAAGAATTATTAACCTCCTACGAGCACAAGAGGCCATGATTATGTGACATCAATGATGAGCAATGTTATTAGAATATGCCAAAAGAGATCAAATAATATGAAAACAAATAAAAAAGTTAGGCCTCGTTACTAGCCTATAATGAAGTGATGCTTCTATAAAATATAAGAAAGGTATTCACATCTCCACACATACATATAACAAAAGGAGATGAGAAAATTGAAGGAAAATATAAATCTAACTAGGATATAAAATATGTCTTTAGTATTTGGTAGAAGGATAACAATCTCACACAGTCACAAATATAATTGAAGCATTTGTTTGAGGTGATAATTTAAGGAGAGGATCAAACAAAGTGTGAAGAAAGTATGATTCTCAACACTTAGATAAGCATGTGAGAGAAACATGTCAGAGTAGGCTTGAATATAATCCTTTCATTGCTTGGAGGCTTTGACAATAGAATGCAACTCGTTGCTATAAGTTGGGAATTTATGAAAACCATTGACATAGAGTGCCTGGATATGATAGACCATCAAATGTTTGTCATGTGGGAAGTACATCAATGACATGAATGATTGGCTCATAGGGTCCCTGTTGTGTATCCATTCATTGAAAAAACTACTTTCTTGATGTGATAGAAGTTAAAATTGATAGTTGAAAAGGTAGAAATAATGGCATCAAAGGTAATATTGTTTCCATAAATAATATAACCAGAAATAGGCTTATGAACACAATCAATATCTATTAGAGGTGATATGATGAAAGCAATAATGAATAAAAAATTTGTGTTTAATAGGATATGGATCATCAAGATGTTGAACCATCCAATGTAAAGATGGTTTTTAGTGCACCAATGATCTATTCACATAAAATACCTTATAAATTTGTGCTTTGAGATACCCCCAGGATTCAGTAAGTAATCCAAAAAGAGAGGATTTTTTGCTAAGGTGATTGGTTCCATATCAACAACCATTATGTTTAGCTCGAACATTTTAATAAATCTTTAGTGATATCCTTTTGTGCCCTTAAATTGTAGCACCCTGAGCATATATTTTAAATCATGTATGAGAATTATAGTAAAGCCATATATATCATAAATCAGGGCATATAGTATACTATCCTAACAATATATACTAAAAACAAAATTATGAGAACATGCCAAAAATGACCCAGTAGGTATGAAATTATCATCATGAAAGAGAAAAGTAATAGAAAAATATATTGGCAATGCAAGAAAGTGTTTGTAATACTTCAAACAAAACTAAGGCAGGGATGTTAACATACCAAGATTCTAATAATTCCCAAACCATTCGCTCATTAGATTGGCTAGCCTTACATTAATGAAAACAACCCATGATTCTCTTGATATTTCCTTTTCAAATAATGTTTTCGTAGTTCTATAAGGGCCATACACCAAAACAGCTATTGAAGGTCTCATGAATAAAAGCCACAAGAAATTTCAAACGTGCTACATGAATCCATAAATTGTTGGGGATTATATGAGGATTCTAGCAAATGAACCTAAATAAACCAATGCATAAGATTAGTGGATTTCTACTATTCCTAGACAATTATTTTCACTTTCACCCTTGATTTCTTTTATTCTTACTACATTGCTATTGATTAGTTCGTTGTTTGTATTGCTCTAGTTTTTTTCAGGTTCATGAGGAATAATTTAACCTCTTTTAGGGTAGCTTTTATGGGAAAATGGAGGTAAAATATATGTGTTTAAAGTGAAATTCTCTCCCGTCCTGTTCAAATTTCTCTACTCTCAATCAATTTCATTTTACATTTATTATTTATATATTTTTTTAAAAGCCATAAAAAATAAATTATTTCCATGGGCATGGCCCTTTATTTTTTCAAATATTAGGCCCCTTATCTATGTTATATAACAATTTTCAAGTATTAAGGGTTCATGGAAAATATATTATTCATATTGAGTTGTGTGGCATTGATGGCTCCAACACTTGCACGCATTTTCTGGGAGCCTCTCATCATGGGGTGTGAGTGCAGCTCCCACTAGCTCATTTTTTCTCTTTCATTTCATCCTCAGTAATGAAAACCACCTTATATGATTGAAATCCACCTATTAAGGAATCTAGAATGCACATGGGCAAGACTCTAAAATGAACATAACTATAAGATAAGATTCAAGGTTCTTTCCAAGGATTGTGTGAAGCTTTGTTGAGTATGGATGCTCTTTGGGATAGTTTAATTCCCCCATAAGTCGCTTCCATCCACAACCCCTCCCGATGAGGTTTGAACATGAAACCAATTGTGGACTAAACTCCACTCAAACCAATTGGTCTACACCTCATGGGTATGATAAAATTTTACAAGAGAGGGTTGTCATACAAAAAATTGGTGTTTGTCTTGACAACAACCACAAAAATAGATTATTATTTTATTATAATCATAAACTTAGCAAAACATGTTTGAAAATATACAAAGACAAAAAATATCTAATACCTAATAGATAAACTAGAAAGATAGGTGCAAAGAAACTAATCACTACCTCATAAAAAAATTAAACAATTTTTAATGTTTTATTTTAAAAAAATCAATCCCTTCTTTATATTTTGATAGTGAAAAATTCCATAACTCATAAAATTACAACACTCAAAGTTTCATGAAATTGAACAATTAAAAAAAATTCAATAATTATAGCAGAGGAAGCGACTATATTGTACATATATAACAACAAACATATGCTGATGAGCCTTTCTCTACAAATACAACCAACAACAAAGGATGTTCCATAGCATTTGTCGCCATATTTATAATACAAATATAATTTTATTACAAATAAATATATAGATATGATATTTTGTTTAGATGGATGCTAATGTAGGGACTCTTTTAACCACAATTTTAATTCCAAGGTAATTTTTTCATGCCAGATCCATGTAACGCTATTAATATTTTCTAAATTATAAAATATCATGTGTCCACGAAATGTTTTTCACAATGATTATCACATTTATTTTAATATTTTTAAAAGAACAACTTCTATATATTTCATGCCTCTCGGGAATATCAATGGCGATTTCTAGGATCAAGGAGATTGCGCTTGTGGATGACACTTCTTCCATGACAGTTCATCCACCCTTTTAAGTACAACAGGTACTAGATGCATATTGTTAGTTTATGCAAAATATTCATGAAAACCTTGATTAGCATGCAAATAACGAAAAACTTGCTTCCTCACACAAACATATATGTATTTTCCACGACTTTTGACAAAGAAATAATTTTGGAAGTCTTCTGTTTTATCATTGTTAGGGTATTCTTGATGCCCTCAATGTGAAGGAAATTTATTGGAATGAAGCTGGAAATGTCATTTGGGGCCTCAAAACTGCTCTGAAAGTTCAGCACCCAAAAAACTCACAAAAATAGTAAATTGTGCTATAATTAACGAAACTGAAAAATTGAAAGAGACAATGGTGAGGGCCCAATTGGAATAGGCGGGTGGCCACCAATATCCACCTCAATCACCTCAACTCAAATTTATTGAGCTAACTCAGTCATCATGACTTAGTTAACTGACACAAGTCACAACGAGATGAAAGGACCAGCTAGGCGGGCAGGAAACTATTCCAAAGTGGCCCATAACTATAGCATTGTGGATGATATAGCTCAATCTTCCACTGCTATGTCATCTTTGGAGGTGTTGCAGTCATCCAAAAGCAGCGAAAAGGCTTAATTTTCGCATTAGGCACCCTCAACCCTATTGATTCGTGCCTAAAAGCTTTTGATTTAGATAAAGCCACCCCTAGGCTTCCTTTAATGGTCGCCTTTCAGATACCTCTATCCGTCTAAAACATTACCATTCATCGATGTATCTTTGACGAAGGTGCATCCACATGCATCATGTCAAATAAAGTTTAGCAAAATTTAGGGTCTCCCAAACTAAAGCCATCAGACATCACGCTTAGAGAAAACGATGCTTGCCCTTTAGCCCCCATCGGTCTCTACCAAAACATCCCGGTCTTCTTAGCCGGAAATACGGTCCTTATAGAAATTGAAGTCTTGGACACCCAATTTGACTACAATATACTACTTGGCTGAAGTTATATGTATGCAATGTCAGCCATCGCCTCCTCTGTTTTCCAAACTATGATGTTCCCCCATGAGGACCGCATCGTTACTGTCGACAAATTGATGCATAGCGAAAAGTGGACCCTAACA
This sequence comes from Pinus albicaulis, assembly GCA_034641835.2. NCBI lineage: Eukaryota > Viridiplantae > Streptophyta > Pinopsida > Pinales > Pinaceae > Pinus > Pinus albicaulis. The sequence goes on along the minus strand of CM076579.1, from coordinate 423,417,311 downwards.
AATAACGATGACATTATACCATATGTAGACACATTTTTGGACATCCTTACACGGTGCCAAGAATATGGCCCTAGCTAGTTCAAATCGTTTTCCATCCTAGGGTCATTCCTAGGAGATCCCCCTATTATACCTGGGTCATCACCTGATGTCACATGGGCTCTGGTGTGCATGATGTCCACATCAAGCACCGAAGCTAGTCAAGACACAAATATGAGAAGTAATGACAATGATTCCTTGGAAGCAATAGCCTCTCTAGCCTACGTCACCTCCCAAACTCCTTTCCTCTTCCCCCAAGCTAGTTTCATATCCCACCAGGTCTTGGCCACCATGGTGTTACTAAATATATCTTTTGCAATACCAGTTTGGTACCTCATTCCCCCTACTAGGACGAGAGCCACACATATCACCTCTACAGGATTAGTGCCCCTTAGTCCCGAGGAGGCCCCACCCATTAAGAAAACTATCAAAAACATCCCTGCAAAGGAAACTCCCATTGCAGAACTGATGATTATGACTAAGAAAATAGAGGGGAGAAGAAAGAAGGTTGATACTCCCACCATGCAATGGGAATCACCATGCTGCACCATATGTGATGTAGTAGGCCACCCTACTCACATCTGCCTAGATCTGAATGAATTAAAACCGCTCCTTAGCTCTGAGGCAGATATCGTGACACTGTGTTCTAGTAAAAAGGAACCTGCCACCAAAAATCAAGGCAAAGAATTCCATACCAATCATGCATGCACTATCTACAACAATTATGGACACTATACCCATCATTGCTTAGAAACCCCACGATATAGGGGCACCTTACACTCCATTGAGCAATCCTACCAAGAGGATCCCTCCACCCATTCATCTAGAGATGAACCTCAGACAATCCTTTACATGCAAGAGGAACCACAATCGCCAAAAAGAATCCCAATCATTCCCCATCCTCCCATCAAGCGTTGTGTACTCTATGATGAGTGTGTTCATTTTTTCATCCATTTCCCAGCTCTGGAAATGTTCCAGTGATGGTATCCAATTCATGTAGTATATCGCACTAACAAGGATACCTAGTATTCATGTCAGATATGCGATGGCAATCACCTAGTGCACCATTTTCACCACATACCTATATTTTGTGTAGTGCTAGCTTGTATGCAATCAACCATAGTCCGCCTCTCCTAAGAATATGGCTCAGACTTAGAATCTATGAATAGCTCGACAACCCAAGAAGATGTGATAAGCGGATCCATCCTCTTTCTGTCAGTTAAAAATCGATCAATTACGGAACCTTTAGTTACCCCCAACTGCTCTCTACAGAGAAGACCAAAATGTGCATTATGTAAAATGGCTAGTCATGTGCTCACCACTTGCCCTGACTTAGAAGCGTTATGTCACTGGTACCCAATCACACCACCAATTGAGCATGATGAGCACCCCATATCTAGGCTATTTTTCCTAGTATGTCAAGGAAATTACCATGAACATTGTTGTAATTATATTCTACAAGTTCGTCCTCTAATTGATATGATGCATACATTAGAGAAGAAACAATATGATCTCCTCAAATGATATAGACAGTATATCACCCCCAAGCCATCAACCCTGCACCCACAACGACATAATAGGCAGACTAAAATGATGCACCAACCAAGCATGACCCAGGTTCAACCTAGGATAACATGTGGATTATGTGACCTGATCGACAACCGGGTCAATCAGTGCAAAGAATTAAAGAACCTCACAAAGAGTTTTCGCACAGTCTCTTCTCTCCCACAGAGTATTCTCTCTAACCAAGAGAAAATAACCCACACGTATTGCTATATTTGTTCACACTTTCATCATACAATTAAATGTGATCATCTCCCGAAGCTTAGAGCGACAAGAGCCACGTTAAGTCTACACTCCCAAAAAGAGTAAAACATACCCAAGCCAAAGACCCGAAAGCGGAAGTAGAAGACCTCATCTTCTACAATAGATCCTTTCCAAGCATCCACATCTGGGATGAAGATTAGTGTTGATTCACACACAATCTACTCAGTTGGAACAGTGGTACCATGCACCATTTTCACTAGCCATAACCACGAACCACATACATGCCCGCTAATGGAAACATTTCAGGCACCTGTGCACTAGGCATAATTTCCACCAACAAGAAATTGACTATCCTAACAGGGGATCTAGCCTTGCGGTCACGCAAGCTCCCATTGCGAAGATTCCCCCCAAGCCACCATACACCTACCAAGGACAGGGGAACCTGGTTGCTTCATTCTTTTCAGTTACCACTCGCATCAATTACTGTAGATGGTTTGATCAAGTATTTGTCCAAAGGTCACCTAGGTAGCAGTAATCGATCAACACTTCATAGCGCCCAAAGGTCGGTGCCACACATGTGCACCTCCAGAAAAATATTTTTTCAGTGGTGATAGGTATGCCCTCTCTCATATTCCTTTTAAAGCACATGTCTTTCAAATGATATTTGAATAAAGAAGATGCTTTCACTTGGGGAATTTTTTTTTGTAGGTAGTGTGAAAACCATCCATAGCTCCATCCACTGAAAGTTCTAGAGCAGGTATCATTTTACCCACAACATGATAAAGTCCCAGAAAAAATCTGCATATCCTGACATCATTTATCCATTATAAATTAACCATAGGTTCCAAACACTTGACCGTGTTTATCATCACCTCACCTTGCACATGATAAGCATCCTCGTTGGTCCATACAGCCTCCCTTCCATGGAACTCATCACCCAAAGCAGACCATATATCACAAAAATAGTGACACCATGGCTATACCACTATAGTCCAGGAAGAACCTCATGCCAATTCACCCACCATACATCAGGTCAAGTTTTATCATATCAAAATAAAACCCCTTTCCCGGATGGCCAAGTTGTGTAAGCAGATTGAAAGCACACTACCACGCCTTGCATTTGGCCTACCATACCTCCATCAGCATAACCCATCTGTGACATTTTTTTTCATCTGCTTCATCAACCTCACACATGATACTAACCAACGGGGACACACCCTCAACAAAACACCTTCCTCACATCATCAGTGAGCGAACACTTTCATGTTTTGGGGCTTTCGTCTCTTTGTTTTGTACAAACCAAACCCCATTACTTTATTCTTTTGGTAAGTGTACAAAGACTACAAATGACACACTATGTCCCCCACCCACCCATTCATTTTTTCTCCCATGGAAGCAATCCCTCTTCACCCTTGTTCGGAGTATCAAAACCTCACACAAAAGCCACCATGACATTCATAACTAATTTATACCCACCCTAGAAGTCCTACAGACTCCAGGGATTTCTGCATCAGAAATAATTATGACGGCTGCAAAGTTGGCTTTTATATTCCGACCATGGGCCACTGAATCCCCGTCATCAATTTTCAGTCACCCCTCGCCATCATGCCTATGTTAAACCCATCACATCCAGGATCTTGATCCTCTATATCAGTGACCCCCTTGTTCAGTTGAGGCTTCCTTTTTGTCGACATCAACACCTCTTTTCCAAAAAGGAAGCGGTACCTTGGATCACCCCTCTCCACAATTAGGGCATCCTAGGGTGGCACTGTGGGAAACATTATTGCCCACATATGTCATCTTTCCTCCTGACATTCAACTACAAGACAATATTTTATGTCAAGATGGTATCGCACATTACAACCATTGCACTTTGATCAAGTTTGTCGAAGACCGGTGCCTCTATAAGCATCTCTTTCATCAATGCTTACACGTGAAGGTATCATCCAACACATATGCATACAATTCGCATTTATATGACATACCAAGTTTACACATATAGGCACCACATTGCACCTATTTTCAAAGAAAAAACACCCCTGAGGACGTCAACAGTCATCATCATCAACCAACAGATCACTACCATACTAGTAAAGCAGAAAGAATATCTATCTATCAAATAGGTTCGTTTAGCTAGCCAAAGCATCATGAGCATGGGACATGCCTGCCTCGTAGAAAATTTTTATATACTATATTATACCATTGCTTGCAGGGATACCACAGGACATGGTTGCTCTTCAACTCGGTGCGGGGTGTCTCCAACTGTGAGCTACACACATCTCTCTCTCCCTCTACATAGTACACATAAAATAAATTATAATGTATTTCGGCTATACACTTCTTCATATACCTCACACATTAGGGGGAAACTGTTGTCACTGGAAAATAGGACAAGAAAATATGACATTATTTGATGTCAGGCAGAAGGATTTATAGGGCTGAGAGACATTAAACAATATGAACTGTTTAAAAATATCTAAGGTCTAAAAGGAAAAATCAAATTGTGCACAGAAAGAACTAGTTAAATGCGCCTTTACGTGCAAAATTTTTCGATAAGCACGCCTTTGCACAGATTTTCCTCAAAAATCCACGTGGTCCTAAGACTAGAGGGAGTCACTTTATGTGATGACAAGGCACACTCTAGGACATTGATCCCACACTCTACGATACCTAAGGACAGCCACCCAAGCCTCCTCGGGACCTAAATGGATCACACAATGGAATCACCCTCTTCTCTTTGGTCACCATCCACAATGTACCAAGAGAGGAAAGGAGGATTTGAATTCTCCGATAAAATGCCACCAAGAGATGAAAAATATGAGAGCACATTGTTATGTTTTCCATAATTCACCCAAGAAATACCAATAGTGTGTGATCTGGAGCAGAGATAGAGGGGACTCAGTTGTTGGCCATCCAACAACTCCAGTCCACCATAGTAGAGAAAGGGAGACTTTGTGCCAAGGCAGCTCAAAAGTAAATACATCCTTTCATCAAGACTTGGAGCTCCATAGTTCAAAGGGCCCCTTGGGAACTGGGCTAAAGTGTCATCCCAATTTCCTACCAACACTCAATAAGATGGGATGTCAGTGCCACTGTTTGGATTAATGAAGTTGTTTGAATCTATTTAGAGCTTTTGTGTTATTTTTTTTAGTTTTAGTTTAGTTTTTATGTTTGAATATGCATGTTATTTCTCTATCTAGTATGTTTATGTTTTAGCATGTTCCACTAACTTTCCTGACTCCATCTATTTTCTGCTTGTGACCAATAACTTAAGAGGGAAAAACCACCCCTCTTAAGCAAGTGTGATTTGGTACATTCATGCGCCAAACACACCAACACAGGTACCTTTGGAAGTATGCATGCAACACTTCTCTAGTGTTGTTTGCACCTACAAATCCCGAAACTGAATAGCCTCCAAAAAAATGAATCAATATAGTTAATTTGTCATGAGAGTCTTCTGACTACTGCTAGCTACTGCACCTATATACTACACTCTTTGCATTGTTGCTAACATTTGCATCGATGCCCTCTGCATTGTTTTCAACTCTGATCTACACTCTACTATCTCACATTGTCACTCTGATTTCTATCTTCCTAACATCTGACTGCATCAATCTAATGGATCCTTATTGCTACTGTTGTACTGTGGACTACTCGTAGCTAGGTTCGATCCATGAGACACACCATCTCAATGCACCCTACCAAAATTTCTTGTCTTGAGATTATGTCTACACATCACCCCACCTTTCACTTAGAGGTATGGCTGCATGTGCTCCCTCTTCCCATCTAGCTCTAAATTTCCCCTTCATAAAGGTATCTTCTTGAGTGGATGCTTCCACTCGATCTCCTCTCTTCTTCTCCAATTCTGGCTGCTCCACAACCTTCTCAGACTACTTCTAAGGCTGCATGTTGAGAGGTAATTTGTACTCCCTCTCAACAACCAAGTCTCTAACCTCTTCTTTGCTCCTCAAAACTTTGCATGCATCTGGTACCTCAAGTGCATATAGGTTCTTGACTTGCACACATTTTAACTGTCTTGGCATTACAAAACTTTCTAAAAAAATAGTTGATTTTAAATCGACAAATCTCCGTCATCCGAGCTCCAAATTGATTTTCCATTTGGGTAGTTTTTCACAAGGAATCCAAATATGTTATTTTCTTAAAAATTTTACACCAAAATTTCAGATATTCTCTACAAACTCTCTGCCCAAAAAATTCCTTCTCTAATACCATGTAGAAAATCTAACCAACAAGATTCAATTTGATCTTGTAATGTACTAAAACAAGAAACTTAATCCTTCCTACAATTTTCAGAAACAAAACACGATCGCACAATCACATATAAGTAAGAGAAATAAATTATCAATTTTACAACACTAGATGTATTTGGGGAAAGAAACTACTCAAAAAGACTGTATCTATATTGTGTATTAAGTTAAGGAATCATGAAACAATACAATGCTTAATCTCTTATTAGATTCTCAAGCAGTCTGCCAATTGTCTCCCTATGATCTAGGCACACTCAGTCTAGTACTTAGCCAATTCTCAACCTTCCTTTAGCCTGCCTTACTGATGCAATTCCTAGGGAATTAGCTCCCAATTAATTAGGAAAATTAGTCTTCCTTTATTGTGAAATCCATCATGGCATCCCAATGAATTTATAATTGCACATGGGAAATTTTTTATAAATACAACTGATAGTTATGTTCCCTTTAACCTCTATCTCAACTAGGTCTTCCTCGGAACTGAAATGCATGCAGCTATTAATAGTGAATTATCAATTATCTGATTGATCACGCATTGTGAGTTAAATCTAATTTAATTCACTCATTGACCTCTCACTAGCTCATCACTTACTTAGAACTATTTAAACTGATTTTAACTCATTTAATTGAGTTAAATAATTCACACCTGCACCCCACTAATGCATAAACTGCAACTAGACCCAAAAATTATTAGAGTAATACCTCTACATGCCTCATCTTAGACCCTCAACTCAAATTTATTGAGCTAATTTAGTCATCATGACTTAGTTAACTAACAGAAGTTGTTATGAGATGAAATTACAATTTATTGTCCAATTTATTTAAGGGAAAAATAATTTAGATGCCCCACATTCCTCCTTGTGTATCAAAATTCCTCACCAGTGTGGGTGCAATTTTTTTTTTCCTTTCTATTTTTCCAATTTCAATGTTTCTTGCTGCAAATTTAAACATTTCAGAATTTTATGTGGCCTTCACTTAACGACACCATTAAAATCACATTCCTAGATTCTCATGAGCAACCTCTCTTAAGCACTATCTTCCATAAGAGAACAAACTATATGCCATCCTAATTCATAGCTCGAACCATCCAATAAGGTATGCAAAATTATTCTGAACCCTCACATGATGATCTTTCTCTTGCAGGATGGTCATGGCCTCCCTTTAGCAACCCTTACTCGGTCATTTTACTCAACCTACTTTAGGACTACATATCTTCACCCCCTTGATCAAATGAGCTCTTTATCACTTGATGTTATTTCCTTCATCCTAAGGCCTCCTTAAATAGTCTTTCCTAGACCTTTTAAGAACCCTCTAGAACTTACGAATTTTATCCACTTAGACCTTAGGAAATATTAATTTTCCTTTTTAATTTTATTTTAGATTTTAAACCCCATCTTGGGTTCAAAATCCCTTTTCTTGGTTTCTTTTCCCCCAAATCCTTTTGTGACCAAAATAACAAAAACCTATCTCACTAGGCTTGTGGAGTACCTCCCAAGCTACAGACTTCAACAACATAGTCTAGTTGTAGTAACCGTAACTTGGTAAAGATATTGTAGTCAAGCGAGGGCTTGGTTGGGTTCCCAAGTTGAAAATTAAGTAAGGGTAGTTGTGAGGGCATGATAGCAAGGGAGGTTCAGGGCATGCACATTAGGAATGAAAATTCATGCTAACACATGTCAAACAATTTCAATGCATGATGAATAGTGTTATGGAGTGTCGGGGAATATCAAGGGATAACTAGGTCAAAATGCATGGAATGGAATGCAGAAGAGTGTGTTCCAGGGAGTGTCAGCGAATTCAAGTGTGCTAAGGACAAAGTGTGTTAGGAGAAGTTCAGAATAGGATTTATAGGAGGCAAGCCTACAATTATTATATGGGGCTCGACATAATAGTTTTAGACAAAGGGAGATCACTTTATGCTAGGCACAACATTATTTTTCCTTTATCTATTTTTTTATATGAGATGTGGCACACTTTGGCTACATGCTCATGTATTAAACTATTCTAGATAATTTTATATTGTACATTGTTTTGTATAAGTTTTGGGGCACTCGAATTGTGTTCTCTTATATCTTGTGTGCCTTGTGCATCTTGTGGTTCTTGTAAACTCTCAGTTAATGTTCTACTATTTATATAAATTGAACATGCATGTGAAATATTTCCTATGTAAGCTATGTTTCTTAGTTTTTTTATGGCCATGGCTAGATCATGTGATCCTTGTCTTGGTAACTAGTCAAGTGGGACAAGTTGAGCTTGTACATGAGTGGCATAATATGAGTTATAGACAGTTCTTAGGTGAAAAAGGCACAATCTACTTGTAGTAGGTACAATTGGTCAAGTTGTTGCAGTTGAAACAAGCCAATATTTTCACATGAACTGTAATATCCAAGGGATTGATTGGGTTCCCAAGTTGTTAAAAAATGTAAAGGCTAGCTTTGAGGACATGAGTGTGAAGGCATAATAGGGAATGCTAAGATGTGTCAGATAGTTCCAAGGCATTTCAAACATGATAATATGTGCCAAGTGATAAGGCATGCCAAGATGTGAAAGGGTGTGTCTGTGCATGCTAGGGATTGTCAAGGAAACAAAAGGGATAAATAAGTTAAACTACAAGGAAATTAACACATAAGAGGGTTAACAAGTCATCAATTTACCTTTTCCAAGAGGGGCATGCTAGGCACACAAACACTCGGTGCCAATAGGTGCCAAGAGCAAAGTATTAGTGCATTCTAAGTGCGAAGTGTTTTTCTTCCACTACAAGAAAAAAGGACATTGGTGAAGGGCGAAAATGGTCACTATAAGCTCATTGGTGAGGGTCAAAAGAGTCTTCGTCACAAAAAATTGAACGTCACCAAAGGTGGCGTCGCCGAAAGTATAGGTGTTGTGGTGACATTCAAGGTCTGTCGCCAATAATGATTTATAGTGATGGATAGTAACCGTCACCATTTCATATGAGCAATGGTGACGGACAATAGCCTCTGTCACCAAAAAACTGAACGTCACCAAAGGTGGCATCACCAAAAGTATGTGTTGTGGTGACATTCAAGGTTCATCACGAATATTGATTTATAGTGATGGATAGTGACCATCACCATTTCATATGAGCAATGGTGATGGACAATAGCCTCCATCACCAAAAAAATGAACGTCACCCAAGGTGGCGTCACCGAAAGTATGTGTTGTGGTGACATTCAAGGTCTGTCACGAATATTGATTATAATGATGGATAGTGACCGTCACCATTCCATATGAACAACAATGATTTTTTGTCATGGACCTTTCATGGCCGTCAGTATTGGTGCATATATATGGCGACATTCATTGATTTTCACCATAAACTCATTGGTGACATCAAGGTCCGTCACGAATAATCACTATAATGACAAACAATGACCCTCACCATTTCATTTCAACAAAAACGATTTATGGTGATGGAACCTTTACGGTCGTCACTATCAATGTGTATATATGGTAGCGTTCATTGACCGTCACCATTTCATATTTTGGTGAGGGTTGAAAAATGTCACCATAAGCTCATTGGTGATGGTCATAACAGCATCCGTCACCAAAAACTAATCGTCGCCATTCCATATGAATATCAGGGCACGATGGAATCGAACCACCAACCTCCTACTTGTAAAGAAGGTGCTCTTCCATTGAGCTAGCACCCTTTAAAGAATTAAACTTTTAAAAATTATATCTTGAAACTTTATAGATTGTAAATTCTACAACTTTCAATAAATTAAAGTCTTGACAATATTTTACTAAACAAGAAAAACATCATCGAAGTTGCATGTCCCTACCTAATGGTTATGGAAGTTATGAAAAGTGGGTTGAGGGAAAAATTGTTACGTATAAGATACACTACAACAAACCAACTCCTCAATGTTTCTCCAATGACTACCCAAAAAGCTCCTCACTATTGCTCCAAAGATTTCCCAAGAGACTCCTTAATGTTGCTCCAAAAACCAACTCCACCTTCACAAATGCTCACACTAATGTAATGAGGTAGTTTTGAGGAAATGAGAGGGGTTGGGTAGCTTTTATAGATTTGAGACGGGTTAGAGGGCATACCAAAACCCTAAAATCCAACTTAAATCTAATTTGGGGTCTAAAATTCGTCGTTTTGGTGGGTCGCGATCGAGTTTGACTGGCTCGGCCGAGCCAAGACGGACTTTATCGAGTCGGCCGGTTTTTTACCGAAACGGCCGAGTTAGTGACCAACTCGGTCAATTCGGTAACAAACCGGCTTTTGGCCCAATTTTTGTACCAAGCTGACCCAATCGGGGGGTTGGCTCAGGCAACTTGGCAGAATTTTAAAACATTGGTTGAAACATCTTGGAAGATTTCTTATTGTCTAAATTGTTATTTAAAGCTAGCATTTATTATCTTGCATCTTGTAGTTATTGATTAATTGTTTCATTAACATCTCTTGTTTATTACTGTCACTTGTTAAATTGGAACTTGTCTTATGGTTGAGATTACCCTTTATAAGCATTGTAAAGTAATTGATATCTTAAATCAAATACTAACCAAGTAAATTTGAGTAATCTCACCTAAATACACACTCATTCACCTCGCATAGCATTCTAAGCTACTCTTGCACATAATAACTTACTTCCAAGCATAAGCTTGGTTGATAGAAACAATAGGACCTCTTTCTAAATTTAGCTTGAAGGACTTAGCACCTCTTTAGTGATTAACACAATGACCTTGCAGTCGTCAGAGCCACAATCTCTGTAGTGTTGGAGGCATTGGGTGGTTAGTGTTGAATTGTGTAGCTTGGGAGGTACTTCAAGCCCAAGGGTTCGGGGTTTAGAGGACAAACTGCCACAAGGGTAGCTTGTGGGATTGGAACCCAAGTGTGGGATTTTGGCACCCAATGATTTTTGGGACACAACCAAGAAGAAGACACAACATATTATGGACAAGGATGATAGTGCTCGGTGATACGATTCTAATGCATCGAAAATCGTCTGATTCCGAGTTGTTGTTTGGGAGATATGAATTTTTGAAGATGACATAATTCTTAATTCGCCAAGTAGGCCGACTTGAAGGAATTTGGAGATGTCTCTTCATCATGATTTCGTGGAGGATAACTTTTCTATAAAAGGAGGATGAGTTAGTATTGTTTGAGCATCCGAATTGGGAAATTACATCTCTGAATTTGTTTGGGTTTAGCCGTAGTTGGAAGAGGCCTTGTAACGAGCAAATTAGGACAGCGTGGAGGAGGCTTATTTGCATAGAGGAGAGGTCAAGTTGTTGTAGGTACAGCGCGCCTCTTCTAGGTTTTTTTTAGGCCTCATTTAAGGTCTGTCCTAAGCTCGGACTTGCTAGAATAGAGGCCACATGAAGAGGAGTTATTTGCGGACTGTTTTGAGGGCTGCACGTGGAGAAGGAAGGCAGATTGGGTATGATTTAAGGGAGCCGCAGTGGATTGTGTTAGGCCACAAGCCTAGCCACTCCAAACAAGGCAGCGTGGAGTCTTTAAAGGTTGCAACATGCCCATAACAACAACCCATACATAGGGCACCTTGTCTTGCCTAGGTCACAGCTAGAAGGAGGTATTCCAGTGGTTGGTTAGTGGTTGTTACTACAGTATTGTAACAGCAGTGTTTGTGGAGGTGTATTGGGTCAAGAAGTGACCGAATCAGATCAGTTTGGTTGTTGAATGTGGAAGCAAGTAGTGAAGTGTACAAGGGTGTCGAGAGCACTTCAAGTGGTGGCAGAATCCGCAGTGGATGGTTGGGTGTCATAGAGCTATTGGAGGGTAGCAAGATTGGCTACCCAAAGTAGCCCTAGACAAACTATCTTGAAGGACAAAGAGCATTTGAAGGTTGGGTGAAGGACAGGGCCGAAGTGCAACACTCTAATGTGTAAGAGTTGTTGCTAGCCTGGCAGATTGGAGCTCGGGTGTTGGCCAGCCTAGAGAAGCAGATTGGATCATGCCAAGTTCACTCTACAGAAGGATGTGCAGCAGTGGTAGGGAGAAACCCTCCTGGAGTCTCGATGTGTAGATGCCTTGATGGCCTAAGGAACTGCTAATGAGCAGAATGGAAGTGAAGGAACGGTAGGATGAAATATGACATTGTGTTTGTCAATGTATCTTGTTTACCATAGACTATTGTATTATTCAGATTTGATCTAATATAATGAAGATTGGGGATTGTACATTATTATACAATTTTTTTAAAACTATGTCTATTGTGCACATGTGATTTACTGCTTTATGTTTTCCATTGTGCAAAGTAGTTTATGGTTGAGATTCTTGGTTTGTTAGCGTATGTGATTTAAGACTCTAACCTAGATCCAAGGTCACGAAAATTCAACATGGTATCAGAGCGTATCTGAACTACTCTGGAAGCTAGTAAATCAGAGTTTACGCAGCGAGGTACAGTGTGAGAGGGAGTTGGTTGCATTTTGAGTTAAAGAAGTCACTATAATGTCGAAGTTGCAGGAAAGTCCCCGGTATGAAGATAGGTTGGAAGGGTTGTCCAACTATACTCTTTGGAAGGAAATGATCAAGCTAGTCTTGCAAGTCAACAAGATCTGGGAGTTTGTCGAGAAGAAAATCAAGAAACCAACAGACCCTAAGGAGTTGGATGTATGGGTAGATTTGGATACGAAGGCAAGGTTGATCATCCTTGACAATGTGAAGGATTCCTTGATACCGCATGTGTCCGGGAAGAACAATGCACATGAGATGTGGATGACTCTTCAGAATTTCTTCTAGAACAAGAACGAGAACTAGGTGCTGGTAGTGGAGGATAATTTTAAGTCCACCAAGATGATACAGGGCGAAGGAAGGAATTTGTATCTGATGAGGTTGTCTCAAGTTCGAGATGAGCTTGTTGTCATTGGGGTCAAAGTTTCAGATAAAGAGATGGTGAGGATTGCCTTGAAAGGGTTCACCTCGGAATGGAAACATTTCATCAAAGGAATCATTGCTCAGGAGAAGTTGCCAGACTAGAATAGATTGTGGGACGACCTCATTCAGGTAGAATTGCAAGACGAGTGTTGGGCAATTTATTTGAACAAATTTCTGCATTAAATTATCGACCAGGGAAACTCGTGAGCTTGTGATGGTGCCAGCAATATATATGCAAGAGTAGGAAACTAACTCTATGTCTAACTAAATTATTTATGATTCAATATAATATGCAAGGGAAGAGGCTCCTAACTAAGGAGGTCCTGGTTGTCCTTCGCTACAGTATCATAGAGAAATCATTCATAAAACCAGAAACTTGAAATAAAGACAAGAGAATGAACTTTAATTGTTGTTCAGATTCAAAGAGAGAGAAAGACTAACTTAGTCTTTTGATTGTCCTCTCATGTACTAATCCAAACTAAACTAAGATTCATTCATAAGCATAAGAAATGAAATGAATTGAAACATAAAAGCAAAAGAATGAATTTCAATTATCATGTAAATCAAATAGAGAGAGAGCCTAACTTAGACCCTTGGATATTCTCTCACATGTTGATAAGATTCTAATTTAAAACTCATTCATCAATCACAAACAAATCCTTAAACATCTAAGCAATGAAATGAAACAAAATCCAATATGAAATAAAATGTTTCTCTCATCCTTTTAGAGTGAGCTCAATTCTCTTAAGAACAAGACAAATTATTCCATATACTACATTAAGGAAACTTATATCTAAAACTACATAAATTCCATAAATTCATATTCTACATTAACACAATTTACATCTAAAACTACATAATGGAAATATATGAAAAATGAAGCTTTATTCTATTCCATCATCAATTGGATACAATGCTCTAAGAGTCCTCCTCTTTGGAATGGAGGAGGTACTCCTATTTATACAATGAGATGAGATAACAAACTCATAATGATGATCCACTAATCTCTCTTTTAGTTCCATACATTTCTCAACCATCTAGACACATAACCCTATCCTCCATGATCTCCTCCATGATCTTTTCCATGAGGCTTATCTTATCAAATTCGAATTTGATCATTCAAGGCCACATAAAGATGCCCTGGAAGCTTCCTTTGTGCCTACACATGTCAACAAACTCATGCTAATTGTTAGGTATAAGTATAAGCATATTATTTTCTAAGTTTTAGCCATAAATCCACTTTAAAATATTAAGAATTAATAAACTTTGGAAAAACATAGTTATGACCCAATAATGAGGTGAATGTAATGATATGGAGGTGGAATGGAGGTGACATGAAGGTAAAATGTGAAGATATTGATGAATAATGGAGTGAAAATACAGACTATTTTGAGGCCCAACATACCCCCAAACTGAAGGTATTGCATGTCCTCATGCAATCTATTACATTACTTTTTGGTACTTGAGCTTTGGCCTAAACTCTGCATGAGATCATTTACTTAACTTTTGCAAAGCGTTATTTTGATGAACTACAACTTGGTTGGTTCTTGTGTTTCAACCATATTTTGTTTGTTGTTTGTTTCAACCATTGTATGATCTTTGCATAATGATAATGTGCTTTTTATGGCAGAGTATTTTTGTTGGAATGCATCATGGTTGCTTCTTGTGTAACAACCATGATTCTATTGGCATCCAATTAACTTTTAAATACTTTAGACAAAGCCATTTGTATGCTCATGTAATAGTAAATATATTTTGAGGGTAAGTGGGTTTAGAATGTGATATATAACTGTGGATATGAATGTGACAAAGCATGTATGTAAATGTATCCTTCCCATTAAACTATTACTAAGAATATATGTGAAAGGAAGTAAAAGTTTTTCCAAAAATATTATTCTAACATTTCAAGGAATTTAATGGTTAAAAGTTAGAAAATAGCTAACCTTACTTACCTTCCAAAATAGGTGAGAGTCAAAGGTGTGACCTGCAAAACTCAGAAAATGGTGGATGAAAGATGATCTCATAGAGTTGTCATACGCCCATCGGATCCGTTCTGCCATTTAGATGAAAAAATCGAGGAGTCTCACGAATACATTTAAAGTTGTATCTGCTGCTGGATGATGAATCCGATGAGTTTGCTGAATATGGCTGAAAATCTATAAGGCTTGGAAGGTATACAAAATATAGAAGTTACATTTTCCTCCCAGCCTTATTTATTGACTTGTCCTGAAGTGAAATACAATGATTACCATGAATGGAAATACAATGAATGGAAATTGGCTTCATCTGCTGCAAAATATGGGTCTTCAAGTCTTCAACGCTTGATGGCACAAATCTTGCTATGTGATTAAATGTGTCGATGTCGAACATAGCAAGAAGTTGTTGACTTAGTGGCCGTTAATGAATGCCCCTAGCCAACACAAGAGCTCCCACCATTGATTCCAATGGGATTCCGGATGCCTAACACATCTTTGTAGGTACGAATAAATTTGTCGTGGTCGAGTCACCTACAAGATCCAACGAACAAGGGATATTAATGTACTCCCATTGTTCATTGGCAAGAGTACTTGCCATTAAGGCATCCAAGCCTCTAGGTGTTTTTTTCAATGATACTTAGACTCTAGGACTTTGACTCAAGAAGGGTTTTATTGGCTGAAATGAAGGGGAATCATGATGACAAGAAAAATGGCAATATGCTTGTAAAGATGTAAGGAAATGCATGATGTATGAACAAGAACTCTTGCTGTGAAAAATGGATATGGAAATGTCATGTGTTATAGATGTACAATTGATGGAATTCAAAATCTTTTCAGAAAGGGAGGTGGAAGGTAATGGTTGTGGAGATGGATTTGTCTTGAGAATTTTTCATGAATTTAGTCTTTGGAAGACTAATTGTCGTCACAATGTAGTCTCCGTAATGATCTCTTTGTCGTCCTGTAACCTGTAAAAAACTTGGTAGAAAGAAACATAAGTGTGTTCAAGAAGGAATGCGCATTTCCTTCATGATTCTTACGCAAAAATTTTATACCAAATAAAACAAATTAAGGACAATCAAAGTGTTGAAATTAACTTAATCATGATATTAAAATCAATCCATTCTTAAAAATAACCATGAAAAATAATACTCCCTGTCAGATAACTCATGAAATGTGCTTCGTAATTCTGTTCTACATTTCTCAACCATCTAGACACATAACCCTATCCTCCATGATCTCCTCCATGATCTTTTCCAAGAGGCTTATCTTATCAAATTCGAATTTGATCATTCAAGGCCACATAAAGATGCCCTGGAAGCTTCCTTTGTGCCTACACATGTCAACAAACTCATGCTAATTGTTAGGTATAAGTTTAAGCATATTATTTTCTAAGTTTTAGCCATAAATTCACTTTAAAATGTTAAGAATTAATAAACTTTGGAAAAACATAGTTATGACCCAATAATGAGGTGAATGTAATGATATGAAGATGGAATGGAGGTGACATGAAGGTAAAATGTGAAGATATTGATGAATAATGGAGTGAAAATAGAGACTATTTTGAGGCCCAACATACCCCCAAACTGAAGGTATTGCATGTCCTCATGCAATCTATTACATTACTTTTTGGTACTTGAGCTTTGGCTTAAACTCTGCATGAGATCATTTACTTAACTTTTGCAAAGCGTTATTTTGATGAACTACAACTTGGTTGGTTCTTGTGTTTCAACCATATTTTGTTTGTTGTTTGTTTCAACCATTGTATGATCTTTGCATAATGATAATGTGCTTTTTATGGCAGAGTATTTTTGTTGGAATGCATCATGGTTGCTTCTTGTGTAACAACCATGATTCTATTGGCATCCAATTAACTTTTAAATACTTTAGACAAAGCCATTTGTATGCTCATGTAATAGTAAATATATTTTGAAGGTAAGTGGGTTTAGAATGTGATATATAACTGTGGATATGAATGTGACAAAGCATGTATGTAAATGTATCCTTCCCATTAAACGGATGGCTTTGGCAATGAAAGGAAAGGAAGTGAAGTTTTTTCCAAAAATTATTATTCTAACATTTCAAGGAATTTAATGGTTAAAAGTTAGAAAATAGCATACCTTAACTTACCCTTCCAAAAATAGGTGAGAGTCGTGCATGTGTGACTACAAACTGTTGTGAAAATGGTGGATGAAAGATGGATCTGTATTGTCGTATCAGCTGCGGGATCCGCTGCTACTAGATGAAAAATCTGAGGAGTCTGCTGAACATGGCTGAAAGTTGTATCTGCTGCTGGATGATGAATCCGATGAGTTTACTGAATATGGCTGAAAATCTATAAGGCTTGGAAGGTATACAAAATATAGAAGTTACATTTTCCTCCCAGCCTTATTTATTGACTTGTCCTCAAGTGAAATACAATGATTACCATGAATGGAAATACAATGAATGGAAATTGGCTTCATCTGCTGCAAAATATGGGTCTTCAAGTCTTCAACGCTTGATGGCACAAATCTTGCAATGTGATTAAATGTGTCGATGTCAAACATAGCAAGAAGTTGTTGACTTAGTGGCCGTTAATGAATGCCCCTAGCCAACACAAGAGCTCCCACCATTGATTCCAATGGGAGTCCGGATTCCTAACACATCTTTGTAGGTACGAATAAATTTGTCGTGGTCGAGTCACCTACAAGATCCAACGAACAAGGGATATTAATGTACTCCCATTGTTCATTGGCAAGAGTACTTGCCATTAAGGCATCCAAGCCTCTAGGTGTTTTTTTCAATGATACTTAGACTCTAGGACTTTGACTCAAGCAGGGTTTTATTGGCTGAAATGAAGGGGAATCATGATGACAAGAAAAATGGCAATATGCTTGTAAAGATGTAAGGAAATGCATGATGTATGAACAAGAACTCTTGCTGTGAAAAATGGATATGGAAATGTCATGCGTTATAGATGTACAATTGATGGAATTCAAAATCTTTTCAGAAAGGGAGGTGCAAGGTAATGGTTGTGGAGATGGATTTGTCTTGAGAATTTTTCATGAATTTAGTCTTTGGAAGACTAATTGTCGTCACAATGTAGTCTCCGTAATGATCGCTTTGTCATCCTGTAACCTGTAAAAAAACTTGGCAGAAAGAAACATAAGTGTGTTCAAGAAGGAATGCGCATTTCCTTTATGATTCTTACGCAAAAATTTTATACCAAATAAAACAAATTAAGGACAATCAAAGTGTTGAAATTAACTTAATCATGATATTAAAATCAATCCATTCTTAAAAATAACCATGAAAAATAATACTCCCTGTCAGATAACTCATGAAATGTGCTTCGTAATTCTGTTCTACATTTCTCAACCATCTAGACACATAACCCTATCCTCCATGATCTCCTCCATGATCTTTTCCATGAGGCTTATCTTATCAAATTCGAATTTGATCATTCAAGGCCACATAAAGATGCCCTGGAAGCTTCCTTTGTGCCTACACATGTCAACAAACTCATGCTAATTGTTAGGTATAAGTTTAAGCATATTATTTTCTAAGTTTTAGCCATAAATTCACTTTAAAATGTTAAGAATTAATAAACTTTGGAAAAACATAGTTATGATCCAATAATGAGGTGAATGTAATGATATGAAGGTGGAATGGAGGTGACATGAAGGTAAAATGTGAAGATATTGATGAATAATGGAGTGAAAATAGAGACTATTTTGAGGCCCAACAACGAGGATCTTCATTCTTCCAAGAAGGAAGATGAGGACGTGCAACTTGCAAACAGAATGAAGGGTAAGCGAAAGAAGGACTTGACTAAAATCAAGTGTTTTCACTGTGGTGAAATGGGTTATTTTTCGTCGAATTGTCCGAAGAAAGAAAAGGAGAGATAAAATAAGAAAGGGAAGCAGGTTACTTTTCTTGTCAATAAATCAAAGAATGATGAGCTAAATAGAATATTGGAAGAAGAAGAAGAAGACATTGCTATGATTTATCATTTCTCGCAGGGTATTATCCAAGAGGATGGATGGTGCATGGACAGTGGTGCGATGAAGCATATGACTGGACCACAGGATTTATTTGAGACTCTTCTTGAATGGGACTCGAAGTTGCACATGGTGTTGGACAACAAGAGTTAGTTGGAGATCCGAGGATTGGTGGTGGTGCCATTCAGGATGGAGAGGGGATGTATGATGCAGGTCCAGGATGTATTGTTTGTACCAGGACTCAGATATAGTGTGATCTTTGTCTCAATGATGGAGAGGAAGGGGTTTGAGGTCTTGTTCTAGGATGGGAAGGTAAGACTCGAGCCTAGTGGCTATAATTCTAATGAGATTGTGCTTCACGTCAAGGAGCATGGTCTCTATAGGTTGACGGGAAAGCCTGAGGATCATGGGAAGAAGTAGGGACAGGTATAGGTTCTAGAAAAGAAGCAGCAGGTGCAGGTGTAGGTGCAGGTACAGGTGCAGGTTTCAGAGGAGAAGGTACAGGTTCCCGAGAAGAAGGTACACTTTTCCAAGAAGGTCCAAGTTCCAGAGGCTTAGAGGGAGTCGAGTTCTAGAGGGAGTTTGCAGATATAGAGGAGACTCTGAAACCCAAGAAGAGTGCTTGGTCAGCGATGAGCAAGGGTGTTTCTACATCCAGCAATAAGGAATCGTGGCTAGATTGGAAAGTGATTCAAGAGTAGAAGAAGAAGCAGGAGGCTTCCAGTAACAACGACACTTCCGAGAAAAGCATAGTGCATGCTACAGGGATTACTGGAATTGTGAGCAATAGGAGTTGGGAAAGTGTTGCGAGTAGTGATGATGAAGACAAAGTACTTCCTTGGCGTGGAGGTACCTCCCTCGCTAAGAGGGAGTGTTGAATTGTGTAGCTTTGGAGGTACTCCAAGCCTAGGGGTTCTAGGTTTGGAGGACAAAGTGCCACAAGGGAAATTTGTGGGCTTGGAACCCAAGTGTGGGGTTTTGGCACCCATAGCATTTTGGGGCAAAACCAAGAAGAATACACAGCATGTGATGGATGAGGATGATAGTTTTCAACATTAACGATTCTAATGCATCAAGAATCGTCCGATTCTGAGTTGTCGTTTGGGAGATATGAATTTTTGAAGATGACATAGTTATTAATTCGTCAAGTGGGCCGACTTGAAAGAATTTGGAGGTGTCTCTTCATCATGATTTCATGGAGGATGACTTGTCTATAAAATGAGGATGAGTTAGTATTGTTTGAGCATCTTAATTGGGCAAGTACATCTCTGAATTTGTTTGGGTTTAGCCACAGTTGGAAGAGGCCTTGTAAGGAGCATATTGCCACAGTGTGGAGGAGGCTTATCTACGTAGAGGAGAGGCCAAGTTGCTTTAGGTACAGTGCCTCTTCTAGGTCTGTTTTAGGCCTCATTTAAGGTCTATCCCAAGCTCGGACTTGCTGTAACAGAGGCCGCTGGAAGAGGAGCTCTTTGCGCACTGTTTTGAGGGCTGCATGTGGAGAAAGAAGGTGGATTGGGTATGTTGTAAGGGAGCAACAGTGGACTGTGCTAGGCCGCAGGCCTAGTCACTCCAAACAGGCCAGCATGGAGTCTTTAAAGGCTTCCACATGGCCACAATAATAGCCCATACATAATGCACCTCGTCTTGCCTAGGCCGCAGCTAGGAGCAGGTTGTCCAATGGCTGGTCAGTGGTTAGTGCAGCGTGCAAAGTGCCCTAACCAGGACAGCAGTACTACAGTATTGTAACAACAGTGTTTGTGGAGGTGTTTTGGGTCAAGAAGTGACCGGATCGGATTAGTTTGGTTGTTGACTGTGGAAGCCAAGCAGTGAAGTAGACAAGGGTGTCGAGAGCACTTCAAGTGGTGGCAGATTCCGCAGTGGATGGTTTGGTGTCATAGAGTTGTTTGAGGGCAGCGATATTGGCTACCCAAAGTAGCCCTAGACAAGCTATCTTGAAGGACGAAGAGTAGTTTAAGGTTGGATGAAGAATGGTGCCGAAGTGCAACACTTTGATGTACAAGAGTTGTTGCTAGCTTGGCAGATTGGAGCTCGGGTGTTTGATAGCCTAGAGTAGATTGGATCAGCCCAAGTACACTCTATAGAAGGGTGTGCAGCATTGTTAGGGGCCCAACTGAGTTTCCAGTCTTTCCAGATGAAGCTCTTGCAAGTAAATATCTGCATAGCGTAAATGAAAATCATTGCTTGTCAAAGATAAAACTATAGCCATATAACTGAGAAATCTATTTGAACAAAAATTCATGAAAACAACAAAAATTTTGGAGTAAAGAAAATCACCTAACACCTTCCACATCCCGTTCTGACACCATATGATGAAGAACATTTGAGTATCCTGTACAAATTCCAAGACAGATGAAGGAGATGGCTCTATCCATGTAGTCTCAGAATCTTTTGATGGATCACTGCCGTGAGCAACCATGAAATCTATGAGTTTTTACCCACAAAAAAATTATAGATTTCAGTCTTACTCTCAGGCTCAGCTCAATGGAAAATAATGATAATCCTGTTGCAATTAAGTTTTTTGACAAAAAGAAGTACGCCTCTTCCAAAAAGTGGTTACACAGTACTCAAGCCGGGCATGACAAAAATAGTACAATATCCTAGTAAAATTTGGTCCATCATTAATCAGTAATCATATTTATGGAAGAAATATTTCTTCACCTGAATGATCTACTTATTTTGTTTAACATTAATGAAAATTCATGCAGCGCATTTTCCACATTCTATGGTGAAATTCACAACCGTTTTTAATTGTGCCATCTTAGCAGTATAGTAACTAGCAAGCAACACAGGAAATAAAAAATCTATGAGAAAACTGCATATGTACATACTAAATACACTTCACATCAGTTGCATCAAGCAAATATACCATAAGTTAAAATTAAACTAATCAAAGAAAGCCTTATGTTTCAAATAGCAACATAAATCTTCGCACTATATTCTTACTTGTCTAGACTTGCAGGAGGGCTAAGAGGAATCTCCTGCAAATGGCATAAAAATAGGGCAGCATTGCATGAAAAGTGGGTCTCCTTGAAAGCTTGAACTATTAACATTCACCAATCATCTTCCACAGCTCTCTTGGGATTCCAACACCAACAACACTAGCATATTCAGGTGGCTACCTTTGAGCCTTGACAACAGCCCAAGAGATCTCCTCTGAAATTAGGTTATTACACCTGCATGACAAATATCATTAAATATCTAGCAAGTGTGTTTCATATAGAGGGTATCATGTTTGCACATCACAGAAGAAAAAGGGAATTGAAGATTGGACTTCTCAACTACAAACACAAGGGTAGACATAATATAACTTACGGAATTTCTCCAGTGCACATCTCAACCAAGGTGCAACCAAAACTCCAGGCATCATATTCTAAAGAAATTCCATTTCCTTCATCCCAAAAAATGTTCAAAGAAGACTTCTTGAGTGGTTCCCAAGCTTCAGTTCAAAGAAGACTTCTTGAGTGGTTCCCAAGCTTCAGGGGCTGTATAATGAGGATTCAAAATAGTACACTCCACACATGAATGTGTCCTTGTCACATCATCCTCTGGGGTTGAGCAAGGTCTTCTGCATTGAGGTTTCTTCAAAAATTCTAGAAGACCAACATCAGAAACTACTGCTCGCCCTATTGCATCCAAAAGAAGGTTGGATGGTTTGAGATTCATACACGAGACACCTGCTGCATAAAGTTCTGCAACACCATGAGAAATATCTACACCATATCTTCATACACGTTTCCAATAAGATTCATCAATGCATATTAGTATCACCCTTCTAAATATTGATTAAATATCAGATACCATTAAAAACTCACACTTTTAATCACAAATTCAATTGCAGACATTCTACAAACAATGAACCAGAAATTAAAATCAAATTTGTAGATGAATAATCTATAATGTAGTGATATTAGAAACTATTTACTCCACTGTTTGTTGCATCCTTCACTGTTCGCTCACCATTTGTTTGCTGCCTCCTTAACTCTGGTAGAAAATCTTGTAAAATCATGAGTTTGGGGGAGGGGGTGGTTTTGAAAAGAAAATAAACATCATAATAATAAGGTTTACATTTGTCTCTATCTCCTTTTGTGATGCTTCCATTAGTGAAACCTCTTCTTTTGAGAATCACCAAAATATATAATGGGTGGCACTAAGTGGTTTCCAAAGCTTTGGGGACACCCCTGGAAACCATGTTAGATAAGAAACTAATATCATGGGAAGTGTTCTTATGACGATTTCCATTCCACAGGTTATCATATCCAAAAACCATATAACATGAATGCATTATATTTTATGCTCTTCTAAATATCAATGCAGTTCCTAATTCTATGCATGGTCAGCAGAATGGAGCAATGTTCCATATGCCAGAGGACCCTCCATCGCGAAAGAGACCAAGGGAGGCTTTGGATATTATTTCTTTGCAACATCAGAGACCCTTGTTAATAAATGTGTGCAACCTTGATCAGCAAGCCCCAGCTGCGGGACCAGGGAATGTACCACACTCAATGGGTACTGTATCAACTGGTCTCCGTCTAGCATTTGAGGATGAACAAGTCAATTCTTCAATACCATCTGCAACGAGAGGCGATGCAGCTTCTACCCTTCATTTTCTAACAGCGCATATAGCATCACAGTTGCAAAAACAGAAAGAAGAGCTTGATCAATTTGTGAGGGAAGAGGCAGATCAGTTGAGGCAATCTCTTGAAGAGAAGAGGCAGAGGCATCTATCTATGCTTTCCATGATTGAGGAAAGCGTCTTGAGGAAAATAAGGGAAAAATATTTGGAGATGGAGAAGTTCAATCTTAGAAACAGAGAATTAGAGGAGAAGGTCAAACAGCTGAAACTGGAAACTTGCATATGGCAAAGCAAAGCTAAGCATCAGGAAGCCATGGTGAAATCCTTGAGAAAAACTATTTTGGTTTTACTATTTTGGTTCAGATATGGATTGTATTTAGTGCTATATTTTGATTATATGCATCCTTACTAGCTATACACATGAGAGAAATTTTCATATTTGTGTATAATGGTTTGGATTCATATGGATGTACATGAATATTTATTTTTTAATCAAAATTTGAATATTTTATGTATTTTTGGGTCATACATTTTTTTTCTGGTTGACACCAGTTTCCAGTTTTAGAGGTCCACTGGTCTGGTTCTAATAACAATGAAGCAAACAGGATTCCCCTTCCTTGCTCATGTCAGCGGGGAGCTCTTGTCTGACCCATTTTTGGCTCTTGGTTGTAATGATCTAAGTGAACATACATCTCCCTCTATGGCCTTGATATGTGCACATTATATATCATATATGTGGCATTTTCAACAAAATAATTCAAAACTTCCCTCATCTAGATTGGAGGAATTCCAATTCCAATAGTCCAAACTCTCATCTCATAAAAAATAATGTGTAAAAAGGTGAGGATAAAGCTTAATAGGTTCTACTAGAAATGTCGATGCCAGATGGTCTAACCTCCACAAAAATGCCTGCAACTTTTTCATTCCAAACTAATTTAGTTTCAATAATTACAGAACCTAACTTTCTCATCTCTAATCCACAACAAACCCAGGAAGTCATTCAACAGCAGACAGAGATCATGATTGCTTTCCTTGCAATGTTAATTTTTCAAAAAAAACATTCAAAATTGGAACAATAAGCTAATAGGGATAATTATTCATGTAAATACATCAGTGCTTCTCATAACCACAACACGAAGATATCGGTTTTCCTATAGCTATCAATATTTCAATGCCCTGGAAGACCATTTCTATTGTGGGTGAACCATAATTCACATTCTTTCTTCTGAAACAGACTCAACTTTTGAAGAAAACAACTGTAGTTAAATAATATAAATGTACTAATATGTCCTATCAAATTAGAACCTTATTAAGATACCCACCTTGTGAACCTTGTTCCCTTTGACTACTATGAGCCTCTGATGCTGAACGGTGGAATGATTTCCATGTATCTTTATTGTTCTTATCTCTTGCTAGGAGATGTATAATAATCTTTGTCCTCTTGCTACTCTCAGACTTGCTAGCAAACATTTCAGTTTGTGTATTCACTTTCTCATGTATTTGACTGTGAGATGACTTGGAACTTCTTTTACTTTAGTGACCTTTGGAATTCTTCTTGCCACTAAGTAAACCACTTTCAACTATGTTTCTTTTAAAAATCATGTCATCAGCCTCCACTGATATCCCATCTTTAACTGAACTTCTTGTTTTGGGAGGAGAATATAATTTATTCCCATCTGATTTTTGAGACCACTCCTCTTCATTGTTTTCATATATCAAACTATTTTGGTCTTGACTTGGTGTTGAATTCTCTTCTACTTTCATTTCAGACTGAAATATATGCAAAATTTTATTCATTTCCCATGTTTTACCATTTGACTGAACTTGTAATCCTTTCTTAACAAATTTTTTATTTACTAATGCATTTTTTGAGGCCTTTTTTCCATATTCCTTTGGTTTCATCATTTGATCCTTTCCACTTTTAAATGTCTTTTCAACTTAACCCTTGGATATGGATTTGGAATCTTTTGGCTGAATGGATGAGAATTCTTCATCATCATCTGATTAAGGGCAAAGGCATATCATTTTTTGTTGTGAAGGGAGTCTAGCAGCAACCCTGAGTTTAGTCATCTGCTCCTGCTCTGTTTCATCCCTCCTCCTCCACAGCTCTTGAACAGCATCACCAAGATCATTAACCTGTTCTCAAAAAGTATGAAACAAATATGTAATTGAATGCAATAAAAAAACCACTTGAATTAATGATCTACATAACCATGTGACCGAGCAAACCTGATAACAGTCTCCATGACATGCAGCACATCTGTAATACAAATTTCCATCTTCTTGGAATTGCTGATACTTTTCTTCACTGCATTGCAATCCAAAACCACCCATCAATACGGGGAATTAAAGAGTTATGATAGTAGCAATCATGTTACAATCCCAACGTAGGTGATTAAGAAAAACTAAACATATGAATAATATATGCATCCGTGGACAAAAAAAAAAAGAAGCATAGTGTATAAGGTAATAAGCTTGCAAATCAGTATGAAAAAGATTGCTAAGAAATTAGGAACTATCAAATTTTTCCTGATTTATTCTCCCTACTTGCTGATTTGTTGTTGAGTTATTCCAATTTTTCCCAACTTATAATGCAAATTATTGAATCACTGATCTTAAGTTATGCCTCACTCCAATTGAATAACTAGATAATGACAACAGTCTTACCTTTAATATTTGATTTTTCCTATGAAATCAGACACATTTCCAGGTACACAGATAAAGGAAAATGAAGTCCTTCCCTATAACATAAGAAACTATATCCATACAACTGTAACTTGAAAATTTCCACTTTCCTTTCCATTGATTAGGTCAATCATGCCTTAATCACATACAGGCATACTAACACAAAAGAGCAGTGAAGCCCAAAATTTACATCTCAAACATCTCCCAAGTCCTGAACAAGCCCTCACACTGATTCTTGTACCATTTTTTTCATTATAAACATTCACACATGCATTGTCCTGATCCATTTCTAAAAGAATGGTCATTTTCTTTGAAGCTTTTCCACAGAAAATAACTCTGTTGCATAGTCAGTTACTTTGTCAATTTATATTGAATGCCACGAATGCCATTTTCCAAGCAATGTTCATCTCAAGTACTATAGGACAACAACATGATTGCATATTAATTGCAACTAAGAAACAAATCCAACTCTACGTACATAGCATTGCACAATTTGCATTTTAGAATAGTGGACATCCATTAAAGTGCAAGTTCAATAGTAAATATGACTCATCATGAAGACTTGCCATATCTTACAATGGAAATTGCATGTTCTAGTATCTAGACTAACTTATAACGCAAATTATTGGATCACTGATCTTAAGTCATGCCTCACTCCAATTGAATCACTAGATATTGACAACAGTCTTACCTTAAAGATTTGATTTTTCCTATGAAATCAGACACACGCTTCCAGGTACACAGATAAAGGAAAATGAAGTCCGTCCCTATAATATAAGAAACTATATCCATATAACTGTAACTTGAAAATTTCCACTTTCCTTTCCATCGATTAGGTCAATCATGCCTCAATCAAAACAGGCATACTAACACAAAATATCAGTGAAGCCCAAAATTTACATTTCAAACATCTCCCAAGTCCTGAACAAGCCCTCACACTGATTCTTGTACCATTTTTTTCATTATAAACATTCACACATGCATTGTCCTGATCCATTTCTAAAAGAATGGTCATTTTCTTTAAAGTTTTTCCACAAAAAATAACTCTGTTGCATATTCAGTTACTTTGTCAATTTATATTGAATTCCATGAATGCCATTGTCCAAGCAATGTTCATCTCAAGTAGTATAGGACAACAACATGACTGCATATTGATTGCAACTAAGAAACAAATCCAACTCTTCTTACATAGCATTGCACAATTTTCATTTTAGAATATTGCACATCCATTAAAGTGCAAGTTCAATAGTAAATATGACTCATCATGAAGACTTGCCATCTCTTACAATGGAAATTGCATGTTCTAGTATCTAGACTAACTTATAATGCAAATTATTGAATCACTGATCTTAAGTCACACTTCACTCTGATTGAATCACTAGATAATGACAACATTCTTACCTTTAAGATTTGATTTTTCCTATGAAATCAGACACACGTTTCCAGGTACACAGATAAAGGAAAATGAAGTCCTTCCCTATAACATAAGAAACTATATCCATATAACTGTAACTTGAAAATTTCCACTTTCCTTTCCATCGATTAGGTCAATCATGCCTCAATCAAAACATGCATACTAACACAAAAGAGCAGTGAAGCCCAAAATTTACATTTCAAACATCTCCCAAGTCCTGAACAAGCCCTCACACTGATTCTTGTACCATTTTTTTCATTATAAACATTCACACATGCATTGTCCTGATCCATTTCTAAAAGAATGGTCATTTTCTTTGAAGTTTTTCCATAGAAAATAACTCTGTTCATATTCAGTTACTTTGTCAATTTATATTGAATTCCACGAATGCCATTGTCCAAGCAATGTTCATCTCAAGTAGTATAGGACAAAAACATGACTGCATATTGATTGCAACTAAGAAACAAATCCCACTCTACTTACATAGCATTGCACAATTTTCATTCTAGAATAGTGCACATCCATTAAAGTGCGAGTTCAATAGTAAAGTTCAATAGTAAATATGACTCATCATGAATACTTGCCATCTCTTACAATGGAAATTGCATGTTCTAGTATCTAGACTAACTTATAATGCAAATTATTGAATCACTGATCTTAAGTCACGCCTCACTCCAATTGAATCACTAGATAATGACAGCACTCTTACCTTTAAGATTTGATTTTTCCTATGAAATCAGACACGTTTCCAAGTACACAGATAAAGGAAAATGAAGTCCTTCCCTATAACATAAGAAACTATATCCATATAACTGTAACTTGAAAATTTCCACTTTCCTTTCCATCGATTAGGTCAATCGTGCCTCAATCACATACAGGCATACTAACACAAAAGAGCAGTGAAGCCTAAAATTTACATTTCAAACATCTCCCAAGTTCTGAACAAGCCCTCACACTGATTCTTGTACCATTTTTTTCATTATAAACATTCACACATGCATTGTCCTGATCCATTTCTAAAAGAATGGTCATTTTCTTTGAAGTTTTTCCACAGAAAATAACTCTAATGCAAATTCAGTTACTTTGTCAATTTATATTGAATTCCACGAATGCCATTGTCCAAGCAATGTTTCATCTCAAGTAGTATAGGACAACAACATGACTGCATATTGATTGCAACTAAGAAACAAATCCAACTCTACTTACATAGCATTGCACAATTTGCATTTTAGAATAGTGCACATCCATTAAAGTGCAAGTTCAATAGTAAATATGACTCATCATGAAGACTTTCCATCTCTTACAATGGAAATTGCATGTTCTAGTATCTAGACTAACTAGACAACTACCTTTGTTTTTAAAACTCTAGCTTTTCTAACTATTTAATGGACGGATCAAAAAGGTCTAAAATTTTATACAAAGGAATTCAGTTCATACATATTAATGCAAGTATATTATCAATATGAATAATTTTCTTCAAAACCACTAACAAGAAAAATTGGAAACATATTTGCATCCAATTTGAAAACCAATTCTATAGGTCCAAAAGTCCAAATTATTTTATTCAACATATATAATTTGTATCGTATATGAGCTCATCTGATGTTATCTCAGCTAATACTGTATTTCATCTAAACAGCCATGAGCCAAAGCAGTTGAAGCCAAACTCTTCAAATTTAGATACCTAGTGCAAATTTTATCTTAACAGTCAAGGCTAGAAAAAGCTCTCGATCACCCCAATTTATATTGTTTGCATAACATGTTCCATATGAGCATCTATTCCCCGAATTTTTTAAACCCAGTTTAGTCATTGCAGTTGATCGAGTTGATTGAGTCAATTCACTTTCACCAGGTTACCCCACATCTTATCAAGTACCAGTAGCATAAACGCCCATTCCCGTGCAAGTAACGGTTCCAGGCGCGCCCCTCCTTGTTCTATAGCCATAAGAAAGTTCACCCGCAATGGATCAAGATGGAAATTCAATTGAATTCATTGATTCAGCAATTGAAGTTGATCCACCAGTGTAAGCAGATCAAGTAGCCAGGGTGTAAACTGCAGGGGCGCCAGCCCGAAGTTTTTAAACCCATTCTCTACAAATTTAGAAATAGATATTACATTTGATCTAAACAGTAGATATTCAAGGATTGAAAAATCTCCCTATCACCCTAATTTCCTTTTGTTTTATGAGTACAGGTTTTAAGAAATGAATACCTTTATCGCCAATGTAGCCTCCTTGTCTTTTTCCCTTCTTGGTAGATCGTCCAACGCTGCAGAGAGATTCTATGTTGCGGTTGGTGAATCCCAACTCATTGTTAAATACCAGAAAAGTAGCATAGGCACCCACACCAATGAAATCTTAGGTTGTAATCGCGAAAGGGTTTAAAATGTGCGTAAATTCTTTCTAATCAGTATCAATTCACTGGTTGGTGATAGTTATCCCATGGTTCTTACAAATCGCTAAAATGTTTTGGACAATTACCATTTCATTTGGCTTAGCATCAACTTTTGAATTCTGGGCATGGTAGACATGCTGCAAGATGGCATGTTTTCTATAGGAATAGCTCATGAACATAGGAGAATCAACAGAATCTTCAACATATTATCGCCCATGCCTTCAACTTCGTCTTCCTCCATGAAATATTGAACATACAACCCATTGAGTGCCTCGTTGGGCTAGTCTAGAGAGTTTTTAAGTGATAGATTCCTTCTGTAAAATGAATTCGCAACGATTGGAGGCACCAGGAATCCAATTTCCTGAGTTCAAATGAAAATTCCATACGTAAAATGAAATTACCACAATTATGCACTGTG
This sequence comes from Pinus albicaulis, assembly GCA_034641835.2. Taxonomy (NCBI): domain Eukaryota; kingdom Viridiplantae; phylum Streptophyta; class Pinopsida; order Pinales; family Pinaceae; genus Pinus; species Pinus albicaulis. The sequence continues at coordinate 423,386,914 of CM076579.1, read as the reverse complement.
AATCCAATTTCTTGAGTTCAACCGAATCCAATTTCTTGAGTTCAATCAAGTGTATTGGATCAGACCTACTACAGCATGGACGTGTCCTTCCTCCTCCTTTCCTGGAAAAACCTTGCAACGAGTGAAATAGAGGGAGGGAAATGAAAAAATTTGATATTCGGAAACATAAATCCCATGAATTTTACTAGTTGTACTCAAAAGCTAAGGAGAAGGGGTTTTGAGAGACATTAGTGAATACAAACTATACAAGAATTGTTAACAAAGGAAAAGTTATTTCCTATTGACATTTTCATCATGATGGTGTATAACTTTGTATTAAGTAATGGGTTATAATGGGGTTGGAAAATAGGATAGCTCAAAGGATTAAATGAGCATGAAGGACACAAAAGCTAAAGATCAAGTTGAATAATTTTTGAGGAAGTAGAGATAAATAATGAGTGGTGGTTGAACTAGATGTGAGCAAATGAAGAAGGAAATGAGGAGTTAAAAATGAGATTAACGAGGAAGAGAGTAGTGAAGTGAGGATGAGAGAGTTGGAGAATTTCAATGGGAAAGGCGAGTTGGCGAGCGGATGGTTGTGAAAAAAAGGTTTGATGATAAAATATAGCTCAATAAAGATTAGTAGTCAAGGCACCTCAATGAGGTCTAATGAACACACTGGAGTGGGGTTACGAGAGATATGTGATTACAAATTAGCAGGTTGGATACAATATAGGATGAGATTGTGGATGAGAAAGAATCAAATGAACTAATGGGAAACCATATCCTAAGGCAAAAAGAGGATGAAAATGTAGTAGTGGTCATGGCATTAGATGATAGCAAAGTTGGCCTTGTACCAACCCTGGCCCTTATGCTTCTTAAACACAATTAGGAGCACTACACTCGCGTGTTAATAATGGTTCAAGTCAACCTCGTAGTCAGCTTACTTATGGATGAACAATAACAATTGAAATGATCTTATTATAGGTTATAGATTTTCCTATGGTTGATACTAACTGCTTTTATCACTTGTTAATCACGCTAATTTACAAGTAAAATCTTGAGATAGAACATACGTTGATCCTTTGAAAGACAAATTAATGATAAATACAATGAATTGCGTGGAACAGTCACATGGTGATGCTAGCCTAGCAAAGACTTCCGCGATTAAAACCAACCAGCATTTGTCACAACAGTCCTCAAAACAGTCACACGGTCAACTCAGAAGTCAACCTCAGAAAAGTCAACGCTGCCCAGAAAATTCAACGCTGGGCAGCAGCACTAAAAGTAAACGTAGCTCAACTTTTGGTCAAAATTTGACTTCGATTTATGTGCCAAAGCGTACGGCCTCCTTAGATCGAAGTCTCCTCCCAAATTCAGCCCAATCGGACCATGCGTTGACCAAAGTCAATGTTAGTCAAACTTCCCCAGAAACCCTAACCGCAGATTTCTAGCTGTAGTGAATTTCGTCCTTCTTGCTGCGGTAAACTTCGACCTTCTTGCTGCAGTAAACTTCGATCTTCTTTCCCATGTGTGAGATGAACCTGCTTCTCAGATGCTCGTATAAGAGGAGGAGATGGTGATGAGATGAGTGGAAAAATGCTCCAACGTTGACCACATAAATACCAATCATGAAGTGTGTGACATACTAAATTTTGAAGTAAAAAACCTTAAGGCCGACACATAAATTTATTATAAATAATAAATTCAAAATAAATGTTCTACTCATCAGATTAAAATCAATTTTAGATTGATTTTACATCTCTCTAAAAGAGGAATCCAATACAAATATTGGAATCTTCATCGATATCACGGGGTGAGTTTGGACTTCATTGTCTGCTAACACTCCCTCTCGCTGAAACTCGCCACTAGTGCAATCAAACATCGTGTGTCATCCCGCCGTAACTTTCTTTGCTGGCCTCTTTGTTTTAGAACAGAAGTGGGTCAGTCACAAAGACATCATCCCCTGGCTGACATGTAGAGTTCAGCCTCTATTGAACTCAAAGTCTCATCCCAACTTGGGGTTTTTGCTTGACCCGGAAGTCGGTTGGAATGAAACCTGCTACACTTGATCCCAATCAGTGAGGTAGCTAATGCCATCTAGATAAAATCGAAATCTCTAATGCGTCCATCGATCTTCTACTAGTCCTTTTCCCACCTCATTGGCCAAATGAAGTCCCATGAGCCTAAACTCAATGGGTAGGATGCATACGAGCCTGAGATATTAGTGGAGCAACTCTAACATCATAGTGGGGTAGAAACACTATAGGGTTTGGTAAGCCTATACTGTGGTGCTTATAGCTGACTATCCCAAAAACCCCTACTAGAGCTCCAGAGCTCATCGTCAATAGGACCCTCAAAACCCACATCATAGGTCGTTCCACGATACCAAGACTCTCACGAAAGGTTAGGAACTTGACCTTCCCCAGGGGCTTTGTGAGAATATTTGCGACCTGCTCATTAGTTCCTATATGATCGAGCCTTACGGCACCTTGTTGTACCATATCTAGGATATAGTGGTACCAGATATCAATATGCTTGGATCGATCGTGGAACACTGGATTCTCGGACAAGCGAATCCCACTCTGGTTATCACAGAGTATCATGGTGGTATCTAGCACATGTCCAAATAGCTCACTAAAGATCTTTTGCAACCAAACAGCTTCATAACATGCCATACTTGCTACAATGTATTTGGCCTTAGCGGTGCTCAAAGCCACTAATTTTTGCTTCCTACTCCTCCATGAGATCGAAGCAGAACCAAGATTGAAGCAGCATCCCGATGTGCTCTTATGATCCACCACACTGTTAGCCCAATCAACATCAGTATATCCAAGGAGTGTCACGCTCCCGGCAGTGTATCTCAGCCCATGGTTTATCGTGCCTCGAAGGTATCTCAAAAGATTCCTGGCACCAACCTAGTGAAAGTGATGAGGCTCAACCATCTGTTGACTCAAAGTGTTCACTGCAAAACATGTATCTGGACGGGTGTTCACTAAGAACATCAGGTCCCCTATGAGTTGATGATACTTAGTAGGATTTGCTAAGATGCGCCCAACAGTGCTGCCACTCAAATTTTTAATGTTGAGCTCCATCGGTGTCGACACGGACTTATATTCCACCATAATAAATCTTTCCAGAAGCTTCACAATGTATTTTCCTTGAGAAAGGAAAATCTTGCCAAGTCTCTGCCAAACCTCTAGGCCTTGGAAATATTGCATCAGCCCTAGGTCCTTCATCTCGATCTCAGCAGTTAGCTCCCTCTTGCACTGATGAATGAGAGGGTCAGCACCTGTCAGGAAGAGGTCATCCACATACAACACCAGAATGAGAGGCTTCCCCCTATCAACCTTCAAGTAAAGGTTTGGATCAACATTACTATGAGTGAAGCCCAACTTCATCAGGTAGCTATCTATCCTCTCATACCAAACTCTAGGTGCTTCCTTCAACCCATAGAGGGTTTTCTTCAACCTGCAGACATGGGTGTCCTGATCCTGGACATCGAACCCTAGAGGTTGCTCCACATACACCTCTTCCTTTATCGCACCATGCAGAAATGCGGTCTTCACATCCATCTGATGAAGACTCCATCCTTGCATAGCAGAAAGGGATATGATAGATTGAATGGTGGTCACAGATGCAAATATGTCATCATAGTCTATGCCTCTTTTTTGATAGAAGCCATAGGCAACGAATCTTGCCTTGAACTTTTCAGCACTTTCATCAGATCCATGCTTGATCTTGTAGAGCCATTTAAATGTGACAAATGCATTGTCCTCCGGTCTTGGAACCACATCCCAGACATCTTTCTTCATTATGGACTCATACTCTTCGTGCATAGCATCCTTCCAGACTTGATGCATTATGGCTTCCTCAAAATATCTAGGCTCAGATTGTTCAATAGTACTCATGGCTGCTAGCTACCCTTGGTATCTACTCGACTTCTTGCTTTCATAGAATGTCCCCCTTGGGGCCATATGTCCCTCAGCATCCTCGAGAGTGTCCCTGAGCCATGATGGTCTCTTTCCCAGTAAAGGAGGTGGATCAATCGAGTCCATCAGTCCTTCAATATCAGGCATCGTCTCATCCTTCGGTTCCTCTTGATTTGCAGGCCTTGCTTCATGATATTCCTCAGATCTCAGAAGATTGACTACTTTCCCCAAGGAAGCATCTTCATCAAAGGTGACATCGTGGAATATCTCCACTTCCCTTTGATCGAGCACATAAAATCTATAGGCCTTCAAAGTTTCGTTTTAGCCCACAAACATTGTGGTCTCCCTCTTGATGCTTTCTCTTCTGCAAAAGTTCTTGAACTCGTTCGACTCATATTCAGTGCCATTATTGGTTTGTTGGATAACATCTCATGTCATTGCTCCCAGCGGACTTCCTCCAACCTGGTAGAGTGTATCAATTCTAGACCCAAATGTGATAGCTTCCTTGAAGCTCTTCTTCCACATGCGCACCTTTCCATCAGTGAATGCCACATTGAAACCTTTTTCTTCCATGGCCGATATAGACACAAGGTTCTTCTTCAAATTAGGTACATAGAGTAAATCCTGCAAGCAGAGGACTTGACCTTGAGACAAGTGGAGGGTCACAGTCCCTGTCCCTTTCATGGGATATGAGGCATTATCTCCAAGGATAATTTCCAGATTAGTATCCTTCTCAACCATATCAGAGAGTGCTTCCTTGAACCCAGTGATGTGCCTTGAGGCACCACTATCTATCAACCAGACATCCATAGTGTTGAGTGGAGATGCATCAGAGAGGGCAGATACAAAAATGGATTCATTTCTTGTATCAACAACATTTGATTCCTCATACCTGTAATTTCTTGACCTTTTGAAAGCTTGATCATTTTTTCCAAAGGGAGCCTTCCTCTTTCCCTTGAACCTGTTGTTCCTTTGATTGTCATCACCATCGGGAGAATCCTTCTTGAAAGGACATTCTCTAGCATAGTGACCTGGCCTATGACAAGTGTAACACTTTCCCTTCTTTCCTTGTGCCCCTGCTCTTCCTTTGATCTTTGGACCACCAAAGTTCTTCTTTCTAGAATGAGCAGTGTAGGCAACATTCCCTTCATTTTCATACTCCTTCATTCTTGTCTCTTCTTGAACGCATCTCGACAGTACCTCGTTAAAGTCGGGTATCACATTATTATTGAGAATGGTAGTGTTGAACACATGCCATTTGTATGGGAGCCCTCCAAGTGCGGTGAGTACCATCTCTCGATCAGCTATTGTCTCTCCAATATCTAGCAAATTGTTCTTGATCTCGTTCAGCTTCAGAAAGTATGATTGGATAGACTCATCCCTGCCTTTCTTCAGATTCTTTAATTGATTCTTGAAGAATAGCACCTAGTTTGCATTGTTTACTTTGAACATTTGTATCAGCTTATCATACATCTCTTTGGATGTGCCTAGCTCAGATATGTAGGCAACCAGACTTTTATGTATGGATTCCCTGATCATTAGCTTTGCTTTGAACTCCCCCTTCTTATACTTGGTTTTGGCAGCAGCAATAGCAGTGGATGGAGGTTCTTGTATCTTACCCAGTACATAGTCCATGAGATCATGGTCTTCTAATTTGAGATCTAATATCATCTTCCAAGCATGGAAGTCATCTCTTCCAGTCAGCTTGTCATCCTCCTTGAAGCCATAACTTGTGGAACCCATTTTTCTCTTTTGGTGATTGCTATAAGTTAGGGCTTGTCTTCACCTTAGCTCTAATACCATGTAAATTTATGTAGATGTTCTATGCTTGATGCAACTTTACTTTTATCAACAACAATCACATGAATTTACAAGTAAAATGCAGATAGAACATACCAGTGATCCTTTAGAAGACAAGTCAGAAACAGATAAAGGTGATGGTGCATTACGGCGGTCAACAGGATGCTTCAACCAACAAAGACTTCACGGTCAGCCAACCCAGCATGTATCACAACAGTCCTCAAAATAGTCACACGGTCAACTCAGAAGTCAACCTCAGAAAAATCAACGCTACCCAGAAAAGTCAACGCAGGGCAGCAGCACTAAAAGTCAATGCAGCTCAACTTCTGGTCAACCTTTGACCTCGATTTCTGTGCCAAAGAGTACAGCCTCCTTAGATCGAAGTCTCCTCCAAAATTTAGCCCAATTGGACCATCCGTTGACCAAAGTCAACGCTGGTCAAACTTCCCCAGAAACCCTAACCGCAGATTTTTGGCTGCAGTGAATTTCATCCTTCTTGTTGCGGTAAACTTCGACCTTCTTTCCCACGTGTGAGATGAAGCTGCTTCTCAGATGCTCGTATAAGAGGAGGAGATGTGATGAGATGAGTGGAAAAATGCTCCAACGTTGACCCTATAAATACCAATCATGAGAGGTGTGTGACACATCTGCTGGGGGTAAAAACCTTAAGGCCGACCTGCACTTAAATTTATTATAAATAATAAATTCAAAATAAATGTTTTGCTCATCATATTAAAATCAATTTTAGATCGATTTTACACCTCTCTGAAAGAGGAATCCAATAAAAATATTGGAATCTTCATCTGAGCATCACAAGATGGAGTTTGGACCTAGTTGTCCAAATTTAACACTTAACAATAGTGCAAGTTTGAATATTAAGAGTAGCACACTTGGGGGTTTTAGTTATTTAGAGAAAAAAACAAGAGTTTCATGAATTTTAGTACCGATGATGCTTTGAATTATAACCTAGGAGCATGTAAGAGAAATAATATTAGAGTGATGTACTATTTAAAAAATTTAGTCATGTGTAAATGCTTTGGGAAAAAAACATAATGATCCACATACATTGATATAAAACAAACCTTAAAAATGTCACTTTTAAAATCTATTATGAAGTTACCTAATGTCATTCGAGTAGATATCACAATTATTTATATAAGTAATGGTGCGATCACATTTTTCATTCTCTTAAAGGAACTCTTTCTAGACATGCACCCCATCAAGCATAAATCATCCTAACATATACGTTTGAAGTAATATAAATCATCCTATGACTATCCTCAAATGAATTCTCACCCATAGCCTTGGTGATGGTGCAAGGCTTGTATCAAAATGCTATGAGCTTCTTCTGGGAGTTTTTTGATTGCTCTTTATGCAAGTGCAACCATAACTCGTCCCCAACCTAAAACTTATGTGGAACCGAATGGATTGTGTATCTACTTGTACTTGGAGTTGGAAACTTTCTATAAAATATCATGAACTCATTATTGAATTTGTTAGATACATTCCTCAAAATTGGTTGCATTTCTCACCTCATTCCAAGTATGGGAGGTATCTTCATGTTTTATTCCATGAATACAGCTACGTCAATTTGTGTCAATTGTTGGGACACCAAGCACACCTGAAAAGGCTTGTGGGTAATAGAAATATGAAGAGATATGTATAATTTATGTTGAAAATAAGGAAGGATTTCAACATGTGTATGTGGATCCTCACAATTTTATACTCTAAGGACATCTACAATGATCATATCAAGTACTTTTTATTTATCAATCTAGGGATGGAAGGCAATGGACTTGGTAAAGCTTGATGTCCATCATGGACCAAAGGTTAAACTAGAAAATACTAAGGAACCTACTATCCCTATCAAGAAATATGGTCTTTGGCAACCCAAAATGAACCAAAATATGCTCCAAGAAGAGCTTATGAGTTGATTTTGTTTTGACAATCTTCTTATAGGGTGCCAAAATTCTCGTCCAAAGGAAGCGATCAACAACAACAAAAAACACATTTTCTACCATGCTTGGTTGAGGGAAAACATTATCTAGAGTAGGAAAATACCTACTGTTGAAAAATGCAGCAAGAAAATCTCAATTTGACTTTACCTTGGTCAAATTGAGAAAAATCGGATTTCCACATCAATGGACAACTTGGAGGCAGTTAACTAAGATGAAATGGATCTTGTCACTAATTTAGCTTAGTAAATTCGAGTTAAAGGAGTTGGAATTTAGTTAAGCATGTGTGATTGCTAATTTGTAGCAATCAAGGTCAATTATTTCAATTTGTTTTCAGTTAAACTAGTTTTAACTATTGGAGGAACTAGTGGAAGGCTAGTTGTGTAGTGGGACTTTAGTCTATCTCAGTGATCATCCAGATAACTGATCAATCATCCAGATAGAGGTTCCTACAGGTCACGGAACATATGAATGAGGCAGTACAAATTTCCAGTGTGACTCTTTTATAGATATCCGATGCTCTATTTTTCCCCTCTATATCAGACTACAGATTATATTTCTCCATCCTTTTTTGAACAGTTTGTCAGATATTTGACTTTTTATGTAAATATTTAGGTCACAAATGTCAGCTGTTGATTTTTATTTACTGCTAGATTGGACTTATTATGAATAGATCGGTATATATATCAGTTCTCATTCCAGGTTGCGCAGACAGAATGGTTTTTATGTTTGGTCTCAAAGTGGTTTTTGTCACTGACAAATTACTTTGGAGGTTGTACTACTCATGGCTTTGGCCACTGAAAAATGGTTTTTTTGGTTTCACTAAACTAGCAATAGACCTAAAACGTCTAGATTCTCTATTTATAACCCTGATTAACGTAAACAAGATGGAATTTTGATGCGAGCGATTAGCTTACTTGTGATATAAGTGATCGCCAAATAAAAAACCCCGGCCACCGCAAAAGAGACCTTCATCCTCACTCTGTGTTTTTCCAAGGCCAAGTCCAACAAAATTATCCTCACCCCACCAAGCAATAACATAAACACTTATGAGATCCCTTCGATAATATATTGCCCGTTCACTCTTTCGGAGAGGAAGACCATTGGTTTTATGTTCCTGTGACAGGATCCTGCACGCTGCCAGAGCCTGGTGGCTTGACGATGACATCGTAGATGAAGCCAGAGACCACCAAGAAAGAGGTGGCCAAGACGAGGGAGAAGACAGTCATGGCTGAGTGCAGCGAAAAGGAGGTCACCTTTAGGTGCATGCGGGGTACTCTGAAAGCATTGTAACGACGATTCGAGATGAGAAGCAAGGGATCCATTGAAGATGACGATGATAAGTCTTCTCTTGATGATTCCGAGCTCTGGTGATGAACATTCACAGATGACCGACCGAAGAAGTTTTTTTTTACCATTTATTGCCCCAACCCCGTTAATAAATAAGAATTGTGGGACTTTACCGAAAGTTTCCCTGTAAAGAGCTAGATTCAATGTGTGGTGGCGGAGAGAGCTCTTATGTGGGATAGTACATCATATTAGAATTATAAATCGTAGGAAGGTTATTGAGTTTACCCATCAGCAACCCTCATGAATCTATCTTCCCCTCCCTTTATTTTCCAAGTTATCCGATTCGACTGACTGACATATAAATAGGGAAGCTCGTGCCATAGCTGGCTCAACCTTGGACGAATAGCCAGTGTTTTTTAGTGCATTATAGCGACAGAAACCCTACGAGTAGTTGCCACACCAGTCTCTTGCAAGTAGAGGAACGTCTGTCGACATTTTTCCAGGGACAGGGTTTTTCTCACGGATGGAATTTAAATGACCGAATTGAGATGAAGATTTAAGCTTTTGCCTGAGAAATTTGCCTTTCCCTCGCTCACTTGGGTTTCTGATGTGACCCTGAGGTATTAGTTACCTAGCATTTTAGGTTGGGTTAGCTCTAAATGATGTTGGCCAGATAATGAATCCATAAAACATATAGACAAAATTCATCATTCCATTAATGTAAAACTGAATTTAATTACAGTTTGATTAAAATTTATGGAAGAAAATGCATTTCATTATGGGAAACAAATATATCCTATATAAATTGAAAAATTTCTATCTTGATAGAAGTATGAGATACTTTCCATTCATTTAGTAGGTTTTAGGTTATTTTTTGTTTAATTTGGAGACTCTCAAAACAGATGTTTTGGTGAAAAGTTTATTGGAATTTTGTTCATATTATCACTTTCCACTAGAATTTTGGAGAAATCAATCGTCACCATGACTTTCACTTAATTTTAGATAAACTAATATCACTTTATTTCCACTAATATCATTGAGCATTGTTCATTTCAAATAAATGTTTTTGTATACCTAAATTAGCATCCAAGGGTTTAGTTTCCATGGTAGTGGTTCAAGCTTACATACATGTTAGCTAACTCTAATAATATTATCTTGTAACAAGTTTATAAATTGATTCAATTGATCTCATTTTTATGTTAATAACTCAATCACCTAAATATTGGTGGTGAGATTGAAAATGGGGTTGTTCTATAATGTTCATGAAACATGAGCCTAATATATATTCCACATGGCTTTATTTTAACCTTATCTTGATGGTTATTTGAACAAACTATTTTGTCAAAAAAAAACCCACGTCTCCCTTTGGTGAACCCTATGAATGTTGATGGTAAGGCCATAGATAGTATTTTTTCTATAATCACCAATGATGGGGGGTATACTTGTAAGCAGAGTATTAATATACTTGAGAGTTTAGAACTCATGGTGCTCCCACTGTAGATGGGTTAGAACCCTAAAACCTGTGTTCTAGTTTTTTCCCTAGCTAAATCTAGATGGCCCTGGGCAACGTCTTTATGTTTCTAGTGACCCTTGTTGGTATTATATGGAATGCAATCTTGCTAGGAAAACATATTCCATAGGCCATAGAGTTTCATTCTTCTTTGATTGTTGTTCATGTTGAAGTGTTTTGCTTTTTGTGAAAGAAATGCAATGAAATATTATTTTATGTTAAAGAGCCTTCATAAAATTTCTCGTGGTATGATAACACACTAATTTGTATGAACCTACCCTTGTAGATTATAACGCAAGTGCAAAGGATTTAGATAAAAGGGGGGTATTTATAGCAACTACTAGAATTATAGGGTGTTGTCCCTTGCAACATGAGTAAGGAGCGCCTTGGCCCTTTCGCCACCTATTCAAACTATTTTTAATGTGATGATAATAGGTCATGTCACATGGTCAATGGGAATATTTTTGAAAGGAAGGGACACAAACACAACTAGCCTCCTTCTTTAGTGAATAGCAACAAATTCTTGAGTATTGTGTTGAGCATTTTTTTTAGGCATTGAAGACTCCTAAGACATGATCCTTTCGTTACTATTAGAGTCTATTCGAAGGGGTAAGGCACATAATTGAGTTTGCATGTTAGTGTAAGACATAAATCCAATAGCCATGTTCTAGGGTGTGCCAACGTATGCTAGGAAGTGTTAGGGAGACAAAAGGGAAAACTAGGTCAAATTAATGCATGGAAAAGAATGAATAACAGTTTGTGACAGGAAGTGTCAGTGAGTTCCAGGTGTGTTAAGGAGGGAGTGAAAAGGTAAGTTAGGCATTGTTAAGGCATGCTAGAGTCGAGGGAAACATGCCAAGATGTGTCAGGTGTCAAGGTGTGTCAATGCATGCCAGGGAGTGTTTGGGAGTGCTAGGGAAACATAAGGGAGCACTAGTTTGAAATGCATGGAAATGAATGAATAAGAATGTGTGTCAGGGAGTGTCAGTGAGTTCTAGGTGTGATAAGGAGGGAGTGACAAGGTATGCTAGGTAGTTCCAAGGAATGCTAGAGTTCCAGGGCAGCATGCCAAGATGTGCCAAGTGTTAGGGTGTGTCAATGCATGCCAGGGAGTGTTAGTGAGTGCCATGGAAACAAAAAATACAAATAGTTCAAAATGCATGGAAATGAATGAATAAGAGTGTGTGATTGGGAATATCTGTGAGTTGCAGGTGTGCTAAGGAATGAGTGACAAGGTTATATGTTAGCTAGTGCTAAGGCATGCTCGAGTGCCAGGGTATGTCAAGGAGTGGTAGTGTGTGTTAGGGAGTGCCAAATGCCAAGGAATGCAGGGGATACTAACATGCACCACATAGTGCCAAGAAATTTTAAGATTCTCCATGTGATATGTCATGTAAATATGTAAATCGTTGCTAAGTTGTTTTACTACCATAGTTTAATGTGAGCCTTGCATTGGTAACTTGTTAAGTGGAATGAGTTGAGATTGGACATGAGTAGCATAGGATGACTTATAGGTAGTTTTTAAGTGAACAAGGCATATGTTGAATTTTCACGACATATGAGATTTTTGGTTTGGCCTTAGAATCTTTGATTTAAACACACTCAAGTGCCACAACATATCTACTTTAATTCACGATGAAATATACACACATCAGGGAATCAACTAGTGCACATGAAAAATTTTAAATTTTTCAAACCTTCTTCATTATATTACAAACTATAATACAACAGGCTAGAGATCCTGTACCAGGGATCATGGCCCTTTACAATCACATTGATACAAGGAATTCAACTAGGGCTTGGTGTTAGTCCTTTGAAAACCAATCTATGAACAAGACAACACTTGACCTACTTGTTGATGGTGGCGAGACACAACCTATTTCAATCCACGTGTCTTGAACACATATGGAAGGTCCTCTTGCCTCCCATTCTGAAACTCCTTAATCTCCCTCTATTAATGAGCTCAACTCCTTTAGGTTACTAAACTCAGCTAAAAAAGCTCTGTCGTCTAGCTACCTCCTTTTTCCTTCAAGTTCAGCAACACTTAGGGTCTTTGATCAGTTGTTCACAACTCCATTTCTGAACATCTCTTTGGTCTACCCACTTTTTCAATACAATTACTCCATGATGAAAAGTATAGGATTAAGGAGTTTTCCCTTCTTCTCACTAAATCAATCCTCTGCAATACATTGAACTAGGTATAGTTGGTTGGCCCACTTGACTACTACTTTAGTCCTTCAAAGTTTGCACATCGTTATATGCAATACACCTTCCCTTCTACCAATCTTGTTTTCCTTCACAAGTATAGAACTTAGGGCTCTTCTTTGACAGTCACCTAAAAACCCTCCAACTGTAGTTAGACTTCCATCAATTTTCCCAACCACAATCAATCCTTTTATTGGTCTAGGGCCCACGACACTGCCCTCACCTAGGGCTCTTCAAATTTTCCACCTAACAATGATATGATTCCTCCCAAAATCATTGTTCTTGTGTACCAATTTCTTTTTTGTCCAGTCTATGAATAGATCTGAACTACTCCTCTTATCTTCCTTCTAACAATTTGTAGATGACTGAGCTTGGGTCACAAATAATCCACTAATTATCCATTGAATATTTTTGATAGGTTCCATCATATCTCTGTCCAAAACTCTATGTACAGTCCACCGAAATAAAATCATCTTCATGTCAATCCATTCTTCATATGCCACATTTCTTCTGCTCAGGTTCCGCCCTCCTTTGGATCTATTATCTCCACAAATACTTCTGCAAACCATATTCCAGATCTATGGTTTATATTGCAGAGATAAACCTCACTCCAAGGGTCACAACCCCTCTTCTTCGACGCAGATTTATCACAGTCTTAAGGGCATACCTTATGGACTAAAAATTCTAGGAAACCACTGTAACTAGGGAATTATATTTTTTTTCTAATTGCTTTAGAACAAACACTATCCACCCAAGGAAAAAACAACAAATCTTTCCTCCTTAAGAGACTAGGCCTAGCTCATATGGATCCGTAGATTCTGGGCCTTTATTTGACTGAATCTTGACTTGAACTTAAGATCTCTATGACCCTCAAACTAGGGTTACCTCAATCAATATTATGCTTTGAACTACTTTTGTTCTAGCCCTAAATTCTAGTGCATGCCCTCCTTCATTTGTGTTGGTATTTATCACGGACATTGCGGCCTACTAACCACCACAAGACAAGGTCTCAACCCTCTTTTCTATTTTATAATTTGATGTGGCCTTCACACAAAGAGACAATTGAAACCACATGCCCCTATTATCATGAGCATTTTAACTTTTTTTATGTCTATCTCTCTATTGTTTCTTGCCCCATTTGAAATGTCATCCTTATTTGCTAGGTGTTTTCTTCAATATAGTGTGAATATTTTTCCATCACACAACTTTTGTGGGATTTGTCTACGCAAATAGCTTGTAAGGCCCATTCATCAAGGTATTTGATGAAATGAAATGATTATCGATGATCACCAACTAATGGTACCTGCAGATATTTACTCTAACAATTCTACAGTTTTCCTATGCCAACAATTATACAACATTTTAACCTCATGAACTAGTCTCCTCTGTTCTCTTAGCTAATGCTACAAGCACTTATTGCTGTTGTCAAAGCTTTTACTCTCTAGTCCCATTGAGCTATTTCAGTTATTTGTGGACATTGATCTATTTTCATTTCATTTTTTCAATTTTTATGACTGTTATGTGTTACCTTTGGCTAGTGCCTTCTCTCTTACCTATTATTTTTCTGCTTAAGCATTCTAGCCAGCCAGAGCAGTAGGGGCAGCAGCAGCCACGTAGTCCAGCTAGAGCCCAGCAGGGGCAGCTCAGAGGCAGGAGGAGCCACGCAAGGCTGACACAGGCCCAGTCAGGGCAACGCAGGGGTAGTGTAAGCCCTTAAGGTGTGACGCAAGCCCTTACTGAGCAGCGTAGAGGCTGACGCAAGATAGTCAAGCTGACGTAGAGGGATTCAGAGAAGCATATTACTATCGTTTTTATTTCTCTGTTGGGTGAACCAATTTTGCTGCCCAGGATTTTTGTACTTAGAAACTGCATAGTAATGAAAACCCTCCAAAGCTAGCTGCATCGGTTTTCCCACATTGGGTTTTTTCTAGGGACAGTTGTCCAGAAAATCTCTGTGTCACTTTTTCTATGAGCATGTTATTTAGTATTTGATCTATATGTGTAGGTTGCTAGTTGTATTTACTATTTACTTCGCTAATTTATTGAATATTTCATAAATTAACTTGTAACTTAATTCAAGTAGGATAAGTAAATCAAGATATTGTAGTAGGGTTTCTTAGATTAAGAAATTTTCACATTCCCTAGGTCTAGCCCCATTAGGTCACCTAGGGCAACAATTTCCCATGAATCTAGCTAGAGGAAAACTTTTCTCTCCTAAAGGAAGTTATGTTGCTAGGTGCCCTCACTCTTCTCAGAAATTGGGCCAATTAAGATGGTGGAATCTCCAGATACCTCAAGCCCTAGCTCTAGGATCAAGTTTTTCCTAGGTGTTCCTAAGGATAGAACCTAGTAGGATCAATTTGACATATCGAAGTAAAAACTCATGTCTAATCCTTTCCCGTCACCTTGTCCAGGATAGGAACATCATTGGTTGCTAAATTCCATCCCCGAACTTGGGTTGGGTCCACTTGGCCCCATGTGGTCCCATTTGGTGTAAAAGGCCTTTCATCAAGGACCATTTGGGAATCCAATTTCCTAAAGGATTTTAGGGAATGAGAACTTCTTTCATAAGTCTTATTCTTCTCCCTCAACCCTTCAATCCCCCTCCTCTCTCTCCATGAAGATAAATTCCCCTTGCTTAAAGGGAAAGAAAGTCCCACTATTTATTCTCTCCGAAAGGGTTTTGAGGGTCACTTCCCACCTATTCATTGACCTATACTCTACAAGTGACTTCCTAAACTACCGGGACTCCACCCATCGGTGAAAGTCCGTGAAGAGCAAGGAGCCTTATCTGTGGTGACAATGGGCTAAGCCTCCATCGTTTTCTTTGTCCTAGTAGTTGCCCTCTTAGGAACCCCTTTTAGGTCCACGACTAGTTTGAGTGGTAACAAGTTGTTCACAATTCCATTTGTGAACAACTCTTTGGTATGCCCACTTTTTCCATACTACGGCTCCAAGATGAGAAGTCCAGGGCTATGGAGGTTGCCCTGCTTCTCACTGAATCAATCCTCTACAATATAGTGAACTAGGGCTAGTTGGTTGGCCCACTTGACTGTTACTTTAGTCCTTCAAAGTCTGCACATATTTAGGCCCTATACGCCTGCCCTTCCACCAATTTTGTTGTCCTTCACTGGAACAAGAGTCAGGGCTCTTCTTTGATAGTAACCTAACAACCCTCGAACTATACTTGGACTACCATCAATTTTCCCAACCACAGTCAATTCTTTTTACTGATCTAGGGCCCACAATATTGTCTTCATCTAGGGCTCTTCAAATCTGCCACCTAACAATGGTTTGAGTCCTCTCAAGATCATTGTTCTTGTGTATTGACAATTTCATCTTTGTTTTCCAATCTATGAATAAATATGAACTACTCCTCTTATTATACTTCTAACAATCTGTAGATGACTGAACTAGGGTCACAAATCAGCCACTAACAGTCCATTTACTCATTTTTTATAGGTTTCTTTAGATCTTTGTCTAAAACTCTATGGAAATTCCACCAAAATCAACTCCTATGTAGGTCAATTCATTCTTCATATCTCAATGTCGACCCTCAAACTAGGGTTAACTCAATCAATATTACACCCGTGTCGACTTCTGTTATGGCTTTAAATTATAGCGCAAGCCCTCCTCCATTTATGTTGGTCTTTATCACAGACCTTACGGCCTACTAACCACCACAAGGTAAGATGGCATCAACCCTATATTATATTTCATGTAGAAAATATAACCAACGAGATTCAATCTGATCTCGTAATGTACTAAAACAAGACATTGAATCCTTCCTACAATTTGTGGAAACAAAACACGATCGCACAATCACATATAAGTAAGAGAAACAAGTTATCAATCGCACAACAAAAGATGTATCTGGGGAAGAAACTACTCAAAACCCTCTATCTCTATTTTGTATTAAGTCAAGGAATCATGAAAAAATACAATGCTTAATCTCTCTTGAGATTCTCCAACACTCTGCCAATTGCCTCCTGCTGATCTAGGAAAAATCAGTCTAGTACTTAGCCAATTCTCAGCCTTCCTTCAGCCTGCCTTGCTGACGTAATTCCTATGGAATTATCTCCATATTAATTAGGAAAATCAACCTTCCTTTATTGCGTAATCCATCATGGCATCCCAATGACTTTATAATTTCACATGGGAAATTTTCTATAAATACAGCTGATAGTTATGTTCATCTGAACTGTGTTACAATAAGGATCAAGGGTCTTTTTATTATTTAAATTAAGTTAAAACCCTAAACAACCAAAACCCTAACCCAAGGATATGTAACACCAAGAGTTTATGGGCCCCGTTGGGGTTAGTTGGACAGCCACTTCCCGGGTCGTAACTTGGTCATATGATCTTCGTTTGACGCACATGATACCTTGTTAGAAATGGACTACAACTACTAATGTGATTTCAAGGAAATCACCAAGCCTTTCATGCCCAAAAAACGTTGTTTGGGGCCTCAAAATGGCTCTAGAAGTTCAGGACCCAAAAAACTGCAAAAATAGTAAATTGTGCTATAATTAAGGAAGCTAAAAAACTGAAAGAGACAATGGCAAGGGCCCAAATGGAATAGGTGGGTGGCCATCAATATCCACCTCGATCACCTTAAATCGAATTTCTTGAGCTAACTCAATCATCATGACTTAGTTAACTAACACAAGTTGTTATGAGATGAAATTACAATCTATTGTCCAATTTATTTAAGGGGAAAATAAATTAGACGCCTCACATTCCTCACTCCTAGTACATCAAAATTCCTCACCAGTGTGGATGCATTTTTTTTTCCTTTCTAGTTTCCAATTTCACTGTTTCTTGTTGCAAATTTCAACACTCCCTCTCAACAAGAAAGGAATTCAATCTATCCCCATCTGGTACCTTTGGAATGTTTTGCATGCTACACTTCTCTAGTGTTGTTTGCACCTGCAAATCCTAAAACTGAATAGCCTCCGAACAACTAAATCAGTGTAATGCATATGTCATTAAAGTATTCTGACTACTAATAGCTACTACACCTGTCTAGTACTGGATTCTCTACGCTACTACTGACATCTGCATCCGTGCCCTTTGAACTGTTGCTAACTCTGATTTGTGCTCCAGTATTTGACATTTGTCACTCTGATTTCCATCTTGCTGACATCTGACTACATCAATCTAACTGATCCTTCCTACTACTGTTGTACTGTGGGCTCCTCGTAGCCAAGTTCGATCCATGAGACATGCCATCTCAATGGACCTTGCTCAAATTTCTGAACTTGGAATTATGTCTACACATCACCCCACCTTACACCTCAAGGTATAATTGCTCCCTCTTCCCATCTGGCTCGAAATTTCCCCCTCATGGAGGTCTCTGCTTGAGTGGAGTATGCTTCCACTTGGTCTCCTCTCTGCTTCTCCAATTGTGGCAGCTACTCCACAACCTTTTGAGACTGCTTCTCATGAGGATGCATGTTGAGAGGTAATTTATGCTCCCTCTAAACCACCAAGTCTCTAACTTCTGCCTTTCTCCTCAAAGCTTTGCATGCATATGGTACCTCAAGTTCATATAGGTTCTTGACTCGCGCACAATGTAATTGTCCTAACATTACAAAAAGTTTCTAAAAAAGAGTTGATTTTAAATCGATGATATCTCCCTCATCTGAGCTCCGATTCGACCATTTTTTTTTTTTTTTTTTTGGTAGATTTTCACAAGGAATCCAAATATTCTACTTGTTTTTGAAAATTTTACACCAAAATCTTCAAATATTGTCTACAAACTCGCCACCCAAAAAATTCCTGCTATGATACCATGTAGAAAATCTAACCAGCGAGATTCATTCTGATCTTGTAATCTACTAAAACAAGATACTAAATCCTTCCTACAATTTGAGGAAATAAAACATGATCGCACAATCACATATAATTAAGAGAAATAAATTATCAATCGCATAGCAACATGATGTATTTGGGGAAAGAAACTACTCAAAACCCCTCTATATCTATTGTGTATTAAGTCAAGGAATCATGAAACAATACAATGCTTAATCTCTCATGAGATTTTCCAGCACTCTATTAATTGTCTCTTGTTGATCTAGGAAAAATCAATCTAGTAGCCAATTCTCATCCTTACTTCAACCTGCCTTGCTCATGCAATTCCTAGGGAATTAACTCCTTATTAATTAGGAAAATCAATCTTCCTTGATTGCACAATCCATCATGGAATCCCAATGACTTTATAATTGCACATGGGAAATTTTCTCTGAATACAAATGATAGTTATGTTCCCTTTAACCTCTGTCTCAACTAGGTATTCCTCGAAACTAACATGCATGCAACTCATTGTGAATTTCTAATTTAATTCACTGGACCTCTCACTAGCTCATCACTCAGTTAGAATTAGTTAAACTAATTTTAACTCATTTAATTGAGTTAATTACACTTGCACCCCACTAATGCATCAACTTCAACTAGACCCCAAAAATATTAGAATCCCTCTAGATGCCTCATCTTAGACCCTCAACTCGAATTTCTTGAGCTAACTCGGCCATCATGACTTAATTAACTAACACAAGTTATTATGAGATGAAATTACAATTTATTGTCCAATTTATTTAAGGGAAAAATAATTTAGATGCCCCACATTCCTCACTCCTAGTTCATCAAAATTCCTCATCAGCGTGGGTGCAATTTTTTTTTGTCCTGTTTGGTTTCCAATCTCACTGTTTCTTATTGCAAATCTTAACATTTCAGAATTTTATGCGGCCTTCAGACAAAGACACCATTGAAATCACATGCCCAGATTCTCATGAGAAACCTACCTTAAGCTTGATATTCCAGAAGAGAAGCAACAATATGCCATCCTACTTCCTAGTGCAAACCAACCATTAGGGTATGCCACATTCTTCTGAACCCTCACATGATGATCTTGATCTTGGAGGATGATCATGACCTCCCTTTAGCAACCCTTACTCGGCCCTCGTACTCGACCTACTTTAGGACTACATCTCTCTTCACCCCCTTGATGTGCCAGATAGTGGGAAGACATGTCAAACATGCTAAGATGTGCCAAGTGATAAGGCATGCCAAGATGTGCAAGGGTGTGTCAATGCATGTCAGGGACTCTCAAGACAACAAAATGGGGAAAAAAGTTAAACTACAAGGAAATGAACACATAAGAGGGTTAATAAGGCATCAATTTACCTTTTCCAAGAGGGGCATGCTACGCCCACCAACACTAAGCGGCAATAGGTGCCAAGTGTGAAGTCTTAGTGCATTCTAAGTGTCAATTATTCCTTTTTTGCTTCTCATCTACTTTCCAACAATTGATCATGACAAATAAACTTAATATTAAACCATGCCAAATCACACCAAGGCATCTCAATGTATTTCACACATGCTGAGAATTTCCAAGCGCCAACACGTGCCAAGCGCCAATATGCATCAGGGACTAATGTTATGCATGTTATGAAATGAAAGTGAATGTTGAAGAGTGCTAAGGTGTGCTAGAGAGTGGTAATGCATGTTGATGAGTGTTAGGGAGTACTAGGAAAAAACATTAAGGGAGAACTAGGTAAAAATTCATCGAAGTTAATGAATATGAGGAACGTGTACTATCAGAAACTAGTGTTAATGAGTGTTAGTTGTCATGCCAAGGAGAGAGTGACAAGTTATGCTAAGAATTGGTAAGGCATGCTAGGGAATATCAAGGCATGTCAAGAATTCCCAAAGTGTGCTTGGGAGTTCCAGGATGTGCTAATTATATCATGTGCCAATTAATAGTGCCAAGATATGCCAATACATGCTAGGTGCTAAGGATGCGGCCAGGGTGCTAGGGTATGTCAATATGTGTCAAGGAAACAAAAGGAAGAACCAATAAGAGGGTTAATAAGTCAGGAATTTATATTTTTGAAAAGGGGCATGCTAGTCACACTAATAATAGGTCCCAATACATGCCATGTGGTATTTTGTGCCAAGTGCTAATTTATGTCAATGCATTCAACCAAGGTGTTCTAGGGCATGCTAGGGACTATATGCAACATGCCAACACATGCTAGGAGAGTTCCATGTTGTGCTAGCGCATGCCACCATGTGTTTGGGCGTCAGTGTCATCACAAGATGTTCTAGGTACAAAGATGTTCCAAGACATGTGGGGTGCTAAGAAATGTTAGTGTGTGGCAAAGCATTAATTTATGGTGTGCCCAGATTGTTGAGGATTATTAGGTCTTTCTCATTAATATAATTGTCAGAGCTTGATTATGTATTAAATAATATATTTCCTACACACAATAGTGAAACTTTATCTAAAGGGAATTTGCTAGATAATAAACTTAATAGATATGAATCATGTGTTGACTCACAGGAAATCTCTATTCGACTAGTCATTACTATAGGGAAATGATACACACTAATTATTTCTTAAAAAATTGACTGACCCTAACCACTATGGCCTTGGAAATATTATAAAAAATAATCCACAATAATGGTATTAAATCGTTATCTTTTGACAAAAAATATATTAATAGGCACATAGCATCATCAGAAACTCATTAGAATGATCAATGACGATGAACATTTTTTGACCGTCACCAAAAGTAACAAAAAGAGTATTGGTGAGGGTCATTAAAAGTTCGTCACTAGAAGTGTCACCAAAGAGATAATTAGTGATGGGCCTTTAACGACCCTCACCAAAAGTGTCATTGAAAATGTCTTTGGTGACAGACCATAAAGGACCATCACTATATAAAATTACAGTGATGGTTTTTTAATGATCAATGATGACGGACATTTTTTGACCGTCACTAAAAGTAATAAAAAGAGCATTGGTGAGGGTCATTAAAAGTTCATCACTAGAAGTGTCACCAAAGAGAGAATTAGTGATGCGCCTTTAACGACCCTCACCAAAAGTGTCATTGAAAATGTCTTTGGTGACGGACCATAAAGGACCATCACTATATACACTTACAGTGACGGGTTTTTAAGGACCGTCACCATATGTGACATTGGTGACGAACCTTAAAGGTCCGTCACAAGCATGACCCTCACCAATGTGCTTTTTTCTTGTAGTGTTCTCATCTACTTTCCAATAGTTGATCTCAAATAAATTTAATATTAAACCATGCCAAATTATACCACTGCATGTCAATGTATTCCATACATGCTAAGACTCTCTAAGCGCCAACACGTTCCAAGTGCCAATATGTGTCACAGTGTGTTATGCATTCGATGAAGTGTAAGGGCATGTTGAAGAGTGCTAAGGTGTGCTAAAGATTGATAATGCATGTTGAGGAGTGTTAAGGAGTACTAGGACAAAACATTAGGGGAGCACTAGGTCAAAATTCATGGAAGTTAATGAATATGACGAATGTGTTCCAAGAACTAGTGTTAATGAGTGCTAGTTGTCATGGCAAGGAAGGAGTGACAAGGTATGATAAGGATTGGTAAGGACTGATAAGGCATATTAAGGTATGTCAAAAAGTCTCAAAGTGTGCTTGGGAGTTCTAGGGTGTTCTAATTATATGTGCCAAATAGTGCCAAGATATGCCAATACATTCCAGGTGCTAAGGATGTGTAGGGTGCCATGGTATGTCAATATGTGTCGAGAAGTTTCAAGGTAACATAAGGAAGAACAAATAAGAGGGTTATAAGTCGAGACTTTATATTTTTCAAACACACTAAAAATAGGTCCGAATACATGCCAAGTGGCATTGTTTTCCAAGTGGTATTGTTTTCCAAGTGCTAATGTATGTCAATGCATTCCCCTAGTGTTTTCGAGGGAATTCTAGGGACTACATGCATGACAACACATGTTAGGAGAGTTCTATGTTGTGCTAGCGCATGCCACCATGTGATTGGGAGTCAGTTGCATGACAAAATGTTCTAGGTACAAAGATGTTCCAAGACGTGTGTGGTGCTAAGAAATGTTAGTGTGTGCCAAAGCATTAAATTAAGGTGTGCTTGGATTGTTGAGGAGTGTTAGGTCTTTCTCATTAATAGAATTGACAGATCTTGATTATGTATTAAATAATATATTTCCTACACACACTAGTGGGAATTTATATAAAGGGAATTTTCTAGATAGTAAACTAAATAGATATGAATCATGTGTTGACTCATAGGAAAGCTCTATTTGACTAGTCATTACTTGAGGGCAATGATACACACTAATTACTTCATAAAAAAATTGACTGACTCTAACCACTATGGTGTTAGACATAGTATAAAAAATACTGCACAATAATGGTATTAAATCATTCTCTTTTGACAAAAAATGTATTAACAAGCACATAACATCATAAAAAACTCATTGGAATGATCAATGGTGACGAATAGTTTTTGACCATTACCAAAAGTAACAAAAATAGCATCGGTGAGGGTCATTGAAAGTTTGTCACTAGAAGTGTCACCAAAGAGAGAATTAGTGATGGGCCTTTAATGACCCTCACCAAAAGTTTCATTGAAAATGGTTTTGGTGACGGACCTTAAAGGACCATCACTATATACACTTACACCGATGCTTTTTTAAGGACTGTCAGCATATGTGACATTGGTGACGGAGCTTAAAGGTCCATCACAAGCATGACCCTCACCAATGTCCTTTTTTCTTGTAGTGAAATTTGTTGGGTCTTCCTAGTCTTCAAATTCTTTTTTTGGAATTTGGTGGAAACTAATCCTCATCTCATGGATTCGACTCCCTGAGGCTAGGGGGAGTTGTTTTGAGGTCTATACCTTATTCTTCTTTCTCATTAGTAAGGGTTGGAATCATTTGGATGCTTGGCTTTTTAATAGACACACTTTGTATCAGTTCTGAGAAAGAATATTAATCAAATTTGCAGCTATTTTTATGGGATCCCTTTGGTATGGTGTTTAGTTCAATTTCTTTTCTTTTTTCATGTGTTGAATGTATTTTTAAGTTTTTTCACCATTTCATAACTTCTAAGTTAATGTATGCAATTTAGATAAGCATAATCCATTCTCATATGCTCTATTTTGGGTAGACATTCACAGTATGTTAAATTTCTTCAGTTTAGAAAGAAACCATGATTTCACCTTGCTCTTTCTAGCTCCTCACCTGTCTTGATCATCCCATCCATTGAAATCCTAAAGTGATAAATTACTATGCCTACCTTGCCCCACAGAACACCCTACAAATTTTGACCTAATTTCCCTTGCCCTAACCGTTTTTCTCCTTTTGATCCAGCACAACCCTATCAAAACAATCAAAACCTTGAGCTACTATACCTAGCCTAGTATCTTCTTTACTCAACCATATTGGTCGTGATACTTATGGAGAGAGCCCTCTACTTGCCTATTAGGGCTAGCTGCTTGGCTAACCGTGATTTTTGGTTACCTCAAAATTTCCTTCTTCAGCCGGAGGTTCAATCCGAGTGATAACATAGTGGCAACCATACCGAGGAAGCAAAATATCATATCTTCCCTGGGAAAGAATGAAAAAGTTTAGATCTAATTGCTAATGGTGGAAAAAAATCAGATGCATATGAAGACTGAACTCTTCACATGGCAACTCAAACTTGACATAAAGAATCCACTGGAGGATCAAAATTTCCAGCGGGAAAATGGAGGATCTTACACAAAGTTCAGGTATTCAAAGTGGAATTATATTCAAGATGTAATTTTCTTTCTTGTAAATTACTTCTTTTCTTTTCCTGAAACTATCCTAAAATTTTTCCAAAGTTTGTTGTAAGATAAAGATGATCAAAGTTTTGATTCTTCTTATTTAAAGTGTGTAAATACCGAGTTTTCCTTTGATTTTGATCTAGATCAAGACCTCTTACTTGAAAATTGTACATAACCTTTTCAAGTTGATGACCTTAAAGAGATCAAGCCTAATCCTACAACTTTTGTACATACTCATACACATTTTAAAAATCTACATCGATACAAAAAAATCATCTTACCTCCTATACTCCATACTTTCCCTGAAAATCATTACCTATACCTAACGTGGTTTGATGGTGAATATGGCAACATCACTGCTAAGAGACATATGCAGAATTTTGAGAATTTCCTAGACCTTTTTGAAATTGACAAAGAGGATGTCAGTATTAGGCTATTCACTCTTTCTTTGCAAGGCAAACTCAAGAGTTGGTTAAAAAACTTGCATGTTGTGAGCATCTCAAATTTCCCGCAGTTCGTCAAATTTTTTCTCGACAAGTGCGTGGTTGTTACACAACATTTTGTCACTATCCCTACAATATTCATGTCGCACATTGGAGTGTATTTTCTACGACTAATAAGAAGTTTCATGCATTGTAAAGAACATCATTGCATCCCTTTACATGAGAGAAATATTCCTTCTATTGACAATTCCATGAGCAGAGCTTCAGAGACCTTTGTTTTTTCTTTGGCACGAGTAGCTAGTTCTTCTCTCATGCCAATGAGGAATATTAACATTGGGCCCTATGCTAGTTGGTGCTCTGTCCTAGTTAGCCACCCATGCCAAGTTGTTTATGGAATGTTTTCTAAAAATAGTGGTAGATATTCTACTCTAACAGCTTCGAGGATGAGTCATTGGGAGTGGCTGGACTGAATAACCAAGGACCCCCTCCTTTAGTTTATGGTTTCCTCCTCTTTTGGGAACCTCCTAAAGGATAGGCCTCCCTTCCACCTTATTAGGGATCCCAACCTCCTCCCTTTTCCTCTATGAAAAGAAGCTATCTCTCCTTGCATAGGCTACCTGAACATGGACAACTGAGTATACTATAGCTGAATTGTTGAAGAGATAGATCAAGAAGGAACATCATTGAGAGAGATTAGGTGCATGCCCTCATCCTGTCTGAATCCCCTGACGAGCATCTAAGATGCGCTTTGGCTAAACCCTGCTGGAGGAGACTGCGACGTCAAAGCTTTGGTTGTAAATCTTCCTTATATAAATACATATACGTGACTATTTTTTGGTTCCCATTTTTCATTATGTCATTTGTTTAATGCAATATGCTTAGCCCTCTTTGACTGGCTAGTAGTTATGAATGAATTTCTTATGTTGTATGTTATTCTTATTTGCTGATCTATGTGCAGGTATCCGAGCATGACTGCAAAAGGATTGTGACTCTCTGAGGCAAGAGCGAGAGGCCACCACCACTACAGCCACGATGACAGCATTGGAATCCAGGTAGGTTGATCTACTGTGTCCTCTTTTCATTCAGTAATTAGGAACCTACACTCTAGCATGTCTCTTTGTTTCTAGATGCACTTTAGGGGTAGAGGGATCGTCTCTGTCCACAGAGAGGATTTACCTGATTAAAAAATTGGCGACTCCACTGGGGATAGTACGAGGTTTTTGCTTCAGCTTGTTGGGTTGGTTTCAATCCTTGACTTGCTTATCTATCTCTTTCTAGCTTTCTTACTTGTTTTAAATCCCCTGTTCAGATCCAGAGTGTCAATATTGACCTCTCCTCATTGGTTTTTCCCCTTGAACCATAGTTATATGGCTTGGTGCACTTTTCGCTTGAACAGTCATATCGATTGGCACAGGTTTCTTTTGTTGTAGTCGCACCAACCTGTGTTTGGTATGGATTACCCCCTTATAGTTATGCCGAATCCTCTAGGATTTGGTTTGACCTCCTTGATGAGTCTTTTGGTCAATTTTTCTTGACTACGGGTTGGTTTTTGTGTGTAATTAAGCCTTTGGGATTGTTTTAACTACTGCAGACTTGTTTTTCTCAGTTGCTTTTTTATTTTCTTATTAGTGTAGTTTAAGGACTTAGGGTTTCTGAGTGTCTTTGGGCACTGAGCCTTCTGTTTCGAAATCAAGTCTTTTTTATTGTTATCAGTCTCATTCCCGGGTTGATTGCGCTAAGTTTTCTTGATCCTTTTGAGTTTTTTCTTTGGTTGGATGATCATTTCGTTTTTTGGTTTGATTCTTCTCCTTATTTCTCCAAGCATAAATTACATTTCTTGTTTCGGTCACATGGAAAACTTTATTTTGGTTTGAACGATTGCAACACTAGTTTGAGTGCTTTCTTGTGTTTGTTTTGCATTGATTGATTCATTCAATTTCAATTCCTACATTTGAAATAATCAAGCTAGTGTTCACTTTGTTTTATGTGTAATTAGTGCATTGTGTGCTTCATTTCATTGAAAAAAAATAAAAAAATTCATTCTTTCCTTTGCATCGAAAGTGAAAATTTCTTTTGCATAACTAGCATTTGATTAGCTAGGAAAGAGTTTTTCATTTTCGCTTAATTGCATTAGATTCATTAGTGTGTTTCTTTGCATATTCTCATTTTTTGCTATTGTTTGAAAGATCCCTATACTTCTCATAATTAGTATTCATTGAATGGAAGATGGTGTTCTTTTGCATATAGCTTGCATTTAGGAAATTTGAGATCCAAATTCGACAGGGCCTTGAAACTGAAGCATATTCCAATATCAACTTTAAATTTATTCAATTAACCTAAGGAAGAATTGGAATAACACAACATCTTTAGTGGTCTAGGCTAGAGATGTGTTCTGACGTCTTAAACCCTAGTAGCTTTAGACAGCACTAGTACGGACTTGTGCTCCCTATACCGTTGAGTATATAAAGGGAGACCCCCCTAGGTTGAAATCCTTTTATCCATAGGAAGCCAAGTCTGCTACCTTGTAACCATGATACACTGAATACAGCATTCGGGGATACTACCTGCACGTAAGTTAAGTCCTTAGTCATTTCTCTTTCATTGATCACCAAGGTGTATATGGAAGTTCATGGAAACTTGGTACACCCTCTTGCTTAGAGTACCTGAGTAGTCATTTTTATCTTTTTGTCACTCCTTAAAAAGAGAAGAGATCATCGAGCACTTGTCCTTTCATTCTCATTTAAAATCGAAAGTGACTAGAGTCATATATTTCCTATTTCTCGACTCTTAAAATATGAAATGATGAAGTCCAGTTTCAGTGTCATAAAATTAATTGCCCGTGAGCACACGCATGTTAAAAGTTTTATTACTTGGCTTGTTTTTGTTTTCCTTAAATTTTGATCTTTGAGCCTTTGATTGGTTATATTTTTTCCTTCTTGTTTTGAATACAGTCACAGTGGTGGGACCACCAGTTTTGTTGTCCTCACTACCTCCTAGTGGTGGTTCTTTTCCGGACGTTTCTTTTGAAACCCATCAGTCCACTAGGTCTTCCAAGTTTTCGCAGCCTATTCTCCCATCTGCCTTGCCTCTTGCTACCTAATCTCCTCCTGAACATTCAATTGAGTTCAATTGGCCTCCTTCATGTGCTTGGTCTGGTTTTGGGGAAGAAGGAGATTTTCCTCCTCTTACATTGGGATCACTATTTTTAGCTGTTGTTGCACCTCCTAGTCCCCACTGCCTTTTTGAAGATCTTACAGCAGAGTCAGACATGGATTCATCCGATCCCATTGGCAATGAAGGAATGCCTGTTTCTATAGGAGAATATAAACTTTTTCCTAAAGATATCCCTCGTGTTTCTACTTAATATTCTCCACCATCAGTGTCACTTCCACTTGGATATAGGTCCCTGAGTCAGATTATATCTGGTGTTGCATCCATAGCACAATTTAGTACATCATCTCCTCCTTGGATTTTGGTTCTCCCTTCATTAGGACTATCACCTTCGACACCTGCTTCATCGGTTACTGTTACATCTATCCCAATCTGACCTATTTTTTGTGTGGCTTCATCCGAACTGGTTGTTATGACTCAGCCGTCTGGGTCTTTTCACACTCGCAGGTCTATATTTCTCAATCCTACGTGACCTATCAATCCCGGTCCGGATAGATCAAAATCTAGTGTCACAGAGGCCCCGCCTTATTCTAGTGCAATTTCTACTGCCCCAGTGATTTGTAGCAGCCTTAATTTTGAAGAGTATATGTTGGTTGTTTAGAATCAGAGCTCTTAGGGTTCTCAGCAGCCCCAAGCTCCTGGTAATCCTTGATTCCATCACTATGATGATGTCAGTACACCCGTTTATTTGTTTCTGCATCATTATGAATAATACGGTAATCCTATCTATTTGCCTCCTATTGATCCTAATTAGGCTACTTATGATCCTTCTGAGACTGTTTCTCATCTTAGACCCACCTTACCTATGCAAACCTATGGCTTTCAAGGACAACCCTCATCGGGACAACCTTTGGCTCAATAGCATTATGCCTCTGGTCCAAAGGGAAAACCCTTACAAGGTAAACCTTCGATCTGACAAGGTCAAACCTATAGTCCATCTGATCAACCTCAGAATCAGCTACGACCATCTTATGCTCCTGGGGGGAAATCTATCAGCCACAAGGACAACCTTTTGCACCACAACCACCACCACACGTTCAACATGGAAAATAATTTGTACAACAAGGACAACCCTATGGTCCTCCATCGAGTCAACCTAGTTATCAAGGACAACATAGTCCATTGCAACCATCAATCCAGCCTCTCCCAGAAGGGAAACCCGGTGGCCCTCAATATTCAGTTCAACTAGATTAGCAACCGATTCAACCTGTTCCCCAGCTATTTCAATCGGTCCAGCAACCGGTTCCACCTATTTATCCAACTCTGCCAGGTCTATCCGCTCAACAGCCCACTCAACCTACTTAGCAGGGTCCACCTGCTCAACCACAAGGCGGTTATTACCCTTAAGGTCAATATCAGTAGGTATATAGTGCGCCTCCAGTTTTTTACCCTAAAATTCAACCTTCATTGGTGTATCATCAACCTCAAATCCATGGTTACATTCCACAATAGACTCCATACGTTTCTTATCAGGGACCTCAATGGTCTCCTCAGACTCAGTCTCTTGGTTCTCAACCCCAGTCTTAACATAATTATCCTACTTCTAACCCTTATGGCCAGAATTCTCTGGGACAAAATATCTGGGGGAAGAATTTGTCTTGAACTGGGTGGAATGTGAACACGGGTCCTTATTAGATACCTCCAATGACTTTAAATACTAAATTACCATTTCTTGCTATGTTGGAGTTACCTGATGTGTCAAAGTTAATGAACGCTCCCATTCTTCATAACCCATATTGGCCTCCGGTTTTGACCAAGATTCCTGGTGATTGTCCTAAGTTTGATGGAAAATCTAGCGCACACCCTCAAATGTATGTTATGACTCACCACTTGTGGTGTTCCTTGAACTCTTGGGTTGACGATTCTATTCAGCTCCATATTTTCTAGCAGACTCTTACTGGTGCTGCTGCAAAGTGGTACATTAAGTTGTCTGATGGCATCTTCCAAGACATTAATTATTTAGCCATGCCCTTCCTTACACATTTTTAGATACCAGTCCACTATGAGATTGGGATGCACCTCCTCACTTCATTGAAATAAAAAAATGCTACTCATATCTGAGATCATATTCATGGGTGGCGACGTCATCATCGCATGATCAAATTTGATATTCCTGATCAACTTTTGACTCATTGATTTACCACCTCCTTTGTCAATCAGATTGCGAAAGACATAGGTATGTGGGCATGTGTAACCAAGGAAAAATCCATTTCTTACGCTCAGTATAACCTTGATCTTGTGTACTCTCAGTCTGGTGCATTTTATGATATCTTTCCTGGTGCTCCCCGACCGGGAACTTCTAAACCACGAGCGACTCCATCTGTTGATGGTATTATTGGATCCATATCTCAGACTTCTCAGAAGTGTTCTTTCTCAAATTATAGGAATTTGAAGTCTACCTCTTCCAACAATGTTGCTTCTCAGTCCACCTCAAATTCTGGTAAGCCTGCAGAAGTTAATGTCATTCAGGACAATCCGACAGATAACGCTTCTAAAGTTAAAAATAAGGGTAAAGGTAAGGCCAAAGCCGATACCCCAAAACAGGATTCTCAAATACCTCGTGTGGGTGATCGTTCTCCACACAAGCTGAAGTACCCTTGTTTGATTTGTGATGAAGAGAAATTCACCAAGGACTATCCTCGATGCTCCAAAGTGAGCCGGTTTCTCAAAGGCATCCAGGGAACTCTGACCATTCTTAAAGAACCTTTCCCATCTCAGTAGACCCAAATGGTAGAGAAACCTCAGTCCTCTACCCCATTTGACTCTTAGGTGTTCATGATGAATGGTTCTATAGCCGTTTCTATTGTTTCTCGATCGAAATATTATACTTCATCACATTAGGCAGTGGGGAAGGAGATCGCTGATGGTCGTCCTCTACCTTTTTTTGACCCCCTTGAGATTGAAAGGCCCAATGCTACATCCGTTGTATGGCCACCTTAGAAATATGTACCTCAAAATTCTTCTTATAATACCAACACCTGTGCCACTCACCATTATAGTATTGTTGAGGATTTGGCTCAGGCTCTCTGCGATGTCTACATTATAAGTACTTTAGAGTTTTCCGTCTCAACTAAAGGCTTTGTTTTCTACGATTGGGGGGATTGATCCTGTTGATAAAAGATTTCTTGATTTTGATTTATAGAATTTTTTTCCACGACTTCCACATCATATTGCACTGATTATCCAAGTTATTATTAATGGTCTTGACATCCATCGAGCAGTTGTGGACAAGGGTGCATCAACCTGTGTCATGTCATCTTCTTGCTGAAAAGCTATTGGTTCTCTTGCCCTGAATTCATCGCCAAATGCCCTTGAAGCATTTGATGGAAGGGAATCAAAACCCATAGGTGTTCTCACTAGTTTACTAATTACTTTAAAATGGAAGACAATCAATGTCGAGGTAGAGGGTGTTGATGCTAAACTCAATTATAATCTTCTCCTTGGTCGCAGTTGGACTCACGCCATGCTGTGTGTTCCGTCCACTCTCTTTCATGTTCTGAAATTTCTTCATGAAGTAAATAGTGTTACTGTTGATCAACTGTCCTTCTTCAACTCTTCTTTCAAGAACAACGTTCCATATGTGGATCAGATTCCTACTCCCCAAGAGAGTGTAAGGCTGGGTCTTTTGAAGGATCCTGCCCTCATGGGTATTTTTCCCCTTCCTCCACCAAACACTATTCAGATCAATATGATCTCTCCGTCTGATGACCCATGGATTATTCCTTCGCCTAAATAGATCGATTATTTCATAGATTCGAAGTCGTTGATTTCATTTGAGATTGAATATTGTGAACTTGTTGCAGCTTCGGAAACTCCGTCCTCTCATCATGTTTCTTTGAGTATGTCTCTTAACATTTATTCTCAATCCCCCTAGCTTGGGGATTCGGATTCTCCTGATCCTTTGAAAGAATTGTTTGCCTCTTATGAAGCCATCGTGGAAACTATGTCTCTCGGAGATCTGTCGTGGGATGATGGTCATCATTATTCCTCATTTATGCCTGCCCTCGGTGCTATGTCTATGTGTCTTGAGTGATTTGCATCTCAGGTTCCTTCTCCTCCACTTCAAATGCATGTTCTAACACATGATGTTTTTATGGAAGGTAACTTGAGTAATATTACACAGACGATGCCTATTGACATTTCCATTAAACCGAGAATCGTCGAGAACATCCATATTGGGGTCACTTGTTCCTCAGATGAAGTACAGGTTTACACTAGACTTTTCCATGAGTTCCATGATGTCTTTCCATGGTCCTACGAAGAAATGCTTGGCATTGATCCTAGTATAATGGTGCATGAAATTCCTACTTACCCTGGTTCAAAACTTGTTCACCAGCATCTTCATCCTATCCACCGTAGAAAAGTTGCTGCCATTAAAGGTGAAGTCGAAAGGCTTCTCAGTGCTGGTTTCATTTATCCAATTCCCTTGATAGAATGGGTCTCTAATATTGTCCCTGTAGATAAGAAGTAGGGAACCATTTGGGTCTGTGTTGATTATCCTGATATCAATCAGGCATGTCCCAAGGATAATTATCCTACTCCCTATATCGATCAAATCATTGACCACTGTGTTGGGAGTGATATTTTTTCTCTAATGGACAGTTTTCCTGGTTATAATCAGATTAAAATTCTCTCGCCTGATCAACATAAGGTTTCCTTCATTTGTCCTGGGTACTTTCAAATATAATAAGCTCCCTTTTGGCTTAAATAATGCTGGGGCCACATTTCAGCGAGCAATGTCGTATGCTTTTCACGATATTTTTCACATCATTTAGCTTTATCTAGATGACCTTCCAGCTCATTCAGCTAAGCATATGGACCATCCTGCCCATCTTCATTATATTTTTCTTCACTGCCGATGCTACAACACTTGGCTTAATCCGCACAAGTGTGTCTTCTGTGTTGATTCTGGGTGACTCTTGGGGTTTATTGTGTCAAAAAATGGAATTTTCCTCGATCCGCTTAAGGTTGAGGCTATTATCAATCTCCCCTCTCCCTCCTCATTTCATCAGTTGTAGAGTTTGCAAGTGAAGGATAATTTTCTACAGCATTTAATACCTAACTATATAGAAGTGGCTAAAGGATTCACACGATTTTTGAAGTAGGGTGTCCCATTCTGTTGGGATGAGGTTTCTCAGAAGTCCTTTGATGCGCTGAAGACGTTGCTTGTCAACGCTCCTCTACTACATCCTCCAAATTTTTTTCACAAAATTAGACCTGATAGGCTGCCAATCAAATCAATCTCATGTAACTGTTTCAAACCAATATTTTGATTGAGGCTTAGCCTCCTCAACCTGAGAGGGCTCTCTCAAGGGTTGATGATTTTTCATAGAAATATAGATGGCTAACTCTATGTGGGGTAATAAGAAGATAAGTGAAAGATATTGGTTTTAAATCACATTAGCAAGTGAAAATTAGGCTTATGGAGTCAAAATATCTTCAGTAAAACAAAAAACTATACTTAGCACGGAAGTCAAGGCATATCTGATTTCTAGTCCTGAGATACAAATGTGAAACTGTAAAACACACAGTCAGCTTGTCTATGAAGGAAGTCAGAGAATCAATGATGAATTTTGAGTAACATAAAAAAAACCACTACAATAGGATAGTAAAAATATTCCATTATAACAAGAACACACTAGAAATCTTTATGAATCTTGAGTTGGCTAAGTAGAAATTTTTTTATTAAGCTGAAAACCAGTCACTTACAATAAACACAGTATTTTTGCTAAAAATGTCCAACCTATGCATATTCGACTTCTTGATATTTTATATATCATTTAAAATATAGGATAACCTTAACCTAAGCTAGATACATCGAATTCCTACTTTTTGACACCTTTCCTAACCATATGACATGGTATTTATTACAAAATGACAGCTGCAAAGCTAACTAACAATCCTATTACAAATAGGATTCAAACTCCTTAACTCTACTCATAACAACCTTATATAAACTAGATTACATAATTTTCCAACTATATTCCCATAAGGTCCAATCCAAATGATAAGCTTCATCACTTTATGACCATAACACTAATCTCCATCAAAGTAGGAAATTGTCCCTTGTTTTCTAGGCATAGGATTGCTTGTATTCTTGAGACATTCTGATCATCATGAACCCATCACTTCGAGGTTATTTACTGTTATAAACCAAATTAATACCTACCCAAAATCATTTTTAAGTGCCAGTTGTCCAAGACCACCATCAAACTATTCAAAATAGCTAAAGTAAACCTACACTACGAAAACAACACAATTTTGTAGTGCTTTTCGTAGCACATCCTTTTTACCCTTTTACCTTCAAAACTTTGGCTTCTTTCTTCCAGATTTATCTTCATTATCAATTAACACAACCTCCCTAGCAATTTCGGGTCAAAATACACACATTTTATCCTCAAAAATTTATGAGAAAGGGTGGAAAAAGATGCTACAACAGTTTCGTAGCGCTTTTCACTCTTTTTGCATTGTTTGTGCTACGAAACTACTGACTGAGAAGTTTTGCCTAGATCTCTTCAAAATTTAAACCAAAATGTGATTAAATTTCAGAATACCAATGGCTTCAGGAAAACAAAAATTCATATGAACTGATAAACACAATATTCATGAGGTTCATTCTTAATTTTTCACTTGACTTAGCTTATGAATTTTTAATGATTATCATTTTGCACCTTTGTGTTTTAGCTCATTCTGAGTCAATTTCAGCTGTTGCTCCAAGTCCTCCACTTGATATTTTAGTATTCTATTACTAGCTCTCAAGTGAGTATTGATTACTCTGACAAATTTGGCTTCCTTGATGGCTGGAACTGTCCATGTGAAAAAAATTTCTCCACTGCTTGGAATTTCATACCTAGAACCAGTTTGACCCTCCCAAAGTGCCTTCATTTTTTTGAACTCTGTTTTTTCAATACTATGCTTTCTAGCCCTCTTTCTCATCCTTGCAATCTCTTGGTTTTCTAACCTCAATATCTCCTCAAGATTTTGACACTCTGTCATGTGTTCTTTTCCTTTCATTGTGTTGTTGGCCGCATGCTCCATTAATTGTGATGAGAGATCAACCACCTCTTCAGGTACTCTAGATGTTTCAATAGTTTCTTGGACCTCTTTGCTGCCTTCATTGACCTTCTTATCATGCCTAGTTAAATTTTTCATTGCTTGGAAGATAAAGGCTTCATTCTCACCCTCAAATTCAAGTTTCTTTGCTGACTTAGCCTTTTCCTATTTGTTTTAATCTACTGCAATGAAATTAGCTTGCACAATAGCTTTCTCTTCTACATCAATTGCATGAATGATGTCACCTTAATTTCCCTTTATCACTAGGTTGTGCTCTGCACCTGAAACAATTGTTTTTCCCTTTGATGCCACTGCTTGGCTTCTTGTCACTCTCTTGATCTCCTGCTTACTGGAATTTTTTTTTGTTTTGCCTCTTTGACACTTTTTGACCTCAAGTTTGCAGGTGATGGAGTTTCTGCAACAAGAAATTGTTTCTTCTCTATCCTATTTTCAACTTGTTTCCTTGGTTTCAAATTTACAAACCTCTTTGATTTTGCAACAACAGGTTGACTAGACTCTTCTAATAGTGGTGAAGGAGTTCCTTTATTTTTAGGGTTTCTAGCTGGAGTTAGGGTTTCCAGTTCAAAACCATTCATAAAAAAAAAGGAATACCAGTCCCTCCTTATTTTCTGAAGTTCACTCAAAACCAATAACTTTATCAAACCATGGTGAAACAAATATGTTTCACAACCATCAGATTTTTCTTGTACTTTATCAGCCATTTTGGAAAGGATCCTATGAAAATAAAAGGGAAAATCTAGTGATATCATACCTGTGAAATGCAAAAGAAGCTTAAAATGATAAGTATAAACTTTATGGTATCTACCTTCACATGTAAAGTATATTTGAATGTTCAACATCAACTTTTCATAGGTGTCTTTGATACAGCTTCTAGGTATTGCATTATTGAGGTCCATATCTGCATACTCAGGTTTCATGAATTCCTTGCATGGTTCCATATCAAATTTAAAACCTTTAAACCAAGTCTCTTGCCCCCTTGGTATTTCTATCACATTAGAAATAATCTCAGGTGTGACTAGCATATTTAACATCCAATTTTGGTAGTTGTTCCACTGAAGTGTAAGGAAAATTCTTTAGACACCTGTGTGTGGAAACCCTGTAGCTTTTCACAAAATCGAAGACAACCTGCTTTGCTAAAATCCTCCATCACTTTTTGGTCTTCAATTATAGCCTTCACATTTTCAGGCTCATATCTTAAGCAATGTCCCCGTCTATGGACTTTATTTTCCTCTACCATGCTTCTTAGAAAAACCTGTCAGGTTCTCTTGAATCTATAAAACAACCTCGCTTGATTAGGATATGAACAACCTCGCTTGAGAAAATGGAACAACCTCACTTGAGAATATGGAACAACCTCATTTGATTATGGTGAAGATAGCCTTTGTATAGAAAAACCATAGGCTTATCTTGACTACTTCAAAGCTTAGACACTCATATGGAAGCAAATGAAAATGAGAATGACCAAATTAGGAAATATTTTAAGTTTAATATGACATACTGTGAGACAGGTAAGTACATTGAATCTGATCCCTAAATGACTCACCATACCACTATACTATCATTTTCTAACGGATTTTGACAAATCTCAGCTCATTTGACAAGACGGATAAGAAACCGCGCTTTCATAGCACCCACAATGTATTTTTTCCAGTTTTCGCTACAAAAGTATTAGCACTTTCATAGCGCAAATCCACTTTTTTGAACTAGCGGTGGTACGAAATGGAGGATTCTTAGCTAATTGCATAAATTTAACCTGAAACCTTATGGAATGATTCCTCAATGGAAAATGTGAGTATTTGATCATGGAATGGACCTTTAAAAGAATTATTTGAATTCAATGATGACCTTGAAATTTATAAAAACTCTAACCTACCGTTAACCAAATCTTAAAATGTCTTTCAAACCCATTTTAACATCATTGTATCAAAAATAGAGTTGACACAATGATTTTTTGAAAATTTTTAGGTGATAACAGTGGCTCCACTTGGGATATTGTGCCCCTGTGGTACACTAAAAACCAATAGTTCCAATGCTGATATCCATTTTCTTGACCAAAATAGGAAAAACTTTGAAATTTCCAAGCTTCCTCCTGAAGCTCTAATGGCCTTCACCTCGTGCTAAAGCTTGCTGATTTTTCTTGTCATTATTAGTAGAAAAAAAATCATAAAATGGAATATGTACAATGACATGAATAATCAATGAGATTTTAGGAAGAATAATGCTTCAAAAACCTACCATTGACAGGTCCTCCAGCTTATGTTTTTCCATCCATCTCCTGCAGTATGTAAGTATTGTTTCCATGAAAAGCTTCTATCTTGAAAGGACCTTTCTATAAGTTCTCAAACTTACCATGTTTTCCTTTCTCTTCAATTCTGGCCTCCTATTTCAGCACTTCATCTTGAATTTGAAAATCTTATTCCTTGATGTTTTTATCAAATATCCTCTTCATTATGTTTCGAGATTGTTGATTTTTGTTATAAACCTCATTCCTCTTCTCTTGCAGAGCTATCAACTGATTATTTCTCCTCTGGGCTACATTTGGTTCCTCTTATAGCCCTTGAATCAGCTTCATGACAGGTACCCCTAGTTATGTAGGAAAAATAGCCTCAGCGCTATGTAACAATTCATATGGTGAAGTTTCGACTGACCTCTTTGTGCATATCCTATCATCCAATAAAGAATATTTCAGCTTCAAATTCCAAGCCTTCTTATTCTCTTGCAACACCTTTTTAATGATCCCGACAAGGCTCTTATTAGAAGACTCAGCAGGACCATTCCCTTGTGGATAGTATGCAGTAGAATTACTAAGAGTAATATGATATTTATGATAGAAATTGATCATATTCTTAGACTTAAATGCTTGTACATTATCGGTTATAATCTCCATGGGGCAACCAAACCTATACAAGATATTATTTTCTAAGAAAGAAATAATCACAAAGTCACTTTCTTGCCTATTTGGGATTACTTCAATCCATTTGGTGAAGTAATCAGTCACTATAAGAATCCAGTGATGCTGACCTGATGATGATGGATGAATCTCCCCAATAAAATCTAGCCCCCACTATTGAAATGGTGCTTCTACATAGATAGGCATCAAACGTAAAGGTACAAGATTCTTCTTACCCTAAAAAATATGGCATTCATGGCAGGCAACAACCCTCTTGTAGACATCCTTAAACATTGTAGGCCAATAATACCCTGCTCTTGGAATCTTTTTCACATTCTCCTTCCAATAATGGTGACCTCCGCAATATCCTTTGTGGAATTATTCAATTACTTTATCAACCTCCTCTTCCAGCAAACAATTTAGCAAAATTTCACCAGTATCTTTGCAAAAAAGATTTTTTTCAAAAATAAAATATCTCAAAGATTTCAACTTAAAAAACCTTTCTTTGGACTTTATTAGATCAAAAGGTGCTTTATGGTGTTGTAAGACAAAAAAAACCTCCTTGTACCAATCTGAAGTGATGTATTTTTCTTCAATAGGAACTAGTTCCTCTTCATCATCTGAAATTTCTGATATTTCTGCAATCAAGTTTATGTCGAGACAGTCAAAGTTTGACTGCACCATCAAATTTTCTAAGCCTTTCCCTTTGACCAATTTTGTTGGCTTAATCTCTATATCATACTCTAGCAATTTGGAAATCCATTTCCCTCTCTTACCATCACAACAGTATTAGGAAAAAACGCCACAATATGAGAATGTAGAATATAAATTTTGAAATATCTGATAGCCTTCACCAAGGCATATGCCTGCTTCTTTAAGATATTACACTTTAGCTCAGAATTGGATAATTTCCTACTAAATATAGAAATCAGCTACTCAATACGTTGTTGTCCCTTTTGTAGCAGAACTCCAGCGATAGTATTCTCTGATGCAAAAGTAAAAACCAAAAATTCCTTTGAGAAACTTAGACTGATCAATACCGGTGCTTATGTGAGTGCCCTTTGGATTTCTTCAAATGAGTGTCTTACTTCTGCTGTCCACTTAATATAAAATCCCTTCTTCAACTCCTTGTTATTTCCTTCACAATCTCAACAAAATTAGGAATAAAACGCCTTACAAAATTTATCTTTCCAAGGAAATATTAAATCCCCTGCCTACTTCCTAGTAAATCCACCTTCTGAATTGCATTGACCCTGTTTGGATCAATATTAATCCCATCTTTAGAAATTATATGCCCAATTAATTTACTTGAAGTTAAAGACAAAATACTTTTGGTGTGATTTAGAGAGATGCCAAACCTTCTACACTTCAGCAGAATTGTTTCTAGGTGTTTCAAGTGATCTTCTTCCCTCCTCGAGAAGACTATTATGTCATCAAAATAAATGACCACCACCTTGTCCTTCTCTTCAGAAAAATCATATGTCAATTGAAATTTGAAAGGTAACTCCTGCATTCATGATACAAAATGGCATCATGGCATACATGAAAGTGCCCCATGGCATAGCGAAGACTGTTTTTTCCTGATCATCAGGATGTAAAAGGATCTGATTATAACCTGAAAAACCATCAAGCATACAGATTCTCTGCGAACCAACAATAGTTTGCAAAATTTGGTCCATCTTTGGGAGGGGATAATTTTCCTTGAGGGAAATGCATATTTTGATTTCTCCACTCTTTATCCTAACTGGAACCAAGTTTGCAAGCCAATTTGAAAATCTGATTGGGACAATGATTTTAGCATCAAAGATTTTTTTGACCTCCTTCTCAATCAATGGCATGAGAAGTGGATTGATCCTCCTAAACTTCTACTTGAAGGGCTTTTAGTTTTCTTTTATGGGAATAGTATGTTGAATAATGGTGGGATCATATTCTTTCAAGTCAACATAGTTCCAAGAAAAGACATCAATGAATCTCTTCATCATTTTAACATACTTAAAATTCATATCAGCTGAAATAAACTTTGAATGTTTAATCATTTTGGGAATAGCTATTGTACCAAGGTTATAGCTCTCAACTTCTTCATCATCAACTTGTAACTTAGGGGATTTAAAAACATCATTCTGATAAAAAAAAAAATCTAGAGGTATGAGTCCCTTTCGTATGGAATTTTTCTTTAGTTGCAAAACTTCAAAATTCCCTTTCGATTCAGCCAACATATTTTGCTGATCTACTTGTATATTCTCAAGCTCTTATTTCAGCTCAATAAAGTTTTTCACTTGTTGAAAATCTTCAAAATATTTCCAATGAGTAATATTATCAGTGATAACTGGTCTATGCCGAATCTCAACCTCATTTTTTTCCATGGAATGCATAGGAATAATGAAAAGACTCGCAGAGACAGAAAGAGAATCGAAAATGGAGTTTTGTTCTCTAGTTTGGACCATGAATGAATAGGCTTGAAAGTTTTCGATCATGTCCAAAACCAAGTTCCTATATTCTCTCATCCTTGTATATTTTGTTTGATAAACACTTCAACCTGTTTAATGACTAATTTTGAGTCTCCAAAAATATAATTGTTTTGAGAATTCATCATTTTCAAAGCCTCTTGACCCAAAATCAAGAATTCATATTCATCGATGTTGTTCGTGCAATCAAAGTTCAGTTTATAGGAAAAGAAATTACTCTCATCATTTGGATTTTCAATCCAAATCCCTACTCCTCCTCCTTCTCTGCTTGCTGATACATCAAAAATCAAATTACCACAAACCTTCCACCTCCTTATCGTTGACTTGCTAATTTTCTGTTTGCTGATTTTCAAACTTTTGAATTTCAAAACTCTGATTTTCTACTTTCCTCTCCTCTTCTGCTTCCCTAGTCAACTCATTCAAAAGAGCAGCAGAACCAATTTCAGTATCAAGAGCATAAATTGGAAAATTTTGGGGTTTGTCTTTAGTTCTCATAATGTAGGCCATTCTTGTCTCTCTATACAATATTCTTTGCTCACCAAAAACAGGAATGGTAGCATAAGTAATATCCATCTGCATTGTATCTTTAATTTTCGTTGCCCATGTTCTTGACAACAACATACCAAACTTTGGTGGAATATCTTCTACTACGATGTCCATCACTACAGTCTTAGCAGGAACTTGTGTTAGACCAACAACAACATCCTTGATTAAACCAATGCGTTGAACTCTTTTCGATTCTAAAGAAAACAAGTCTTTATATGGCCTAGTTATTTCTAACCCCATTCTTTCCATGATTACTTTGGGCATAAGATTGTGAGAGGCCCCTGAATCCAACATATAATTATGTAATGTCATATCATGAATGCTAAAGCTCACATAAAAAGGAGGGACCTCCTCACTCTGTTCATCTTCTAGCCTTGGACCCAAATATATGGTTGAATAATGTTATAATGCATTCAAGATATCAACAACTCCTAGTTGTAAATTTAACATTTTAACAATATTTCTTCTATATTCATCTACCTTGAGAATGTCACCAAAAGGGACTGATATTTTAATCTTACAAATTTCATTCTCAAGGTTGAAAACAAAAACATATTTTTCAGCTTCTTTGATAGGAGGAAAAACTGGTGTATCTTTCTTACCTTCAGCGACCTTGTGAGCATCCTTCTTGTGATCAACAACCTTAGGTGTATCTTTCTTAGGCTGTGTTTTTTTTGTAGTGATAGGCACATTTCTATTTCTCAAATTGTATTGTTTCTGCATCTAGAAAATAGCATTTTGATGCCCCTTTAGATTATCTGATGTTTCCTCTTCACTATTATTTTGATTTGATTGATCATGTTCTTCTTTTGTCAAGAAAATTCCAAACCTTTCCTCATCAAAACAATGAATAGACTCCTGAGTAAGTTCAGGAACATCTTCTTCATCAATCAAATTTTGCTGAAAAGGAGGTCTCACTAGAGGATCAGGTTACTGATTTCTATTTTCCCTTGGCCTTTACTGATTCTAAGGTCTCCTGAACTGAGGGTTTCTAAAATGAGGTTCATTTTGAGCAAGAGGAGTAGAGGTATTCCCAAGGGCTAATCTATCCATAAATGTTTCCATTGTTTTCATCACTGAATCCAGCTTATCTTGAGAGGTAGAAGAGGAAGGCTTATCTTCTTCTTTCAACTTAGTCTTACCCATTTTTGAATTTTTAGCTGCTATCAAGTTAACCTCCACCTTCACTGCATCACTTTTCATTTCAGTAAGTGTAGGAGATTCCCTTTCTCTCAGCAGTATGGAAAAATCATAGTCAAAAGCTTCAACATACCTTATTTGAGCTAAGGCTTGTGGTGGTTTCAAATGAGCAGGAATAGAGTCTAATACCTTATTAAACATTTTTCAAAAGTTTTGAATAGACT
Source organism: Pinus albicaulis (assembly GCA_034641835.2). Classification (NCBI taxonomy): domain Eukaryota; kingdom Viridiplantae; phylum Streptophyta; class Pinopsida; order Pinales; family Pinaceae; genus Pinus; species Pinus albicaulis. Next base: position 423,344,671 of record CM076579.1, on the reverse strand, counting down.
CATCAACTCCTCTCTTCAAAGTACTATATTTGATGAGGGCTTGTACTAGATTAGTTCTATTTCCCCATTTTCTCAGAAAAACATCTTCAAAATCATTCCACTTATGAATACTTCTAGGAGTAAGGGCTTTATACCACTTTCTAACCTCACCAGTAAAAATCTGAGCAAACAAACTCAACTTAACATCTTCATCATCAACCTCCTCCCTGTCTATAAAATTATTAAATTGATCCACATGTTCCTCTGTTGTAATGTCTTCATCACTTCCCCAAGTTTTGATTCTAGTAGCATATTTTTTCAGGAGATCATGTAAGACAAATGGAAGAACAAGAAGGGCATATCCAGTAGGTGGAGGAGGTAGATTTCCAGCCATGGTTAAAGGGACTATAGTAGCTTTAGGGATGGTAGAAATAGAGGATAAAAAACTACTATGAGGAGGACAATTTGGTCTTTGTGGTTCACTGATAATTGAACTCCAATTTGGAAGGGGCAAACCAACTTTACTTTTCAACAATACTTCAAAAGGGTTAAGCTCTTCGATTTTATCTAAAGACTCTTTTTCCAACAACAAGTCAGAAGTAACAGCTTCCGAAAACTCTTCTTTGTCTTCCTGTGTTACTAGAGCTGAGGTATCAATTCATCTCTTATGCAATTATAGGATAATTTCAATTAGTTATTTTTCACTTTCTAATCTAAAAAAAACCTTCTAAATTTTATCATCAACTCTTTTATCTTCAGAAATTCTTAAAATTTCAGAGGACAAGGATTTCGAATGTGATGGAATACCTGATATTTCAGAAATACCTTTACTGCCTATTTAAATGGTGTTTGGATTGTCCACGATGGTAGGTGGATCTGGGTCAGGATTACTCCTCGTGTATCTCCTTCTCGAAGCCACCTTTAATCATATAAACTTTAAATGGAGTCACCAAGGTAGATGCAGCCTCGAAAAACTTTCTGAGCTCCTGCTACCTTCAGAAGTTCAGCTTCAAAATATCTACAAAGTATAATCTTCAGTCTCCCACCAGACGCACCAAAATGTTAGCACAAAATCAGACCTCATAGGCTGCCAATCAAATCAATCTCATGTAACTGTTTCAAGCCAATCTTTTGATTGAGGCTTAGCCTCCTCAACCTGAGAGGCCTCTCTCAAGGGTTAATGATTTTTCATAGAAATATAGATCGCTAACTCTATGTGGGGTGATAAGTAGATAAATGATAAATATTTGTTGTAAATCACATTAGCAAGTGCACATTGGGATTATGGAGTGAAAATAGCCTACTTAGCATGGAAGTCAAGGAATATCAGATTTCTAGTCCTGAGATACAAATGTGAAACTATAAAACACACAGTCAGTTTTTCTATGAAGGAATTCAAAGCATCAATGATGAATTATGAGTAACATAAGAAAACACTACTGCAATAGGATAGTAAAAAGATTCCATTAGAACAAGAACACACTAGAAATATTTATGAATCTTGAGTTGGCTAAGTCGAAAACTTTGTGTTAAGCTAAAAACCAATCACTTACAATAAACACAGTCTTTTTGCTAAAAATGTCCAACCTATGCATATTTGACTTCTTTATATTTTATTGATCATTTACAATATAGAATAACCTTATCCTGAGCTAGATATATTGAATTCCTACTTTTTGACACCTTTCCTAACCATATGACATGGTATTTATTACAAAATGACAACTACAAACCTAATGAACAGTCCTATTACAAATAGGATACAAACTCCTTAACTCTACTCATAATAACCTTATCTAAACTATATTACATCATTTTCCAACTTTATTACCATAAGGTCGAATCTAGATGATAAGCTTCATCACTTTATGACTATAACACTAATCTCCATCAAAGTAGGAAACTATGCCCTGTTTTCTAGTCATAGGATTCTTTGTATTCTTGAGACATTTTGATCATCATGAACCCATCACTTTGAGGTTATTTACTATTAGAAACCAAAGTAATACCTACCCAAAATAATTCTTAAGTGCTAGTTGTCCAAGAACACCATCAAACTGTTAAAAATAGCTGAAGTAGATCTATGCTACGAAAACAACACAGTTTCGTAGCCCTTTTTGTAGCACAACCTTTTTTACCCTTTTACCTTAAAAAATTTGGCTTATTTCTCCCATATTTATCTTCATTATTAATTAACACAACCTCCCTAGCAATTTTAGGTAAAAATACACATATTTTCTCCTCAAAACGTTATGAGAAAGGGTGAAAAAAACTACTACAATAGTTTTGTAGCGCTTTTCACTCTTTTTGCACAGTTTGCGCTACAAAAATGCTGACTGAGAAGTTTTTCCCATATTTCTTCAAATTTTAAACCAAAATGTGCCAAAATTTCATAATACCAATGGTTTCACCAAAACAAAAAGTCATATGGACTGATAAACAAAATATTCATGAGGTTCATTCTTAAATTTTCACTTGCCCTAGCTTATGACATTTTAATGATTTATCATTCTGCAACTTTTTTTTTTTAGCTCATTCTGAGTCAATTTCAGCTACTGCTCCAAGTACTCGACTTGATCTCTTATTATTCTATTACTGGCTCTCAAGTGAGTATTGATTACTCTGACAAATTTGGCTTCCTTGATGGCTGGAACTGTCCATGTGAAAAATTGTTCTGTACTGCTTGGAATTTCAGACTTAGAACCAATTTGACCCTCCCAAAGTGCCTTCATTCTTTTGAAATCTATTTTTTCAATACTATGATTTCTGTCCCTATTTTTCATCATTGTATTATCTTTGTCTTCTAACCTCAATCTCTCCTCAAGATGTTGACACTCTGTCATGTGTTCTTTTCCTTTCATTGTCTTGTTGGCTACATGCTCCACTATTGGTGATGAGAGATCAACCACCTCTTCAAGGACTCTGGTTGTTTAAATAGTTTCTTGGACCTCTTTTATGCCTTCCTTGAGCTTCTTAGCATGCCTAGTTCAAGGTTTCCTTGCTTGGAATATAAAGGTTGCATTTTCAACCTCAAATCCAAGTTTCTTTGCTAACTTAGCCTTTTTCTGTTTGTGTTCATCTACTCCAATGAAATCAGCTTGCACAATAGGTGTCTCTTCTATATCAATTGCATGAAGGACGTCAACTAAATTTCCCTTTATCACTGGGCTATGCTCTGCACTTGAAACAACTGTTTTTCCCTTTGATGTCACTGCTTGACTTCTTGTCACTCTCCTGATCTCTTGCTTGCAGACACCTTATTTTTTTTTTTTCCTCTTTGACACTTTTTGAATTTTGTTTTGCAGGTGATCGAGTTGCTGTAACAAGAAATTGTGTCTTCTCTATCCTATTTTCAACTTGTTTCTGTGGTTTCAACTTTACAAACCTCTTTGATTTTTTAACAACAGGTTGACTAGACTCTTATACTAGTGGTGAAGGAGTTCCTTTAGTTTTAGGGTTTCTAGCCGTGGTTAGGATTTCCAGTTCAAAACCATTTAAAAAAGAAGGAATACCAATCCCTACTTATTTTCTAAAGTTCATTCAAAACCGCTAACTTTATCAAACTATGGTGAAACAAATATGTTTCACAACCATCAGATTTGGCCTATACTTTATGAACCATTTTGGCAAGGCTCCTATGAAAATAAAAGGGCAAATCTAGTGATATCATACCTGTGAAATGCAAAATCAGCTTAAATTGATAAGTATAAACTTTATGGTATCTACCTTCACATGTAAAGTATCTTTTAATGTTGAACAACAGATTTGCATAGGTGTCTTTGATACAGCTTCTAGGTATTGCATTATTGAGGTCCATATCTGGACACTGAGGTTTCATGAATTCCTTCCATGGTTCCATATCAAATTTAAAACCTTCAAACCAAGTCTCTTGCCCCCTTGCTATTTCTGTCACAGTAGCAATAATCTCAGGTGTGACTGGCACATTTAACATCCCAATTTGGTAGTTGTTCCACTGAAGTGTAAGGGAAATTCTTTAGACACCTGTGTGTGGCAACCCTGCAGCTTTTCACAAAACCAGAGACAACCTGCTTTGCTAAAAGCCTCCATCACTGTTTGGTCTTCAATTATAGCCTTCACATTTTCAGGCTCATATCTTAAGCAATGTCCCCCTCTATGGATTTTCTTTTCCTTTGCCATGTTTCTTAGAAAAACCTATCAGCTCCTCTTGAATCTATAAAATAGCCTCGCTTGATTAGGATATGAACAACCTCGATTGAGAAAATGGGACAACCTCGCTTGAGAATATGGAACAGCCTCACTTGATTATGGTGAAGATATCCTTTATAAAGAACAACCATAGGCTTAGCTTGACTGATTTAGAGATTAGACACTCGTATGGAAGAAGATGAAAACGAGAATGAAAAAATTAGGCAAGATTTTGAATTTAAGATGACATCTCATAACTGAATGATGCTTCACTCATGCCCTATCATGACGATGATGACTGAGAGATAGGTAAGTACATTGAATCTGATCCCTAACTGACTCACCATACCACTATCCTATCATTTACTAACGGATTCTAAAAAATCTCAGCTCATTTGACAACATAGTAAGGAAACTAGGCTTTCGTAGCACCCATAGTGTATTATTTCCAGTTTGTGCTACGAAAGTATTAGCGCTTTCGTAGCGCAAATCAAATTTTTTGAACTAGCAGTGCTACGAAATGGAGGATTCTTGGCTAATTGAAAAAATTTAACTTGAAACTGTATGGAATGACTCCTGAATGGAAAATGTGAGTCTTTCATCATGGAATGGACCTTTAAAAGACTTATTTGAATTCAATGATGACCTTGAAACTTATAAAAACTATAAAATACCCTTAACCAAATCCTAAAATTAATTTCAAACCCATTTTAACATCATTGTATCAAAAACAGAGTTGACACAATGATGTTTTGAAATTTTTTGGGTGATAACACAAAATATCATCGTGATTTTTTCCTCTATTTAGCCACCGTTTTCAGCATGATTGCCATGGTTTTGGTACAAGATGATGATGATGGTGATGATCATGTTATATATTACTTATATCGTAACCTTCTTTATCCTGAGACATGCTATGCACCTGTCAAGAAGTTAGCGTTAGCTACGGTTCAAGAAGTTCAACGTTTTCATCATTATATTCTTTTGTGTACTAAGACTATGATTTTTGATTGCAACCCTATGACCTATATATTTTCTTGAAAATTGCTGGGGGGAAATACTCGAAGTGGATTTTCATCCTCCAAGAGCTCGATTTGGAATTCACTGCTTCCAAGTCAAAGAAATGATTGGTCTTTTCCAATTTGATCTGTTCCCTCCCTTTAGAGAAATACATTCCAAATGATAAGATTTTCTTGATTAGCACCCTCGATCCTTGGTACATTGATATAATCGTCTATCTCCAGAATTCTACTTTCATATATTAGTTGATGAAGGATGCTCGCCAACGCATCTAGCACCAATCGCAACCTTATCGTATAGTCATAGATATGCTCTATCGCGTCGGAGTGGATTCCATACTCCACCGATGTTAGACTCTTGAGGAAGCTGAGAAAGCCCTGAATGATTGTCACAGTAGTGGCTGTGGAAGTCACATGTGTGGTTATGCCTTCTATCTTCAAGGACTACATTGTTGCGGTTCATAAATGTCATGATTTCTAGATCTATTAGCGCAAGATGCATGCGCCGCCTGTATGTCTTCATCCTATCATTACCATTGGTCCCTTTATGAAGTGGGGCATCGATTTTATGACGTGTAACCCTCACTCAGCTGGGGGGCATGCTTATATTATTGTAGCGGTTGACTACTTCACCAAATGGGCCGAAGCAATGCCTACACTGGTCCCTGATGGTAAGATAGCTACTCAATTAATATTAAATCACATCATTGCTAGGTTTGGCATCGCTCAAGCCATCGCTACTGATCATGGTTCCCATTTTTGGCATTATATGGTGGCGGGAATTGACTTCTAAGTTGGGTCTACATCATGACAACTAAACGTCGTACTATCCTCAATCCAATGGCCAGGTTGAAGGTGCGAACAAAGTTCTTGTTACCATGCTTCAACACATGATCGGTATCCACAAGTCCAATTGCCATCTCATGTTATTTTTGGCTCTTTGGGTGTATCAAACTTTGGTTAAGAATGTGACCGGATTCACTCCTTTTCAGTTGGTTTACGGTTTGGAAGCTACTCTTTCGATTGAGTGTGAAATACCTTTGATCAAGTTGGTTGTTGAATTATTGCCGAACACTTCGCTAGAAGAAGAGTGTCTCCTCTACTTAGAAAGGCTAGATGAAACTCCCCACTTTGCTGATCTGGTTAACGAAGTGCAAAATAAGTGGGTCAAAGCTCATTTTGACCAATCGGTTTCGCCTATTCCTTATTTGAAGGAGACCTCGTCCTCCTATACGACTAAGCTCATGATAAGCTGGGGGCAGGAAAATTTCAGCCCATGTAGCATGGGCCCTACATTATTAAATGTGTATTGTAGAATGGGGCCTATGAGCTCATTGACTATGAAGATCGTCCTCTAGAACAAACCAAAAATGGGTTGTATATCAAAAAATATTATGTATGAGTCATTCATGCATGATTTGTGTACAAAGGTATTGTTTTTAATTTTGTACATGTTTTTGTTTGGTGTGCTTTGCGAATGCTTTTCCTGCTTATTGGGTCTTTCTTATTGTGAAGATGTCTATTACCCCCTATGTCGGTTTTGTGGATGGTGATTCCTGCAATACCAGGAATTTTTCTTCAATAGCCTGGGTAATTTATGATCCTGCTAGTGAGTTGATACATCTGCAAGGTATTTGTCTAGGATGGAATACAAACAATGTCACTAAGTATAGTGTTGTCCTTGAACTATTAACTGAGGAAATCAGCCTTGGCATACGTGCATTGCTTGTAAATCTAGATTCACAGCTTGTCGTTCTTCAGCTCAAAGGTCATTATTCAGTCAGAAACCCGTACATTTTGAGATTGTATTTACATGTTCGCTTGCTGGAAAGACATTTTGATTTTATTACATGTCAACATATTCCCAGGTGAATGAATGCATTAATTGATACAGTGGCTAACATTGTATTAGATATACATTTGCGTAATCTGTGAAATCATCATCGTATGTAAAAGATCCACGTAGAAAATAGATGTATATATATATCGAATGTTTGCATTAGTGTGCATCATAAATTCAAAAAATATGTGTGTTTTTGTTACATCCTGAGACATCATGTCTCTCAAAATATGCAGACATAAAACCTAGGTGTCTAATCAGCGTGATGCTCGTGCTAGCATGTCACTGCCCATATGAGCCACCTCAGCAAGTGGTGAATTCTGTTTGGCACCCCTACGATATGTCTCTGGTAGGCGTGAGGAAAATCGTTGAGTCATTCATAGTTAGGGACTCCATGTGTGATTCCCTCCAAATTGTGCACGATATCTTCCTCCTCGTCGTCCTCACCATGAGGGTCAAAATCACGAGGAATTCGCCTCGCTATAGGATACATGCCTGCGGGTCTCTCTGGGCCAAAATATGCAAGTGCATGGGTTTAAGATCATAACATACATAATTAAAAAAATCATAACACTCATGAAAATTAAAAATGAGTCTTACCCAAATATTCATCCCAATCATCTCCCTCTAGGAGTGGGAGGTCTGGATCACCAGTAAAATCTCTACCAGAGTAGGGCCAATCCTCCATGCAATCAACTGTGAGCAGATCCAATCAAAGCAATCTGGTCGCTAGGACATTTGTTGACCACTCCCTACCCTTGGCATCAGAGCAGCCCATCGGTCCATGCATGGTTCCCTTGTTGGTGGTGTCGGGACTATGACCTCCTGACACTGAAATATTGGTAGTCGTTCCAGGAAGAACGATACTAGGATAGAACCGTAACTAAATTGCTTCAATTTGGTCTTGTTGCACTTTTTTAACTGACGTTTCATGTTGATTTTCAGGGCCTCTTCCCAGTTGTAGATGTTCGGTGTCAAGCAGTCTACAACAAGAAGTAGCTGTGTCTTTGTTGCTTCATGTGGTACTTGTGATCCCACAGCTCGTGTGATGGTGTGTAGCACTACTTTTAGTTCCAAGTCAGGGATAGTTTGGATATCCACTTTCCCACTTCGTGATCCCTTCCGAGCCCCTGGACATACCCTGTCAATCACCATGGACATGTTCTCCATGCAAGGTTAGGTGTCGGTTAGGATTGGTGTTGCTTCCCTCCATGATAGTCCTATTATGAAGTAGACATCAGAAACATCAATATCGAGTTCCTAATCTCAAAGGATGAACTTTTCCTGATCCTCATCCCATATGTTAATCAAATACTGTAGCAGCTCCAGTTGAGCTCAGATACACGGTGTCAAGAAGATTTTTTTCAGTCCATAGTCTCTGAGGGCTTCCATGCATCTCTCATTTTCCATGGAAACCTCATATTCTTCGTTGTGTTCCCGTTCTTTCCATTCGATCACCATTCTGCCACTTTATACCAGCAAACATGTTCATATGGATGAAATTAGTTGATTTATAAGCTTGAATTTGTAAAAATTTGAGCTCTTAACTTGCATTTTCAAAATATAACATGGTCTGCGTGGTTGGCTTGTCCCAGTTCAGAAAAATGGGCAATTGGTGTGATTCGATGCCTGAAACTCGCGCCAACCACCGTGCCCTAAAAATTGCATTTTCCTCCTCATAAATCCAAATTGAGGGTTGTAGGTAATAAAAGAGGACTTAAATTGAAGGGAAGGATGCTGGCTCTTACCTGGAACTGATGGATTTGAGATTGGTCTGCCAGATTGTTGGCTATCGTTGCCGCAAAATCACGGTGTAAAATGGGTACCTATTGCTCCACAAGAGGTAAAAAAGTGAAAAGTAATTATTTTTAACAATTTTATAATTTTATAATTTTTCGCAACCCTAATTAGGTTTTAAAACATATCTTTTGATTATTTTATTATATTATTTCGAGAAATGGGTTTTACACGTATCTCTTGTGCAGAGATAGGTTTTCACGTGATAGTGATGAAGTAATGAGTTATATTTTATACTTTTTCGAACTCGTTAAAAACACAAAAAAATTTACTACTCGAGTCATCTTTCAACTCTTTTCCAACTCTCTAATATTAAAAATATTTACGAGATTATTGTCTTCTATAACTCATGAAATGGCTGCAAAATGATATCTACCTAGTATACGTTTACCCCTCTTTCGGACTGGGATGGATTATTTATGAAAAAGAAATACCTTAGCCTATCATGACTAAGAGGTTCTTTCAGATGTTTTTTTCTACCTTTTCAGATATGACAGAATATTTACAAAAAGGACCATGCTAGAGTTTTATTTTCCACCTTCTTTTCAAACTCTCTAAACATGAAAAGATGTCGTGTTCTCCCTGTGTCACACTCGTTAAACTCTGATGACATCGGACTTCGTCTCCATGATGTTACTTGAGTTCCTCCTTCCTAGGGATTGTAAAATGTACTAGGTTGGATTTTCCCGAAGGGAAAACTTACATTACAAGCATATGCTATCCCCTTCATTCTTGTTTTAAAAATAATCAGGGTACTCGCCATAAATGGTCAGGGAAAATGGAACCATTTTTTCGTTATGTTGGCAGTATGTTGCTCTTGAACATGGCACTTGTCTGCATTTGTGTCAGGTTGGGGACATCTCATTTCTTCATTTTTTCCTCCATGGGTTTGGGTAACCTCTTTTGACCTCTCATTTACTCTTTTCCATGTCATCATGACCTTAGATCCCTTGATGTCAAATACTGCCAAATCTAGTGTCATGTCATTGATATGTTTAAGAGAATTTTGCCTCTGCAATTTTCAACCTCCCCCTGATTCTCTCTTTCATCCTAATTAATTATCATCATATTCCTCTATCTCATGTCGATGATGTGGGAAAAATTATGGCCTTCCTTCGACTAGGTCAGTTCCTGTCAACTTCAGCTCATTATTCAAGAATTTGATCTAGAGACTCCCTTCCAGTACCCTGGAGCCTGCATGCCTCAATGGTAGGTTCTACGCATTCGACGTAAGGTCCTCATCATTGGCCTTCGATCGAGTGATTCTACGGGTGTTCGATGTCAGATCATTGTTCACATTATGTGGATTTTACCTCTCGTACCTTGAGGAACATTGTCATTATTGGTGGTTTCTCTCGCATTTGTTAACAACTTTCATCATTGGCTAGTAATCAGACATTTTTCTTGCATTTTTGACTTCAGCTCATATGATCGCATGCTTTAATTTGTACATGTTTGGGTTGAGACTAAGTGCAAGACCTTGGGTTTTGTCTAATAAAATCCAGGTTGCAAGTTTTTGTGGATTATCATGACTTATTGCATGACTCTTTTGATTAGATGCCTGAGACCATACCTGAGTCTATTTGTCGATCCTTACTGTTGGATGGATGCTTCCATACCTTGGATCTCAGTTTTTATGTACTCTATTATGGATGGCTGTGCCCATACCACATGTTCATGTATTAGAGATATTAGTTTTGTTTGTAATTGCAAGTTTTCTGATAGCGGTGTTTAGCTCAAATGCATTCTCGTAAAGCATTTCACCCCCTCCCTCTCCCTCGAACAACATGCTTTAGGGGGCATCTGTTACACAAAATTTTGTCACTATCCTTGCAATCCTCATCTCACACATTGGAGGGTCATTTATGTGACTAATAATAAGTGTCATGCCTTGTAAAGACCATCATTACATCACTTTACATGAGAGAAATATTCCTCCTGTTGACAATTCCCTGAGAAGATATTTATAAACCCTTGTTTTTTCCTTGATGAGAGTATCCAGTTCTACCCTCGCACCAATGAGGAAGATTAATGCTGGGCCCCACGCTAGTTGGTGCTCTGTCCTAGTTAGCCACCCACGCCAAGCTGTTTATGGAATGTTTTTTAAAAATAGAGGCAGAGATTCCACTGTGACAACTTCGAGGATGAGTCATTGGGAGTGGTTGGGCTGAATCACCACGGAATCCCTCCTATCATTTATGGTTTCCACCTCTTTTGGGAAGCTCCTAAAGGATAGGCCTCCCTTCCACCTTTGTAGGGATCCCAACCTCCTCATTTTTCCTCTATAAAAATAAGCTATCTATCCTTTCATAAGCTAGTTGAATGTGGAGAACTGAGTATACTATAGCTTAATTGTTGAAGAGACAGATCAAGACGGAAATTTTTTGAGAGAGCTTAGGTCCATGCCCTCATCCCATCCGAATCCCCTGATGAGCATCTGAGATGCGCTTCGGCTGAACCTCGCTGGAGGAGACTGCGACGTCAAATATTTGGTTGTAACTCTTCCTTCTATCAATACATATACGTGACTATTGTTTGGTTCCCATTTTGCATTATGTCATTTGTTTAATGCATTATTCTTAGCCCTCTTTGACTAGCTAAGAGTTATGAATGAATTTATTATGTCCTATGATGTTATTTTTTGCTGATATATGTGCAGGTATCCGAGCATGACTGTAGAAGGATTGTGACTTGCCGAGGCAGGAGAGAAAAGCCACCACCACTATAGCTGCGATGACAGTATTGGACTCTAGGTATCTACCATGTCCTCTTTTCATTCAGTAATTAGGAACCTACACTCTAGCATGCCTCTTTGTTTCTAGACCCACTCTAGAGCTAGAGGGATTGTCTCTATCCACAGAGACGATTTAACTGCTTAATAGTGGTCAAACAAAACCCTTTCCTGATTTTATAAGAGTATGACTAGTTGAAAAGACACCTAGGGGAGATAGTACAATAGTTTTCTACCAGATTCAATCAATTATATTATTCGATAGATACTGATATAAGACCCCTTCCTGCATCAGCTCTTTTATATTACCTGGATGCCTTTGATTGGGAGATGGATTTCCAATTGAGAGAAAGAAACCTTGCAACACTTGAAGAGACGGAGAACACTGCAGTAGATGTAGAGGCTAATCTATTGATTAGAGGGGAAAATATGAAGGAAGAAGAGAAGAAGAACATTGTAGAGCACCTGAATCTTCAGAGGTAAAGCTCAACATTTTCATGAGTACAATAGAAGAAATGATGCAAAGGATAACCATGAGAGATTTATTTTCCATTGAATACCATCATGACCCACTTATCCCAAAAAAAGAAAATATTTCAAGCCCTAAAAATTTTCTTGCTAATCCTATCTACCATAGACCAGAAAATGGATTTGTAGATCAATTCGAGGAGAAAAAATCTGATAATAAAATGTGTATGATTGGTGACATTACTTATATTGATGATTTGCAAAATTTTGGTCAGTATGATGATGATTATGTTCTCCAAATAGAAACTAATCTTGCAGAGGAATAAAAAGTTGGTTTGTGGGAAGAGGAAGTTTAGTTTTAGCAGCTCGAAAATAGTGATGAACTGATGAATATCAGCTATGTCAGAGATGAGGAAAATACTGAAAATTTTGAAATAAGTGAAGGATATTTGCCTTTATATTTTTCTTCATTTAAATTTCTGAAAGAAAATTTTTCCAAGATTAGAAATCAGCAGTCTTTCAGTTTTGATGTTGAGGTTAAAGAAGATAATGAACTTCTTGAGCAAGTTGTTAATGAGAAACCTTCTCCTGAAATGGTTAAGGAAATCATTTGTGACATAGAAGCCTCCTTAGCTCTAGATTTGAAGCCACCAAGTTCCATCGAATTTCAAATTGCAGATGAAGGCTTGGAAGCTGAAACATATGATTAAATGATGCAAGATGATTATGCACCATTATGTTTTGAAGCATTTCATATTTTAAAGGAATATTTTCATAATATCTCTAAAGAAAAGGATGAGAAACCTATAGAAATTCATGCAGTGTCATTAGAACCAATGGAAAATAGGTTGCAATAGTTTTTTCAATTTTTTCATGACCCTATAGTTGATGTGTTGGATGATATATGCAGTAAAAGTCCTTCTCCATTACCTAACTGTGAGCCTGAAAAGAGTCTTGATATAAACTTAATCCGACAGCTAACTTCATTGTATTGCTCAGTAGGTGTTTCATTACAAAGCTCATATCAAGATTTGCAATCATATTAGGAGAGTAATGAAGAATATTATTGTTTTTTTGTTGATCATCAAGAAAATTTAGTCATTCATGAGTTTCATGATCCTTTTGCCAACTTGTTGCAGTCATCAAACAAGGAAAGCACAGATGTTAGGAAAATTTTAAAATCAAGGTATGAAGACCACTTACAGTAGGGCAGTAATGTATTAGATGGGTTGGAAATAAATATGTATTCCTATGTAGATCCTTTTGCAACATTCTTGAGGTCATCTGGTGGGCTTGTGCTTTGAAAATTCATGAAGATTCAATCTATTGACAAGTCCTCATGGGAGTTTCCTTTTAGTAGTTCTTTCTTCTTTCTCATAAGAAATCACTTGCGAGGAATTCAAACAACAACCACAATGCGTACATGGTTGCATTGGTTGTTCCATTTCACTTGATCATGTGATGAATGGATCAATTAGAGTAGGTTTTGTTGAATAAGCTCAATTCTGAGCATCTTTTTGAGTCAGTCTTTCAGTCTTGAGTTAGTTTATTAAGTCAAGTTTCTTTCAGTATTCAGTTTGGATTTTAGCTATTGACTCCATGCCCAATAGATAGGCACTTGGTCTATGGTGTTCTTGGAACCTCCAAGGAGCTACCATCCCTAGCTGGAGACAATGTTAGTGTTAGTATTTTCACACTTCCACAAGGGATCAAAACACATTTTGCATGTGCATCTTAGGTGTCCCACTCTAAAGAATTTTCAAGCATTCCATTAGGTCATGATATAAAAGTGTTCCACTGGTGGTTTTCCTTGTTAAGTGTACCATTTTCCTTCACAAGTATATGCATGTTGACCCTCTTCCATGTCTTTATCATGCTGAAAACAAGTATGCTCTCATTCCACTTTTAGTCAAACTCACTCATTAAGTCAGTTTATTTCATTTCTCATTCGGTCAGTAGGGTTTCATTAGGTCAAATCATTGCATTGTCTCATTTACAATAAAGGGAAGTAGATGGTGTGAGAGTGATCCCAATAATGTCTCTTTACCATGTAATTTTGATCTCCAAGATGGTTTCCAAAGTTATAATTTGATTTCAAGTGTGAGTTTCATTCAAAGATGTAATTTTATTTTTATTCATGTAATTTTATGTCAGCTCAAATGTAATAAGTACTCAGTCTCCCAAGGCTTCCAACTCAGAGTTCCACATGCCAAACACATCAAGTATCAAATAAAAAAATTTTTTACTTCAGCAAGTGATCAAATTTGAAAGGGAGTTGTCTTTTTCCAAGGGTGACTAAGTCATCATTTTCCATAAACACTAAACCCTAATTTCCTCTCCCACTAAGCTAGGGTTTGCTATGGAATCAAAGACATATGAGTAGAGGAGGAATAACGTAGGTCATATTAGTAAGTATTAGGGCATTACAAACTCATAAACATCATGTCTCCATCATTTTCCAGGAAATCATTCCACGAGTCACTCCATTTGCCACAAATAGGGCTAGTTTTACTTCAAACGATGTTTATGACCAAACAGAGATGAATTTGAAAAAAGTGAGAGAGGTTTTTTTTCCATCATAGGTCGAAGAAGAAAATAATCCTTCATTGTTTACATAGGTGTCATGCTTTGGGTTAAAGGTCAAAATTATAGGTGCCATAGGAGAGTTTCTTTACTCCTAGAGTGACCTTGGGAAAACAATTTTTCTCCTAGCTGGAGTGTCCAAAGAACTTTCTTGATAAGTCAAATGACAACTAGATTGGAATATATTTGCAATGAGCTATCATGAGCTCCATTTGGAGTAGAGGAAGGCCTCCAAAGATTTCCTGCAAGAGCACACTTCATGTTTGCACCCCCATTCTCCAATTTTGACCAGTCTTTGGAGATTGCACTTTTGAGGGGTCAAAACAATTCCAAATAAGAAACCACAAGAATATCTAGAAAGCAGAAAGGACATGATTTCCAATGAGATATCATAAGCTCAATTTGGACACCCAGATGTCAATCAAAAGTGACTTGCAAGAAAGGGTATTTTCCTCCTTGGCGCCGCGCATAGGACAAATTCCTCCCGTCTTGGAGTTTTCTCTGTTTTTCACATAATTTTTAAGTTTTACCTCACTAGTTGGGGTTTTCACTAATCTAATTGATAAATATGAATTTAATTGTGATGGGGATTAGTTTACTATGGGTAGATTCATTAGATTGAGTCCTCTAGAGGTCAAATGAATCAGTTTCCTCTCTTTTAGAGGCAAGTTGCTGGGTCTTCCTAGTTTTTAGATTATTGTTTAGCATTTGGTGGAAACTGATCCTCATCTCATGGATTCGACTCCCTAAGGCTAGGTGTTGGTGAGGTAAATCCCCTCTATGGATAGAGGTGATCCCAATAGCCCTAGAGTGGGTCTAGCAACAAACAGAATAGGCTATAATATTGATTCTTAGTTAACGAATGGATGGAGGTTCGATAGGTGACTTATCAGAGGTCCTATGCTGTTGTTGTCGTCAAAAAGAGTGGTTGCTCTCACTCCTGGTTTGACAGATCACAATCCGCTCACCTTCATGCTTGGAAACCTGCACACACACAATAAAAAACAACAATATACAACATACTAATTCACATTCGTAACTATTAGTCAGTTGAAGAGGACTAAATCAAGTGCATTAAATAAACAATATAACACAATGATGGAACCTGTTAGCGCTCAAATTTACCTCAAGCTGAAATGAGGTAAAACTCAAGGCTACATCAAACCATGCTCAGCCTCGTAGCTAGCCCTACGAGGACAGGAGAGGGCTCTCTCCGGGTCAATCTCGATAAAATGAACAATAGGGTGCGAGATGACTTTAAAAGGGAACTGATTTTAGGCTAGTAAATAGATAGGTAAGTTTGATTTTGATTTTTTGGGTTTTCGCTGGAGAAATGGGAAAAACAAATTTTGGGTCCAGGGATAAGGTCAGACCTTTGCAGATTTCGAGTTGGGGCGAGGTAGGTGAATGTCTTGATGCTTTTGATTGGATATGCAGACAGATTAGACCGACGAGGAGCTGAAGAGGGCAAAGAATAACTTGGATCCTCTCCAAACAGTCGAAAACATATAGAACTAAATGAATTCAAAGGTAGAGCACGGTAAACAATGGATTCAACCTCATCTACTCATTCAATTTAGTTCAGAAGCATATGAAAGGAATGGCATACATTAAACATGAAGAACTTATAGTAAATAGAGAGAAAACACCATCAAGAACAAAACACCACAAGGATCCCAACAAGTGCCGCAAAACCTTTGATCTTTCCTTAGCCAAAATATGAAAAAATATGTACAATGGTGCCAAAAGTCTCCCAAGAGTCCAACCTCTCCAACCTCTGAAAATGATTGAGAAATTACATCATATAGATCACTCTAACCCCTTCCCACACCTCTAGGGGTCAAATTCCTCCTTCAGGGGTCAATTTCAACAAATTTTAATCATGGAACTACAATCTAGGCAGCTAACAACTTGCCTCTAAAAGAGTGGGAACTGATCCATTTACATGATTTTTACTTTTTTGAGAGTGAATCTTATAGAATAGATAAAAATAAACCAAAGTTACATGCCAAACATAAATTTACATCATAATAACTAAAAATTCCATCCACAAGCAAAACTGGTCCAAACTGGCCGAAAATCTGAGCTGGAAGTTGAAAATTCAGCCAAAAATTTAAGTGGGTCGCAACTGAGCCAAGTGGGTCACAACGTTTTAAGCCCGATTTTGAAGTACTTCCAGGCATCCAAATTGAGCTCATAATAGCTCGTTGGAAATCCCTGGATGTTGACTATCCAACCCAAGTGGAATTTCGCAATTTGGAGCTCATTTGACCCTCCAAAACCTCTTTCTCCCAGAAGTACTTCCTGCTGGTGCAAAAGGTGGCAGCAAGGTGGTTTTCATGGTGTTTTTGAGCTTTTTGACCATCCAGAATCTGATGAAATTCTTCGGCAATGCCTGAGGATGCATAACTTATCATGAAAAATCCAAAAATGCAAATATTTCCTTCAGCAAGTGTCCCAAAAAAAAGTGAGCATATGAGTGCGAGACACGCTTAACTGAAAAACCTGTTTTTGAGACCAAAAATTTCAAAATGACAAAAATTTCTCTGAATTTGCTCAAATTCGGAGCGAAGACCCCCCATCATGTATCATGCCCAGCCAACGAAGCCTCAGCCAAAATCCGGAGTGGATCAGGCCTTTTCCACCGTTTTAGTGCTCTCCTGGTGCATGCAGCTCCTGTGGTGAAAACAATGTCTCGGTTGTATGATGTGTTGTTGTCAGTCATGGTGTTGCAATGTGTATGTTCAGCTTGTTGAAAATGAGAAATGGGACCTTGGTGTCTTTGTCTCCAATCACTAAATGCTTGCCAAAGGGGAATGAGGGATTGAGAACCCCTATAAGTTAGATATGAATGAGATATGGTGATGGGGGGTAGTTTCTAAGGACAGGAGTGAAATGAAATGGCGACATATCAGTGAGTCAAGTGGAATCAAGGACAAAGAAACAGCCTTTGAATGTTATGGAGATTAGGCTTGTGTCAATGGAGGAATGTAGTAGTAATTAATAGGGTTTGGGATTTCACATGGGAACCAAAAGTATAAAGGGATATGAGGATAATGAATATGGGGAAGGGACGACGATATGATCACATGGTAGTGACAGCAGTGGTAGAATAAGTGTGAGGGCAGTGAGACCTTGACAATATATGCAGAGGTATATATTTAACCATACAAGGTGGGAAAATCTTCACAAAACCATCAATATGTAATTAAAACCCTAAGTAATAAATCTGCCATGAATATAGGGTTTCACCTCTCCATTCAAATACATTAATTTCCCCACTTCAAGACACCACAACTATATTTAAAATCTACTGAGCAATGATTTAAAACCTGTTTGGAAGCAGCTGGAGTTGATTCGAATCGAAACTGGGCACAAAACACAATTTTCTGAGTGCTGATTTAAGTGGGTCGCACCCGTTCAATTTTACACAGGCTGAAACGCTCAAGTGGGTCGCACCCCTCAAGTGGGTCTCACCCGTTTCAAGTGGGTCGCATGCCTCTTGCCACATAGTGCATTTTGCAGGAAGCTTTTGGAGGCCTTCCCGGTGTCCAAATTGAGCGTGTGATAGCTCGTTGGAAATATCTTGGAGTATAATTTCCAAAAAAAGTGGAATTATTCAATTTTGATTTCATTTACCCTGTCAAAAATCAAATCTCCCAACACTAGTCAAAATGAGCAGAATGAGGCTGCCTCAAGGCAGAGCGCTGTTGCAGTCAACTTTTGAAGGTCTTCCTCAACTCCAAATTGAGCTCATGATAGCTCATTGGAAATATATTTGTGTCTAGTTATCATTTGACTCATCATGCAAGTCATTTAGCCAACCATGCTAGGAGAAATCTTGATTTTCCCAAGGTCACTTCATAGGTGCATTCAATTCTCCTAAGGCAACGGTATTTTTGATATTTCTCTAAAACCATGATACCTGTGTAAAAAGTGAAAGAGGTTTTTCTTCCTTAGGATGTTGTGGACAAAAAAATCTCTCCGTTTTCCAAAATTTATCTTTTATTGCTCTGAAACATCTTTTGAGTGAAACTTATCCCGATGTGTGAAACAAGGGATTTTGTCGAAATGAAGCGAAATGAAGGGGATAAGGGGATTCTAAATTCTTGGGGAAATTTTTGGAAGTAGGGAGGGATGTTAGGAAGTAGGGGAAAGTGGAATATCAGAGATTGAGTGAGGGGAAGGGGTCCAAAAGGGCAAAACACAGGCCTAGCCTAGAAAATTGCCAAGTTGTGGCAAGAAACTAGGGTTTGTGGAAAAATGAGGAATTTGGGGGATCTCAGTGATGGGAAGTGTTTAATAAGGTATATTAAGGATAGGGGAGGGTGTGTGAACATCAGGATACAAGTTTTTCCAATGATTTGACCATCCAAGAGAAATTACCTCCAAAACCCTAGGAGAGGGAAATGGACCTTACCTAGGCACAACTGAAGCATGAACAAGCTGTAAAATGACCCAACGGAACTTGACATGATGATGAAAACCCTCTGAATGATGGCACACTCAGCTGAATGGTGACATGGACTGACATTTGGACAAATTTGAAAAGAGTGAAAACAAACCCTAGACCTAATGCCTAGTGACCAAATTTTGCTTGAAGACTCATTGAAATGACAAAATTTGACCTTGACACCTTAAAATCACTTTTTAAGAGCATGTTTGATCACTGAAGGAAGGCTGCAAAGGCTGACTCTAACATTGGCTCCAATGGGGATGGTAGCTCCTTGGAGGTGCCAAGAACGGCAGATCTTTGGGAGAGCAGACCAGTGCCTTATCCATTGGGCCATGGAATCAAAAACTCAAACTGAAATGCATGACTGAAAACTGATGACTTGATGACACAAATTGAATCTCACTCAACTAAAAACTAACTCGATACTTAAACACAACCGACAAACTGGAAATATGCTCAAAGTAGAGCTTATTCAATACAACCTACTCTAATTGTGCTTTTCACCACCCGATCAAGTGTAATGGAACAGCCAATGCAACCATGCAAGCATGCTGGCTGCTGTTTGATTTCTTCCCAAATGCTTGCTTGAGAAATAAATACTGAAAGGCAACTCCCATGGAAACTTTGAACTAAGTGGACTGCTGATAAACTTGCAAAGCACAAATTGACTGGACGACTGCAAGAATATTGCGAATGGATCTTCATAAACATAGCTCTGGTCCAGATAATCTCCATACCTTGATCTTAAACTTTTCCTCACATCTGCGGTGCTTTTCTTTGGTGATTGCAGCAAGCTGTCAAAAGGATCCTGAAATTCATGAAAAACCAAACTTTGTTGCTGATTCCAGACAGAAAAAAAGTCTCCTTCATCAATCTCCTCATATGAAAAATCTGTTGAACAACACAATGAAATTGACTTTTGAACAAGATTATTATCAACATTATTTTCGGGCACATGGTTAGCTAATGGAGCAAAATTTTTATAACAAACATCATCCAACACATGAGCAATAGGATCATCAAAAACTTGAGAAGACTGCTGCACTGTATCCCTTGAAACTGTATGACATCCTACTGGCTGTTCCTCTTTTCCTTGAGATATATTACGAATATTCTGCCTCATAAACTGAAATGCCTCAAAACAAAATGGTATAGAATTTTCCTGCATCATCAAATCATGTATTTCATCTTCCACAACTTCATCTGTAATCTTACCTCCAATTGCATTGGATGGCTTCAAATCTGATGCTACAAGCTGCTCATCTGAAGATTTACTATGCAATTTATCTTTCAAAATCTGAAATGATTCAAAACAGAAAGGTACGGAGTCACCTTGAATCATTAAATCATGTGTGCCCACTTCCAAGTCTTCAACTGCAACTTGACAATCAATGACTTTGGGGGGCTGCAAGTCTGAATATGAGAAGTTTTCGTTGCCCTCAAGATGATCAAGATCAAGACTTGTTGACATTTGATTTTTGATTGCATAGTAGTTGTCTCTGATGAACTGAAATGAATCAAAACAAAAAGGCAAAGATCCTTCACTTACTTCAAAATTTGCTGCACTTTCCTCATCATTGTCATAGCTGATATGTATCGATTGATCACTGTACTCGAGCTGCTGAAAATGAACGTCCTCCTTCCACAAACTAGCTGCTAATTTGTCTGCAAGATTAGCTTCTTTTTGGAGAACATAATCATCATCATACTGATCAAACTGAGGTAATTCATCGGTATAAAACACATCATCAAGCATACATGTCATATCAACAACTCTCTCTTCTTCAAGATGATCTATAAAGCAATCATTATGACAACTGGGATAAGAAACAAAATGTTTTGGGTCAGCCACTTGTTCTTGAATGTCATTTTCATTTTTTGCAGTCATTTTCCGCACCATCTCTTCTACTGCATTTACGAAAATATCAAGCTTTTCCTCTGAAAGTGTCAGCTGCTCTGAAACATTCTTCTTTTCTTCTTCCTTCAACCTTGCCCTCAAGACCACTGAAATGAGCCTCTACATTTACCGCCTTTGCTCTTCATTTCGTGAAGTTTAACATCTTTTCTCTCAACCGAAACTCCATTTCCGATCAAAGCAACGTAGTGATATGCATCTAGAAGGTCTTATATCAACTCGCATCGAATAATAAACTTGGTTAAATCTAGCAGAAAATTGTTGTACTGTCTCCCCTGGCAATCTTTTCAGCTAGTTATACTCCTCTATAATCAACAAAAAGTTAAGTCCGATCATCCACCTATCAAGGAAAACTTTGACAAACTGCTGGAAATCTGAAATGCTCGCATCAGGTAGGGCTTTAAACCAACTCTTCACTTGGCCTTGCAAAGAGAGAGAAAAAAGCCTAATACTAACATTTTCATCATCAACTTCAAAAATATCTAGAAAAGTGTCAACATTCTGCACATGTTGCTCAGCGTTGACATTGTTACATTCACCGTCAAATCTTCGTAGATATAGGTCATAATTTGCAGGAAAAGCATGAAGAACAGAAGGTAAAACAAGAGGTTTGTACCGATCTGGAATTTTACAAGGTGTAGGGGCATGTACAAGAGCTGTGGGATCAGCTTGATTTTCTGGCTCATCACTCTGAAGAGAGTCATCATAATATGTGGGAAAAGTAAGGAGACCAGGATCGAAGGGAAACTCAGCATTTACACTTTTTGAAATTTTGGAATAAGCTTTCAGTATTTTAGTTAACACGCCACATACAAAATTCTCGAAACTGAGGACAACCTTCAAGACCAAAGAATAAGTACTTACAAGAAAGCAGACTAGATCCTGAATACCATTCCACTTTGGATACCTGAACTTTGTGTAAGATCCTTCCATTTTCTCAAAGAAAGAGTCAGTCCTCCAATGGAGTCTCTACTTTGAATTGGAGTCACCAGGTGAATGATTTCAGCCTTCTTATGTCTGATCATTGTCCACCATCAACCATCAAATTTGAACTTGATACATGTACCGGGGCAATTTACAAGCAGGCACATTATGTTAAACCGGAGATTATCAGAAGCAATGTTTATCTACTACGACAAGCATAAAAGCAACAACGCTTCGAAGGCTACTCCGTGCGTGACTTGATCTTTACAACAAGGCAAACGTTTGAGTTTCTCCCCCCATGGTCGCCACTATGTTAGCGCTCAAATCTACCTTAGGCTGAAATCAGGTAAAACTCAAGGCTACATCAAACCACGCTCAGCCTCGTAGCTAGCCCTACGAGGACAGGAGAGGGCTCTCTCCGGGTCTATCTCGGCAAAGGATCTTCAAAGGGGCTGAGATGACTTATAATGAAAAATGAATACCGATTTTAGGCTAGTAAAGAGATAGGAAAGTTTGATTTTGATTTTTTGGGTTTTTGTTGGAGAAATGGGAAAACAAATTTTGGGTCCAGGATAAGGTCGACCTTCAGATTTTCAGTTGGGGCGAGGTAGGTGAATGTCTTGATGCTTTTGATTGGATATAGCTGTATTATCCGACGAGGAGCTGAAGAGGGCATATCAACTTGGATCTTCCAAACAGCCATGAAACATATTGAACTAAATGAATTCAGCAAGTAGAGTTTATGTGAACAATGGATTCCAACTCTCATCTACTCATTCAATTTAGAAATCTTAGAAGCAGAGGAAAGGAATGCGTACATTAAACATGAAGAAAATTACAGTAAACAAAGAGAAAACACCATCAAGAACAGAACACCACAAGAATCCCAACAGGTGCCGCAAAACCTCTGATCTTTCCTTAGCCAAAATATGAAAAAAATATGTACAATGGTGCCAAAAGTTTCCCAAGAGTCCAACTTGTAGAATGTCTCAAAAATTACATCATATAGATCACTCTAACCCCTTCCCATGCCTCTAGGGGTCGAATTCCTTCTTCATGGATCAGTTTCAACCAAATTCTAATCAAGGAAGTAGAATCTAGGCAAACAGACAACAACTCGCTTCTCAAAGGTACATTGAACCGATCCATTTACAATACTTCATTTTTGAGAGTTATCTCTGAATGATGGGGCAACAACCAAAGTTACATTACAAACATAAATTTACATCATAATAACTAAAAATTCCATCCACAAGCAAAACTGGTCCAAACTGGCCGAAAATCTGAGCTGGAAGTTGAAAATTCAGCCAAAAATTTAAGTGGGTCGCAACTGAGCCAAGTGGGTCACAACTTTTTAAGCCCGATTTTGAAGTACTTCCCTACATCCAAATTGAGCTCATGATAGCTCGTTGGAAAGCCCTGGATGTTGACTATCCAACCCAAGTGGAATTTCGGAATTTGGAGCTCATTTGACCCTCCAAAACCTCTTTCTCCCAGAAGTACTTCCTGCTGGTGCAAAAGGTGGCAGCAAGGTGGTTTTCATGGTGTTTTTGAGCTTTTTGACCATCCAGAATCTGATGAAATGCTTCAGCAATGCCTGAGGATGCATAACTTATCATGAAAAATCCAAAAATGCAATGATTTCCTTCAGCAAGTGTCCCAAAAAAAAGTGAGCATATGAGTGCGAGACACGCTTACCTGAAAAACCTGTTTTTGAGACCAAAAATTTCAAAATGACAAAAATTTTTCCGAATTTGCTCAAATTTGGAGCGAAGACCCCCCATCATGTATCATGCCCAGCCAACGAAGCCTCGGCCAAAATCCGGAGTGGATCAGGCCTTTTCTGCCGTTTTAGTGCTCTCCTAGTGCATGCAGCTCCTGTGGTGAAAACACTGTCTCGGTTGTATGATGTGTTGTTGTCAGTCATGGTGTTGCAATGTGTATGTTCAGCTTGTTGAAAATGAGAAATGGGACCTTGGTGTCTTTGTCTCCAATCGCCAAATGCGTGCCAAAGGGGAATGAGGGATTGAGAACCCCTATAAGTGAGATAGGAATGGGATATGGTGATGGGGGGTAGTTTCTAAGGACAGGAGTGAAATGAAATGGCGACATATCAGTGAGTCAAGTGGAATCAAGGACAAAGAAACAGCCTTTGAATGTTATGGAGATTAGGCTTGTGTCAATGGAGGAATGTAGTAGTAAGTAATAGGGTTTGGGATTTCACATGGGAACCAAAAGTATAAAGGGATATGAGGATAATGAAAATGGGGAAGGGACGACGATATGATCACATGGTAGTGACAGCAGTGGTAGAATGAGTGTGAGGGCAGTGAGACCTTGACAATAAATGCAGAGGTATATATATCATCCATACAAGGTGGGAAAATCTTCACAAAACCATCAATATGTATTTAAAACCCTAAGGAATAAATCCGCCATGAATATAGGGTTTCACCTCTCCATTCAAATAAATTAATTTCCCCACTTCAAGACACCACAACCATATTTAAAATCTACTGAGCAATGATTTAAAACCTGTTTGGAAGCAGCTGGAGTTGATTCGAATCGAAACTGGGCGCAAAACACAATTTTCTGAGTGCTGATTTTAAGTGGGTCGCAACTGTCAAGTGGGTCGCAACCGTGCAATTTTACACTGGCTGAAGCTAACAAGTGGGTCACAACCCTCAAGTGGGTCGCAACCACTTCAAGTGGGTCGCATGCCTCTTGCCACATAGTGCATTTTGCAGGAAGCTTTTGGAGGCCTTCCCGGTGTCCAAATTGAGCGTGTGATAGCTAGTTGGAAAGCTCTTGGAGTATACTTTCCAAAAAAAGTGGAATTATGCAATTTGGATTTCATTTACCCTGTCAAAAATCAAATCTCCCAACACTATTCAAAATGAGCAGAATGAGGCTGCCTCAAGGCAGAGCGCTGTTGCAGTCAACTTTTGAAGGTCTTCCTCAACTCCAAATTGAGCTCATGATAGCTCATTGGAAATATATTTGTGTCTAGTTATCATTTGACTCATCATGCAAGTCATTTAGCCAACCATGATAGGATAAATCTTGATTTTCCCAAGGTCACTTCAAAGGTGCATTCAATTCTCCTGAGGCAATGATATTTTTGATATTTCTCTAAAACCATGATACCTGTATAAACATTGAAAGAGGTTTTTCTTCCTTGGGATGTTGTAGACAAAAACCTCTCCCAGTTTTCCAAAATTTATCTTTTATTGCTCTGAAACATCTTTTGAGTGAAACTTATCCCGATGTGTGAAACAAGGGATTTTTTCGAAATGAAGTGAAATGAAGGGGATAAGGGGCTTCTAAATTCTTGGGGAAATTTTGGGAAGTAGGGGGGGATGTTAGGAAGCAGGGGAAAGTAGATTATCAGAGATTGAGTGAGGGGAAGGGGTCCAAAAGGGAAAAACACAGGCCTAGCCTAGAAAATTGCCAAGTTGTGGCAAGAAACTAGGGTTTGTGCAAAAATGAGGAATTTGGGGGATCTCAATGATGGGAAGTGTTTAATAAGGTATATTAAGGATAGGGGAAGGTGTGTGAACATCAGGATACAAGTTTTTCCGATGATTTGACCGTCCAAGAGAAATTACCTCCAAAACCCTAGGAGAGGGAAATGGACCTTACCTAGACACAACTGAAGCATGAACAAGGTGTAAAATGACTCGATGGAGCTTGACATGATGATGAAAACCCTATGAATGATGGCACACTCAGATGAATGGTGATATCGACCGACATTTGGACAAATTTGAAAAGAGTGAAAACAAACCCTAGACCTAATGCCTAGTGACCAAATTTTGCTTGAAGACTCATTGAAATGAAAAAATTTGACCTTGACACCTTAAAATCATTTTGTAAGAGCATGTTTGATCACTGGAGGAAGGCTGCAAAGGCTGAAACTAACATTGGTTCCAATGGGGATGGTAGCTCCAGCTCCGTGGAGGTGCCAAGAACCGTAGAACTTTGGGAGAGCAGACCAGTGCCTTATCCCTTGGGCCATGGAATCAAAAACTCAAACTGAAATGCATGACTAAAAACTGATGACTTGATGACACAAATTGAATCTCACTCAACTAAAAACTAACTCGATACTTAAACACAACCGACAAACTGGAAATATGCTCACAGTAGAGCTTATTCAATACAATCTACTCTAATTGTGCTTTACACCACCCGATCAAGTGTAATGGAACAGCCAATGCAACCATGTAAGCATGCTGGCTGCTATTTGATTCCTTCCCAAATGCTTGCTTATGAACAACGAGAAATAACTACTGAAAGGAAACTCCCATGGAAACTTTGAACCAAGTGGACTGCTGATAAACTTGCAAAGCATAAATTGACTGGATGACTGCAAGAATATTGTGAAAGGATCTTCATAAACATAGCTCTGGTCCAGATAATCTCCATACCTTGATCTTAAACTTTTAGTCACATCTGCGGTGCTTTTCTTTGGTGATTGCAGCAAGCTGTCAAAAGGATCCTGAAATTCATGAAAAACCAAACTCTGTTGCTGATTCCGAACTGAACAAAAGTCTCCTTCATCAATCTCCTCATATGAATGGAAATCTTGACATGTGCTATGCAATGAAAAATCTGTTAAACAAGACAATGAAGGTGACCTTTGAATAAGATTATCATCAACATTCTTTCCGGGCACATGGTTAGCTAATGGAGCAGAATTTTTATAACAAACATCATCCAACACCCGAGCAATAGGATCATCAAAAAATTGAGAAGACTGCTGCACTGTATCCCTTGAAAATGCCTGACATCCTACTGGCTGTTCCTCTTTTCCTTAAGACATATTACGTATATTCTGCCTTATAAACTGAAATGATTCAAAACAAAAGGGTATAGAATTTTCCTGCATCATCAAATCATGTATTTCATCTTCCACACCTTCATCTGTAATCTGACCTTCAATTGCATTGTATGGCTGCAAATCTGATGCTACAAGCTGCTCATCTGAAGATTTACTATGCAATTTATCTCTCAAAAGTTGAAATGATTCAAAACAGAAAGGTATGGAATCACCTTGAATCATTAAATCATGTGTGCCCACTTCCAAGTCTTCAGCTGCAACTTGACAATCAATGACTTCTGGGGGCTGCAAATCTGAATATGAGAAGTTTTCGTTTCCCTCAAGACGATCCAGATCAAGACTTGTTGACGTTTGATTTCTGATTGCATGGAAGTTATCTCTGATGAACTGAAATGAATAAAAAAAAAAAGGCAAAGATCCTTCACTTACTTCAAAATTTGCTGCACTTTCCTCATCATTGCCATAGCTAATATGCATCGGTTGATCACTGTACTCGAGTTGCTGAAAGTGAACTTCCTCCTCGCACCAACTAGCTACTGATTTGTCTGCAAGATTAGTTTCTGTTTGGAGAACATAATCATCATCATACTGATCAAACTGAGGCAATTCATTGGTATAAAACACATCATCAAACATACACATCATATCAACAACTCTCTCTTCTTCACAATGATCTATAAAACAATCACTATGACAACTGGGATCAGAAACAAAATGTTTTGGATCAGCAACTTGTTCTTGAATGTCGTTTTCATTTTTTGCAGTCATTTTCCGCACCATCTCTTCTACTGCATTTACGAAAAGATCAATCTTTTCCTCTGAAAGTGTCAGCTGCTCTGAAACATTCTTCTTTTCTTCTTCCTTCAACCTTGCCCTCAAGATCAACAAATGAGCCTCTACATTCACTGCCTTGTTCTGCATCTCGTGAAGTGTTGCAATATTCTTTTCTCTCAGCTAAAACTCCATTTCCGGATCAAAGGCACCTGGGTAGTGCAAGAGAGCAGATCTAGGAGAAGGTCTTATATCAGCTGGCATCGAAAAATATACTTGGTTAAATCTAGCAGAAAATTGTTGTACTGTCTCCCCTGGCAGTCTTTTCAGCTGGTTATACTCCTCTATAATCAACAAAAATTTCTGTCCGATCATCCACCTGTCAAGGAAAACTGTGACGAATTGCTGGAAATCTGTGATGCTCGCATCAGGCAGGGCTTTGAACCAACTCTTCACTTGGCATTGCAAAGAAAGAGCAAAAAGCCTAATACTAACATCTTCATCATCAACTTCAAAAAGATCTAGAAAAGTCTCAACTTTCTGCACATGTTGCTCAACGTTGACATTGTTATGTTCACCATCAAATCTTGGTAGATATAGGTCATAATTTGCAGGAAAAGCATGAAGAACAGAAGGTAAAACAAGAGGTTTGTACCGATCTGGAATTTTACAAGGTGTAGGGGCATGTACAAGAGCTGTGGGATCAACTTGATTTTCTGTCTCATCACTCTGAAGAAAGTCATCATAATATGTGGGAAAAGTAAGGAGACTAGGATCAAAGGGAAACTCAGCATTTACACTTTTGGAATAAGTCGAGTGAAGATTTTGATCACCTTTCTCATACAAAAAATTCTAAAAAACTTTGAGGACAGCTTCAAGACCAGCAAAGAAGTAATTTACGAGAAAGCAGATTAGATCCTGAATACCATTCCACTTCAGATACCTGAACTTTGTGTAAGATCCTTCCATTTTCTCAGAGAAAGAGTCAGTCCTCCAGACTTTGAATTGGAGTCACCAGGTGAATGATTTCAGCCTTCTTATGTCTGATCGTTTTCCACCATCAACCATCAGATCTGAACTTGATACACGTACTGGGGCAATTTATAAGTTAAGTGCTACGATTACAAGTTAAACCGGAGATCGACTGAAGCAGCGTTTATCTACTTCGCTGATGCATAGCAACAGCGTTTCGAAGGCTACCTGGCGTGACTTCAGACTCCGTCTATAACAAGCAAACGTTTTGAGTTTCTCCCCAGTATGGTCGCCACTATGTTAGCGCTCAAATCTACCTCAGGCTGAAATGAGGTAAAACTCAAGGCTACATCAAACCATGCTCAGCCTCGTAGCTAGCCCTACGAGGACAGGAGAGGGCTCTCTCCGTCAATCTCGATAAAATGAACAATAGGGTGCGAGATGACTTTAAAAGGGAACTGATTTTAGGCTAGTAAAGAGATAGGTATGTTTGATTTTTGATTTTTGGGTTTTCGCTGGAGAAATGGGAAAAACAAATTTTGGGTCCGGGGATAAGGTCAGAACTTTGCAGATTTCGAGTTGGGGTGAGGTAGGTGATTGTCTTGATGCTTTTGATTGGATATACGGACATATTAGACCGACGAGGAGCTGAAGAGGGCAAAGAAGAACTTGGATCCTCTCCAAACAGTCGAAAACATATAGAATTAAATGAATTCAAAGGCAGAGCACGGTAAACAATGGATTCAACCTCATCTACTCATTCAATTTAGTTCAAAAGCATATGAAAGGAATGGCATACATTAAACATGAATAACTTACAGTAAACAGAGAGAAAACACCATCAAGAAAAAAACACCACAAGGATCCCAACAAGTGCCGCAAAACCTCTGATCTTTCCTTAGCCAAAATATGAAAAAATATGTACAATGTTGCCAAAAGTCTCCCAAGAGTCCAACCTCTCCAACCCCTGAGAATGATTGAGAAATTACATCATATAGACTATCCTAACCCCTTCCCACACCTCTAGGGGTCGAATTCCTCCTTCAGGGGTCAGTTCCAACAAATTCTAATCATGGAACTACAATCTAGGCAGCTAACAACTTGCCTCTAAAAGAGTGGGAACTGATCCATTTACATGATTTTTACTTTTTTGAGAGTGAATCTTCTAGAATAGATAAAAATAAACCAAATTTACATGCCAAACATAAATTTACATAATAATAACTCAAAATTCCATCCACAAGCAAAACTGGTCCAAAC
Organism: Pinus albicaulis; assembly: GCA_034641835.2. NCBI lineage: Eukaryota > Viridiplantae > Streptophyta > Pinopsida > Pinales > Pinaceae > Pinus > Pinus albicaulis. The sequence continues at coordinate 423,314,946 of CM076579.1, read as the reverse complement.
TGGCCGAAAATCTGAGCTGGAAGTTGAAAATTCAGCCAAAAATTTAAGTGGGTCGCAACTGAGCCAAGTGGGTCACAACTTTTTCAGCCCGATTTTGAAGTACTTCCCAGCATCCAAATTGAGCTCATGATAGCTCGTTGGAAAGCACTAGATGTCGACTATCCAACCCAAGTGGAATTTCGCAATTTCGAGCTCATTTGTCCCTCCAAAACCTCTTTCTCCCAGAATTACTTTCTGCTGGTGCAAAAGGTGGCAGCAAGGTGGTTTTCATGGTGTTTTTGAGCTTTTTGACCATCCAGAATCTGATGAAATGCTTCGGAAATGCCTGAGGATGCATAAATTATCATGAAAAATCCAAAAATGCAAATATTTCCTTCAGCAAGTGTCCCAAAAAAAAGTGAGCATATGAGTGCGAGACACGCTTAACTGAAAAACCTGTTTTTGAGACCAAAAATTTCAAAATGACAAAAATTTCTCCGAATTTGCTAAAATTCGGAGCGAAGACCCCCCATCATGTATAATGCCCAGCCAACGAAGCCTCGGCCAAAATCCGGAGTGGATCAGGCCTTTTCTGCCATTTTAGTGCTCTCCAGGTGCATGCAGCTCCTGTGGTGAAAACACTGTCTCGGTTGTATGATGTGTTGTTGTCAGTCATGGTGTTGCAATGTGTATGTTCAGCTTGTTGAAAATGAGAAATGGGACCTTGGTGTCTTTGTCTCCAATCGCTAAATGCGTGCCAAAGGGAAATGAGGGATTGAGAACACCTATAAGTGAGATAGGAATGAGATATGGTGATGGGGGGTAGTTTCTAAGGACAGGAGTGAAATGAAATGGCAACATATCAGTGAGTCAAGTGGAATCAAGGACAAAGAAACAACCTTTGAATGTTATGGAGATTAGTCTTGTGTCAATGGAGGAATGTAGTAGTAAGTAATAGGGTTTGGGATTTCACATGGGAACCAAAAGTATAAAGGGATATGAGGATAATGAATATGGGGAAGGGACGATGATATGATCACATGGTAGTGACAGCAGTGGTAGAATGAGTGTGAGGGCAGTGAGACCTTGACAATATATGCAGAGGTATATATTTAACCATACAAGGTGGGAAAATCTTCACAAAACCATCCATATGTATTTAAAACCCTAAAAAATAAATCTGCCATGAATATAGGGTTTCACCTCTCCATTCAAATAAATTAATTTCCCCACTTCAAGACACCACAACCATATTTAAAATCTACTGAGCAATGATTTAAAACCTGTTTGGAAGCAGCTGGAGTTGATTAGAATCGAAACTGGGCGCAAAACAAAATTTTCTGAGTGCTGATTTTAAGTGGGTCGCAACTGTCAAGTGGGTCACAACCGTGCAATTTTACACTGGCTGAAGCTAACAAGTGGGTCGCAACCGTCAAGTGGGTCGCCACCACTTCAAGTGGGTCGCATGCCTCTTGCCACATAGTTCATTTTGCAGGAAGCTTTTGGAGGCCTTCCCGGATTCCAAATTGAGCGTGTGATAGCTCGTTGGAAAGCTCTTGGAGTCTAATTTCCAAAAAAAAGTGGAATTATGCAATTTGGATTTCATTTACCCTATCAAAAATCAAATCTCCCAACACTATTCAAAATGAGCAGAATGAGGCTGCCTCAAGGCAGAGCGCTGTTGCAGTCAACTTTTGAAGGTCTTCCTCAACTCCAAATTGAGCTCATGATAGCTCATTGGAAATATAGTTTTGTCTAGTTATCATTTGACTCATCATGCAATTCATTTGGCCAACCATGCTAGGAGAAATATTGATTTTCCCAAGGTCACTTCAAAGGTGCATTCAATTCTCCTGAGGCAACGGTATTTTTGACATTTCTCTAAAACCATGATACCTGTGTAAAAAGTGAAAGAGGTTTTTCTTCCTTGGGATGTTGTGGAAAAAAACCTCTCTCAGTTTTCCAAAATTCATCTTTTATTGCTCTGAAACATCTTTTGAGTGAAACTTATCCCGATGTGTGAAACAAGGGATTTTGTCGAAATGAAGCGAAATGAAGGGGATAAGGGGCTTCTAAATTCTTGGAGAAATTTTGGGAAGTAGGGGGGGATGTTAGGAAGCAGGGTAAAGTGGAATCTCAGAGATTGAGTGAGAGGAAGGGGTCCAAAAGGGAAAAACACAGGCCTAGCCTAGAAAATTGCCAAGTTGTGGCAAGAAACTAGGGTTTGTGCAAAAATGAGGAATTTGGGGAATCTCAGTGATGGGAAGTGTTTAATAAGGTAAATTAATGATAGGGGAAGGTGTATGAACATCAGGATACAAGTTTTTCCGATGATTTGACCATCCAAGAGAAATTACCTCCAAAACCCTAGGAGAGGGAAATGGACCTTACCAAGGCACAACTGAAGCATGAACAAGCTGTAAAATGACCCAATGGAACTTGAAATGATGATGAAAACCCTCTGAACGATGGTACACTCAGCTGATTGGTGCCATGGACTGACATTTGGACAAATTTGACAGGAGTAAAAGCAACCCCTAGACCTAATGCCTAGTGACCAAATTTTGCTTGAAGACTCATTGAAATGACAAAATTTGACCTTGACACCTTAAAATAATTTTGTAAGAGCATGTTTGATCACTGGAGGAAGGCTGCAAAGGCTGACACTGACAGAAGCAACACCATAGTTGAGTATATTAATAAATGAAAGGATGATTACAACCAAGCTTCGACGTTGCGGTCTCCTCCAATAGGGTTCAAGCGGAGCGTGTCACACAAAGGCTCGTCGGGAATTTGGACGGGACTCTATCTACGAAGTTCTCCTTGGTTCTACCTTCTCAATAGAAATTACTCAGCTATAGTATTCTTCTCCAAGTTCATCTCTTTGGCTATATGTTCAGCTAGTTTTCATAAAGGGAGAAGGCCTATTTTTATAGAGGGAGAGGGAGAGGTTAGGATCCCTATAATTATGGAAGGGATGCCTATCTTAAAGGAGTGTTCCATGGGAGGTGGAAACTACTGCCAAAAGAGGGAGATCTGTAGCTAATCAACTTAACCACTTCCATTGACTCATCCCTGAGGTAGTTAGAAGGAAACTTCTGCCTCTATTTTTTTTTTAAAATTCCTAAAAAATATTGGCATGGGCTTTAGTGAAAATCTTCCACATCGGTGCGAGGGGTGAATTTGCTACCCGCACCAAGGCCAAAACATAGGTTTTTTGTGCTTTTTTGAGGAAATTTCCAACAGGAGAAATGATGTCCTGATGCAGAAGGATGCAAAGAAGGTGTTCGCAAAATATGCCACTATTTGTTGGCCACCTATAAAATTTGTTCGATCAAAAGGTGGCCAAAACATTGTTTAGCCTTCAAGGAATAGTTTCATTGCAGAAATATTATCTCTTGAAGCCTCTACTAAACATCATCTCCTCTATCCAAGTCTTCACTATTTTTTCCCTTCAGAACTCAGAAATTCTGCTAAAATTCCATGAGAAAGGCTGCTGCAAAATCCCCTTTTCTCCCCTTCCTTCACCCAAAATGCCCCATTTTAACCCTTTTTTCCCCCTTGTCAAAATTCCCCTCTTACCCTCTAAATCCTCCCAAAATACCCTATAAATCCTACACATACCCCTTGTTTAGCCCTTTTTCCCTTTTTTTCCCTCTATCGTTGCCCATTTCTAGCCTCAAATTGCATTGAAAAATGTTAAAAAGCCCACATTTGGACATATATGGGTCTTAGCCCCCTTCGGTCAACTCCCTTGACCTTTTTCCCACGTTACCCGGGTGCTGAAACCAGGCGCTAGCCTGAAAACCGCTTAGCACGTTTTGTTATCGGGAACGTTTCTAACTGTTGATTTCCCGGCCATCCGACAGTCTTTGCAATCCCATCGCGCCCGTGGTCCCGACTCTTTTTCACGCCGGATCGTATCACAGTAGTCCATTTAACCTACAGCTCCGACAGTCCGTTTTCATCTGCCAGTGGTCCCCGCACCACGACTACTGTTTAGAAACCGGCAGTATCCATCGCACCGCCTTCAAGCGCACGGTGGTTTTCTCCCGATTGATAGTGATTCAACTCATCGATTGACGCATGGCCTGGGAACTGTTCACCAAACCGATGTCCATCACGCGTTAAACATCAGATGTGGACCCCACGTGATATTGACGTGCACCGTCCGATCTGACGCCGCTCATCGGACAGTGGTCACTCGCTAGAGATGCACACGCGATAACTCAGGGTACAGCACAGCGGTAAAAACATCTCCACCATCGATCTGATATGCAGATCGATGGCCCAAATTTCATCGCCTGATCTCTACGTTTTGACTTTCCACCTGCGCTCCCAACTGTCGATCTCTGCGCAAACGACGGCTCTGATTTGATTTTCTTTTTTGCCTTGCCATTCACTCCTCACGATCAATCTCAACCATTGGATGATGCCACCCAACGGCTATGCTCCCTCCACATGCCTTCTGAAATAGTCAGCCTATATATGCAGGATTTTTTAACATTTTTTCGTATTTTTGCAGGGTTTAAATGGTTTTTTCCGCCATGCTGAAGAAAAATTCACAGGTTGAGGGTGATGATCCTCCCGCCTGCGATTCACCACAAAATCACTTGAAGGGTTTTAAATTATCATTTTATCAATGAATTCATGAGGCATTGATGCCATTCGACCCTTGTACAACCCTGCACACCAGAAAACACATTTAATCGAGCACCGATCAAAGAGTATCAACGTCGAAGACAAAACCCACCAGAAAAAGGAGATTGAAGTCCTAAAACATAGTTCTCAAGTAAATTAAAGGTGTTTAAGGAAAGACAAAGACATTTCTCAAGCTGAGAAAGCTTCCACCGCCATCAGCGGAGGCCAATTGAACCCTCTCCAACTCCTTAAGACACCTGTAGCCTCACAGAAATAAGAGGACGCTTAGTCATTACCTGAACAAGAGGTGTTTGCCTTAAGATAGCTGAACAATTAATACAAATCAAAGAATATTATCTCTAATTGTTGGCAGAACCATTTTAGAAGATTAAGAACAGTCCAAAAGCACATCTTTTGATCATTATGCCTCAAAAGGCAAGAACAGATGTTATGGAGCAGAGTTAGAAATGATTACATAATTAATGATATTTGATCCTTGGGAAATCCTCCCAATTCCTCATTTCTCTATAAATTCCTCTGTAGAACATAAGAAAATGTTGGTCTCTGGAAATATGAATGCATGTAATGGTTTTCTGAAGCTACTAATGCACTGTGTGCAATTTGAAGATAAATAAGCTGATATGAGAGCTTTGAAGTTGTAGAGACCCTCCATGCTTGCTGATTGTAACTGGTTTGAACATCAAATACAAGCTGCTGATTTATGGGATCCTGATTTGTGTCAATGGTGATGTGTTCCTCACTATAAATTGTTATTTTCTTTAAGGTTTCACTCTATTCATTTTCTCTGATAAAGAACAGTAAACATAGAGCTAGGACTTACTCTCAGTAGTACCCTACTCTTACTGAAAGCTTTATTTTATATGTTTTTCTCTTGTTAATACTGAGTATATTAAAGCAGGTTGGTTTCAAAGCACTTTCCTGATCTAGATTGCTCATTATGATGATCATCAATGTTTTTCCTTAGAATATGCTAAAAGCAGGTTGGTTTCAAAGTACTCACCTGATCTTAAGCTGTTCTAACTGTTTTTGAATGTTTTTTGACTGAAAGTACTTCGAATAAGGATAGTTTAAAAGAACTTACTTGATCTCAGAATGCTTTTATATTTTGTTTCTCTAAACTCAAAGTACTTCAATGCAGGCTAGTTTAAAAGTACTTACCTGATCACATAATTCTTTTATGTTTTGTCTCTCTAAGCACATGTTGAAAGCAAGATAGTTTAAAAGCACTTACTTGATCTTAGATTGTGCACTGTTCTTCATTTTGTTTTATTCTCCACTTCCTATCTATTTCACTCCATAAATCACCTTAAGAGATCCTTTGACATAAGTGACTTGCCCCATGGATCCTTCTTGAACCTTGCTGTCCAATTAAAATCCTCCTATGACACCATAGCCCAATGGGTTAAAACTATCTTTTCCTTTTCCTATCAGCCAAATCATTCCTTCACTTGCAGACATCTTAACCCTTCATTTTGAATTGCCTTCACCTTCATCATGTCTTTTCCCAACCAAAACAAACAAAACAAAACTCATGCTCTTCATAACTAGCCTAATACCACATTTCAGGCTTTAAATATCACACCTTTAAACTCATTGATAGAGATATCCCTCTCTGGATTCAGGAGGGCTAGATCCTTGAATCCCAAAGCGGTTTGATGTTACCCCTGTAGTTGGACTTTTGCCAATCTTTCTAATTACAGGGACCTAACATAATCACGACTCCACTAGGGAATTTTAGATTTCATAGTTTCTTGGCCTGCTTTTATGGACTCTTTAGTTTTCCATACAAGCACAAAAACTCAGAAAATAACCTAAAAAATATTTTAGGTTGGTATTCAATAAATATGGTAGTGGACCATTAAACCTTTTACCTCCAAAAGAGCTAAAAACTTCCACTTGGTGACTCCACAATCCTGAACCGACCTTAAAGACTCCACTGGGTAGAACTATAATCATTATAAAACCATTCAACCTCAGTAAGAGGGCTTTAGGATTAAAGTTCTCTTAGAAAAGATTAGTTAAACCTCTTATAGATTGTCATATATGGTTAGACTTTTCTTGTTTAGTTAGGTCTAAAAACCACAACATACTGTCTCCTAGAAAGATTCACACTAGAGCCTATGCTGACCCTGGTCCACCTGAGATAATTGATAACCCAGAAAGTATCCTTAGGAGGTCTCCTAGGATTAAACTCTCAACTATTTTCAGATCACCCTTGAGAGCTAATTCAGTCCCTGAAAATCTTTCAGCTCTACCACAATCACAAGCTAACTTAGTAAATCCATTTAGAACTAGGCCTCTCAGTGACTTAGGTCAATTATATTTTGAGTCTTCACTTTCATCTCCTGAAACAAGTGAACATCCTGGTAGCAAAGAAACAACACCTCCTGATTCACATCTTCTTCACAACTCTGGTGTCTCTCATCCAAGATCAGCTTAGCAATATATTCCTGGTCCATCCATTTCTGTTCATCCTACATCCACTGTTCAAACCACCCCACTTCAGCCCACTTTCCTTCTTGTGAATCCACCCCCACCACATATCATGGCAGCATGGTATGCTCCCTTAGTTGTTCCTATACCATTAGTCAATCTTCCACAGGACTATCAATCTAAAATTCCATTTTATGATGCTAGCAATGCTACAACTGCATCACAACATGTGGATAAGATGAATGACTACTTTGATAGAAATGAAATTGATAATGATTCTTTCAAGCTTAGATTATTTACTCAGATCTTAGGGGGAGAAGCAATAAAATGGTTTAAAAGTTTAACCCCCCATAGTATTAATGATCTCCAAGCCTTCCATCAAACATTCTTAAACAAATGGGAAGTAAAGAAAAACCCTCTCCAAGTCCTTTCTGACTACAAGAACCTCCATAGAGACGCTGGCGAAAGTGTGCAAGCTTATTGCACTAGATTCAATAGTGTGTATAATGCAATTTCCTCAGAACTAAAAACTCCACAGGGCTCAGCTTTAAACAATTTTCCTGAAGGGTTTGACCCCGAGATGGCCTATCAGTTGAGAGAGAGAGATTTTGCAACTCTTGAAGATATGCAAAAGGGTGCTCTTTCTGTGGAAGTCAACTTGATGGAGAAGAGAGCAAGAATGAAAATTGAGAAGAGAGTGTGCTTTAGAGAGGAAAATGCAGCTTCTACTTCCAACTAAAAGATGGAAAAAATGATGGAGGAGATGATGAAGAAAATGAGCATCCTTGAGAGAGCACAAGCAAGTCAAAACCAAACTGCTCCTAAAAAAAAAAAACAGAACCAAAATCAAAATTTTAGAAGGAACCAACCTCCAAACAGACCTAGGGAAGATGATCAACTGATCACTCCTCCTTTTCATCAAAACTATATAAGTGAGGTTGAGGAAACAGATGAGATAATAGAGGAAGATGATATCAACATGCTGGGAGTAGATAATGATGACTTTGAGATTCATTATGATAGAAAACAAGGTCTTTATACCCCTTAAGATGACAACAGAGATGATGATGAAATTTTTTTTCAAGACATGGAAAATGTCATCATAGAGTCCCAAAAAGAATATGACCTTAGAAGAAAAACCAGTCAAAAAAATCTCAACACCAAAACCTCTGACAAATCTTCACAAAACAACACTACAACCAAGCCCAAAATTGTCAAACATAAGGATAAAACAGTGATTGTAAATTCTGATAAAAGTAGATGGAAGGGCACTCAAAACAATGAAAAATAGAGTGCAGACATTAGTAGTACTACCACTTCAATTAATACTCCTGTTAAGACCATTTTTTCAAATACTAATAGAACAAATTAGCAAGCTGATGTTGCTGATAGAATGGGAGCTAGTAAGGCTAAGACAAGTCCTTCGAAGAGCCAAATTCCTTTCAGCCTTGAGTAGGAAATTTCAAAGATCAGAATCTCTGTTCCCCTAACTGAGTTAGTTGCCCAAAGTGTATATAGGACCCAAATTTTGAAGGCTTTAAATATTGAGGACAATAATGATATATTCAATCTTAATGATGACCAACCAGAGTTCATTTTTGGTCCTAAGATTGAAGGTATATATCAAGAGGGACCTGTTCCCCCCTTTTATCTGAGTTTAAATGTTCATGACAAGATCCTGCATAATGATATGCATGACTCTGGAGCCTGTCACAACCTTATGCCAAAGGTGATAATGGAAAGGCTAGGACTAGAAATAACCAGACCTTACAAGGATTTATATTCTCTTGATTCCAATAGAGTGAAGTGTCTGGGTCTAATCAAAGACCTTTGTGTGAGTTTGACCCAAATCCCAGCCAAGTGCATGGTGATGGATGTTGTGGTGGCTGATGTGCCTCCTAGGTATGGCATGTTGTTGTCAAGATCATGGGGTGCCAAGCTGCAAGGTACCATACAGATGGATGGAACATATGCCACTATTCCTATCTTTGGCCAGCTTAGAAGACTATACAAAGAGTCACACATGAAATTCATGGTCAGTAGCTCAGAAAAGCCTAAAAATTCTCCCATTTACTATGTCCATACTGACCTGGATTCGTTTATCTTTTATAATAATGAATCCACAAAGAAGTTAGAGCTAGAACACAGTGAATCAGATGACCAGTCAGAGGCCCCTAATCTAGAAATGATGGTAGTTCTATATATGGAAGAAAACGAGAGAGAAACTTTTGAATAGTGTGTTGAAACAACGAACTAGAGTGAACAAAGCCAAGATGGAAAACAACAAACTACCCCTTACACTAAACTCCATGAAAATCCTGAAGAACAAGACCCAACACAACATGTTGCAGATCCCATAATAGAACATTATGATGAAAAATGCAATAGGGATGAAAACGATGTTAACCCTACAAAAAATCCCTTATGGGTCATGAACTTCGATGGGTCTTGCACTAAAAAGAGTGCAGGAGCTGGGGTCTGGTTGGTTGACACTGAGAACAATTACTCTGAATGCCATTCTTTCAAGCTAGATTTCAAATGCACCAATAACATCATTGAGTATGAGGCTCTCATCCTAGGATTGCGTCTATTGAAAGAACTAGGAGCCAAGAAGATAATTGTTCAGGGAGACTTAGAATTAGTCATCAAACAAATAAACGGAAAATATGCAGTTAAGCATCCTAGACTAAGGATATACCGAAATAATGCCATATATTTCCTAAACACGTTTACAAGATATGAGCTCGTGTTTGTCCCAAGAAGTCAAAACATAATTGCAAACGGGTTGGTCTGCGCTGCTAGTTCATGTCAAAAATCACTTGGTCATAAACAGATCATCATTCAAACAAAATATACACCTGCAGTGCCAGATAATGAAAAATATTGGCAGGTCCTCGATGGCGACAAGCAGATAGAGGATTTCCTGCTTAGCAGGAACGATTTTGAGTTATCTGATTCACTTTCTAAATATGAAGAAAATTGCCTCAACAAAGACTCCCCTGAAGGAGATAAAATATCTGTCTCCATAAAAATTGGCATCTTAACTAAAAAACTTGGAACTCATACTGAAGAGTACGAGGACACAAAAAACGAAGACATTGAGATATTGTCGTCAAAGGACAAGAATGTACCTTGGGGGTTAGCACCATTAGAAGACCTGTTTGATTTTAACGACGTAGAAAAGAAACCCATTGTAGAATACATCGAGTCTGATGTCGAGGAATGAAACATAGACACGAAAGATCAGCCTAAAATGATTAAATTAGTTGGCTCCTTGCCAAAAGACATGAAAAATAAATTCATTGACTTATTTAAATAGTTTGTTGATGTGTTTTCCTGGAGCTATGAAGAATTAAAAGCCTATGATACACAAATCATCCAGCACAATATCCCATTGAAAGAAAACCAAAAACCCTTTAGCCAAAAACTATGTCGAATTAATCCAATAAACCCGCCTCTAGTAGAAAAGGAAATCAAGAAAATGTATGAGGCAGGAATCATAGTGCCTATGAGGTTTTTAGATTGGGTTTCTAACCTTGTAGTTGTGAGGAAAAATATAGGAGAAATCAAATTGTGCATTGATTTCAGAAACCTTAACAGAGCCTCCCTAAAGGAAAATTACCCTTTACCCAAAATGGAACACATTCTACAAAGGGTAGTTGGTTCAAAGAGGATTTCTCTTTTAGATGTTTTTTCAGGGTATAACCAAGTTTTAGTACTCCTAGAAGACCAACTCAAGACAACTTTCACCACTCCTTGGGGCACTTTCATGTATGTGAAAATGCCTTATGGGTTAATGAACACCGGGGCCACTTTCAAAAGGGCCATGGACATTGCATTTTCAGAGGAGATAGGGAACTTCATTGTAATTTACCTTGATGACATAACAGTTTATTCCAAATATGCTGAAGAGCACCTGAAACATCTAAGAAAGGTCCTTGAAAAGTGTAGAAGGTTTGTATTATCTTTAAATCCCAAAAAGACAGTGTTTGGCCTACAAGAAGATAAACTCCGTGGCCATATCATATCTGAAGAAGGGATTAAAATAGATCCAAAGAGATTTGAGGGAATACTAAATATTAGCCAACCAAGGAACATAAAATAATTACAGTCCTTTATTTGAAAAATTAACTTCTTGAGGAGGTTTATTCCCAACTTAGCAGAGCTCCTTAGAAACATGACTAATATGCTCAAGAAAGAAGTAGGAGTGAAATGGACTGTAGAAGCCAAAATATCCTTCGAATTGGTAAAACATGCACTCACTCGGGCACCTGTCCTGATCAACCTTGAATTTTCAAAGGATTTTCTTATTTTTTCCTTTTCCTCAGAGCATACTGTAGCTGCTGTCCTATTGCAGAAAAACCCAGAGGGACAAGAACAACCTATTGCTTTTTTCAGTAAGGCTTTAAGGGATGCACCCTTGAAATATAACATAATGGAAAAATAGGCCTATGCTTTGGTAAAGTCCTTAAAGGACTTCAGGGTGTATATTCTACATTCTCACTTCATTTCTTATGTGCCTAACATAGTGGTAAAAGACATCTTGTCACAAGACCCAGATGGAAAGAGGGGCAAATGGATTGCAGCAATACTAGAGTATGATTTGGAAATCAAACCCACCAAACTCATTAAAGGTTAGGGCTTAGCTCAATTAATGGCTGAATCTAATATACAAGCCCTTGACATCAACATGGTAGATGCCTTGGATGAACAGGAAGAATTACCTGCTCCCACTGTGGAAGAGCAGTTTCAAAGCTCACCTTGGTACACTGATATCCTGTATGTACTTACAAATCTTAATGCTCCTCTTGATTTATCAGAAAAAAAGGCAAGGTTTTTAAAGTTGAAAGCTAGGAATTATTTCATTTTGAATGAATGTTTATATTGGAAAAATAGTAATGGTTTATTGCTTAAATGTTTTCCTGAAGTTGATGCAGAGAGGATCAAGCATGAATTCCATGAAGGAGAATGTGGAGGTCATCTCTACTGTAAAACCACAGCCAATAAAATCCTTAGAGATGGCTATTACTGGCCCACCCTCTTCCAAGATGTCCATAAAATTATAGTAGCTTGCCACAAATGCCAAGTTTTTGAGGGAAAAATAAAACTCCTTCCTTTACCATTACAACCTATCATTTTTGAAGCTCCATTTCAACAATGGAGCCTAGATTTCATAGGAGAAATCCATCCTGCTTCATTTTCCCAACACAAATGGATTATCACAGCCACTGACTACTTCACGAAGTGGATAGAGGCCATCCCTTCTAGGAATGCCACAGATTTTGTCATTATAAAATTTCTTGAAGACTATATCTTGTCCAGATTCGGTTGCCCCACGAAGATTATTACTGATAATGCTACTACTTTTGGTTCCAAAAAGATGATTGATTTTTTTCACAGGTATCGGATTATACTTGATCATTCTACTACTTATTACCCTCAAGGTAATGGGTTAGCTAAATCATCAAATAAACGTTTGTTGATCATCATCAAGAAGACACTTGAAGAATAAAAAATCATGGCATAAGAAGTTGGTGCATGCTTTATGGGAAAACAGGTTGACCACAAAGAAGTCCATTGGAATGTCCCCATACCAGCTTGTTTATGGAGCAGATGCAGCGTTTCCTACCATCCTAGGTGTACCAGTGATAAATTTAGTCCAAGAAATATAGTCAGAAGAGGACAACATGATAAGGAGGATCAATCAGATAATACATCTCCAGCAGATAAGGGAAGAGGTTTACAATAGAGCTCATAAGGTGCAAGAGAACATAAAGAAATTGTTTGAGAAGAGAACAAAGGCTTTTGATTTCAACATTGGAGACAAGGTAGTCAAGTGGGACTCCAGAAGAGACAATAAGGGTAAACATGGCAAATTTGACTGTTTGTGGCAAGGTCCTTACATTATTCAGTCCACGATTGGTCCAAATGCCTTTTTTTTGCAAGAGATAGATGGCACAGATCTCTTTGGGGGTCCTGTCAATGGAAGGGTCCTTAAGCATTACTACTACTAAGGTTCTATTTAAAAAAAAAGAATCTTTCATTTCCATTGTAAATACCATTGCTTTGTTCAAGTTTCACAAAGGAAAAAAATATATACAAAACAATAAAAAATAAGGGAAAAGAGGGTAGATTGTAAAAAATAAAAAAATAAAAAAATTTAAAATAAATAAATAAATAAAGGTATAGCCTCATACCAAAAAGATAAACAAATCTGAAAGTGTGCAAGCTCAAATGCCACTCCTGAAAAATACACTCCTAGTTAGTCAAACAACCTATTCTTGACTAATTAGTTTTAAATTTATTCCTGATAGGATAGTGAATTTGATTTTCCAAACTGTTAAAACTTGGCTTATCAGTAGATATATTAGGTTAGAAATTAAAGGTTCAAACCTGCTCAAAAACTGAACCTAAGTTTCCAAGCAAGAATTGACTCCAAACTATGTTTTATTCTGAGTCAAAATAGAGGTAAATATGGTTCTAATCAGCTCAAAATATGAACTAGAGAAAAATAAAGAATAGCTCAATCAAGAGGAAATCAAAGCTATAGAAAGGTGAAGGAAGTGCTTCGCAAAGTCAGATCTTAAGCCTTCCATTTTTTATTTAAATTTTTATGAAAAATAAATATCTATGTGCAACTTGTTTTTTATGCCATAGATCACAGCAAGTCAAACTGCTTAATCTTGACTTGAATGTTTTTAAATTTCTGTTGTAGAATTTAGAGAATAAAATCTGTTGGACAATTTAATCCCAACAGATAGTAGATTAGGTAGAGAATCATATGGAATCAACTGTTTAATCTGAGTCCATGGAGAAATAAGGAGTAGAAATAGATTATATTTCCTGTTTACAAAGGAAATAAAATGTTGTAAAGAGTTTTCCAGTTCAAGTGCACTCTAAAATGAAGAAAAAATGTTAGATCAATAGGATTGGGTAGGTAGAAATCTTGTTGATGAAGATCCATTGTTTTCCATAGCTACTAATATGTTTTCAGGAAAAAGAAGAGCATCCAAGCAAAGAAGGCAGCCCAATGGATGAAGCACTGAATCAACCTCCCAGAGAGTGCAGGTTTGAAGTTCTTGATGCCTTCAAGAAGACACCATCCCCAAGTGGAACCATTGTTGGCCACCTATAAAAAATTTTCTATCAAAAGGTGGACAAAACATTTTTTAGCCTTCAAGGAATAGTTTCATTGTAGAAATATTATCTCTTGAAGCCTCTGCTAAACATAATCTCCTCTATCCAAGTCTTTACTATTGTTTCCCTTCAAAACTCAGAAATTCTGCTAAAATTCCATGAGAAAGACTGCTGTAAAATCCCCTTCTCTCCCCTTCCTTCACCCAGAATGCCCCATTTTAACCCTTTTTTCCCCCTTGTCAAGATTCCCCTCTTACCCTCTAAATCCTCCCAAAATCCCCTATAAATCCTACACATAACCCTTGTTTAGCCTTTTTTCCATTCTTTCCCTTTATCGTTGCCCATTTCTGGCCTCAAATTGCATTGAAAAAGGTTAAAAAACCCACATTTGGACATATATGGGTCTTACCCCACTTTGGCTAGCTCCCTTGACCTTTTTCCCACGTGACCGGGGTGCCGAAACCAGGCGCTAGCCTGAAAAGCGCTTAGCACATTTGGTTATCGAGAACGTTTCTAACCATTTATTTCTCGGCCATCTGACGATCTTTGCAATCCCATCGCACCCGTGGTCCCCACTCTTTTTCACCGCCCGATCGCATCACAACCATCCATTCAACCTGCAGATCCGATGGTCCATTTTCATCCGCCGGTGGTCCCCGCGCCACGGCTACTGTTCAGAAACCGGCGGTATCCATCGCACTTCTTTCAAGCGCATGGTGGTTTTCTCCCGATCGACATCGATTCCACTCATTGATTGACATGTGGCCTGGGCACTGTTCACCAAACCACTGTCCATCGTGCGTTAAACATCGGACGTGGACCCCACACGATATTGACATGCATCGTCTGATCTGAGGCCGCTCATTGGATGGTGGTCACTCGCTTGAGATGCACACGCGATAACTCAGGGTACGGCACAGCGGTAACAGCATCTCCGCTGTCGATCTGATCTGCAGATCGATGGCCCAAATTTCATCGCCCGATCTCTCCGTTTTGACTTTCCACCTGTGCTCCCGACCGTCGATCTCTGCGCGATCGATGGCTCTGATTTTATTTTCTTTTCCGCCTTGCCATTCAATCCTCATAATCAATCTTGACCGTTGGATGATGCCATCCAACGTCTATGCTCCCTCCACATGCCTTTTGAAGCAGTCCGCATATATATGCAGGATTTTTTAATAGTTTTTCGTGTTTTTGCAGGGTTTAAATGGTTTTTTCCGACATGCTGAAGAAAAATTCACAGGTCGAGGGTGACGATCCTCCCGCCTGTGATTCACCATAAAATCACTTGAAGGGTTTTAAATTCACATTTTATCAATGAATTCATGAGCCATTGATGCCATTCGACCCCTATACAACCCTGCACACCAGAAAACACAGTTAATCAAGAACCGATCAAAGAGTATCAGCGTCAAAGAAAGAACACACTAGAAAAAGGAGATTGAAGTCCTAAAACGTAGTTCTCAAGTAGATTAAAGGTGTTTAAGAAAAGACAAAGACATCTTTCAAGCCGAGAAAGCTTCCACCGCCATCAGCCAAGGCCAATTGAACCCTCTCCAACTCCTTAAGACACCTCCAGCCTCACAAAAATCAAAGGAAGCTTAGTCATTACCTGAACAAGAGGTGTTTACCTGAAGACAACTAAAGAATTAATACAAATAAAAGAATCTTATAAATAATTTTCGGCATAACCATTTTAGAAAATTAAGAAAAATCGAGAAGCACATCTTTCGATCATTATGCCTCGAAAGGCAGGAACAAATTTTATGGAGCAGAGTTAGAAATGATTACATAATTAATGATATTTGATCCTTGGGAAATCCTCCCACTTCCTCATTTCTCTATAAATACCTATGTAGAACATAATAAAATGTTGGTCTCTGGACATCTGAATGCATGTAATGGTTTTCTGAAGCTACTGATGCACTGTGTGCAATTTGAAGATAAATAAGCTGATATCTGAAGTTTGAAGTTGTAGAGACCCTCTGGGCTTGCTGATTGTAACTGGTTTGAACATCAAATACAAGCTACTGATTTATGGGATCCTGATTTGTGTCAATGGTGATGTGTTCCTCACTGTCAATTGTTATTTTCTTGAAGGTTTCACTATGTTCATTTTCTTTGATAAGGAACATCAAACATAGAGCTAGGACTTACTCTCAGTAGTACCCTACTCTTACTGAAAGATTTATTTTATATGTTTTTCTCTTTTTAATACTGAGTATATTAAAGCAGGTTGGTTTCAAAGCACTTGCCTGATCTAGATTTCTCATTATGATGATCATCAGTGTTTTCCTTTAGAATATTCTAAAAGCAGGTTGGTTTCAAAGTACTCACCTGATCTTAAGCTGTTCTAACTGTTTTTGAATGTTTTTTGACTGAAAGTACTTCGAAGAAGGCTAGTTTAAAAGAACTTACGTGATCTCAGAATGCTTTTATATTTTGTTTCTCTAAACTCAAAGTACTTCAATGCAGGCTAGTTTAAAAGTACTTACCTGATCACATAATTCTTTTATGTTTTGTCTCTCTAAGCACATGTTGAAAGCAAGATAGTTTAAAAGCACTTACTTGATCTTAGACTGTGCACTGTTCTTCATTTTGTTTTGTTCTCCACTTCCTATCTGTTTCACTCCATAAATCACCTTAAGAGATCCTTTGACATAAGTGACTTGCCCCATGGATCCTTCTTGAACCTTATTTGTTAAGTCCCTATATTAATAGTGTAGTCCCTTATTATATTAGTGTAGCCCCACTTATTGTTATTGTTGTACCCCTGTAACCCCCATTTTTTTATTATTGTGCCCTTAAATTATTATTTTTAGGTCGGCTAGGATTACATTGTGGCCCACTAGGATTACATTATGGCCCCATGCACTCCTATATATAGAAAGGAGGTTTTGTAAATTGTATCATCCAAGAATTGATCATTCATGTAATGTATTGGAGGTTTCCCCCTCCAAGTGGCTTATTTCTAAGGCATTGATATCTCATTTCTTCTATTTTTGGAGCTAGTTACACAACATTTGGTATCAGAGCTTGGGATTCTAGGGTTTCGCTGCTCCAAACAGGTCATCGTGGAATTTTCGCTATAAATTTGTTTGTACGAAGTTTCAGAAGCTTAAATTTTTACGGTGCGAAGCTGAAATCCTGAGGAAGAGTGTCTAAAAATTTCAGAGATTGGTTCGCAAAATTTTTGGAGATATCATCTATGGAAGTTAGGTCTTTTTTCAAGCTCCTAAATAGGTCATCGTGGAATTTTCCCTATAAATTTTTTTCTACGAAGGTTCAGAATCTGAAATTTGCATGGTGTGAATCTGAAATCCTGAGGAAATGCGTCCAAAAATTTTAGAGCTTGGTTCGCAATATTTTTGGAGATATGATCTGTGGAAGGTAGTGCTTTTTCAGGATCCTGAATTGCATCTCAAAGAGGTGATCATGGGAAAAGTTCAATAAATCTCTCTCTGGGTAGTGGATTTGAGTGCTATAAAAAGTGGTCACAAGTAAACAGACTGTAGTTTCTTGGCTATCAATTTTAGAGACAAAGGATGAAACAGTGACACGTGGCAAGTCCTACAAGTTTGATCTACCGAACCTGTCCAGAATTAGGTCATTGTGGGAGATTGGACACAACTTTGTCTTGGAGAATCCAAATCAAGTCAGACCTATGGCATTCAAAAGAGAATTCAGAGGGATAATTCAGTGCTAAAATTAAAATATTGAAGTGATGCAATCACAGAGATAATACAGTTTCAATATCGAGCTCCTCAAAAGCAAGAAAAATGTGTGTATTGTTCTTTTCTGAATTGCATAAGTCTTGTTTGAAGAATCAAGTTGAATTGATTCTAAGGGCATATTGGAGAATTTTTGTTAGTAATGGGTTCTATTATGCCTCCAAAAAATAATTCCATACACATTAAGCCCTCAGAAATCTATACAATGATGCATGAAGAGGAAGAATTGCAATATGAGATATCAAAATTACGGTACCAAGTGCAACAAGTTTCGATCTTACGAAGAGCAATCAAAGATGAAATAGATGGTTTAAAAGCAGAAATGGAGGCTAAGTTGGATAGTTTGAAGGATCAAATAATAGCTAATATGGATGATAAATTAGTGGAAGATCACAGCGAGCATCAACAACAAGTTCTCGAACTCTCAAAGGATAACCCAACTTTGGTGCAGAATCTAATGAAACAATAGGAAGATCAACATCACATCGAAAGAAGTTATGAAGCAGTCATAGAAAAAATAACTCTACAAGTACAATCAATTTCAGAGTATCTCAGCAAGTGGAAGAACTTTCCTGTAAAAGATTACACATGGGAGGATGAGAATTTTATACAAAAGCATCAACAAATAATCAAGCGTTGAGGACAACACTTGTTTGAAGGAGAGGGGCATGTTAAGTCCCTATATTAATAGTGTATTCCCTTATTATATTAGTGTAGCCCCACTTATTGTTATTTTTGTACCCCTGTAACCCCCATTTTGTTATTATTGTGCCCTTAAATTATTATTTTTAGGTCGGCTAGGATTACATTGTGGCCCACTAGGATTACATTATGGCCCCATGGACTCCTATATATAGAAAGGAGGTTTTGTAAATTGTATCATCCAAGAATTGATAATTCATGTAATGTATTGGAGGTTGCCCCCTCGAAGTGGCTTATTTCTAAGGCGTTGATATCTCATTTATTCTATTTTTGGAGCTGGTTACACAACATTGTTGTCCAATTAAAATCCTCCTATGACTCCATAGCCAAATGGGTTAAAACTATATTTTCCTTTTTCTGTCAGCCAAATCATTCCTTCACTTGCAGACATCTTCACCCTTGATTTTGAATTGCCTTCACCTTCATCATGTCTTTGCCCAACCAAAACAAACAAACAAAAAACTCATGCTCTTCATAACTAGCCTAATACCACATTTCAGGCTTTAAAGATCACATCTTTAAACTCATTTATAGAGAGATCCCTCTCTGGATTCAGGAGGGCTAGATCCTTAAATCCCAAAGCAGTTTGATGTTACCCCTGTAGTTGGACTTTTTCCAATCTTGCTAATTACAGGGACCTAACACTGTTCAAAAGTCACGTGAATGACCCTCCAATATGTGGGGCGAGGGATTGCAGGGACGGTGAAAAAATGTTGTGTAACAAATGCCCCCTAAAGCATGAGGTCCAAGAGAGAGGGAGGGGTGAAATGATTTATGAGAATGCGTTTGACCCAAACACTTTTGTCGAAGAACCTGCGAGTAAAAATACAAATGATATCTTTGATACATGATATGTGGCATGGGCACATCCATCCATAATAGAGTACTCAAAGATCAAGATCCGAGGTATGGACGTAGCCATTCAGCAATAATGATTTAAAAATAGAGTTAGGTATGGTTGCATCCATCCAATCAGAAGAGTCATGTAATAAGTCATAGTAATCCACAAAGAACTCGCAACCTGGATTTCATCAGACAAAACCCAGGGTATTTTGCTCCATCTCAACCCGAAAAAATATAGTTTCTAGCATGAAAATGTATAAGCTAAAGTCAAACATGCAAGAAAATCATCTGGTTACCAGCCAATGATGACAACTGTTAATAGACGCGAGAGGAACCACCAATAATGAAAATGGATCTCAAGGTACAAAAGCTACAATCCACGAAATGTGAATAGTGATCTAGCATCGAACATCCACAGAATCAGTCAATTGAAGGCAAATGATGTGGACCTTGCATCGAATGCGAAGATCCTGCCATTAAGGCATGCAGGCTCCAAGGTACCTGAAGCAAGTCTCTAGATCAGCTTCTGGAAAATGAGCTCAAGTCGATAGGAAGCGACCTAGTCGAAGGAGGGCCATGATGTTTCCCACATAATTGACATGAGACAGAGGAATATGATGATTTATGAATTAGGACCAATAGAGAACCAGAGGTAGGTTGAAAATTACAGAGGCAAAACTTCTCTTGAACATATCGGCAACACGACACTGGATTTGGCAGTATTTGACATCAAGGGATCTGAGGTCATGGTGACATGGCAAAGAGTAGATGAGTGGTCAAAAGAGATTACTAAAACCCATGGACACAAACAAATGACGAAGTGAGATGTCCCCAACCCGACATGAATGTAGACAAGTGCCATGTTCAAGAGTGACATACTGCCAGCTAAATTCTGGTTCAATTTTCCCCCACCATTTCTAGGGAGTACCCTAACTATTTTTGTAAACAAGCTTGAAGGGGATAGCATATGCTTGTGATGTAAGTTTTTCCTTCAGGAAAATCCAACCTAGTACATTTTACAAGCCCTAGGAAGGAGGAACTCGAGTAATGTCATAATGACAGAGTCTGATGTCATCAGTTTTTAACGAGTTTGACAAAGGGAGAACTCGACATCTTTTCATGTTTAGAGAATTTGAAAAGAAAGCAGAAAATAAAACTCCAACAATGCCCTTTTCATAAATAGTCTCTCAGATACGAAAAGGTAGAAAAAAAAATCCGAGAGAACCTCTTAGTCACGATAGGCTAAGGTATTCCTTTTTCATAAATAATCTATCCGATCCTGAAAAAGGGGTAAATGTATATTGGGTAGATATCGTTTCGCAACCATTTAACGAGTTCACAATGACAAGCATCTTAACAATATTTTTAGTTTTAGAGAGTCAGAAAAGAGCTGAAAGATGACTCCAGTAGTTACTTTTTTGTGTTTTTACCGAGTCTAAAACAGTATAAAATATAACTTGTTACTTCTTCATAACCATGTGAAAGACCTATCGCTGCACAAGAGACATGTGTAAAACCCATTTCTTGAAAATAATATGATAAAATAATCGACAGGTATGTTTCAAAACCTAATTTAAAACTCTGAAAAGTTATAAAATGCTGTAAGTGGTAAAAGTTATTTACTTTTCACTTTTGCCACTTTGTGGAGCAACAGTGACCCATTGTGCTTTGCGATCTTGTGGCGACGATTGCGAGTGATCCAGTAAACCGATATTAATTCCGTCAGTCTCAGGTAAGAGCCGATACCATTTCCCATATTTTAAGCTAAATTTCATTACCTGTACATGTCATTTTGATTTCCTAGGAGAAGAATTATCAAAATTAGGGCATCGCAGTTGGCGCGGGTTTCAGGCACGGACCCGCACCAATCGCCCACTTTTTACACAAAGGGCGCACCCATTAGTGCGACTATTTGAAAAACAGTTGTGCCAATCACACAACCTAAAAATCTGCATAATTTTAAGGAAAATGCAGTCAATTTCTTGCAAATTTCAATGCTCAAGTAGAGTAACAATGCTCATATGAATAATGTGTGCAGGTACCAAGCAGAAAGAATGGTGATTGAGTGGAAAGAGAGGGAACACAGTGAGGCAGATGAAATTGTCATGGAAAATGATCAATGCATGGATGCCCTCAGAGATTGTGGGCTAAAGAAATTCTTCGTAACACCGTGCCTCTGGGCTCAGCCAGAATTGCTTCAGTATTTGATAGGCATCTGGGATGAAGACCAAGAAAATTTCATGCTTCGAGATTAGGAACTTGAACTTGAAGTTTCTGATGTTTATTTTATCACAGGATTGTTGCAGAGGGGTGCAATCCCTATCATGACCGGTACTCGTCCTTCCGAGGAAAACATGTCGATGGTGATCGATAGGGTGTGTCGAGGGGCACAAAAAGGAACTGGGAGTGGAAAGGTTGACATCCAAACCATCCAAAATCTAGCACTAAAAATAGTCCTGCACACTATCAGGTGAGCTGCAGGATTGCAAGCACTGCATGAAGCCATGAAAACCCAACTGCTTCTTGCCTTATAGTGCCTCAACCAAACTCTCTACAACTGAGAATAGGCCGTGCCTATTAACACTAAGCGGCAACTAACCAAGTGCAAGAAGGCCAAACTTAAGCAGTTTGGGTATGGATCAATTTTGGTATCATTCTTCTTGGAACGACTACCAATATTCTAGTGCCAAGAGGTCGTTGTCCTGATGCCACCCCCCAGAGAACCTTAGATGGCCTGATGAGTTGTGCTGAAGCCCAGAGTAGGGGGTGGCCAACAGATGTCCTGGAGGCCAGAATTATTTGATTGGCTTCACTGAAAACTAATTGTTGTGGACGACTGGCCCTACTATGGTATAGACTTCACCAGTGATCTAGACCTTCTGCTCCTGGAAGGGGAGGATTGGGATGAAGAGCTAGGGGAGACTCATTTTTTATTTTCATGAGTTTATGATTTTTTGGTATATGTGCATGTTGTGACAGTTAATATTATATGTATGTAGATGTTGGCCTAGAGAGACCTACAGGTATGTCGCCGATAGCAAGGCAAAATCCTCGCGATTTCGATCCTCATGGTGAGGGTGGCGAGGGGGAGGAGATAGTACAAAATCCAGAGGAGATCGCCTGTGGGATTTCGGACTATGCTCACCTTGATGATGTTCCTCGAGCATACCAGAGGCATACCGTAGGGGTTCCGAGTCATATCCACCACTTGCTGAGGTGGTTGGTACAGTCGGTGACATGCTATCATGAGCACCACGTTGATTAGGCACCTAGGCTTTTATTTCCCCATATTTTGAGAGACATGTTGTCTCAGGATGTAACTGAAACACACATATATATTTTTTGGGTTTTATGATACGCATGCTACAAACAATCGATACATATACATCTATTTTCTACATGGGTCTATTTACATATGATGATGTTTTATAAATTGTGCAAATGTCTATCTAACACAATGTTAGCCACTGCATCAGTTAATGTATTCATTTGTCTTGGTATATGCTGATATGTGATGAAATCAAAATGTCTTTCAAACAAACAAATACGTAAATAGAATCTCAAAATTTATGCTTTTCGAACCGAATAATGACCGTTAAGTTGAAGAATGACAAGCTGTGAATCTAGATTTACAAGATATGCACGTATGCTGAGGTTAACTGCCTCGGTTAATAGCTCCAAAATATCACTATATTCAGTGACATTGTTTGTAGTTTGTCCTAGACAAATACCTTGTAGGTTAATCAACTCACTAGCAGGATTATAAATTACCTAGGATACCGAATACAAGTTCCTGGTACTGCGAGAAGCACCATCTGCAAAATCGACATAGGGAGAAATAGACATCTGCATGACAAGAAAGACCCAATAAGTAGAAAAAATCTTACAAAGCATATTAAACCCAAAAATGCACAAAAATGAAAAAATCACCTATGTACACATATAATGCATGAATGACTCAAGAATAATACTTATTCAGATACAACCCATTTCTGGGTTGTGCTAAGGGATAACCTTCATAATCAATAAGTTCATAATCCCCATTCTATAACACACATTTGACGATGTAGGGTCCATGCCACATGGGTTGGAACTTACCTGCCCCCAACTTGTCATGAGCTTGGTCGTATAGCAGGACGAGGTTGCATTTGATAAAAGAATGAGGGGAAACTATTTGTTAAAAGTGATCTTTTACACAATTATTTTGTGCTTTGATGACTAAAGAAGCTAAGTGACAAGTTTCATCCAATATCTATAAATAGAGGAGATGCTCTTCCTCAGGTGAAGTATTAGGTAGTAATTCCATAGCTAATTTGAGTGAAGGAATTTCACACTTAATCGAAAGAGTAGCTTCCAGACCATACACCAACTGAAACATGGTGAATGTGGTTGAACTCTTAATAAAAGTTCGCAAAACCCATAGAGTTAAAAACAACATGATATGCCAGTTTGATTTATGGATCCCAATTGTTCGTTGAAGCATTGTAACAAGAACTTTGTTTACAGCTTCAACCTGGCCATTAGCTTGAGGGTAATATGGCATTGAGCTATCATGATGTAGGCCCAACTTATAAGTCATCTCCGCCATCATATAGTCTCAAAAATGTGAACCATGATCAGTAACGATGGCTTGAGGGACACCAAACTGAGTAATAACATTATTGAATATGATTGCATTGCTGTCTTACCATCCACGGCCAGTGTGGGCATTGCTTTGGCCCATTTTTTAAAATAATCAATGACAAAGATAATATAGGCATGCCGCCCAGCTGAGTGAGGGTTACACATCATAAAATCGACGCCCCATTTGGAAAAAGGACCAACGGTAATGACAGGGTGTAAAGGAACAGGTGGCGCATGCATCTTGCGTTGATATATCTGGCACACATGACATTTCCATACTGCGATAATGTAGTCTTTAAAAATGGATGGACAGAAATAGCTAGCATGAAGGATCTTCTGTGCGGTGGCATAAGTGGACATGTGACCACCACAAGTGCCACTGTGGCAGTCATTTAAAACTTTCTTAGCTTCCTTGAGGGCTAGACATCAGCGGAGTACGGAATCGACTACAACATGATAGGGGGTATCTCCGATAATACGATCAGGTTGCGACTGATGCCGAATGCAGCATCGAGCATATTTTGTCAACTCAGACTTAAAAGTAGAGGTCTGGAGATACACGATGATATCACCGTACCATGGATCGAGGGTGCTAATCAAGAAAAGAGTTTCATCTGGAATATGATCCTCAGAATAATAAGGAGCAGAGTCAGTGGGGACAGAACAAATAAGATCAACAAAAACAAGTGATTTCTTTGATTTGTTGAAAATTCAACAAGATGATGGAGCTTAGTGAAATGAAGTCGCCTTCACTAAGTGGGCCCACAGGCTATTTTTGGTGCAAAGTCTATTTTTAGACTATGTCTATTTTTAGACATATGGAGCATGGTCTAGGAGTTGTGGGATGCTATTCTTGGATGATTGGTCAAGTTGGTAAAAATATATGGACATCTATTTTTAGACATACAGGTCGAAGTCTATTTTTAGGCTGCCTGTCTAAAAATAGAACAGTCAAATATTATTAGCCCTTAATAATATTTGGACTATAAACTTTATCTTATCCTCTTGGAGCACTTCAGTTCGAGCTACAGATGTGGCACATGCAGCTGGAAGAAGGAAATTAGAATTTCCTATGCGTTAGTTGAGCTATTTCATGGTTGAATTCGGTTAGACTCACGTGGCAGAGTTTTGGTGGAGTTGTGTTCGGTTTAACTTAGTTGAACTCAGTTGATTAGTTTAACTAGCTAATCAACTAGTAATTAGTGAAGTGAATTAATTATTATTTAATTCGCTAATTATTAACTCATTATTCAACTCAAGAACACATCAGTTCACTACAGTGCATGGACAGTTCAGTGGAGACCAGTGGAAGAGGTAGATGAAAGGGTTGAAATAGCTATCAGTTGTGACATTAGTTGTGCATGAGATTTGCACCACACTTGGAAGAATTTCCCATGAGGATTGCGCTGTCAAGCCAAGGAGATTCAAACCTTGGATCTCTCATTAGACCAGCCTTGATTGCGCAATAGAGGCAGGCAATTAGTGGATGAGTTTTTAACCTGTGACTTGTTCAAAACTAAGCTAGTTTGTGTGTAACTTTATGAGATAGTACTGAGTACTTGTGAGAAGTATTGTGCTATGTAATGTTACATGTTTTATCCATATAATATACATAATAGATGAGTTTTTTTTAGCTATAAGCATTCCCCATTACATATTGTGTTTATGTGCGCATGCGACTGTTTTTATTTCTGCAAATTGATGATTGATTATAGAAGAGATTATGTGTTGCATATGAATTCGAATTAGTATGTGATCAGGATAATCTCGGTGGATAAATATTCATTATTCAACAAATTTCTACATGGTATCAGAGCAAATCAATCATCAGGATCTATTGCAGTGATTACAATATTATTTCGGTAGACAGAGTCTGTAACGGGCCAGGTAGCCTCTGGATCCATCCTTTCACTGAAAGGTGATATATCCATTAAATGCCCTTACAGTCGATCTATGTGCTAGAAATAATTTGTTCTCACAGATCTAGAAGTAGTTGAAGTTTTTGAGTTTGGAATTCGAATTTTCCAGCAGTTTGTTATATTGGTGCCGAAGTTGAAAATGTCTTTCAACGGTTTGCGACTCGAATATGCTCTTGAAGGAAGTTCGAATTATGTTGCATGGAAGGATCACATGGAGGCAATATTAGAATATAATGGACTGAAGGATTTCGTAGATACGGATGTCCAAAAGCCCACTGATCCTGCTGAAGTCGAGGCTTGGCAAAAGAAGATGGCAAAATGTCGAAGGATTCTGTTGGAGGGCGTAAAGGATCACATTGTATCCAGCCTGCATGGAAAAGCTTCTCCATATTTAATGTGGAAAGAGTTGACAGATCTATTCCAGAGTAAGAGCGACCAAAGGAAGCTGGCACTCAAGGATAATCTCAGAAACATTAAGATGGAGAAAGGCGACAGTATCGCCAAATACCTCACGAAGTTCATTCAATGCAGAGATGAGCTGGGAAGTGTGGGGGTGACTGTCGAAGATGAGGAAATGGTAGACCTGGCTCTCCTTGGTCTTTCGAAGGCTTGGCATTCATATCAAGATAGTGTTAATGGTCGGGAGAAGTTGCTGGGATGGGATCGCCTTTGGGTGGATCTCATGCAGGAGGAGATAAGGAGGACTACTAGGGATGAATCTTCATAAAAGGTATCTGATGAAGAAAATTGCACTTTGGCTACCAAAGAAAAGAAGGGGAAGATCAAGAAGGCTTCTCGGTCTGGTGCGAAAGGCAAGAAATAAGACATGTCCAAGGTGAAGTGTTTTCACTGTCACCAGCACGGACACTATGCCACAAATTGTTCGCAGAAGAAGAAAAATAAGAAGGCTGCCGGATCTGCAGAGGGAGAGGCATTGGCTTCTCAATTCGAACTGGATTTTTCACTGATCGCATGCTTGGTTTCAATTGTGGCGGGATTAGTATGGTTCTTGGATAGTGGTGCATCATTTCACATGACCGGAGATCGAGATCTGTTTTCAGATCTGGAGGAAAAAGATCTTGGAGTGCACATCGAGATGGGCAATGATGGTAGATACAGTGCGACTGGTATCGGTACCATGTCCTTTGAGAGGGAGACTGGTAAAACTTTCATATTGAAGGAAGTTTTGCATGTTCCAGGATTGATGAAGAACCTGATCTCTGTGGCGATGTTGGAAGAGAAGGGGTATGATGTGGTCTTCAGCGAAGGAAAAGGCTTCCTGCATAGTAAGACTACTGGTGAGACCCGAAAGATAGGGGTTCAAGTCAAGAACCTTTATCAGTTGCAAGTAGATGGCTACGCAGCAATGGCATGCAAGGTGGGAGAAGTGGTGAGCTAGGATGATGAGGGAGAACTGTGGCACAGGAGATTGGGCCACCTTCACCATGGAGCTTTGAAGATCCTGCAGGAGATTTCTACTGGGCTTCCTAAAGGCACTCTTGCGCAGTCAGATCAGTGCAAGGGGTGTAATTTAGGGAAGTATGTGAAAGCCACCTTTCACGAGAAGAATAGTCACGCCACGATGATCCTTGAGAGAGTTCACACAGACGTGTGTGGTCCTTTCTCTGTAGCTTCGACAGCAAAGCACAAGTACTATGTGATCTTTGTTGATGATTTCTCTCGAAAGTGCTGGATCTTCTTCATGCAGAAGAAGAGCGAGACATTTTCTAAGTTCTGTGAATTCAAGGCACTGGTTGAGAAGGAATCGGGGAAGCATGTGAAAGCTCTTAGGAGCGACAATGGTGGTGAATTTATTTCGGCTGAATTCAAAGACTTTTGCAGCGCAGAAGGGATTCAGAGAGAGCTCATCGCACCCCATAACCCACAGCATAACGGGGTGGTTGAGCGAAAGAACAGAACGATCATGGGTGCTGCACGGGCGAAGTTGAATGATCAGGGCCTACCCCTTCACTTGTGGGCTGAGGCATGCAATACAACAGTGTATGTGTAGAACCATTGTCCTCACAAAGTTCTTGGCATGAGTACACCAGAGGAGGCTTATTCTGGCAAGAGGCCTGATATTTCCCATTTGCGGATTTTTGGTTCTCCTGTCTACATGCATGTGACGAAGGATGCGAGAAGGAAGCTGGATCCAACTGCTGAGGTTGGAATATTTGTGAGGTACACTGATACACCTCACAACTATCGGGTGTATGTGCCAGACAGTCGCAAGACTGTTGTGCGACGGGATATAAAATTCCAGGAGGAGAAAGCCATGCAGTGTTCGCTTGAGAGGGAGCTACACTTGCATGCAGATGAGGAGCTGTTAGTTCCTATGGAGGAGCTTCCGGATGTGGATCAGCCACAAGAGGAAGTTCAGGAGGTGGAAGAAACCACCCATGCAGCGCCAACCATCAGAGGGTGCAAGCGCACTACAGAAGCTGAGCGACTGGCTCGAGATGCAGAGAAGGTTGTAGGACCACCTACAGCACAACGCAGACAGAGGCAGTCACCGGATCGGTACACTGGATACATGGCTCTTGTGAGTCAATGTGTCGTGACAAAGCCATCCTCTTTTGAGGAAGCTGTGGAGGAACCCGCATGGGTAGATGCCATGATCGAAGAATATGATTCGATCGTCAGAAACAGTGCATGGGAGATTGTCCCAAGACCGGAGGGGAAATCGGTGGTGGGTTCGCGATGGATCTACAAAGTGAAGCAGGCGGCTGACGGGAGTGTGGAGAAGTACAAGGCGAGATTTGTCGCCCGTGGCTTCTCACAGATCGAGGGGATCGATTATGAGGAGACCTTTGCACCTGTCGCAAGGTACTCTTCCATACGGACGATCCTTGCTCTCTCAGCGCAGATGGGATGGCACATCCATTAGATGGATGTGAAGACTGCGTTCCTCAACGGAGTCATTGAGGAGGAGGTGTACATAGAGCAGCCTGAAGGTTTTGAGATCTTCAGCAGTGAGTCGCATGTGTTCCGACTCAAGAGAGCACTGTACGGGCTGAAGCAAGCACCTCGTGCTTGGTACACTCGGATAGACAGCTACTTCACCGGGCTTGGATTCTCCAAGAGTGAGGCGGATCCTAACCTGTACCGGATTGTGGTGGAGGGGAAGCTGTTGATCATCGTACTGTATGTAGATGATCTGATTTTGACTGGCGATGAGCAGTTGATACTTTCATGCAAGGGGGATCTTGCACGAGATTTTGAGATGCAGGACTTGGGCATCCTTCATTATTTACGAGATTGGAGATTTGGCGATTGTGGTGGAGGACTGTTGTTCTCGGGGTAAGTATGCAGGGAGAGATGCAGAAGGGTTCGCGCTGCATGGCTGCAAGCTTTGTTACTCCTCTTCACAGTGATTGGAGTAAGAGGATACTCGCCAGTGAGGAGGTAGTGAATTCACTTGTCCTTACGCAAGACGATTGGTGGGGTCGCTTATGTATACGGTCAACCTGGGCAGAGTATATGCTATCTTGTTAACGACTTTACTTTCCTATAGTTGCGCTTCTCTTACCTCCTGCAGAGCGAGCAAGCATGTGTTGTGTTATCTTAGTGGCATCGAGATATGGTCTATGGTACAAACGGAGGATGGAGCGAAAACTCGACTTCCTTTGATGTAAGGTGGGCGGGGAGCCCAACGGACGTAGGCACATGGAGGTATTTTCAACATTGATCCAACAGTGGTTACGGTATAGCGAAGTAGAGATCCATGGCACTCAGTTCAGCAGAGGCCGAGTACATGGCAGCAAGCTTGGCTGCATGCGAGGCTATTTGGATGAGGAAGATCCTCGTCGGATTGTTCGGGTCGCACTTGGAGCCTACTGTGATTTATTGTGATAACCAGAGTTGCATTAAACTCTCGGCTAATCCAGTGTTTCATGATAGATCCAAACACATCGACATCAGGTACCATCATATCAGAGATTGTGTTCAGCGGAGAATCATGATGCTTTCATATGTTCCCACGGAGGATCAGGATGCCGACATCCTGACGAAGGCGCTCACCAAGAGCAAGTTCGAATTCCACAGAGGTAGGATAGGGGTTGTAGATAATCCATATCTTGCTGAGAGGGAGTGTTGAAAATGCAGCAAGATGATGGAGCTTAGTGAAATGAAGTCGCCTTCACTAAGTGGGCCCGCAGGCAAATTTTGGCGCAAAGTCTATTTTTAGACATATGGAGCATGGTCGAGGGGTTGCAGTATGTTATTCTTGGAGTATTGGTCATGTTGGTAAAAATAGATGGACCTCTATTTTTAGACATATAGGTCTAAGTCTATTTTTAGACTGCCTATCCTAAAAATAGGAAAGTCAAATATTATTTACCCTTAATAATATTTGGACTCTAAACTTCAGTTTACTCTCTTGGAGCACTTCAGTTCGAGCTACAGAAGTGGCTCATGCATCTGACAGAGGAATTACGCTATTCCTAGGGGTTTGGTGAGCTCATACATGGTTGACTTCAGTTAGGACTTCAGTGGCAGAAGTTTGGTGGAGTTGATGAGACAGTTGGTGGAGTTGTGTTCGGTTTAACTTAGTTGAACTAGTTGAGATTAATTTAACTAGCTAATCAACTAGTAATGAGTGGAGTGAATTAAATATTATTTAATTCACTAATTATTAACTCATTATTCAACTCAAGAACAAATCAGTTCACTACAGTGCATGGACAGTTGAGTGGAGACCAGTGAAAGAGGTAGATGAAAGGGTTGAGATAGCTATCAGTTGTGACATCAGTTGTGCATGAGATTTGCACCACACTTGGAGGAATTGCCCATGAGGATTGTGCTGTCAAGCCAAGGAGATTCGAACCTTGCATCTCTCATTAGACCAGCCTTGATTGCGCAATAGAGGCAGGCAATTAGTGGATGAGTTTTGAACCTGTGACTTGTTCAAAACTGAGCTAGTTTGTGTGTAACTTTATGAGATAGTACTGAGTACTTGTGAGAAGTATTGTGCTATGTAATGTTACATGTTTTCTCCATATAATATACAGAATAGATGAGGTTTTTTTAGCTATAAGCATTCCCCATTACATATTGTGTTTATGTGCGCATGCGACTGTTTTTATTTCTGCAAATTGATGATTGATTATAGAAGAGATTATGTGTTGCATATGAATTCGAATTAGTATGTGATCAGGATAATCTCGGTGTATAAATATTCATTATTCAACAAATTTCTACATGATTTGGTGGCAGTAAATTCAAAATCAAACTCTTGGAGGATAATGATCCACTTCGCATATTTTCCCCCCAGCAACTGTCGAGACAGAATATAGGTCATGGGGTTACAATTAGAAATCACGGTTACCATCCGTAAAAGGATATAATGACAAAAATGCTGGATAGCCTAGACTGTAGCCAGTGCTAAATTCTCAACATGTGCATAACATGTTTCATGGTTGAGAAGGTTTTGAGACAAGAAGTAAATATCATGCTCGTTACCGTCATCATCATCTTGAACCAAAACCATGGTGATCGTGCTGAAGGTGGCAACTAGATAGAGGGTGAAATCACGATGATAATTCAGAGGACTTAATAGAGGAGCATTGACAAGAAATGTCTTAAGCGTATCAAAAAATTGCTGAGCAATCTCATCCCAATAGAAAGGGACGTCCTACTTTAAAATTCATGTGAACCCTTTGGCTACTTCGGCATAGTTCAGGATAAAACAACGTAAAAAAATTTATTTCATTTGGAGACACTGGACCTGGTGTAACAAGGATGGAGAGGGGAGATTAACAATAGCCTCAACTTTAAGTGGATCAAGGTGAATTTCATATTTGGATATGATAAACCCTAAAAGCCTACTGGAATCGATGCAGAAGACACATTTATGCAGATTGAGATGAATTTTGTAGCATTTACAATGAAGAAAGATCTAGCAGAGATGGTTTGGATGGTATTTTTGTGTAGCTGAATGAGCTGGAAGGTCATCCAGGTATGGTTGAAAATCATGACGAATATCATGAAAAACATAAGACATCGCATGCTGGAACATAGCCCCAGCGTTCTTGAAGCCGAAAGGGAGTTTCTTAGATGCGAACGTTCCCAAAGGACAGATAAAAGAGGTCTTGTGTTGATCATACGGGAGAATGTTGACCTGATTATTGCCAGAAAATCTGTCCATGAGGGAAAAAATTTCACTCTCTACACAATCGTCAATGATCTGATCGATGAAAGGGGTGGGATAGTTATCCTTAGGGTAGGCCCGATTAATATCGAGATATTCAACATAGACGTGAATTGTTCCCTACTTCTTATCCACGGGAATACTCTTAGAAACCAACTCTGTCAAAGGAATTGGATAAATGAAACCTGCTTTGAAAATTTTTTGAACTTCAGCTTTTATGGCAGTGACTTTCCGAGGATGCACTCGATGAAGACGTTGGCGAATAGGCTTCGCACTGAGGTAGGTGGGAATCTCGTGCACCACAATATTGGGATCAATTCCAGGCATCTCTTCGTAATACCAGGTGAAAACATCATGGAATTCCCGAAAGAGGCTAGTATACAATTGGAGTTCATCATAAGAGCAAGTGACTCTGATATGGATGTTCTTGACAATTCCTGGTTTCACGAAAATTTCGATTGGTATCGTTTGGGTGATGTTACTCAAGCTACCTTCAGTGAAGATTT
Source organism: Pinus albicaulis (assembly GCA_034641835.2). Classification (NCBI taxonomy): domain Eukaryota; kingdom Viridiplantae; phylum Streptophyta; class Pinopsida; order Pinales; family Pinaceae; genus Pinus; species Pinus albicaulis. The sequence continues at coordinate 423,282,263 of CM076579.1, read as the reverse complement.
CATGAGTCAAGATAGGCATTTAAAGTGGCAAAGAAGGAACTTGAGATGTAAAATGTTGAAGACAGTTAGACATTGCCCTGAGGCCAGGCATAAATGAGGAACGATGATGCCCATCACTCCATGGTAGGTCTTCGAGAGACATGGTTTTCATGATAGCCTTGTCGGATGGAAACACTTCTTTCAAAGGATCAGGTGAACCTGTATCGCCAAGCCAATGGGATTGAGAATAAACGTCGAGAGACATGCTCAAAGGAGCACCTTCAGAAGGGGGAGAATCTGATGCAGCTACAAGCTCACAATAATTAATTTAAATTGGACTAAGCAGTATCGAATCCCCAAATTAATCAACCTGTTCAGGTAAAGGGACAATCCACAGGTCATTCGACTCAAAGATCATATTAACTTGAACAGTATTTGGAGGCGAAAGGGGAAAGATACCCATGAGGTTGGGGTCTTTGAAAAGACTTGGACCTACGTTGTTGGGGGGAGAAGGAATCTGATCCATGTATCTAACGTTGTTCTTAGAAGACGAGGTAAAGAATGATAACTCATCGACAGTAATGATTTTTCCCTCGTGTGGAAAATTTAGAAGATGGAAGAGGGTGGACGGAACACACAACATAGCGTGAGTCCAACTACGACCGAGTAGAAGATTGTAGTTGAGCTTAGCATAAACTACTTCTACTTCGACATTGACCGTCTTTCCTTAAAACATGATCATTAAGTTGGCGAAAACACCCAAGGGTTTCGATTCCCTTCCATCAAATGCCTCAAGGGCTTTGGGTGACGAATTTAGGGCTGCAGAGCCAATAGCCTTCCAGCAAGTGGATTACATGACACAGGTGGATGCACCTTCATCGAAAATGGCTCTATGGATGTTGAGACCATTAATGTCGACTTGTATGACAAGCACAATTTGTTGCGAAAGTTGGGGGACAAAATTCTCTAAGTCAAAAGTGAGAACGCTAGAATTAGCAGGATCAATTTTGGCGATCACAGATAATAACACTTTATGCTCAGATGGAAAAATATGAAGCACCTCTAACACAGACATCAAATATGGCGCATGTGCTAAATCCTCAACAATACTACAATTCTGAGCTACATGGGTGTTATGATTATAATAATATTTCCAGACAACACTTTTAGAAGATGGTCGTACAATGGGTTCAGCACTGGGCCTTTGAATCTCAAGAGGACCAAAGGTAGGTGGGGGAGGAGGACCATCAACTATCTCTTTCCTGGCTACCTGCCGTGATCCAGTATAATCTTTCGACCGAGTAGTGATGGAAACGAGTGCAGAACCATTCATCATGAACACTTGAGAGCCAAACGGTGTAGATGGCATAAGTTGCTCGACCATCTGTGTTTTCTAAGATAAAAAAGGTTATTTGATGATAACCACAGTTCCTTTAGTGCCTTTGAGAAATTTACTAACTTTGGCTCATCTAGGACAATCCTTAGTGTAGTGTTCCTCATCACAAATTAGACAGGGATACTTCGGCTTGTGCTGTGAACCATTGTCAGCATGAGGTTTAGACGAATCTGGTTTTGGGGCATCATCTTTGGCCTTGCTGTAGCCCTTATTTTTCCCCTTGGATGCCTTGTCTGTAGGATTGGCCTGAACAACGTTGACCTCCGAGGTTTTACCAGAATATGGGGTAGGCTAAGGAGAAAAATTATTGGAAGAATTTGATTTTTTCTTCCCAGTATTAGAAGAGGGAGACTTCCATGAATTCTGAGACATGGAACCAATAACACCGTCGACGGATGGGGTGACCAACACTTTAGAAGCTCCCAGTCATAGGGCGTCAGTCAACATATCATATAATATGTCTGATTGAGAGTACGCTAAATCAAGGTACTGGGCATGAGCAATGGCATGTTCCTCGGTAACACATGCCCCCATGGCTATGTCTTTTGCAATCTGATTGAAAAGAGAGGTAGTGAACCATTGAGTAAGAAGTTGATCAAGAATTTCAAATTCGATCACGCGACGACAATGTCTCCATTCATGAATGTGGTCCGAGATATGGGTAGCCTGGTCATGTTTCAAGGATGTCAGGAGATGCGTCCGAGCTTCATACCGAGCCGGTAGCTAGAAATCAGTAAGGAATGCCATAGCAAGAGATTTGAAATCTTGAAAGATACTATGAGACAGCTTGATGTATCATTTAGCAGTAGCTCCAGTGAGAGTTCACTCGAAAATGTGGAGTCGAATAGAGTCATCAACCTAAGAAGTGGAGGAACACCATAAATGGTCTGTCATAATGTGTGCTTGGGGGTCTTCTCCAGACATGCCCTCAAACTTGGGGAAATCACCAGGAAACTTCATTGGAATCAGAGGCCAATACAGATTATGTAGGATTAGATCATTTTTTAATTTAGACACATCTGGTAATTCCAATGTGGCAAGACAGGGTAATTGAGGGTTGAAAGGCATAGCAGGTCCTCGATAAGGAATCATACCTACATTCCATCTTGGTTGAGTGTAAATCTACCCCCATTGGTTCTGTCCCAAAGGATTCAGACCATAAGGGGTATGAGCCAGATAGTTTGGCTGATATTGTGGCTAAGGACCAGGATATGGAGGTTGAGGACCAGAAAATTGATTCTGAGTATATGAGGGTCCCAATTGAGTTGTATAAATATTTTTCTGTGGAATGTAAGTATGGCCTAACAGTTGAGGGTAATAAGTAGAACCCTTAGGTGCATTGTATAATGGTCAATATTGACCTCGAGGGTAATAAGTGCCTTGGGGTCGAGCAGGTTGCTGATACGTACGGACCTGCTGAGCTGAATAAATTGGGCATGCAGTTTGACCCGACTACAATGTAGAGTAGAGTAGTTGCTAAGCAGGGTGAACTCTCTGTGCAGGTGGTCCCTGCTGAGCAGGTTGAAATAACTGATGAGGGCCACTAGGTTGCCCTTGCAAAGCATGTTGGCCTAATGGCTGCGATGGGACAGGTTGTTCTTGATGACTAAGTTAACCTAGAGCTTGACCATAAGATGGCCCTAGCTGTGATGGGTCAGGTTGTGCTTGATGACTAGGTTGACATGGAGCAGGACCATAAGATGGCCCTGGCTGTGTAACATTTGGACCAATTGGAAGGTATGGCTGTTGTGGTTGCACAAAAGGTTTCCCTTGAGATGGATAAATTTTCCCCCGAGAACCGTCTGAAGGTCCTAGTTGATATATCAGTTGCCTAGTAGGTCCTTGGGGTTGCCCAGGTTGGATCAAAGGCTGACCTTGTAAAGGTTGGCCTTGTGGATCATAAAGCTGCCCTTATTGACTGTAAAATAATCGTTGCTGGAGAGAAGGTTGTTCCTAAAAGGGTTATCCCTGTCAGTCATAAGCATACCCTTGCTGAACCAAAGGTTGTCCCTGAAAGGGTTGTCCTTGTTGGTTAGAAGGTTGCACAGGCAAGGAAGGTCTATAACCAGAAACAAACTGATAAGCTTCAGGAGCAAGCAAATAGATAGGGTTGCCATACTCATCATAGTGAAATAGAAGTAAATAAATCGTGTTACTGACCGCATCATAATGAGAAAGAAAAGGATCACCAGAATCCTGAGGGGACTGATAATCCTGGGAGCTCTATTGCTGAACAACCAACTGATACTCCTCGAAAGAAAGGACGTTAGGGATGGACATGTCAATTGAGGTCTCTAGCAAAGGTGAAGCCTCTGACGACTGAGTGGTGATAACTAGTGCCGATGTAGCCATGCAGACAGTAGGTCTAGTTGGGACAGACGTAACAAAAGGCGTGGATGAGACAGGTGTCGTTGGCGACATCCCTAATGATGGAAGGACCAGCCCCCTTGATGGATTTGATGCTGCCATGGAGGCAATACCGGCCATGATTTGACACAAAGACCTATATCCGGATGGAAGTGACACTAATGGTGAATATTGAGTAGACCCGTGAGGGATTATTTCCGGAAAAAGTTGGTATTCTTCATAAGAAATAGGAATTCCTTCACTGCCAATAGGACCAAATGATTCCATGTCTGAATCCACCATGAGATCTTGTAAAAGACTACGGGGACTAGGAGGTACAATAGCAGCCAAAAATGGTGATCCCGATGAAAGGGGGGGGGGAATGTTCACTGGCCCCAAACCCAAACCAAGCATTTGAAAGAGGCGAAGTGAACTCAACTGGTTCTCTAAAGGGGTACTCTGATGGGAGAATAGGTTGTTGAAGCTCGGCAGAACTAGGGGATTGAGAAGTCTCAGATGAATCATACGATAAAGGACTACCACTAGATGAAACTAATGGTTCTACCACTATGACCATAGCACACCAGAAAAAAAAAAAAGATTGAAAATGAAGACTCTTGGACAAAAACCAGGGAAAAGAAAGACAGGCCAAGCGATCGAACTTTAATGGGTGTGTAATCATAGGTAGTTTATTTTACCACATTGAAACCAAAATTTTTTTGTTTCATGTTCTAAGAGTTAAGAAACAGGAAAAATATGACTTTATTCACTTTAAGTTTTAAGCGAGCATGAAAGGACAAGTGGTCAATGATCTTTTCAAATTTATGGAGTCAGTAAAGATTGAAAATGACTGCTCAGGTAGTCTAGGTAACAGGGTGTACCAGGTTTTCATGAACTTCCATATACACCTTGGTAATCAAATGAAAGAAGAATTGACCAAGGACTTGACGTACATGCAGGTAGTCTCCTCAAATGCTGTGTTCGGTGTATCGCAGTTACAAGGCGACAGACTCGGCTTCCTACGGATAAAAGGATTGCAACCTAGAGGGGTCTCCCTTTATATACTCGACAGTACAAGGAGCGCAAGTTCGTACTAGTGCTGTCCAAAGCCAGATGGCGAGCGACAACTGCTAGGTTTAAATACATCGAAACACATCTCTAACTTAGACCACTAGATGTTTCATTAGGTTTCAATGTTTCCTTAGGTTAATTGAATAAATTTTAAGTTGATCTTGTATTTATGTTTCAATTCCAAGGTCCTACCGAATGTTGGATCTCAAAAATCCCTAAATGCAAGCTACATGTCAAAAGATACCATTTCATTTGATGAAAAGATATCTACAAGAAAGTTAGGAGTTTTCAAGTGATAGAAAATAACAAGAACATGCAGAAGCATCCACTACATTATCCGATGCAAGCTAATGAAAATGAGAAATCTTTCGTAGGATGTATGATGCTAGATATGCAAAAGACTTTCCATTTCATAATGAAAACAAGAATACAGACAAATTTGTTTTTGATTTTTCAATGTAATAGAGCAAACAATGCACTAAATGACATGAAAAACAAACCAAAACACTAGTTCGAGAACGTTAATGCGAGAGTTGAAGCGAAATAATTTCAATCAACCCAAAACAAACAGAACAAAGCTCAAACCAACGTTGCAATCTCTCAAATTGAATAAATATTTCAAAATAGACCCATGCAAGAAGTGTGATCTATGCTTGGAGTGACAAGAAGAAAAATTGAACGAAAGAGGCAAGAATCATTTAGCCAATGAAATCACTCAAACGGATCAAAGGAGCTAAATGAAACCAAACCAGGAATGAAGTTGACTGCGAAACAAAAGGCTCAAACTCCTACATGAGGCTCAGCATACCAAAGCACTTCAAAAACCTAAGGCTTGCGATGCTGATAGAAATAGACAAACAACTAAAGGAAGAAAGCTAATCATAATAAAAAACAATCCCAAAGCACTCAAGACATATATAAAAATAACCCAGAAGAAAAAGTACTGACTAAAAACTCCAAAATAGAGCAAACCCTAAAACCTATAGGGGTTGGTGTGGTTGTTTGGCTGTAATTAGCACCAAACAAGGGATGGCATGGGTGCAACACTAGCAACTAGTGCCAATTGGTGCGACTGTCTGAACAGAATTCACACCAAGTCATTTCACTCAGGAAAAAGGGAAAAATTTTGAAAGACAGACGTCAAATCTAATCCTCTGGGGCTAAAAAAGGGTCTTAGACTCTGTAGAATAATTAGAAAATGAAAAATAGGCAAGCGAGGACCAAAAATAAGACCTAATGGACTGAAGACAAACTGACACTAATCCCCAGAGGAGTTTGACAATTTGTTGGTGAGGTAAATCCCCTCTGCGGACAGAGGCAATCCCACTAGCCCTAGAGTGGGTCTAGCAACAAACAAAACAAGCTATAATATTTATTCCTATTTAACTAATGGATGGAGGTTCGATAGGTGACTTACCAGAGGTCCTATGCTGTCGTTGTCATCGAAAAGAGTGGTTGCCTCTTGCTCCTCGTTTGAAAGATCATGATCTGCTCACTTTCACGCTCAGACACCTACACACACAAGAAACAACGAAAATATACAACATAATAATTCACATTCATAACTATTAGTCAGTCGAAGAGGACTAAATAAATTTCATTAAATAAATGATATAACAAAATTATGGAACCAACACCATAGTCAAGTATATTAATAAATGAAAGGAAGAGTACAACCAAGCTTCGACGTTTCAGTCTCCTCCAACAGGGTTCAAGCAGAGCGCGTCTCACAAAGGATCGTAGGGAATTCAGAAGAGACTCTCTCTACAGAGTTCTCCTTGGTTCTACCTTTTCAACAGCAATTACTCATCTATATTATTCTTCTCAAATATTATCTCTTTGGCTATATGTTTAGCTAGCTTTCATAAAGGGAGAAGGCATGTTTTTATAGAGGGAGAGGGAGAGGTTAGGATCCCTATAATTATGGAATGAAGGCCTATATTCAAAGAGTGTTCAATGGGAGGTGGAAAATACTACCCAATGAGGGAGATCTATGTCTGATCAACTTAACCACTTCTAGTGACTTATTCCTAAGGTAGTTAGAAGGAAATTTCTGACTCTAATTTTTAAAAAACATTCCTGAAATAGCTCGACATGGGCACTGCACTAAGATAGAGTGCCAGGTGGCGCGGGATTTAGCATAAATCTTCGACATCCGTCCGAGGGGTGAATTGGCTACCCATGCCAAGGCCAAAACATAGGTTTTGTGTGTTTTTTTTGAGGAAATGTCCAACAGGAGAAATGATTTCCTAATGCAGAAGGATGCAAAGAAGGTGTTTGCAAAATATGACACTGTTCACAAGTCACGGGATTGCAGGGACGGTGAAAAAATGCTATGTAACACTAGGGTGAGTTGTTTTGAGGTATATGTCTTCTTCTTATTTCTCATTAGTAAGGGTTGGACTTAGTTGGATGCTTGGCTTTTGAAAAGATACACTTTCTATCTGTTTTGAGCAAGAATATTAGTCAAATTTGCAGCTATTTCTATGGGATCCCTGGGGTATGGTGTTTATTTTAGTTTCTCCTTTTGTTTTCATGTGTTGAAATGTATTTATAATTTTATTCATCATTTCATAACTTCTAAGTGAATTTATTCAAGTTAGATAAGTAGAATCCATTCTCATATGCTCCGTTTTCGGTAGACATTCACAGTCTGTTAAATTTCTTCATTTTAAAAAGAAACCATGATTTCACCATGTTCTTTCTAGCTCGTAAAGAGATTTGGACTAATCCTAAAACTTCTGTACATACTCATACACCTTGTAAAATTTCAGATCAATACAAACCACTCATATTACCTCCTATACTGCATACTTTCCCTGAAAATCATTACCTATACCTGCCAAGGTTTGATGGTGAATATGACAACATCACTGCTAAGAGTATGCAGAATTTTGAGACTTTCCTAGAAATTTTTGAAATTGATGAAGAGGATGCCAGTATCAAGCTATTTTATCTTTCTTTGCAAGGAAAATTGAAGAGTTAGTTCAAAAACTTGCCTTCTGTGAGCATCTAGAATTTCCCGAAGTTCGTCAAAGTTTTCCTTGACAGGTGCCTGGTTGTTACACAACATTTTGTCACTATCCTTGCAATACTCATCTCACACATTGGAGGGTCATTTCAGTGACTAATAAGAAGTGTCACACCTTGCAAATACCATCATTTAATACCTTTACATGAGAGAAATATTCCTTCTGTTGACAATTCCCTGAGTAGAGCTTTAGAAACCCTTGTTCTTTCCTTGGTGCGAGTAACCAGTTCTACCCTCGTGCCAATGAGGAAGGAAGATTAATGTTGTGCCCCGTGCTAGTTGGTGCTCTGTCCAAATTACTCACCCGCACCAAGATTTTTATGGAATGTTTTTTAAAAATAGAGGAGGATAATCCACTCTAACAACTTAGAGGATGATTCATTGGAAGTGGTTGGACTAAATAACCATAGAATCACTCCTTTAGTTTATGGTTTCCACCTCTTTTGGGAATCTCTTAAAGGATAGGCCTCCCTTCCACCTTTTTATGGATCCCAACCTCCTCCTTTTTCCTCTATAAAAAAAATCCATCTCTCCTTGAACATGGAGACCTAAGTATACTATAGCTGAATTTTTGAAGAGATAGATCTAAATCCCCTGACGAGCATCTGAGACACGCTTCGGATGAACCCCGCTGGAGGAGACTGCGATGTCAAAGCTTTGGTTGTAACTCTTCCTTCTATCAATACATATACATGACTATTTTTTGGTTCCCATTTTGCGTTATGTCATTTGTTTAATGCAATATGTTTAGCCCTCTTTGAATGGCTAGTAGTTATGAATGAAGTTATTATGTCGTATGCTATTCTTCTTTGTTGATCTATGTGTAGGTATCCAAGAATGACTGCAAAAGGATTTTGACTTGCCGAGGAAGGAGAAAGAGGCCACCACCACTACAGCCACGACGACAACATTGGAATTCAGGTAGGTCGATCTTTTCATTCAATAATTAGGAACCTACACTCTACCATGTCTGTTTGTTTCTAGACCCACTCTAGGGCTAGAGGGATTGTCTCTATCTGCAGAGAGGATTTACTTGATTAATGAATTAGTGACTCCACTAGAGATAGAATGAGGTTGTCATTTCAGCTTGTTGGATCAGTTTTGATCATTGACTTTCTTATTTGTATTTTTTTGTTTTGCTTGCTTGTTTTAAATCCCCTGTTCAGCTCCAAAGTGTCAATATTGACCTCTGCTCATTGGTTTTTCCCCTTTTTCCATATTTATCTGGCTTGGCACACTTTTCTATTGAATAGTCATGTTGATTGGTGTAGGTTTCTTTAGTTGCAGTTGTGCCAACCCGTGTTTGATGTGGTTTACCACCTTACAATCCTGCCAGATCCTGTAGGATTTGGTTTGACCTCCTTGAAGAATCGTTTGGTCAATTGTGCTTGACTATGGGTTGGTTTTTGTGTGTAATTAAGCCTTTGGGACTATTTTGACTATTGTAGACTTGTTTTTCTCAGTTTTTTGTTTATTGTCTTATCAGTGTAGTTTAAGGACTTAGGGTTTCTAAGTGTGTTTGTGCACTGAGCCTTCAGTTTCGAAATCAAGTCTTTTTTATTATTGTCAGTCTCATTCCCGGGTTGATTGTGTTAGGCTTTCTTGATCCTTTTGAGTGTTTTCTTTGGTTGGATGATCATTTCATTTTTTTGTTTCATTCTTCTCCTTGTTGCTCCAAGCATAGATCACATTGCTTGTTTGGGTCGCATTGAAAACTTTCTTTTGGTTTGAAAGATTGCAGCATTAGTTTGAGTGCTTTCTTGTGTTTTTTTTTGCATTTATTGATTCATTCAATTTCAATTCCTACATTTGTAATAATCAGGCTAGTGTTCATTTTTTTTTTCGTGTAATTAGTGCGTTGTGTGCTTCATTTCATTAGGAAAAAAAAATCATTCTTTCCTTCGCATTGAAAGTGAAAGTTCTTTTGCATAACTAGCATTTGATCGTCTAGGAAAGAGTTTTTCATTTTTGCTTAATTTCATTACAAGAATTAATGGATTTATTCACATATTCTAATTTTTTGCTATTGTTTGAAATATCCCTATACTTCTCGTAATTAACATTCATTAAATGGAAGATGGTGTTCTTTTGCATATAGCTTACATTTATGAAATTTGAGATCCAAATTCAATAGGGCCTTGAAACTGAAACATAATCCAAGATCAACTTTAAAATTCATTCAATTAAGCATTGGAACCTAACGCACCATCTTTAGTGGTCTAGGCTAGAGATGTGTTTTGGAATCTTAAACCCTAGTAGCTGTCGTTTTCCATCTGGCTTTAGAAAACACTAGTACGAACTTGTGCTTGGAGTCCCCGTACCGTTGAGTATATAAATGGAGACCCCCCTAGGTTGTAATCATTTTACCCATAGGAAGATGAGTCTACCACATTGTAACTGTGATACACCGAACACAACATTGGGGTGACTACCTGCACGTACGTTAAGTCCTTGGTCATTTCTCTTTCATTTGATCACCAAGGTGTATATGGAAGTTCATGGAAACTTGGTACACCCTCTTGCTTAGAGTACCTGAGTAGTCATTTTGATCTTTTCGTGACTCCCTAAAAAGAGAAGAGATCATTTACCACTTGTCCTTTCACGCTCGTTTAAAATTGAAAGTGACTAGAGTCATCTTTTGCCTCTTTCTCGACTCTTAAAATATGAAATAGCAAAGTCCGATTTTAGTGTCATAAAATTAATTTCCTGCGATCACATGCCTGTTAAAAGTTTTATTACTTGGCTTGTTTTTTTTTACTTAGATTTTGATCTTGGAGCCTTCGATTAGTTATCTTTTTTCCTTCATGTTTTGAATACAGTCACAGTGGTGGAACCACCAGTTTCGTCGTCCTCACTACCTCCTAGTGGTGGTTATTTTCAGGACGTTTCTTTTGAATCCACTTTGTCCATTAGGTCTGGCGAGTTTTTGTAGTCTACTCTCTCATTTTCCTTTGCTCTTGCTACCCGATCTCCCCCTGAAGAGACTGTTAAGTTAAATTGGCCTACTTCGGGTGCTTGGTCTGGTTTTGGGGAAGAAGGAGATTTTCCTCCTCTTATGTCATGATCACCATTTTTAGCTGCTATTGTACCACCTAGTCCCCATAGTATTTTTGAAGATCTTACAGTAGAGTCAGACATGGATTCATCTGATCCTGTTGACAGTGAAGAAATGCCTGATTCTACAAGAGAATATCAACATTTTCCTAAATATCTCCCTCGTGTTTCTGCTCAGTCTTCTCCACCATCAGTTCCACTTCTGCTTGGATATAGGTCCTTGAGTCAGATTATGTCTGGTATTGCATCCATAGGATAGTCTAGTACATCAACTCCTATTCAAATTTCATTCCTCCCTTCGTTAGGAATATCACCTTTGACACTTGCTTCGTCGGTTACTATTACATATGTCCCAGTCCAACCTACTATTTCTGTGGCTTCATCTACACTGGTTGTTACGACTCAGTTGTTAGGGTATTTTCACACTCGCAGGTCTATTTTTCTCAATCCTACATGGCATGTCAATCCTGGTCCAGATAGATCACAATCTAGTGTTGTGGAGACCCTGCTTACTTCTAGTGCAGTTTTGACTACCCCAGTGATTCCCAGTGGCCTTAATTTTGAAGATTATCTTTTGGCTGTTCAGCAGTAGAGCTCTCAGGGTTCTCAGCAGCTCCAAGTTCCTGGTAATCCTCGATTCCATCACTATGATGTTTTTGGTACCCTCGTTTATTCATTTCTACATCATTATGATGAATATGGTAATCCTGTCTATTTGCCTCCTATTGATCCTCATCAGGCTGTTTATGATCCTTCTCAAACCGTTTCTCATCTTGGGCCCACCTTACCTATGCAACCCTCTAGCTTGCAAGGACAACCCTCATCAGGACAACCTTTGGCTCAGCAGGGCTATGCCTCTGGTCCACAGGGAAAACCTTTACAAGGTCAAACTTCGGTACAACAAGGCCAACCCTACAGTCTGTTTGGTCAACCTCATAATCAACCAGGACCATCTTATGCTCCTGGGAGGGAAATATATCTGCCAGAGGGACAACCTTTTGCACCACAACCTCTGCCAAATGTTTAGTATGGCCAAATTGTTTTTCAACAAGGACAACCCTACGGTCCTCCTTCAGGTCAACCTGGTTATTAGGGAAAACCTGGTCCATCGCAACCATCTAGCCAACCTCTCCCACAAGGGCAACCTGGTGGCCTTCAATATTCAGTTCAACTAGCTCAGCAGTCGATTCAACCTGCTCCCCAGGCAGTTCAATCTGTTTAGTAGCTGGTTCTACCTATTTATCCAACTCAACCAGGTCTATTCGCTCAGCAGCCCACTCAACCTACTCAACAGGGTCCGCCTGCTCAACCACAAGCTGATTATCACCCTCAAGGTGAATATCAGCCAGTATATAGTGCGCCTCTAGTTTTTTACCCTCAAAATCAACCTCCATTGGTGTATCATCAACCTCAAAGCCATGCTTACATTCCACAACAGACTCCATGCGTTTCTCAGCATGGACATCAATGGTCTCCTCAGACTCAGTCTGTTGGTCCTCAACCCCAATCTCAACAAAATTATCCCACTTCTAACCTCTATGGCTAGAATCCTACGAGACAAAATATCCAGGGGAAAAATTCCTCTCAGACTGGGTGGAATGTGAACACGGGTCCTTATTAGAGACCTCCAATGAATTTTAATACTCAATTACCATTTCTTTCTACGTTGGAGTTACCAGATGTGTCAAAGTTAACGAACGATCCCATTCTTCATAACCTATCTTGGCCTCTGGTTCTGACCAAGATTCCTGGTGATTGTGCTAAGTTTGAGGGAAATTCTAGAAAAGACCCCCAAACGCATGTTATGAATTACCACTTGTGGTGTTCCTATAACTCTTGGGTTGACGATTCTATTCGGCTCCATCTTTTCAAGCAAACTCTTACTGGTGCCACTACAAAGTGGTACATTGAGTTGTCTTGTGGCATCTTCCAAGACTTCAATTATTTAGCCATGGCTTTCCTTACACATTTTCAGTTACCAGTCCGCTATGAGACTAGGACGCACTTCCCCACTTCATTGAAACAAGACCGAGCTACTCATATCTCAGATCATATTCATGAGTGTTGACGTAGTCATCGCATGATCAAATTTGATATTCCTGATCAGCTTCTGACTCAATGGTTTACCACCTCCTTTGTCAATCAGATTACAAAAGACACAACTATGGGGGCATGTGTAATTGAGGAACAAGCCATTTCTTATGCCTAGTACCTTGATCTTGTGTGCTCTCAGTATAGTGCATTGTATGATATCTTGGCTAATGCTCCTCGATCGGGATCTTCTAAACCACCAGCGACTCCATCCATCGATGGTATTATTGGTTTTGTATCTCAAAGTCCTCAGAAGTCTTCTTCCTCAAAGTTTGGGAAGCCAAATTTTACTTCTTCCAACAATGTTGCTTCTCAATCCACGCTGAATTCTTGTAAGCCTGTAGAAGTTAATTCTATTCAGGCCAATCTGGTGGATAACGCTTCTAAACGTAAAAAGAAGGGAAAAGGTAAGGCCAAAGCCGATACCCCAAAATAGGATTCTCAAAAACCTCGTGCTGTTGATGGTTCTCCACGGAAGCTGAAGTACCCTTGTTTGATTTGTCATGAAGAACACTTCACCAAGGACTATCCTCGACGATTTGAAGTGAGCCAGTTTCTCAAAGGCACCTAGGGAACTTTGACTATTCTTAAAGAATCTTTCCCATCTCAGCAAACCTAGATGGTAGAGCAACCTCAATCCTCTACCCCATTTGTCTCTTAGGTGTTCATGATGAACGGTTCTGCAGCCATTTCTATTACTTCTCAATCAAAATATTATACTAGATCACGTCAGGCAGTGGGGAAGGAGATCACTGATGGTCCTCCTGTGCCTGTTTTGGGGGTCCTTGAGATTGAAAAGCCCAGTGCTAAATATGTTGTACGACCACTTTCGAAAGGTGTACTCCACAAGTCTTCTTATAATCCCAACGTCATGCTGCTCACCATTATAGTAATGTTGAGGATTTGGATCAGGCATCATCTGTGATGTCTACATTAGAAGTACTTCAGAGTTGTCCGTCTCAATGGAAGGCTTTGCTGTCTACGATTGGCGAGATTGATCCTCCTAATACTAGCCTTCTTGCTTTCGATTTAGAGAGTTTCGTTCCACGACTTCCATGTCAGATTGCATTGATTATCCAAGTTGTTATTAATGGTCTCGACATCCATCGAGTAGTTTTGGACGAGGGTGCATCAACCTGTGTCATGTCATCTTATTGCTGGAAAGCTATTTTTTCTCTAGCCCTGAACTCATCGCCAAATGCCCTTGAAGGATTTTATGGAACATAATCAAAACCCTTAGTTTTTCTCGATAGTTTACTGATTAATTTAAAAGGGAAGAAATTCAATGTTGAGGTAGAGGTAGTTGATTCGAAACTCAATTATAATATTTTCCTCAGTAGCAGTTGGACTCACGCCATGCTATGCATTCCATACACTCTCTTTCGCGTTCTGAAATTTCCGCACGAAGGAAGGATTGTTAATGTTGATAAATTGTCCTTCTTCATCTCTTCTTCTGAGAACAACGTTCCATATTTGGATCAGATTCCTACTTCCTATGAGAGCATAGGGCTGGGTCTTTTCAAGGATCCTACCCTCATGGGTATTTTTCCCCTTCCTCCACCAAACACTGTTCATATGAATATGATCTCTCGGTCTGATAACCCATGGATTATTCCTTCGCCTGGATAGATCGGATCTTTCAGAGATTCGAAGCCGTTGAGTCCGATTGAGATTGAATATTGTGAACTCGTTGCAGCTTCGGAAACTTTGTCCTCTAATTATGCTCCTTTGAGTATGTCTCTTAACATTTATTCTCAATCCCCCTGGTTTGGTGATTCGGATTCGCCTGATCCTTTGAAAGAAGTGTTTCCCTCTGATGAAGCCATCATGGAAAATATTCCTCTCAAAGATCTGTCGTGGGACGATGGTCATCATTGTTCCTCGTTTATGCCTGGCCTCAGGGCTATGTCTACGTGTCTGGAGTGATTTGCATCTCAAGTTCCTTCTCCTCTTCTTCAAATGCCTGTTCTGACACATGACGTTTTTACAGAAGGTAACTTGAGTAATGTTACATAGATGATGCCTATTGAAATTTACGTGAAAATAAGAATCATCAAGAACATCCATATCAGGGTCACTTGTTCTTTAGATGAAGTACAAGTTTACACTAGCCTTTTCCGCGAGTTCTGTGATGTCTTTGCATGGTCCTATGAATAAATGCTTTGCATTGATCCTAGTATAATGGTGCATGAAATTCCTACTTACCCTAGTTTGAAACCTATTCACTATCATCTTCATCCTGTGCACCCTAGAAAAGCAGCTGCCATTAAAGGTGAAGTCGAAAAGCTTCTCAGAACTGGTTTCATTTATCCAATTCCCTTGAGAGAATGGGTCTCTAATATTGTCCCTATAGATAAGAAGTAGGGAACCATTCAGGTCTACATTGATTATCGTGATACCAATCGGGCTTGTCCCAAGGATAATTATCCTACTCCCCATATTGATCAAATCATTGATGACTGTGCCGAGAGTGAGATTTTTTCTCTCATGGACGGTTTTTCTGGTTATAATCAGATTAAAATTCTCTCGACTTCTCAACATAAGACTACCTTCATCTGTCCTTGCGGTACTTTCACATATAAGAAGCTACCTTTTGGCTTAAAGAATGTTGGGGCCACATTTCAGTAGGCGATGTCGTATTCTTGTCACGATATTCGTCACATCATTCGGCCTTATCTGGATGACCTTCCAGCTCATTTAGCTAAGCGTCTGGATCATCCTGACCATCTTTGTCATATTTTCCTTTGTTGTCGACACTACAACATTCGGCTTAATCCACACAAGTGCGTCTTCTGCATTGATTCCAGTATACTCTTGGTATTTATCGTGTTTAAAGATGGAATTCACCTAGATCCGCTCAAGGTTGAGGATATTATCAATCTCTCCTCTCCCACCTCATTGCACCAGTTGCATATTTTGCAAGGGAAGACTAATTGTCTACGTCGTTTCATACCTAACTATGCAGAAGTGGCTAAGGGATTCACACGATTATTAAAGTAGGGTGTCCCATTCTGTTGGGATGAGGTTGCTCAGAAGTCCCTTGATGCGGTGAAGATGTTTCTTGTTAACGCTCCTCTGCGATGTCCTCTAAACTATCATCGTGATTTTTCCCTCTATTTAGTCATCGCTTTTAGCACAATTTCCATGGTTCTGGTACAAGATGATGATGACAGTGATGAGCATGTTATCTATTACTTATATCGTAGCCTTCTAAATCTCGAGACACGATATGCACATGTAGAGATGTCTGAGTTAGCTACGGTTCAGGCAGTTCATCGTTTTCATCATTATATTCTTTTGCATACTGTGAATGTGATTTCCGATTGCAAACCTATGACCTATATATTGTCTTGACAATTGCTGGGGGGGAAATACTCAAAGTGGATTTTCATCCTCCAAGAGTTCGATTTGGAATTCACTGTTGCCAAGTCGAAGAAATCATTACTCTTTGCTAATTTGATCTGTTCCCTCCCTTCAGACTCTAATCCCTCTAGTTCTGAGGAATACATTCCAGACGATACGCTTTTATTGATTAGCACCCTTGATCCTTGGTATGGTGATATCATTGTCTATCTCTAGACTTCTACTTTCAGATCTGAGTTGATGAAGGATTCTTGTCGATGCATCTGGCACCAATCACAACCTTATCGTATTATTGGAGATACGCTCTATCGTGTCAGAGTGGATTCCATACTCCACCGATGTTTGACTCTTGAGGAAGATGAGAAAGCCCTGAATGAATATCATAGTAGTGCCCGTGGTAGTCACATCTGTGGTTATGCCACTACATAGAAGATTCTTCGTGCTGGTTATTTCCGCCCTTCTATCTTCAAGTACTCCATTGTCGTGGTTCGTAAATGTCATGATTTCCAGACCTATCAGCGTAATATGCATGCGCCGCATGTACCTCTTCATCCTATCATTACTGTTGGTCCCTTTACGAAGTGGGGCATCGATTTTATGACATGTAACCCTCACTCGGCCGGGGGGAATTCTTATATTATCGTAGTTGTTGACTACTTCACCAAATGGGCCAAAGCAATGCCTACACTTGTCGTTGACGGTAAGACAACTGCTCAATTCATATTCAATGACATCATTGCTAGGTTTGGCATCCCTCAAGACATAATTACCGATCATGGTCACCATTTTCGGCATTATATGGTGGCGGAGTTGATTTCTAAGTTGGGTCTGTGTCACGACATCTCAAAACCGTACTATCCTCAGGCCAATGGCTAGGTTGAAGCCGTGAAAAAATTTCTTGTCACCATGCTTCAACGTATGATTGGGATTCACAAGTCCAATTGGAATCTCATTTTATTTTCAGCTGTTTTGGTGTACCAAAACTCAGTTAAGAATGTGATTGAATTCACTCCTTTTCAGTTGGTTTATGGTCTGCAAGCTACTCTTTCGATTGAGTGTGAAATACCTTCACTCAAGTTGGTTGCTGAATTACTACCGAATACTTTGCAAGAAGAAGAGTGTCTCCTCTACTTAGACAGGTTGGATGAAACTTGTTGCTTTGTTGCTCTAGTTATCAAAGCACAAAATAAGAAGGTCAAATCTCATTTTAACTAATCGGTTTCCCCTCATTCCTTCATTGAAGGAGACCTTGTCCTCCTATATGACCAAGCTCATGATAAGCTAGGGGCAGGCAAATTTCAACCCATGTGGCATGGGCCCTACATTATTGAACATGTATTGCAGAATGGGGCCTATGATCTCAATTTGGACTCCCGAACATCAGTCAAAAGTGACTTGCAAGAAAGGTTATTTTTCCTCCTTGGCACTGCGCATAGGAAAAATTCCTCCTCAGAGTTTTCTCTATTTTTCACGTAATTTTTGAGTTTTACCTTACTAGTTGGGGTTTTCACTAATGTAATTGATAAATATGAATGTAATTATGACGAGGATTATTTTACTATGGGTAGATTCATTATCTTGAGTCCTATAAAGGTAAAATGAATCAATTTCCTCTCTTTTAGAGGCAAGTTGCTGGGTCTTCCTAGTCTTCAGATTCTTGTTTAGCATTCGGTGGAAACTAATCCTCATCTCAGGGATTCGACCCCCTGAGGCTAGGGGAAGTTGTTTTGAGTTCTATATTATCTTCTTCTTTCTCATTAGTAAGGTTTGGGCTCAGTTAGATGCTTGGCTTTTGAAAATACACACTTTGTATTAGTTCTGAGCAGGAATATTAATCAAATTTGCAGCTTTTTTTTTGGGATCCCCATAATATGTTGTTTAGTTCATTTTATCCTTTTGTTTTCAGCTGTTGAAATGTATTTATAATTTTATTCATCATTTCATAAATTCTAAGTGAATGTATGCAAGTTATATAAGCAGAATCCATTCTCATATGCTCTGTTTTCCGTAGACATTCACAGTTTGTTAAATTTCTTCAGTTTAAAAATAAGCCATGATTTCACCATGCTATTTCTAGCTCCTCACCTGTCTTTATCATCCCATATGTTGAAATCCTAAAGTGTTAAATCACTATGCCTACCTTTACCCTTAGAACACCCTGTAAATTTTGACCTAATTTCCCTTGCCCTGACATTTTTTCTCCTTCCAATCCAGCACAACCCTATCAAAACAATCAAAACCCTGAGCTACTATACCTAGCCCAATATCTTCTCTACTCATCCATATTGGCTGTGATACTTACGGAGAGAGTCATATCTTTTCCTAGTAGGGCTAGCTACTTTGCTAGGTGTGGTTTGTGGTTACCTCAGAATTGCCTTCTTAAGCCTTAGGTTCAATCCAAGTGACAACACCAACAATACAAAACCCCTTGTCTATCCTGAATCTAATTATTTAAGCCTACTTTCCCATCAACTTGTTTCCTTAACTATATCCAGTTAATGAGGATGTTTTTTTCCATTTTTCCTAGGCTTCCCCTTTGTTTCTTCCAAAAGTACTTTAAAACTAGCTTTTCCTCCTCCTAGTTTTATTCCACCTCTTCCTAGTAACTTCCCACTTTACTATAGTATCTTTTTATATTTTTATCTCTAATCTAAATTTGATGATTTAATTTATTTTCTCCAAGGATTTTTGGATAACTAAGAAAGTCTTATGAAATTTATCTATCCTCATGGATTTGGTTTCCTGATCTCTAATCATAATCTAGTCTTTGCAAAATTAATTCCATTTTTATCTTATTAAATTAAAATAATAAAACAAATCCACAATAATGGTTTTCCTTTTGGGGCCCACTTTATCCTTTAGGAGTGTTCAAGTGTCTAATAAAATAAAAGAAAATAGGGACATTACATATTCCCCCTCTAAAACAAAACACCGTCCTCAGTGTTGCAAGACAAAAATATAAAATTCACTTTTCAAACAGTGATGGATATTTTTCCTTCATATCTTCCTTTCCCTCCCAAGTAGCTTCTTCGGGTGCAAGGTGGCTCCAATACACTTTCACCCTGGCCATTTTTCCTTTTCGAAGCTCAATTTATTCACGTTCCAAGATGTGAAGTGGCTTTGGAAGAAATTTCCCTTCTGGTTCCACCTGTATCATATTCCAAGCAATAACATGAGTAGGATCATGCACATAATTTTTTAATAATGAAACATAAAAAACATCATGAACCTTAATGTGACTAGGTAAAGCCAACTTGTATGCTACTGGTCCCACTCTTTCCAGTACTTCAAAAGGTCCGTAGTAGCATGGTGCTAGCTTTGCACAATTACCAGTGTACAAAGTACTCTTTTTGGGCTTAATCCTCAGGTATACATGATCACCCACATTGAATTATCTCTGAATTCTCTTTTTATCTGCATAGATTTCTTGCCTTTCTTCTACTATCTTAATATTTTGCTGAATTTTCTTTATAGTCATTTCCATTTCTTGCAATGCATCAGGTACAATTATTAACTTATCCTCTAGTTGAATCCAACTTAGAGGTGTATGGAACTTTCTGCCATATAATGCTTCAAAAGGACTCATCTTGATTGAGGCTTGGTAGCTATGGTTGTAGGCAAACTCTCTTAAATGTAGAAATTCCTCCCACTTTGTTGGTATATATATCACATACATTCTCAACATGTCTTCTAAAATCTGGTTTCTTCTTTAAGTTTTTCCATCCATTTGGGGATGGTATGCAATACTAAATTTCAATTTGGTACCCATTCTCCCAAATAGACTCCTCCAAAAAGCTGCAGTAAACTTTGCATCTCTGTCTGATATGATCATTTAAGGAATATCATGCAACTTTAAAATTTCTTTCATAAATACATTAACTACTCGAGTTGTACCAAAAGTAGATAGTACTGGCAATAAGTGTACAGTTTTTTTCAACCTATCAACTACTACCATGATAGAGTCATGTTGGTATTTAGTTCTTGGTAATCTAGTGATAAAATATATGTAAATTGTTTCCCAATTCCATTCTAGGATGGGTAAAGGATTCAACAATCCTGCTAAATGTTGATGCTCTACCTTTACCTATTGACATTCCAAACATCTAGATAACTTATTAGCCACATCCATTTTCATACATGTCTAGAACATGTTCTTTCTTAAGGCTAAAATTAAATTCTTACACATTGGATATCCTACATAGGGTTTCTTATGATACTCATCTAAGATTTCAATTTTTAATGAGTTCACATTGGGGATGTATAATTTGTCTTTATAACAAATCTGTCCCCTATCATTTTGAGTATACCCCACCATCTCTTGTTTCTGCAATTTTTCCTGAAGTTTTTCATAGTTTGGGTCTTCTCTCATTACTTCTTGAATCAATCCTTCAATATCAAAGTTTGCACTACTCCCAACACTATTAATACTTTCACAAGAATTTCTACTTAAAACATATAAAATCTTATTTTGCTTCCCTGATATGTTTGATCTCCATGTCAAACTCACTAAGGCAAGACAACCATCTAACTTGTCTATCATTTAAATTAGGTTGTGTGAAAAAGTACTTCAAACTAATGTGGTCTGTCATTAATATAAAAATTTTCCCTAACAGATAATGTCTCCACATCTTCAAAGCATGTATTACAATATCTAACTCTAAGTTATACACACTATAGTTTTATTTATGTTTCTTTAGTTTCCTTGACTCATATGCTATGATTGAGTTTTCTTGTAGTAATACTCATAATCCCTCTCCACAAGAATATGTACATACTACAAATTCCTGAATTGGATCATTTTTCTGTCCACTCAAACTTCACTCCTTTCCTCTGTAGAGATGTGATAGAGTATGCTAAGGGTGAAAATATTTCGAGAAATATCCTATAGTATCTTACAATTCCCATGAAATATCTTATAAAGGAAACATCAATAGGTATAAGACAATCTATTATAGCTTGTATCTTTTCTGGGTCCACTATTAATCCTTTATCTGAAATTATATGGCCCAAGTATTGAATTTTATCTTTGAAAAATTCACATTTGCGAAGTTTAGCATACAACTTATGTTCTCTGAGTGTTTGTAAGACAATTCTGAGATGTTATATTTGTTCATCTTCATTCTTGTAATATATCATAATTTCATCAATTAATACTAGAAAAAAATTGTCCAAATATTTATTTAAGGCACTGTTCATTAAACACATAAAGGTAGCAGGTGAATTAGTTAACCCAAAAGGTAGGAATACAAACTCATAGTGTTTGTATCTTGTTCTGAATGAAGTTTTAATTATGTCTTCATATTTAATTCTGAATTGATGATAGCTTGTCCTTAAATCAAATTTTGAAAAAATTGTGGCTCCTCTCACTTGATCAAATAGATCATCTATCTTGGGTAGAGGATATCTATTGTTGATTTTCATTTTATTTATTTTTCAATAGTTTATGTACTTTCTCAATGTACCGTATTTCTTTTTGACAAACAGTATTGGTGCTCACTAGGGGGATACACTTGGTCTTATATAGCCTCTATCCAACAACTCTTGTAGCTGCAGTTTTAGCTCCATCAGTTCTAGGGTTCCCATTCTGTATGGGGCTCTAGAGACTGGGGTATCTCCTGGTACTAACTCAATTGAGAAATGAATTTCTATTTTAGTGGGAGGATGAATAATTCCATCTGGAAACACATCCTTAAACTCCCAGATGATTGGTAAATTTTCTACAATCTCTTTTTTAGTTTTCTATTCCAATTCCTCCACGTGTACAACATACACTTGGGAGCCTTTTCTTCATGTTATTTTAAATTGAAGTGCTGAAATTTGTCTCATTGATATTGGTTTGGGTTTCTCTTTCACTATCACCGGTTTTCCCTCACCATCTATAAAATGTATTGTTTTGTCTAAATAATTTAACATAGCTTCCTGTTTTTTTAACCAATCCATTCCTACCAACACATAATAGGAACCTAGAGGTAAGATATTCAAATTTAGTTTAGTTTCATACCCATTTAAATTTATAGCTGTCTTTGGTAATTTAGAGGTCACTTTTCTTTTTGTTCCTGTGACTAACTAAAATAACCATGATTGCTGAAATTTTTCTAACTTCAATCTGAAATTTTCCAAAATTTGAGGACTTACATAACTTAAATTTGCACCCAGATCTATAAAAAAAAAACAGGTTGTTCAAAAATCATACCTTCTATTTCGACCATAGTGGATTGGTGTTCAGCTTGATGATCTTCTAGGCAGCACTGATTTCGGGGAGTTTCTTACCACGTCATTTACATTATTTCCCTCTCTCAGCACTTGTATGTTCTGAATAGTTCTGTGTAGACAATCTCTCAATGGATGAGTTTCTCCACATCCCGAGCACTTTAGAGGTTCCCTCATTTTAAAAGTTTCTTCTATCTTATTGTTTCCATATATCTCTTTAGATCCTGTTTGTGATTGGGATGGGTGATTTTCTCTAGTTTTTGTAAACTTCTTCCTTTGGTGATTTCTCCCAAAGTTCTTTAAGTATGTTGGTTTTGTTCTTTTTCCACTAGAGTCACCCTTTTCTTTGTTCTTCCAGTTTTTTGCTTCTTCATTTATGCCTTTGAACTGTTGATAACATAGTCTTACCTTGCGCAACACTTCATCCATTGTCTTGAGATTATCAAATTATATCCTCTCCTTGTAGATAGTCAGTAGGCAGTTTAAAAATAATTATACCTTTTCCTTCTCTTCCCTTATATAAGGTACATAGCATAGTAGGTTGGTAAATTTGGTAACAAAATCTTCAATGGTAAGTTGTCCCAACCTAAGCTCATGAAACTCTTTGCCTTTATCATCATAATTGTTCATTCAGATATCTATGTTTAAATTTGATTTGGAAATCTTCCCAAGTGACAGTTTCCTCATCTATCACATGAACCATTTTGGTTTCCTCCCACCACAAGGTAGCCTTTCATTGTAATTGGTAAATATACAACCTAGCTTTCAAGTTACTTCCATAATCATAAACATGAAACTACTTTACCATGTTTAGAAGCCAAGCTTCTGCATATTCCTCATTCTCTCCATTAAAGGAGGGAGGCTTGATTTTTTGGAATTCACTCTGTAATTCCTTGTTCCTTATACACTGTTGTCTAAAGGCTTCACCTTCCTCATACTATTATAAGTGGTTTGCAGTTACCTTTCTCTTTTTCCCAAAACCTTCACCTTCATGACTATTCTGGGAGGTCAATTCTCTGATTAACCTTTTTCGCTCTTCGTTGGCTAGTGGTGGCCTTTCATTGTGGTTTTTCAGTTGCATTATTTCTCTTTGCATTTGATGCATCGTAGCCATCAATGGAGCATTAGAAACTGGTGGATTTTCTGCACAACCAAGATCTACATAAAGCTCATCCCTTTCATTGATGGTTTCAGCTGTATGGTGCTACACTAATTCATTGTACATAGAAGTAAATATTAGTCAAATTTTATTTCAACAAAAAAATTATAGCAACATAAATTTTTTTCGGTGTGACCACACATTTTGGCCCAGTGTTTTAACATGGGCTTTGATACCATTTGTAACATCTCCATTTCGTCAATTTTTTTTTTCTATTTATATAAGTAATACTAATCACACCTCCTAAACATATTATTGTTCGTCACACTCTGACATATTATCCTTCAATAAAATTTTACTAGGATGTACTTTTAATCTGTCATAACTTTGAACATATATTCGTTATATTAAAATTTCAAGTCTACAATGTCTATGAGACTATATGTCTTATGAAACTATTCCATTTTATTTTACATGTAAAATCTTAACATAATAGTTAAATTTCCCTCCTTAACTATTAATACAATTTCTCTTCCCAAGCTAACTACTTATACCTCTTCTAAGCCTAATTTCTCCCCAACCAATTTAACATTTCTTTAACTTTACTTTAAAATTTATAACTCCTCTCTACATTATGACATATATAATTCATCATGAGAGGAATTACATTGGCAACGCTTCTTTATAAAGGTTATTAACTATCATATAGGTTTAGAATGTGTATATGAAACCCTTATTAAGAGTCCACCTTGCATTGGTATGAGTTTATATTGACATTTTACTTTACCCCATCTTGCAATGTGTATTGTCCATTTATATAATTTATATATTAATAGAGGCTCCTGTGAAACTTTACTCACATCACCACATGCATCTAATAATATTTGAATTTATACTCTTAGCTATATAACACATATGGTAGTTTGGGTTTGGTACACTCCATGTCATTATCATTAAACACGTTAGGGTTTTGCACTTACTGTGGTTCCTCCTCCATATCCAGTTTCACCAAACTTATGTATAAAATATTTCTCGGGATAAACCTTCATTTAAGTGATAGTACTGTATCACATGGCCCGTTAGAGGTTTGATGTAACCTGTCGATCTGCAAAATTTCTCGTGCTCAGGATTTTTTACACCTAGATAGCTTGGATCTTCTGGGAATTTGGTGTGGGTTTTTCATTTAATCACTTCCATTTGAGATTGTATTTTACTTCTACTATCTCGGTTGCAAAATCTCTCTTCAGCTCTGCAATGGTATACTTCTCCCTAGGTATGAAACTTCGTCAGTTTCACAGAGAATGAGCGAGTTAGTTTTATTGCTCCTTTTCGGAATGTATTGATGTTTCACCACTCACCAATCAACTCACGATTTCACTGGGACCTTTGATTTCATTCATTGATGGGTTGAGGATTATGTCATGCTTCATCACCACGAACAAGCTGGCAACCCTCCTCTTTTTTTCCAGGTAAACATGTTTTTTATTTATGTTTATGCCTCCTATGTATTTGTAACTCTAGGTTTTATTTATGTTCTCTGTACTCCTCATTTTATAGATTTCTGGGTTTGGTTTGTTTCAATTTTCTGAGAGCACATACCTCTATCCATGATCTTCCACTGAGAATGTGGCTTCCTCATTCTTGGATAACTAGTCTTCAAATTTATTTTTAATTCATGTGTGATATGTCATTTACTTGGTTACTCTACATTATATTTATAACAAATTCTTTTGACCGAACTAGCGTTATAAATATGGAACCACCCAAATCTCATAGCACTCTTCTCGTTGGTGTCTGGGAGCATTTTCGTTGACCAAACCACAGCTTCAGCCTGAAAGGTCATCTCACATCGCTTCATTACGCTCACTGTATAGATATTTCTTTCCTCCATACATTTTACTTCTTCGGGGTTTACGAATTTTAATTTGGAAAAGTTGTATTATTAATTACAAACAATTTCATGTTTCGGTTAAAAATACGAAATTTTTATGATACGTATTCTATGTTATTATAGGTTAACTGGAGCGTAAGACTCTTCATGTCAAACATTCCAATCTCCAATTACCTTACTTGTGGAATTTCATGTTCCTATAGGTATCTGGCACATATTTAGCAAGCTCTCTCTATCGTTTTCATACATCTACTGTTTGACCACCCTCACTCAGTTCATGGCCATGTTTAAATCTCGATATTATCGTTTTTAAGTTTGTTTCAAAAATGTGGTTTTGTTATCCCAGAATACCGAATTGGGGCCTTTGTACTATGCTTAAGATCTTCGATCATTTTTCAAAATTCCCATATAGATATATGGTATATTTTTAATTTAATTTTGTATAGCCTGTATAATGATAATAATATTGTATTCTGGAACTTCCAGTTTAACCCAATTTCTTAAATAGATTTTTTCTATTGGTTTGATTTTTCCTTATTCACTGAATTAGTAATCCATTTAATTCTTGGGAATCGATACAAGGATTACCACTCCTTATAGGACAATTTCCTCTCGGCACCGTTCGAGATATTTAAGGTAATAAGTCTTTGAGTTTAAACTTATTTCTTTTTTTCTTGTAATATATCCTTCACCTCATTCTCTGTAAAAATTAAAATTCTTTTAGTAATCTCAGGGTTGGATTTTCTACCTCTGTCCTTTAGGTAATTCCATATGATTTTAGGAGTTCAAAATCTATTATTATTTCATTTTTTATTTATATTAATGAGAAAGAACTAATTCATACCTTTGGTTCTGTGCAGGTACTATTTCCTTCCTAAGGGTTTTGCCTACTATTGATAGCCTTTCATAATCAAGCATAACTGTGGCTTTTTTCTGTCCAGGTTGGTCCAGTAACCCACTTGGGGATTTATTGTATTCCATATTTGCATAATTTATGGAGAGCTTATACAATGTTTTATATATGGGACAGAGTTTCCCACTTGTATAATTTAGTCATGCCTAGGTTGAATTAGGACTATGTAACAATATGGATTTATATTCTTCGATTTTCCATAACTCTTTGCTATATTTGATAGACTCCTTTCTTCTTTAATGAAGTGATATTTGTATATCTGATATCATACTTTCCTCTTTGCAAGTTATTACTGAAATGTCTCAAATCTAGTATTACATTTCTCAGTTCTACTACAGTCTGTATTTTACATGAATGTACTAAATTTAATATGAACTGTCATGCATATTTATTTTCTTTCTACATTAGTTTGTTTATAGAAGTTTTTGATAATGATAAGACAACAATATTCTTCAATAATAATTCTTGAGATTCACCTAACCTCAGATTTAAACCTTCAGTAAGGTTTGGACATTCTTAGAGTTAGTACTCTTTAGTTTTTTGTTTGTATAACCATACAGAGACAAACTATATTTATTATAGACTACTCTATTAAATGTACAAACCTACCAGTTGACTTACACTTAGTATTTTTAACTTGTCTTTAAATATACAACATCTACTCATCCACAGGTTTAATCAAGTTCATTTATACAAGTTTAGTTGACCATAATAGGCATAAGAATATTAAAATTCTAAGTTAAAATGAATTAACTAGTGCATACCAAATAAGGTAGACTAATTTCCACTCAACCTTTTAGATATTTCTTGAGAGCTCCCTCCGAGAAGAGATTCAATCTTCCAACTATAGACAACCCCTTATCTATTATGAATCTTCTTATTTAAGCCTGCTTACCTTATTTCCTTAAATACGTCTAGTTAATTAGGATGTTGTTTTCCCTTTTGCCTCAAATTTCTTTTTGTTTCTTCCACAAAAATATTTTAAAACTAGCTTTTCCTCTTTCTAGTTTTATTCCACCTCTTCCTAGTAACTTTTCTCTTTACTGGGGTAGCTTTTTAGATTTTTATCTCCAATCTAAATTTGAATATTTAATTTATTTTCTCCAAGGGTTTTTGGAGAACTCGAAAAGTCTTATGAACCATATACATCTTCATCGATTTGGTTTCCTAATCTCTAATCATAATCTAGTCTTTGCACAATTAATTCCATTTTTATTTTATTAAATTAAAATAATAAAATAAATCCACAATAATTGATTTCCTTTTGGGGTCCATTTTACCCTTTAGGACTGTTCAAATGTCTAATAAAAGCAGAGAAACTTAGGACATTACAACTAGTGATGAAAATGGATTCAAAGTGCTAAATTGATTCCACTAGTGGGATTCAAACAATAGTAATTTCATCTAATTCTAATTTCAATATAATTTTTACATTTTATAGTTCTTTTTTTTAAATATTAATAATATTGATATCCCGAAAATAAATGTCCAAGTTATCAATAGATGAACAACTTCAAGATGAAACTAGTCCCCCTTCCAACCTCACCCCATCCACAACCCCTTCTATCTTGATCATCACTTTATATAACCTATTAAACCAATTTCACACTTCCCCTTAAAAAGAAAAAGAAAAAAGAAAAAGCTAATTGAGAATATGTGCAAATAATCTACCCTATACCTTGCCAAATTGTTATCACATGCCAAGACACCACCAAACCAAAAAAACACTAGTCTCCAACAATACGAGAATATATATATATATATATATATATATATATATATTATACAATAATAAAATACCAAAAATAATAATATACCCGCTCTATAAAATAACACGACCAAATAAAACACTTTTATCCCCTTTAAACATACACCCTTTTTACCAAAAATTGTGAACATATAGAACTCCATGTACTCTGTGTATTATATATCTTATATTGAATTAGGTCAAATATATATAAAAACACGTGATTTTTAATCTTGTCATTCCATTTTGTCCTAATATAAGTACTGAAAATTAAAAAGACTAAGCTCTCACCAGTTAGACTAAAAAAATTAACACAATTTTATTAAAAACTAACTAATCACCTAATGTGAAAAGGAATTCGGTAAATTTGGATATGGAGTACTAATACGGCGATCCAAAGGTGAAAATGTCTATGACATCATATTCTTCGGTTTAAGGCACTAATGGGCTGCCCTCGACTGGGCCGCCGAGGCAATGGGAAATTCCAATGCCAAAATGGCCCGTGGAAGATGGAAATGCTTCTCCTTTATATGTGCCAATTATTTATTATAGATCAAAGAGCTCTTGCCATCTGTTAAAAATCACGTGTTTAAATTTACATAAGGAGTTTTCATAATCGATACTGTTAAAAATCACGTGTTTAAATTTACGTAAGGAGTTTTCATAATCGATACTGTTAAAAATCACGTGTTTAAATTTACGTAAGGAGTTTTCATAATCGGTACGCTATTTAATGTGTTTGTGATCGTGAGTGATATGAAGGTTATTGAATTTGAAACCACTATATATTTATTTTAATTATCGATTTAACATGAGTTAATACAATGTGTTATTTTTAATTGTTTAAATTGTATTTTTGAATGATAAATAGAATATAAATAGAATCAGATAAAAAATTTAACTACGAAAACTTAATTTCCTTTTATATATAAAGTTTATATGAAGTTGATATCGACATAAATTATTTAACATATATCTTCAAATAGTTTATTTAAATCTTTTTAAATAATTTTGAAAAGTATAAGATTTTGTAGACTTCATCAATGTCCACGATAAAAAAAAATTAACTTATAGTTGTATGGATGTTTTTATATGCAATTTGTGTGCCTACCTTACTATATTACATCACATTAACCATGTTCTCATATTTATTTTACATTTTACAATATGATAAGATTTACTTTGCAGTATAATTTGATACACATTTTCTGTATACCAAGAGTTACAAATGTTCAATCTAATTAATAATAGAGGACGATATAATACGATTTACATGTGTTTGGAAGCATATCCAATGTCAACATTAGTATTACAATTGTTTGGAACTATGTAAATAACTAGTTTAATTCTCTTATATTTAAGGTGACAACCCTTGTTGGTACATTCTTATCAACCTAGATCTCATATTCGTGATAACTTCAGACATTATGCTATTAAGTTAATTATTGATAGACACTTTCTCCACTGAGGTTGCTCGCCCCATCTAAGACACCTGGTGCCATCCTGGTCATTAGTTTGCATCTTGATCTGACGGTTAATAGACTTAGGATTGCGGTTAGGGTTATACCCTCCACAAAACCCTCTGTGGCTCTTTCCATTCCTCCACATGGGTTGAAGCTTGATTCTGAAACTCTTCAACACATGGTGTATCCTACTCGGCATCTCGGTGCACCAGATTCCTTTGTGTAGACAATGACACGTATGCCCTTAGGATTTTCCACCATTCTTTTCTCTAAAGAGTGAGATTTAATCTGCCTACTCTAACCTTCTTTACATGGACGAGGTAATAGTTCCTGTGCTCCAACAAGGATCGGGTTGCAGGTTTCTTTACTGCTCAGCCTCCTTTCCTACCTTCTAGCAGTCACTTATGCCAAGTTTCCAACTGAATCGAAAACAATGGTGCATCCACCCTCTCTGTAACCCAAATTCCCAACATATGCAGAATGTTAATGACACCATTATTTTTTTTGAACATATGTAAAATCATGAATGAATTGGCCATTTATTGTTTCATGTTCAGGGTTTCAGGGCCGACTAAAACCGTCGCATTCCAGGTACTAAATATCCGGTTTACAATCTCTGCTATTATTTATTGTTTATTGCCCTATTGTATTATGCCAATACATAGCAATGTTTAACTTTAGGTATCCATATCTTTGACATCCCCTCTTCTCTATCTAAATATTGATTATCTCCATTCTCACATCGATTCGTTCCTCCAGGTACTTATGAGGTTTTCTTGGATGAACTTTTACAATCCCAATTCAGGGGCTTCTATTCGTTTCTGAGTGTTTTTTTTTTCGATATGATTATGAAAGTTACTTCAAGGGTTTTTAATTCCGAAACCCACCTTTTCGATCACTAAGGTGACAATTTCGTACTTTATCCACTCTACTTTCTCCATTATGGTTCTGCTTAAGATTATTCTGTTGGTCTATACCTTACACTGTTTCAGCAGTGCATGTAGTATTTTGTCCTTGAAATGTTATTATAACTCTGTAATTCAAGTCCAAATAATTGAGATTTTCAAATAATATTGTATTTGGATATTTCATAGTGTGGATCTTGAAGTTTGTTTATTCTGCAATCGAGAATAGTAGTAATTCTTTTAAATTATGTGTTTCTATCCATCGCTTTAATTTTCTTAGTACTTAAGACTCATTCTCAGTAATTCTTGGGGCTCTTTGACTCATTTGTTTGTATGAATGCTTCCTAAAAATTAGGCGTTGTGTTTTAAAATAATTCTAAAATTATATAGTTGGAATTCCTCTGGTACTCCGCTACAAGTAAGGTTTATTTAATGATTTTCACATGTTTTGGATGAACCCCTTACCGCCTTCCTTGGGTTCTATGTTTAGTTGTAATTGTATATCGGTTAATCTTAATTTATTTTCTTTTATTATTGTTAATATATAAGGGTGCTCCATGCGCATCATTAACATTACCAAAACTTACTACTCTTCTTATTATCATTACTCTACAGGTTTGATTTTAATGAAAACTTCTGGGTCCACCCTATGGTTATTTACCTACTCAACTCGTGAGACCGGATCATGGTCTCTATAGTCTCAATTGGGCCTATGAGCTAAATTGATAGGTAGTATTTAAATTTAAATTTAACCTAATTATCTTTAACTTGTACATATTTCTCCCTTCATTCTTTAACTGTAGAGTCAGACAAGGTTATACCCTGCCAACTTAGAATTTGATGTTCACATTTAAAGTCTATAGTAATCCATTTTCATACGCATACAAAGATTTCAAATATTCCATAAATTTACAATATCACATTTTTCCCTATACATAATGTCATTTTCAAACACATGTAGTGGAAAATACAATACATTCAATCCTTAATTTAACTAAGAAAGTTATTTAAAACATACTCATCTGTTGAACGATTCATCGGTAGATTTAATTAGGAACTCAAGAAGAAGGGTCCACCTCCCTTTCATGAGATCAAAAGTGGCGTTTGAATCTCCTCGTGAGCTCCTACTACCAGTGCAACCATCATTTCCTAGGTTGACTCAGCCCCTTGAAGACCTCAGAACTTGTCCCAAGTTCAGTCTCCAACTTAAATTTGGGAGTATTGCACTTGTTATTATCCATCTCAGGAATAATCCTTCTTTGCAACTCCTTGGTTCCTTCCCTGATGTATAGTCTTTCTTTCTTCTTTATTCCTCTTGAGGTTAGAAACCACTTCATTCCTGCTAATATCCTTTGTATCTATAGGGAGGGGAAGCCAAGAACCATAACCATATACTCCCTGGTAGTTGGGTAATTACTTCTGGAATTCTTCTATTGATTTCTCCAATTAAATTATGTCATTCATTAACTTTATGTATTTCAATAGCAACAATAAAATATCAATGTAGATATAATTGAATAAAATTTATTGACATGTTTAAAAAACGTAAAATGTAATTTAGTTTTTAACTAGACAATTTCTTTTAACTAGACTAATTAAAATTTCCTTATTCAACTAACTAGACTAGCTAAACTAGTTAAATAAAGCCATCTTATCTATCTATTAATTTTTACCCTCCACCAAGGTTGTTAATTAACTTTACATTTTTAACTAGTAATTTATGGTAAAAAAACATCTATAGTTTTACAGAAGATGTGACATCATCCCCTTGAGTAAAACACCATCCTTGTTGTTATCTTAGCCTTCTCAGAGGCTAGATTATGCCTTGCACTTACAATCTTCATTTTCCAAGTAGCCTCTTCCTAGTTGAAGTGTTGCTACGACACTTATCTTAGGTGATTACTCATATTTGTAGTATGTTTTCCTTTTTTTTCACTCCGTAAGAGTATATAGATGTCCATTTTGTTCATCTGTTTTGACCTACATTCGCAAAAACCAATGATATCATTACTTTTCAATCAATTACTATTCAAGAATCATATTTAACATTTATAGCTATTTATAGTTCTCCACAAATATCACTAATTGACACTTGTATATTTATCTATCCAATTACTTCCAATTCTTACTATAGGTGCCCTTCGATCTTACTTATGTACCCAATAAGGATCATCATCATACATCACAACCCGACCCGACATGGGTTAAAAACCTGCACTCAATAAAAGTTATTTAACTTTTTGTAAACTGTTAATATATATCTCTCATTACTTATTCCATGGTTAAGTTGAATGACATGGACCCCACGATATGGTCTCGGTATCCATTTTGGACCACCAAGGTACCAATTCCATCAATATTATTATCTTAGAAGTAGTAATATTTTAGAATTTCTTCCTTTAATATTTTTGCAACCACCCACAATTCCACCTTAAAATTTATTAGTCAATAAAAATCATTACACATATTCTTGCATCAACATTTGTTTTTTCATTCTTATTAAACTTTTTACCACAATTTCGTGAAGTTAAAAAACGATCCCTAGGCTCCTGGTAACCCAATCTAGCCCACGAACTAACCCTAATCCTACATAATTACCTCATGGTTCCGAATTTATCATTTCATATATGAATTTTAGGAAGACACATGTTAATTCAAATGTAATAGAAGTTTTGTGGTATTGCACAAAATTCTAGTGGTAATTATTTACCCCTTAGTCTATCCAACATATTAAATTTTTGTAAGAACAATTTTCCAATACCAACACAATACCTTAACACACTTTATCCTTCAACACAGATAATCATAATTCCTAAAGCATTGGACAACAAGAGTTGTGCTCATGCACCATACCTATAAATTTCCCTTTCAAGGAAACTAAATTTCCGATTACCTATCTAAATAACTCAAGTAGGTTCAATTTGGGTTGTACTCTTCGTTTTATGTTCAACAAGAATCCTCCCTTTAATTTTGGCCATCCTACATTACAACCTTACTTATATATAATCCTTTCATACATATATAATCCTTTCATAAAGGTAGTCTAATCAACATATTAGCTACTTTATTTGTTACACTTTTCTTGTACTTAATTACTAAGTGAAATCGCCGAAGAAATCCCATCCATATGTAATGCCAAGATTGTTCCAACTTAGTCTGAGACTAAAGGTACTGAAGTAACTGATGATCTATCTGAATCATGATTTCCTTACCCATTAAGTAGTGTTTCCATTTATTAACACTTTCAACCAAAGAAAGCAACTATTTATCATATTTTGGATTGTTTGCAACTGCATTAGAAAAAGTTCCTGAATGAAAACAAATTGGTTTCCCATTCTAAAGTAAGACTGCACCCATTGTATAACCACTAGCATTTGTTTTAATTTTGAATGGATTTTGAAGATCTAGTAAAGCTAAGATTCGCGTTGTGAAAATTCTATGCTTAAGTGTATCGAACGATTTTTGTTGTTTCCGTCCCCACTAATAGGAAACTTTAGAACCTGGTAAAGCATGTAATGGTGATGCAATCAAAGAATATTGAGGAATGAATTTTCTCAAATATTAAACTGCACCTAATAAAATATTAACTTCAATCACATTTTGTGGTCTTGGCCACTTAACAATAATATCGATTTTACCTCGATATATTTTCGAATGACCACCTCCAACTATCTAACAAGGATACATCGATGAAGTTTTCTCAAACTCACATTTGGACAATTTAAGGTACAAATTTTTCATTTTCAACACTTCGAAGACCTGTTTACCTTGCCTAATGTTAGGCCACTAATTTGTATTATTATTATCACTTCTTAACATCCATTTCATCCATTTTAAATGTTCTTTTATCACATTATTTATCATCATTTATTATATACTTCCATTTCATAATTATATATGCTCTTTTGGATAAATAATGCTTATTCTCCTTTATTTTAAAAAATTAATGATTATTATGCATGATTTTTCCAATGATAGTTTATTAATGAATTTTTTATAACATCACTCGCTATTTTGTCCTTGAAGATTTATTCTAGATTGCAGATTTGATCTTCAACTGATAATTAAATATTCCAACTCAGAAATTCACTAGAATAACAAGAGACAGTTTTACATTGAACTTTTTGGGAAAAAGAAGAAGAATATTGAAAATCTGAAAAATGGGTTTTGTGCAAAATGGACCAGATTAGTTTTCGTTTGAGAGTTTTTCCAAAATTTAGTCTTGATTGAGACAAACGTAGGGTTATTCGAGGGACAAATTTGCAGATTTTCTGTTGTGTCTATTTTTCAAAATTGCCCCAATTGTAATTGCCAGATTTGACTTGTGCCAGCTGAATCATGATGGAAAGATATTTAAGATATCATCTTGCTTATTGAGATTTTGTAATCATTTTATTGAAAGGCACAAATCAGAGAGAAGGGTAGGATAGAAGGCATAGGAGATAATGCATATAGGGTTGGCTACACAAGGAATGGAGCTGTGTAACAGAACATTATTTGATCAATTCAATGCAAGTTAATTTCATATTACTTCTGTAAGTTGTGAGCATATCCCAGCCCTGATCAGAGTGTTGGGCCCACTCTCCGATCAGGTGCTATGTATTTCATGTACATTGTTAATGATGTTTTCTCTTTTGCATATTTCGTAATTGCCATAAGAGTAGATGTAATTACTGGTATATTCATTGCTGTGAATGCATTACAAGCTTTACAATTTATTAATTCCATTATTTTATTATTGTTACAGTGATTTTTTCTTTTCTTAATATTGAATCCACGATTAATATAGAATTGTGCTATTGTCATCTACACATGTTGTGCACGTTAGCCTTGCAATAACCAAACAAACCTCGATTGATAATTAATCTGGGAAAGGGTTTGAGTATTCATTTACACTTGGACATCAACATTTTGGTGATGTTGCTGAGGAGGCTAACAAAGGTGCAAGAACATGATTCATATTGATCTAAGTATCAATCTATCATCGTAGGGAGGGAAATTCTACCCTGCTCTAGGTCTTGAGCGTAGTTTTCCTGTTTTTCTTTTTGATTGATTTATTTGGAAACAATCTCTCGTCCTGGGGAGGGAAATTCTGCCCTGCTCTAGGTCCTAAGCATTAGTCATTTTTCTTTGCTTTTATTTCTACTGATTTCTTAGGGCCTAACCTCTCGTCCTTAGGAGGGAAATGCTACCTTGCTCCAGATCTTGAGCTTAAGATTTCTTGATTTTCTTTATTTATATTTAAACACCCAATATCTCATCCTGGGGAGGGAAGTTTCACCTTGCTCCAAGTCCTAAGATTTAAGAATTGTTTGAATTTTTTTTCCTTCATCTGGTTCTATGAACAAAGATCTAAAAAAAACGGCAGAGGATGAGGTCAAGAAAGAAAGCATCAACACAATTTGGAACTCAGTTACGAAACTTCAGGATGCGACAAATATGGGAAATCAAGACTATATTGCAAACTGGTTTCACTCTGTTGTTTAATCGCAACATCACTCTACACTTCAACAATTCTTGGTATTGTCCTTAATAGGGAAGTTGGTTTCTCATACCCATGTATTTATTAACATACATTTTTCAAATACGGGTATGTGCATACTTGAGGAATTATTTCAAAAATGGTTTCACTGGAAGTATTCTTATATGTAAGAATATTTTTTTTTCAAAGTAGAGTAGTGTAGTGTAGAATATAGAATGAATAAAAACATAAATAAATGAATTTCTTTAGATGTAAAAATAGTTGTTTGTGTTGCAACACAGTGTGAAAATTAACATCGGTGATCAATATTCAAATTTATTTATGTATGTAGATGCATTATATTGAAAATAAAATTCCTACAAACACTCATATTCATTTTGATTACATTCTTGGAAAAATTCCTTAATTATCATATCTTATGGCTTGCAAGCTTGACGAAAATTCTAGAAAAACAGTCGGGATAGTCATGTTTTGAGGGAAAAAATGTGCATATTTTCAAGAAATGTTTCTATCCTATGTAGCCCTTCATGTCTACTTTCTAACCCAATTTGAATCACTTTATTTTGAGTTTAAATGAAAAATATATGACCAAAACAATGACAGGATGTCTAGTAGGCAGCTAAGGAACAAAGTTGGGACAGTCTGTTTTTAGAGGCTTAAATGAATAGATTTTCGAAACCTATTTCTATGGTATATTTCCCTATGAATATAGTTTACAAAATAAATTGAACCACTTTATTTTTATTTCATATGAGGAAGTTATGACCAAAATATTGACTTCTTATTGTAAATCAACACTCTTGAAACTCTGTTTTCCTGGCTCTTTACTAGAGTATTTGATCTGCCAATTATTCTTGCATTCAAAAACTATTTCTATTAAATACATCCCACTAAATTAAATTAAATTTTTCTTTGGAATCACTCAAATCGGATGAAAAACAAAGAAGTTACCATTGAAATGTTGATGGTTAGTATGGTTGGCCACCACTCTCCCACAGGTAATAAATTAATTTTACTTTGTTATTTTTTTCACGGATTTGTTTTATAGAATAATTACTTGTTTTTTTTTCATATTTATTGGATTAGGAGAGCCCAATCACCTCTCTTCTTCCATGATATCATGTTTTATTGCAGGTAGACACTCTTTTTTTTGCAGGTCCGAGGAGAATAAATGAGGTCAATTTATGAACAAGTGATTCTTGAAGGCAATGATAATGAAATATAAAAATTTTCAAAAATGTTTCCTCACACCGAGAAGACAACATGAATACATTTCATCAATGAATAGATTTATAACATGAGAAATGGGGAATTGATTTCTATTTGAAGATCCAAGCCATTTACAAAAAATAACTTTTCCATTCATTCACCATTCACAAACAACATTGCTGCAACAAAAATCATAACCATTGTAACTTAAGTTATTTATTTATTTATTCGTTTTCAATAAAGAGTCGTTTATTTTCTTATTTCTCTTAAGTTTTTATGCTTCAGGTATTATTTACTTCAAAGTAACATTTTTTTGTTTGGTTCTCAAAATAAAAGGAGTGAGTTCTTAAGTTTCATGATGTTGTTACTGCGGATGCTCCTACCCGTGCTATTGTTACTCCAAAAAAATTTCTAAGTGTTGGGTGCTGCTACTCTGTTGGTGCTGTGAATATGCCATTTTTGTTACTCCTTCACTACTGTGAATCCATCACTGATGCTACTCCATCGGTGCTATGAATCTATCACAATTGTTACTCTGTCAGTGCTGTGAATCTGTCACTGTTGTTACTCCGTCGGCGCTGTGAATCCGTCGCTACTATTACTCTATCAGTGTTGTGAATCCGTCACTAGTGTTACTCCGTCGTTGTTGTGAATCCGTCAATGATGTTACTCCATAGGTGTTGTGAATACGTAACAACTGTTACTCCGTTAGTGTTGTGAATCTGTCACTGTTGTTACTCCATCGGTGTGTGAATATGCCACTGTTGTTTCTCTGGAAAATTTTCTAAGTATCCAATGTTGTGACTCCTTCGGTGCTGTTACTCCTCCAATGCTATTACTCCAAAAAAATTTCTATGTGTTGGGTGTTGTTACTCCGTCGGTGCTATGAATCTTCCACTGTTGTTACTCCGTCAGTGTTGTGAATCTGCCACTGTTGCTACTCTTTGGGTGATGTTACTCCTCTGGTGCTATTACTACGAATTTTTTTCCAAGTATCCAATGTTGTTACTCCTTCGGTGATGTTACTCCATGGTGATATCTTTCTAAGTACTTGGTGTTGTTACTCCTCCAATTTTGTTACTCCGCTAAGGTAAGTCTCTGGGTACATCCTCGACTGACTCCATAGATTTAATTGTTATTTTACCTACAACATGACCAACTATGACTAATGAAAGACATACTTTACTTTGGGGAGGTCTCGTATTTAGTAATAAGGATGATTATTATGGTAAGTATTGTGAGGAATGATTCACTCTTAATTCCTCATTAATTTGTAAAGTGACTAATACTCCTTCATGTCACCTTCCTACTGTCATTCTTTTTCCCCTTTCCTTGTTATTACCTAAGTCATGGTTGTTGTTACCTCAGTCACAGCTATTGTCGTTGGCCAATTTTCACGTTAAATCCAAAATATGTAGGTCTTTCTGATTTGTTTTTCTCTTTGGTGAACGGGAAATACTTTTAATGTTCTAGTCCCTCTTTGACATAATTCTTGGGTAGTCAATTTCTCTTTGTTTATCTATAAACATAATATTATTTCTAAGGAATAATTATTCAAATATTATTTCATCATGCCAGCTTTCAACTTTCCTAATGGGTCAAGTCCCTGATCTTGTAAAATTTATGATGATAACCATAGATTTGTATTTAAATATTTTCGCCATTATGTAATGAACTATTCCTCAAACCAAATCTCAATAATGAAAAATATATTTATCAGTAGTAATTTCAAGGTTATTAGTTTTTGAGAAGAAAAATTATCAAAGTTGAAAATAGTTACTACACAACTTTTTACGCCATCCCTAGCTCTTAAGGAGCTCACCTACCACCCCGTTTATTAAGTAATATTTATTTATTAACAATAATCGTAGTTGAATAGTAAACATAACTAGTCAACTACAGGATAGAAGGTATCATCATGAGCTAAAGTACCATGATCATAGGTCCTAATGAAGTGACATTACCACTACTGGTGACCAAGCCAGAGTAATGGCCTTCAGCCATAAAACTGAAGGACAAGAAGTCTGATCAGGAGCCAAAATTTTCACTTTTATTAGCTCCCGTGAATGTCATTGTTATTAACTGGTTACCACGTGAGAACAATGATCTTCAGTTGAAATCTAATTAAATTGAAAGCGTTTTGTAACTATGTACTTATTTCTAATAGATGGGACACTGGCATCTCAATGGGTTAAAAAGGCATCCTTGTCGAGGATATGGATGCCTGCTGGTAGCAGTGGCTATGCTTATGGTATATAAGTTAATTTAATACTATAATCTACTTGGTTACCTTCTTTTCTCAAAGATAATTTCTGATAAGTTGATTATTTCATATACAAGGTTTTCTAGAACTTATGGTTCATGGGGTAATATTTAATCAGTTCTTAGATGAGGGTAGTTATGGTTTATATCTATTATTGAGTTATGAATATTTACTTTACATGCCAGGGATGAAACTTTTAGGATATTTGATATTTGACATTTTGTATCATCTAATCTATCATTCATTTATTATTAAAGTATGATATCTTTAACCAAAGGTAGTTGCTTTGCCCAATCAGTCACCATTTATTCAAACCTTAACAACACCACTAAGAGGCCTCATTCTGATTTGAATCCTAGGTAATTGGACAGACCTTGAGAAGCAAAGACTGAGATAGCTAATTGTCATAATTTCTGTGCTCATAACAACCAAAGCTTACGGGTATAGGGAATGTATCTTTTCCCTTCTTATCCATTATTATCCCATGTCATTTAGAATATGATTATGCCACTTTTATATGTAATGAGGTAATTGAGGTGATTAATTACTAATTAAGGATACTCATGATATTTTCCTATATATGACAAGGAAACTAATCAGTTTTGTGGAAGGAAACACTACTACAGTCTCTGATTATTTTTTCAGCTTGCATGACTTCCACCTTCCGCATCACATTCAGAATCAGCTCAGCCTACATCAGCTTCAACAAATGTCAATACATACATGAGATTGAACATTTTTTTATGGAGGTAAAACTTTAGGTAAAATAGCATAAGGTTTTGATTTATTAAAAGTTTAAGAGAATATCATGAAAAACCATTGAGCATAATTCACTCATATTTTTTAACCATTATTTCTTCTTCTTTACCACTTCCCATTTTTTAGAGACAAAATATTTTAGTTTGGGGGAGTGTTACTTTCATTATCATGAACATGCTATTAATATTCTTTATCATCCATTAATCTCATTATTCATTCTCAAAATCTCCCTTATTCCATGTTGTTACACACCAAACAAAGATTTTTAGCCATGATTGTAGAAATCACCCCAATTTGTTTCTATTGTAGCATGAGGGCATGCTAATTCTCGAGTTTGGGGGAAGGGTTGCCATGCATGATGAATGATTTCTCATTTTAGGTATACAATCCTAAAATTGATTTGTGTATATCCTTAAAAATATCAACTGGATTCTTCTGATTTTTGGACAACATAGATTTATCATTAAACCCAGAAATTTTCAAGATAAACCAATTTGTTAATTCCGAAAAAGTCATGCATTATTACCTAAAACCATTTTGCTGATATACTGAAATTCGTTCGTTGCATTGATTTGATTTTCGAATTAGAGAAGCATTAATATAGTATAAATTTTCTTACAAAATTTTAGCAAAATCAGGTTTGTAATGAAGTTTGTATTTACTTTTATCATAGTTTTTTGCAACTTCATATACATGCAATTGAAAGTATAGATGAAAATTATTTTAAGGAATAATTTGAGGAAGAAGCATTCTCTTCCATCAATACCATGCACTGGGGTGAGCATTTTTATTATTGTATTACAACTTGGTTAATACTAAGGAATTGGGTTGCATGAGGACATGCAACAAGTTATGTTTGGGGGATATGTTGGGCCACTATTTTGTATTATTATTATCACTTCTTAACATCCATTTCATCCATTTTTAATGTTATTTTATCACATTATTTATCATAATTTATTATATAATTCCATTTCATAATTATATATGCTGTTTTGGAATAAATAATACTTATTCTTGTTTATTTTAATAAATTAATGATTATTATGCATGATTTTTCCAATGATGGTTTATTAATGAATTCGTTATAACATCACTCACTATTTTAGCCTCCAAGGTCTCTTCCAGATTGCAAATTTGATCTTTAGCTGAAAATTAAATATTTTAACTCAGAAATTTTCTGGAATAACAAGAGACAATTTTGTGTTGAACGTTTTAGGTAAATGAAGAAGAATATTGAAAATATGAAACATGGGTTTTGTGAAGAATGAACCAGATTTGTTTTTCTATGAGTGGTTTTCCAAAATTCGGTCTTCATTGAGAGAAACACAGGGTTCTTCAAACGACAGATTTGTAGATTCTCTGTTGTGGCCATTTTCCAAAATTGCCCCAATTGTAATTTCCAGATTCGACTTGTGCCAGCTGAATCATGATGGAAAGATCTTTCAGATCTCATATTTCTTATTGAGATTTTGTAATCAGTTTATTTCCCTTTTGTTCTTTGTATATTTAAAAGGGCACAAATCAGAGAGAAGGGGAGGATAGAATGCATAGGAGATAATGCATAGAGGGTTGGTTACGCAAGGAATGGAGCTGTGTAGCACAACATTATTTGATCAAGTTAATGCAAGTTAATTTCCTGTTACTTCTGTAAGTTGTGAGCATATTGCAGCCCTGATAAGAGAGTTGGGCCCACTCTCCGATCAGGTGCTGCATATTTCATGTACATTTTTAATTCTATTTTCTGTTTTGCATATTTCGTAATTGCCGTAAAAATAGATGTTATTGCTGGTATCTTTATTCTTGTGAATGCATTGGAAGCTTTAAAATTTATTACTAACATTATTTTATTGTTGTTACAGTGATTTTTTCTTTTCTTAATATCGAATCCATGATTAATATGGAATTGTGCTATTGTCATCTGTACATACTGTGTGCTTTAGCCTTGCAATAACCAAACACACGCAGATTGATAATTAATGTGGGAAAGGGTTTCAATATTCATTCACACTTGTACATCAACACATAACATGCTCTTCGATACTGGAACTGAAAATAAGGATATCATCTAAGTAGATTACAACAAATTTATCAATTTATGGATGAAATACATCATTCATAACTGGCATCAAAGTTGTTAGAGCATTAAAGAAACCAAAAGGAATCACTAAAAATTCAAATAGTCCCTACCTAGTTTTAAATGTAGTTTTCCATATGTCATTTTCCGCAATGCAAATTTGATGACACCCACTACGAAAATCCAACTTAATGAAATAGACAACATTTTTCAACTGGTCAAGTAAATCATCTATCCTAGGAAGAGGATACCTTTTCTTGATTGTGATTTTATTTAAGGCCCTAAAGTCGACACGCATTCTCCATGTTCCATCTTTCTTAGGAACCAAAATTATGAGTGAACAACATGGAGATGAACTCGGTGAAATGAAGCCTTTTTCAACTAGCTCTTGGATTTCCTTCTTTATTTCTTTTTTCTCTATGGTTGACATGTGATACATTCCGAAATTAGGAAGGAGGGTCATTGAACAACAATTGTATCTCATGTTGTATTTCCCATTTAGGACGCATATGTTTTGGTTCTTTAAATATACTTTGAAAAGAATATACCACCTTAACCAAAATATCTTTAAATTAAGATTCATAGCCTAAAAAAGCATCATGTTGATTCTTATGTTGTTCTTTTACAACCATGAGTACATATATTTTACTTGAACTTATTAGCCTCTTCATATGATTAGATGTAACTAAATCCAAGTGTGTTCTGATTTTATGTGCCCTGAAAATGTATTCAATTCCATATTTCTTAAGGCGATACTTATTCTCTTTCTTGTGAAAAACATCATCACGCTCATAAAGATAAGGACTTCCTAGCACTCCTCCACATATGTCAAATAGAATGACATCTAAATCCTCTTCATCAATGTAATTGGTTGTGATGGAAAATTTTAAACAACATTGATTTGTGACATTAATATGAGTCTTTTATTTTATCCAACCTAATGGGTATGGTCTTGGATGATTCTGTGTCCCAAACCCAATTTCCTAACTATTTCTTTAGATATTAAATTTTTCTTTGATCCACTGCCAAACAATGTATTTATTTTTGTGTGCTTAGAATTTACCCTTATGTGAAATAATTCAACTCTTTTATCCTCATCCAAATGGTTTATGTTTGAAGAATATGCAGAAGTGCTA
The DNA here is from genome assembly GCA_034641835.2 of Pinus albicaulis. NCBI lineage: Eukaryota > Viridiplantae > Streptophyta > Pinopsida > Pinales > Pinaceae > Pinus > Pinus albicaulis. The sequence continues at coordinate 423,238,778 of CM076579.1, read as the reverse complement.
GAACTTGGACTAGTGTTAGAACTTTTACCTGTCGAAATCATTGTGGTTATTTTCCTTGCATCACCTGATTCGGAGCCCAAATTTTGTTGGATTGTTGTATTAACTTTCTTTTCACCCCTTTTTTTTTTTGAACTTCTTTGGTCTAAGTTCTGGGTGAAGTTTCCAACATCTTGCTTCATCATGTCCGATACTATAGCAGTAAGTACAAGTAGGTATTTCACTTTCCTTCTGATTTTTTGATGTTTTATTTCTCTTCAAACTTCTTTTCCTCTTGCATCTTTGGAATCCTTGATTTCCAACTGTTTGGATGCTTTCTGTGAAAAATTGAATGGTATTAAACTTGATTCAATATGTATGGCTTTAACACACACTTCCACAAATTCGGTGGGATTAAACATCAATAACGTATGTTTTCATAAGAATGTAAACTACCAATGTACTTCAATAAAGTTTCACGTGTATCCAATGGAATACCAAGCACCAAATCTTTATTCCTGAACTTCTAAGTAAACTCATGAAAATTTTTTCCTTTACCTTTCCTCAAATGTTTCCAATCAATAATGGATTGCTACATGTATCCCAAAGGATAGAATTATTTTCTAAGAGCTTTTAAAAACTTATACCATGAAGATATGACTTTACCTTTCCATTTTAAATCTACTTGAGTTTTACTTTCCCACTAGATCGAATCTCTTCCCCCCATTCTAAGTGTAACTAACTGAATTTTTGTTCTTTCAAAATAAATGTTCTGAATTATACAATACACTTCTAGTTATTTAATCTAGTTATCTAACTTTTCAGGATTCATTTCGCCATCATAACTAGGTAGTTCAAATTTTATATCAAGTTTCAAAGGAGATGTTTTCTAAGGTTTCTTTTCTGTTTCAGAATATGAACTGGAAGAAGAAGAAGAGGATGATGAAGATGATGGAGGAGAATGATATTTATCGTTCTTTTCTTTTCCCTTTTCCTTCTTCGTAGACTTTGAAGAAGAAGTTGCATCTCTCGCCTTATTATATTCATAGACTTCTCCCAACATCTGCTACATGTTCATAAACATTTTTTAAAGCTTTTAAACTCCCATGGCCTTCACTTCATGATTTTCATTGACATTAGATCCTCCCATTGTCGATTGTTGAGCGAATTTCCACTTTCCAACTTCTAGATTGATCTCCTCGAGAGTTCCTTCTCCACGTTGTAACTTGGATTTTGTTAAATTTCATCTGAAAAAATCCTATAGAACAAAGCTTTCTCTGATACCAAAATATATGATCTAAAATAGATCTAAAATAATACTAAAGTAGAAATAAATATTTTCCAATAGTGAATTGATTATTAACTTGATCGCTTAGAGTGGAACACTGAAGGAAAGAAATTGATTTTACAAATTAATCCTGAACTTAAGAAGCACAATTAAACATGAAATTTTCAGCAAAGAATAGAGATATAAGACATAAAACATTTATTACGGAATTCATCCCTGGTGGACTACATCTCTGGGTTCTCTTTCAAGATGGGCATCCATTTTATTAAGGATTGATCCAAGGAAGTCTTTAAACAGAACTTCACCAGAGTGAACATGCTCACAGGTACCTTTGGTATCTTTCAATAAAAATCTCTCTCTTCTAGCTTTCCAAATTCTATCTCTGTGCCCAATTCTGCCTCTGGATGACCAAGATACAATGAAAAAAAAATTTCCTCTCTCTTACAGAATTATGACTACAAGTCTTCAAAAACACTTCCCCTCCTCATCATGAGAAATGGTGAAGTTTAAATAAGCCTTGGGCCAAGTTCATATCGGGCCACTTGGGCTAAACTTAGCATATGGTTACACAAATAAATCTGATTAGGTGGATAGTTGTTCTCAATGCAATAATGAGTTTACACCTTAGGGTTAGGTGACATGGTGGACTGATTAAACATAGTGCACATAACTTACAATACCCACTTTTAAACTTTGGATGGCACAACCCCCGATGGTTCAGCTAAACTACGGAGCGATGGAACGGTTTCCATGTGATTGGTGAGCGGTCTAACCATATAATTCCACCTTGTAGTTTAGGTCCGGCGGCTTCAGGCTCACTAGAAGTTGACTATACATCCATGTGATAGCACACACACCTCCGACGGTTGTGGTCTTTCGACTCTGCGGTCTAGCTGGCAGTTACTTTCAAAATCGCATGAGTTCACATTGTTTTTCACATGCTCAACTACATCTTGTTCTACGCTCTTCTCTACTATGGTTAAGACTTTGTGATAAACTGTGTTATAATATATGGGTTATAACATATGTCTTTAACATAGTCTGAAAGGTCCTTGTGTTGTATGGTTTATAAATTCTGTTAAACCTTGAACCATAACATAAGTTTTGAATACATTTCATTAGTGCTAGGTCTTAGCATAGGTTTTTGGTATTGTTACATATGGTTTGACACCATTACATAGTATTTTCACTTAGTTTATTTATCTTAGGTTCCACTTAGCATAGGATTTCTAACCACATTATTTTCACCTTAACATTACAATTTCCCACATTTTAACACATGAAATTTACCCATTTGAATGTCAAAACTTGCACCATGAACCAATCAAATATTTCATTGGATCACTGAAGAAACTGACGACTGTACTAGACTACCTGTCGATCTCAACTAATGCAAGATCCTCCTGGGTCACTATAGTTCTTGTCACTTACTTGTATGAACTCAGTAATTTCAATGTTAGTGGTTTGCCGATGGTTTTCAATTTGACATAGTGGTCTTTGAAATCTAATTACTCCTTCATTTTATTCAGTTCTTCATAATATTCCCTATAAACCCTTCAGCCAAAACTCAAGGTCATGACAATTTTGGACACATCCTATAGTGACATGGGCATACCTACAAAAAAAATAATATTATACCATCCAATATTACAGCTACACTTCTCATTTGCAATTCCCTCACATTTTATTTATTTATTTATTTATAATTATTAAGCACTTGTAGGTTCTCTTTTATTCTGTAAATTATTGGGTAAGGCATCTGGGATTGCATATGCCACAGCTATGGGGTTCTTTCCCCTATATCTATTAGCTTCTCAACACCTCCTGGCAGTTTGATTATATCTTAATTTGTAAGGATACATATATTTTCAATTTAATCATTTAACCAAGTTCAATTAAGTTAGTTAAAACCATACTCAAAACCCCTTAAATACTTATGTGCTAAACATTGATTGGTTGCATGCTAGAAACCATTATTGCACACTTCCATGTATATATAGTTTTCTACATTGACTCTTTTTCAACTTATGTTATTTACCATATTTAAAAGAAAAAACATCAAATCAAGAATGAAAAAATTGAAATTTCTCCCTTGTATTCTATGATTACAATATTTGACCTAAATAAATACTTTTGTCTATTGTTCTGCTAGATTTCTCATAAAGTTTGGCTCACTCTTATTTTATACTTGCTCTTCCACTTTGGTTAAATTCACTAGGTATTAGAATAGTCTCCAAAACATATTTTATGATTCCATGTCTCAATTTGGTGCAGGTATTAAGTCAACTATTTTGATTAAATTATTATTCCATGATGTTTAGGCACACACTTTATTCTAGTGATTTTGTTGTGATACATATACATGTTACTATAGTCGGTGTTTTTTATTAATTGGTGTAAATTTAGAATTCAAAAGGTTGTAGATATTTGTATCCATATATTATATCTTTTTTTTGTTTTGCAATTTCTGGTGAGAAAGGAGAGAATATCCAAAATACAGAGAATATGAATATTCTTCTAGATTCTTTTCCTTCTACAATTGTAGCTTCCATTTTTTATTCAGATTTGTTAATTCCTTCATTTTTACAATTGTAGCTTCCATTTCTAATTCAACTTGTTTGAAATTTTTTTTCTCATTTTGTGACATCTGTTGGTATCATTGGCCCTTTTTTTTAATTGATATACAATAGTAGGTAAAACAAGGGAGTATTTATGTCCACATTAATACAAGGTTGTGACCATATTAATTGTCATATCGTGACTATTTGTTTGTTCCTCCATGTATTTTTTTTTTTTTTTAAATAATACAATAGATGATGTCAATTTACTGACATGAATGCCTCAACATTAATCCCTAACCTCTTTTCAACAAGAATGTGCCCCTCAAAGAGCATTGAAATATTTCTTATACACCTTCCAATATGCATGTCGAGTAATCCCAAAAAGGCCTTAGCCCTTAATACAAATAAAAGTTAGTTCTAGATGGTATTACTTTATTCAACCCCTCACTTTATATGTAAGTATAGGAAATTAATAAGGATGTAAACCATGATATCTTGTACCCAAAATATTGGACATTAATAAGGATGTCAAACATGATATCATATACCCATTTTTCCAAAACCAAAACAAAGTAAGAACCACTTAAATGTTTGAAAAAAGAACAAAATTGCGTGGTGCACTTCTCTAATGGCAGAGTGTATCACTACCATGCTCTTGAGGACAAATACTACATTTTCCATTCCCGAGCTTGGTTTGGAATAATAACAAAAAAACACAAATAGGCCCATTAGAATCAATCAACCATGATAGAGACATCAACCATCATAGAGACAACAAAAATACCTCTGAATAATCCAGCCGACATAAATTTCAATAGAAAAATACACAACAAAGATAACAATAGTCGACATACAAATATATATATATCATATACATATATATGTCCTTTCCTTGTCCTTGAGATACATATTCTATATTTGGGTAAATGGAATATGAATTTCCATTCTTGTGTTAGAGTTGGTGTTAGAGGACGCAATATTGGGAGAAACAAAACCAAAAGTAACAATACATTGATAATAGAAGTTTCACCACCAAAGGCACCAATCCAAAAAGAGATGGAAAAATGCATATCTATTTCTACCTCTTAAGCAAGGCGAGCTTGTCGTTCCAAAGCTAACATTTATCTTTAATTACAATGCAATGAGAATTATTTGTTTTTGTTTTGATTTTTTTATCTATTGTTAATTCCTCTTCAGCAAGCAAGGGTAAGGATAACCCAATTTCCTTGAAGACTACTAAACCCTAAAATTTGTCATTCATACAGTCTTATTATATTGAATTCTATACAATTTTCTTTTATTTTCAAGTATGTTCTTTAGTTTATCCGTTAATAAGCTTAATTTATCATTGCAGTTGTAGTTAGCTCATAGGACACAATGTTTAACCTGACACTCTGATACCACATGTAACCTTCAACAATGCCCACAAATACCAAATATTTTTTTTTTAACTTGTGTGATTCGTATTTATGTAGGAACGCAATAAAATATAGAAATACACATAAATATAGAGATGTAGTAGAAATAAGACTTAATTTCATTAATATCACATAACTAAAATATTCTTACAGACATAACAGAAATAAACTAGCTAGGGCATTGGTAGCTTACCTATGAGAAGAGATGTGGTGGCTACAAGCCTCTAAAATGTGTTACAATGAGGCTTTAAGGCCTATTTATTATTAAGAAACAACGGAAATCATAAAAATCCATTAACCTAACCCTAGGAGATGAAGCACCAAAAATATGGGCCCGATTTGGGTAAATTGGTACATCAACTTCTCATGGGAAAAACTTTGGCATACGATCTCCGTTTGATGCACACAATACATCGTTAGAAATATCTATTTGATGAATACAAATTTTTAAGTGAGAGACATTAGATGAAGGCATATGTTGTTCATGTTTTTCCCAAAAACTTTCATTTAGGGCCTCAAAACAGCTCGGGAAGGTCAAGACCCAAAACAACTGGTATAAATGCTAAACTGTGCTACAATTATGGAAACTAAAAAACTGAAAGAAAAAATGGTGGGGAACCAAGTGGAATAGGAAGGTGGCCACCAATATCCAGTTGCATCATTCCTCCCCCCTTAGGAAGAAATTTTACCCATTGCGTTGAGTTCATCCATGAGATGAGGAAACTTCTATTGAACTTGGTCCCTCATGAGCTACTTGGCTTGGTGTAGTAGTTGGCTAGCTTTGACAGCACGATACAGTTGAATTTTATGCTGGAAAGTGTTCTTTATTTGCATGTACATGATACGATCTATGGTGGCCTATTCCATGCATTCTAGATTTAAATCTGTTGGTGTGAGTTGTTTTGTAATTTTAAAGGTATCCAATAGAGTTGGGAAGTAGGGTTGAAGGCAGTCCACATTGAACACTAGGTGAAGTCCAAGGAATGGTAGAATACTGATCTCCAGGGAATTGTCCCCTACGACCTTGGTGATGGTGTATGTCTGATATCGGAGAGGGTGAATCTTACAGTGGGGTCTAACGAGACGCTCCTTCTCCACATGTAGCCACACTTTGTCACCCACCTCGAAGTTGTGTGGGACCTGATGTTGATCATGTCGATGCTTTTAATTCACATTTATTTTGTAAAATATGTCATGAACATGTGGGAATATGTGTTGAATATTCTTAATGAAGTTGTTCGCCTTGTTAGCTTGAGAATGGACATGAGCCGAATTGACATGAGTAGCTACAAATGGAATGAATGGAACATAGTGGATAGAATCCCAAGCCCACCTGAAAGGGTTTGTGGTTGGTTGAGCTGTGGAGAGCTAAATTATAGCTGTAATGTACATAGGGGAGGCTGTCATCCCTTGTACATGCATGCTTTGAGTTTTACATGTGTTGAATGTGTGCGATCATCTTGTTGATGACCTTTGTTTGGCCATCAGTTTGGGGATGGAAATATGTGGACTTGGTGAGCTTCGTGTCCAAAATTTACCAGAGGCTAAACCAAAATGTACTGAGGAACCTGTTGTCCTGATCTAATATGATAGACTATGGGATCCAAAAGTGTACCCACACTCGTTCAAACAAGAGTTTAGCAGTGATTTCTGCTTTGATACTCTTCTTTCAAGTTCCATAATGACCATCTTCAAGAATTTGTTGACGACCAAGAAAAAACAATAATTTCCATGCTTAGTAGAGGAAGGCCTGACATTTAATCCATGAAGATGGATTCCCAAGGTCAACTAGGGGTAGGCAGCGAAGCATAGAGGCCTTTCTTCTTGATGGTCGGTTTGGCAATGATGTAGGTAGTGCAAGATATGATGTACTTCCTGACATTCAGTCAAAGGTTTAGCCAATATAAATACTTCTGCAATACTGTCACTATTTTCTCGAACTCAAAATTCACAGTGACCCGACTGTAGTTTGCTTCCCAAATCATCTCGAAACACTGGCTTAAAGGAAGAAAAAGGTGTCCTAGATGACATAACAGTGCATCCCGGAGGTGAAAATTTGGATATTTATTACCCTCCAAGAGAATATTGTATGTGTGGCCAATTATGGATCCCTCTTGTAGAGAAGTAACAAATTAGGAGTCTCGTGCCCACAAGAGTTGAGTACAGTGGTTAGTGCGAGGATAGGTGGTCGACTGAGGCAGTCTACAACATTATTGGTGCTTCCCTTCTTGTACTTAATCTTCAAATGAAACTGTTGCAGATATGTAGACCATTCCTTATTGTGATTGTTCTGCAACTTCCCTTATGTCTATATGAACTGCAAGGGTCAATTTTTTGTCTGAATGACTATTTCCTTCACAAAAATGTAATGCTTCCATTTTCAGCAAGCGTGCACAATGGAATACATATTTTTTTCATTAGTGGGATCCTTCCAAACTGTGTGATACAATTTCTCAATGTTATATGCCACTGGATTCCACTATTAAGTAATATTTTCCCCAATAGCATAGTATGGAGCATTTGTCGTGATCTCAAATGGTTGTTTCAAGTCTAATAATGTGAGCACTAGGGCAGAGCAAAGGTGATATTTCAACTTGATGAATGACCTCTGTTGAAATTCAGGCCAAAATAATTTTTCTTTCACACCTCCCTTAGTGACTTGGCTTAAGGACCAAGTGATATGAGAGAATCCCAACATGGACCTGTGGTAGAAATTGACAAGACGCAGAAAACTGCAAATATCTGTTAGAGTGGTCGGGGCTGGCCAATCCCGAATGACTTGGATCTTCGTTGTATCCACATGCACCCCCTACTCATCAATAATGTATTCATATACTAAACCCGGGTCATGCTAAAAGTGCACTTCTCCAAATTGGCACTCAAATTGTGTTGTCGTAGTGTTTGGAGGACCTGTCAGATGTGGTGGAGGTGCTCTTCCCAAGTCTAGCTGAAGATCAGGATGTTATTAAGTAAACTACTACAAATGAGCTGGCGAATGGCTGAAAGATGTTTCCCATCATCCTCATAAAGGTTTTGAGAGAATTTGTAAACATGAAAGGCATGACCAACCATTTTAAAAGGCCCTCCTTCAATTTGAAGTCAATTTTCCACACATCAGAGGGTTTGATTGGTACCTAGTAATACGTGGACTTGAATTTGATATTGCTGAAATATTTTTCCCCTTCGAGCTAGTCCAGAAGGTTATCAATCCATGGGATCGGGTACCTATTCCCAACAGTGATCTTGGCCAGTGCTCGATAGTCAATACAGAGTCTCCAATTCCCATCCTTGTTCTGCACCAACACGATCAGACTCCCACAGGGTGATGAACTTGGCCAGATGTGACCTTTCTATAAAATCTCTTGAGTATGCCTATTGATTTTTCCATTCGCTACAAAAGAGTGCTGATATATTAGTCCATTGGGCAGTGGCACACCTAGGGTCAGATCGATGGGGTGCTTTACCTGACTTTGCAGAGGCACCCCTGCAGGTGAGGTGAAAATGTCCTCGTACTCCTCCATGACCTTGTCCATTTGTTGTTTTCATGAAGTGGAGCTATGCCTGGATATCGTGGCCAAAGTTTTCTTCCTTCCCTAAGGGCAGATTATTAGGAAAAAAAAATTCCCAGTTTTGGAAATATGCTTACTGCAATTTTTTGCAGTAACCAAAGAGATGGAGGTAGGTGGTGCTACCCTATACATCGTATTGCCCAAAGTAACAATAATAGGGAGAGGTCGGGACTCATACACAACATGTCACTTCCAAAAGTATGGTTGACCTAATAATACATCAAAAACATCAATAGGATCAATGTCACATAATACATCATATGTGAAGGGACTTTATGTTGTACGGAAGGTGGCACTGTTGGCTGATGCAAAGATCTCATCGTTGGTGAAGCCACACAAAGGTGTATGGTTGTGCGTGTGTTGTGGCCAAGAAGTGTTACGCTAAAATTTGTCACCATGACATTTTAGTGTCTATATGGGTTCATCATTACTCATATATTACTCCCTTAGAAGTCTACAATCCTAAAGTTCCTAAACCAAGTCTTGGATTTGGAGAAAATCTTGTAAAAATCATAAAAATACTTGGTACCACACTTTTCCTTAGCTTTACCTATGGCACCGCATCCTTTTGCTCCAAACTTTGCGGAGCCGACCGCATGTTTTCTTCATTAAAGGTGCAGACCCCTGTAAAAGGTAAAATGAAGGCAAAAAGTAACATTTAGAAGCCGAGTAGTCAAATCTGGAAGCTTCTAGAAGAAATTATCCGGTCGAAGGTTCGCTCCTATCATGTATGTTCATTCCTCCATTATGGGAGCCTACCCCTTGGTTTATGGAGCTCAATACCTTCAAAAGAGGATTCTATCCCATCTTATGTGGAACTACAACCTCTTCTCCTTTCCTATAAATTGAAGCTTTGGTTCAGTTTCAATGGATGGAGACTTTGAGAATTGGAGTTAGACTTTGAGAATTTTATAGGAGAAATGCTATAGAGACTCATACTATCATCGTCAATCATTATATGGGAATGATTACACACCCATGTGATTTTAGCTTAGAGAGTGCAAGGCTCGTCAGAGTAAAGGAAACGCCTATTCCAGACCCCAGGAAGGCCTGTATGACATCAAGGCAGACACGGTTGTAAGGCTCTTCTTTATTTAAGTTAATACGAATGAATATTGTTTTCTAAATGGGTTATTTAATTAATTATCTCATTTCTTGAATTCCTTGATCATCTTGATAGATGTTTGATTCGTGAATTGATTTATTATACAGGTGCTTTTGATCTTTTCTTATGTTTATGATTGCAGATCCTTGACGACGACTTTCTTCAAGCCACTGGAAAGAAGATCAGCACTGGACTACAAGTAGGTTTCTAAAACCTTGTTATAATTAATTCCATGTTAAACAATATCTAGAGAAAATAGTTTATATTTTTCCGTTTGTTGTTAGCTGTCCGTAGGACACTTGGGAGGTCTGTCTTGGCCGCAAGAATGACTTATTCGTTCAACAAGAAGCCCAACAACTTCACGACCTCTACTAAAATGAGGTTATTTTGGCTCCCGCTGTCAACAATGAACTGCAGCGGGGAAACCTTTACCCACATCTTGGAATGGAAGAGGCACTCCCCCTCCTTTGGATCTTCTAGTTCCTCTGTATAGATATTCGTGGTAACAATAGTGGAATTGGGCTCTATATTGATAATTTGCTTCTCTTTATCATTCCCATTTTCGGGTTCTGATTCAGTGTCAGATCATGCATCCGATTCAGAAGCCTTCAGCTCAACCACAAGTGATTGCTTGACCCGACACTGATGTTGTGAGTGGAGCTCTTATGGAAGTCACACCAGTTTCCTGTGTCCTTATTTGGATTCGCAGTTTTTTTCTTTTCTTGTGGCTTTTGTGGGTTATCCTGGGCTACCCTAACTTGGAGATGTCATTTTTTCTACGATTTTTGGGCACCTTTCTCTTACTTATGATTCACAAATTCAAAGTTTGGCTTCTTATGTTTGAACTTCTACTCAATCTTGGCATCATACTGATATGCTATAACAAGTGAGGATATGTCGAGCAATTCCATTTCATACTGAATGTATCGGTGTGGAAAAATGTGGTACTTTAGCACCAAATGTTTCTCCGAATCTTTGATACCCAATTTTGTGTGCAGGGTATGGAACAGATTCGTTAGCACATGAACATCTTGATCCCTTTGCTTCCGTAACGTAGTCCATTATATGCATTTTTTCTCATGGCTCCCGACAGGATAATATTATTTCTTGATGGCATCTTGGAAGGAATTCCAAGTGGGTTTGATCGAAAACAGAGAAGGTTCCCTCCCGTCCTTTTGCTCATAGTAGGTTTCCCACTAGTCCTTGACATGGGGGGCGACTTTGAGGAGTGAAAAACTAATCTCTTCCCGATTGGAAAAGTCATAAGCTAAGAAATACACTTCTAATATATTCAACCATATATCTACGATGTCTACATCTATTTGGCCCTCTAATATTGTAATGTCAAAGTTTACTTGTACCTTAAAAGGATTTGTGCCTCTGGAGTGGCTACTGGATGCACATGCGCCGTCGGTGGGAAGTCATTGAAGCATATGGGAAAGGTTATCCATCACCAAGTTACTTTGTTTATCAAAGGCCTCCTCAAGAAATATTTGGATAGGATTTTTGACTCCCTCGTCTTTTTATTCATCCCCCATGGAAACCGTTGTGGTTTGTGAGAATAATATTGCAAAGGTTCAACCCGATCGAGCCCTATCTCCTTATACCCTGACCTCGTTGGGGACATGCAAAGAAGGATCAAGAAAGCATAGACCGATTTCATACCAATGATTCAGAATTATGCGGAAACACAATAAAATATAGGTACATACATAACACAGAGATGTAGCAGAAATAAGACTTCATCTCATTAATATCACATAATTGAAATATGCTTACAAACATAATGGAAATAAACTAGCTAGGGCATTGGTTTCTTATCTCTGGGGAGAGATGGGGTGGCTACAGGCCTCTGAACTGTGTTACAATGAGGCTCTAAGGCCTATTTATTATTGAGAAATAATGGAAAACCCTAAATATCCAAAAACCTAAGCCGAGGGGATGAAGCACCAAAACTATGGACCTTGTTGTTGTGAATTGCTAATTCAAATTCCCAATGACATAACTTTGGCATACGATATCTGTTTGACATGTACAATACCTCATTATAAATTTATATCTAAGGACTACAACTTTATATGTGAGTAACATTGATAAAGATCCATTTTTCTCTCGGGTTTCCCAAAAAACGACGTTTAGGGCCTCAAAACAGCTCCAGAATTTCAGGACTTGAAAAAAGCTCCTAAAAATAGTAAAGTCTACTACAATTAAGGAAACTAAAAAACTGAAAGAAGAAATGGTGGGGCAACAAGTGGAATAGGAGGGTGGCCACCAACATCCGTCTGGATCATTATGCCTGTATGGAAGTTTTTATATGCAATTGTTAGTCTGCATCATTTGGTATCAAAGCAGACTTGAGTCTGTTCTTGGAAATTGGAGCAAAGATGCCACCCAGGAGAGGAGATGGTATAGGTCATGGAAGACTAGATGCTAATGCAATTCTGTTGAATGATATTCGACATATTAGTACAAGAATGGAGAGAGTAGAATTTTCTAAGAGGAGAGCACTTGAAGAAGGAGATGTCAGAACAACAAAGGAAACTTCCAAGGAAGAAGAAGAAGCATAAGATGACACAGCTAAAATGCTAAAAATGTTAATTAAGTTAACTGGAAGACCAAACGTGGATGTACCTTTGTATGAGGGAAATCTCAATATAGAAGAGCTAATGGACTGGATCAGTTCATTAGATAAGTACTTTGAATTTGAAAAGGTTGAAGATAAAAGGAAAGTGAAGTTTATAGCTACCAGACTAAAGGGTCATGAAACTATCTAGTGGGAGGAACTACAAGTATCCATATAGAGAAAAGCAAAGCCCAAAATAAAGTGATGGGACAAAATGGTAAGAAAATTAAAAAGTAAGTTCATGCCCAAGGATTATCAATTAAATATTTTCAAACAATTACAGGATTTGAAACAAAAAGGAATGATAGTGAAATAATATAGAGATGAATTTTATAAACTGAATATTATAGCTATACATCTAGAGGATGATGTTGACAAAGTAGCCAGGTATATAAATGGCTTGAGGTATGATATCGAGGATGAGATTATTTTATTAAATCTGAAGACAATTGAAGATTCTCATCAGGGAGCCTTAAAAGAAGAAGATAAGATACAAAGAAAGAAAAATGAGAGGAATCAAGGAAAGAGTTCAGCAAGAGGAAGAGGAACATTGAAACCCAGATTTCAACATTCGCAGAATAAAATACGAATATAGAATAGAAGATCACCACAGAAAGGAGACTCTGGTCGAGGAAGGTTTGTACCCAGAGGTGGAGGCCGAGGAATAGATATTTGATGTTTTACATGTGGTGTGTGGGGACATGGATCATGGTATAATCCTCATAATAAGTCAACAACTCAGAGAAATGTAAATGTTGTTGAAACAAAGGAATACATTCCTCAAATTGCAGGTAAAGAGGAACCACGTGAAGCAGGAGAATCCCTGTTATTGAAAAAGGTATTGCTTAATGCCGAAAAAGAAGCAGGAAAACTAGCTCAGAGGAAGAATCTATTCAAGACTATATGCAAGTCGAAAGGTAAATGTTGAAAAGTGGTAATTGACAATGGAAGCACTGATAACCTTGTTTCTACAAAGATGGTGGACAAGTTGGGATTGGTAAAAATAGCACACCCTACTCCTTATAAGGTATCATGGCTACAAAAATGACATCAGGTTATTGTGACAGAACAATGTAAGGTAGAGAACCAGATTGGTACTTACAAGGATTTTAATGTCGATGGATGTCTGTCAAATATTGGTGGGAAAACCTTAGCAGTTTGATGAGAAAGCCATACATGATGGAAGAAGAAACACTTATACTATGGAGAAGGATGAAAACAAAAAAACACTGCTACGATTGAAGGATGCAGGTGACAAAGAAACACCTGGAAACAATGTTATGCTAATAAGTTGGAAAGAACTATTGCAAGAAATCAAGAAAGATGAGGAGATGCATTTTTCTGTTATAGGAAGACCCAAGGTAATTCTAACTTCCACAAATTTAGAAGATTTATTGGAAGAAATATGAAATATGTTTAATGATATTGCTGATCTTATTGTGGATGATTTGCCAAATTCATTACCACCAATTAGGAGTATTAGTCATCACATTGATCTAATACCCGGAGCAAGTTTGCCAAATAAAGCAACATACCAATTAACTGCTCAAGAAAATGCAGAAGTTGGAAGACAAGTGCAAGATTTGATGGATAGGGGATTGATAAGAGAAAGCCTTGGTCCATTTTCTGTACCAACAATACTCAGCCCAAAGAAAGGAGGTGAATTGCGCATGTGCACAGATTCTAGAGCCATCAATAAAATCACCATCAGGTATCGTTTCCCTTTACCATGAATGGATGATTTAATGGATTGTTTGAGTGGATCAAAATATTTTACTAAGGTATATTTGAAGAGTAGTTATCATTAGATAAGGATTAGAGAAGTGGATGAGTGGAACACTACCTTCAAAACAAACAATGGTTAGTGATGCCTTTTGGGCTCACTAATGCACCCAACACATTCATGAGATTAATGAATGAAGTCTAGAAGAAATATGTAGGCATGTTTAAAATGTTTATCTTTATGATATTCTGATTTTCAGTCGAAGTAAAAAATAGAATTTGGAGCACCTTAAATTGGTTCTAAAAAATTTGCGGAAAGAAAAGCTGCTAATAAATTTGAAGAAATCAGTTTTATGAAGGAATAACTAGTTTATTTGGGATTTGTACTTTCTAAAAAATTCTTGAAAATGGATCTAGAAAAATTCCAAGACATTTTGAATTGGCCAACACCAAGAAACATATTTGAGGTAAGGAGCCTTCACAGTCTTGCAAGTTTCTATAGAAAATTTATTAGAAGTTTTAGTCAGATTTGTGCACCCATTATTGAAATAATCAAGGAAACTAATTAGCCATTCAAGTGGACAGAAGAAATAGACCAAAAATTTAAGTTTTTGAAGAAGAAAATTAGAGAAAAACTAGTTTTAGCTTTGCCATATTTTGAAAAAGTTTTCTGAATTGAAACTGATGCTAGTGGAGTTGCAATTGGATCAGTTTTAAGTCAAGAACAAAGACCAATAGCATACTTTAGTGAGAAATTGAATGAAGCTAAGAAGAAAAACTCATCTCATGACAGAGAGTTTTATGTTTTTATGAAAACCTTGAAATAATGGATAAATTATCTGCTACCAAAAGAGCTTGTATTGTATTCTGATAACCATGCATTACACTTTATAAACAACCAGCTAGAATTTAACTAGAAACATGCCAAATGGGTAGAATTTTTATAGAGTTTTACTTTTGTGATCAAGCATACAAGTGGTAAGTTCAACAAAGTTGTTGATGCTTTAAGCAGAGTGAATTTAATCATGCAAGAATTACAAGTTGGTGTTGTAGGATTTAAGAAATGGTCGACATGTAGAAAGAAAAATAGAATTTTAGGAAATTTATGCAGATGTGCAAAAACCAACAGTTCATAATAGAAGCCAATGCTTAGATTATCTTATTCAAGGAGGGTTGCTATTCAAAATTAATAAACTATGCATTCCCAAATGTTCTATGAGGGAAAACATAATTAACGAGAAACACAATGGACACTTGTCTAGACACTTTGGACAAGACAAGACTTTTGCTCAGGTAAATGATTTTTACTACTAGCCAAAGATGCAAATTGGTCTTAATATATTTTTTGAGAAATGTACGATTTTTCAGTGTGCTAAGGGGGTAAATTAGAATACATGATTGTATCAGTAATTGGAAATACCAAATCGAGCATGGGATGCAATTAGTATGGATTTTGTTTGGGATTTCCGAAAAAATAAAAGAGGAAGTGACTCCATTTGTGTTGTAGTAGATAGGTTTTCTAAAATGGCTCATTTCATTGCATGCAAGAAAACTAATGATGCAATACATATTGCTAATCTGTTTTTTTCAGAAGTTGTAATATTACATGGATTGTCTATGAGTATTTTGTCTGACAGGGATACCAAGTTTATTGGTCATTTTTGGAGAACTCTATGGAAGCAACTAGGTACCAACCCTATTTTCAGTTCAGCTTATCACCCTCAAATAGATGGACAAACCAAGGTAGTGAATAGAATCTTGGGAAATATATTGAGGAGCTTAGTGTATAAAAATCCTAAGCAGTGGGATTTAGCACTTGCTCAAGCTGATTTTTCTTATAATGATACTCCCAATCGAAGTAATAGGATGAGTCCATTACAATTTGTTTTTGGAATGAATCCAAGAGGTGTGTATGAGCTCAGAAAATTAGGAAAATAAGAAATAAGTAGTGCAAAGGCTGAACATTTTGTAGAACAGATGCAAAAACTATATAAATATGTCAAAAAGAGATTGAAGGAAAGCAGTGGAAAATATAAACAGGGAGTTGATATGAAGAGAAAATAAAAAGAATTCCAAGTAGGTGAAATAGTTATGGTGTACCTAAGAAAAGAAAGGTTTCCTGTTAGGACTTACAATGAATTAAAGATGAAAATGATAGGACCATGTAGAATTTTGAGGAAATTTTAATCAAATGCATATGAGATTGAATTTCCAGAAGGAATTGGAATGTTTCCTATCTTTAATGTTGCAAACTTGTACCTATAAAAAGCAACAGAGGAAGAGCTACCAGAAGACGCTACCGAAGAGGACAACCAGACTTCGAATTGGAAGGAAAAGATGCCAAAGATAGAAAAGAAAGAAGTGGAGGCCATTTTGGAGAAAAGAGAAGTAAAGAAGACCAGAGAACAAAATTACTATCAATATCTAGTCGAGTGGAAAGGAAAACTTGTAGAAGATGATAGTTAGATGACAAAAACAGAGTTACAAAAGTTTAGTACAGATCCTGAAGCATTGATGGATCAATATTTCCTTCCCTGGGAGTCTGATGCGGGAGCATCCAGACTTAGCGAGCAATGTGATTGGCTGTTCAGATGTTGTGGCTAACAATGAGGCGGATAAACATTGGCCATTAATATTTTATTTAGGTTTAAATGAGAGAATTTAGTTTGTTTTGAGTTTATTAAATTAATTAGGAATACAAATAGAAATTGGTTTCTCCTTATGAGGACATTAAGCCAAGTAGGATATGAGATTAAAAATAGGATAGCAATTGTTTTAGGAGTGTTTCAACATAAATCTATTTTAAGTGATAAGGAAGGCTTCAGATTTTTATATAAATGTGTGAGATATGTGTGAGAGAGAAGAGTGTGTAGGAAAAAGTGAGACAGTGTGAAATAGGCTAGCGAGAGTCAAGAGCAGAGAGAGCATAAAAACTGCAATAATTAGCCAATCAAGGGCTTGGCTCTGCAAATTCCTTATTTAATAATTTTCAAGTTTTTTGTGTCAATTGAGCTCTATGTTCAATTATTCGTTTATACAATGTTAAATCACATTAATTTATATGGTGGAAGAATAATCAGATTGCAGGCGCGACGAGGGCCATAGATCTAGACCGGATCAATGAGAGAGATCTCATCGCAGGTTGGAACTATCACATATCGCACAGGAACGAGTTTAACATTTCAAAGTTTCAAGTTAAGTAGTTCTACAAGTGATGTGAAGTGAGGAGTGGAGAGACAACAAGGATTGTTGGATCTGAGATTAATCCATTGGTGGAGATCATAGCGCGGGGAAAATGATTTCGCACTGCGCAAGATTTAGGGAATAAGTGTTAAGCCATCACAAAGTAAACTATTTTATTTGCGATGCAAAAAGGAAGAGGACACGTGTCAAGTCACTGCAGTTTCACAATTCACATGGATTAAAGCTTAAGCGTTAAAGGTAAACTGTAAATTGTGCAATCTATGATCGTCGGTGATTGATCAAGCTGTCATAGGACCCTCTGATTTAATGAACCCTGAAGTTAATTCAAACCCGCTGTGGTATTACAGTTGGGTAGAGTGTAAAATATATAGTTTCATGCATACTCTGATATTTCTGCAGTTAGTCTGCATCAGTAAATAACTACTTAATTCTCTTATATTTAACACAACAACCCTTTTTGGTACATTCTTACCAACCTAGATCTCATATCCATGATAACTTTAGACATTATTCTATTAGTTTAATTATTGACAAACTCTTTGTCCACTGAGCTGGCTCGCCCCATTTGAGACACCTGGTGCCATCCTAATTGTTGGTTTGCATCTCATTAGGACAACTAACAGACCAAGGATTACAGTTAGGATTATACCCTTCCCCAAACCCTCCATAGCTCTTTCCATTTTCTACCGCATGGGGTCAAGCTTGGCTCTGCAACTCTTCGGTAGAGGGTGTGTCCTCCTCGGCATCTCAGTGCACCACATTCCTTTGCCTACATAATGAAACATATGCACTTAGGGTGTTCCACCATTATTTTCTCTACAGAGAGAGATTTCATCTTCCTTCCATAACCTTCTTTACTTGCACCAAGTCAAATTTCCTTTGCTCCAACAAGGACTAGGTTGTAGGTTTCATTACCACTCAGCCTCTTTTCCTACCTTCTTGTAGTCACTTATGTTGAGTTTCCAACTGAAGTAAAAACAATGGTGCATCCACCCTCTAGGTAACCCAAATTCCCATTATTTATATAATGTTAATGATGTCATTATTGTTTCTAAACTTATGTACAGTCATGAATGAATTTGCCAGTTATTGTTTCATGTTCAGGGTTCCAGGGCCAACAAAAACCCTCACACTCTAGGTACTAAATCTATGGTTTACAATCTCTGCTATTATTTATTTTTTATTTCCTTACTACATTATTCCAATACATAGCAGTGTTTTAACTAGTTTTATTTTTGGTTTGCACATATCCATATGTTGGACAACCACTTTTATGTGGCTAGATATTCGTTATATCCATTCTCACATCAATTCATTCCTCCATGTACTTATGAGGTTTTATTTGCTTAACTTCTACAATCCCAATTAGAGGGCTTATGCCCATTACTGAGTTTTTTATTTTCAGTATGATTATGAAAGTTACTTCGAGGGTTTTTACTTCTAAAAGCCTCATTTCGGGTCACTGACGTGACAATGTCATACTTTATCTAGTCTTATTTCTCCATGTCATTTCTGCTTGAGAGTAATCTGCTGGTTTATATCTTAGATAGTTTCAGAGAGTGCATGTACTATTTTGTCTTGGAAATTTTATTACGACTTTGTAATTCAATTCTAGAGAATGGAGATTTTCAAATAATATTTTATTTTAATATTGCACAGTGTCTCTCAATTATGGATCTTGAAGTTCTTTTATTCTACAACTGAGAATAGTAGTAATTCATTTAAATGATTTTTTTCCAACCATCACTGTTATTTTATTGGTACTTAAGACTCGTTCTCAGTAATGCTTGGAGCTCCTTGGTTAATTGGTTTGTAAGAATTCTTCCTGAAAATTATCCGTTGTCTTTTAAAAGTATTCTCGAAATATATAATTGGCATTCCTATGGTTTGAATTCACTCTGCTACAAGTAAGGTTTATTTCATGATTTTGACATGTTCTGGATGAACCCCTTATCACGTTCCTTGGGTTCTATGTCCAGTTGTAATTGTATACTGGTTAATATTAATTTATTTTCGTTTATTATTTTTAATCTGTAAGGGTGCACTAGGCTCATTCTTAGCATCTCCAAAACTTACTGCCCATATTATAATCATTACTCTACATGTTTGTTTGCAATGAAAACTAGCGTGTCTGCCCAATTCTTATTTACCTACTCACCAGACCAGACCAGCTGATGGAATCTACAATCTCCACTAGGGGCCATACGAGCTAAACTCACAGGTATTATTTAAAGATAACTTTAACCTTATTACCCTCCAATTTCCAATTAAATCACTTGTACAGATTTATCCCTTTGTTCTTTGACTATAGAGTCATACAAGCTTATACGCTTCCAACTTATAGTTTGATGTTCACATTTAAAGGCTACAATGTTCCATTTTCATACACATACATAGATTTATAGTATTCCATAGATTTATAGTATTCAATTTTTTCCTATACAAAAGTTCATTTTCAAATACAAGAATTGTACAATACAATACAATAAATCTTTAATTTAACTAAGAGAGTTATTTAAAACATATTTATTTTGTGTATAATTAAATGGAAAATTTAATTATGAACTCAACCAAAAGAGTCCACCTCCCATCCACGAGATCGGAAATAACGTTTGAATCTCCCCCCAAGCTCCTACTACTAGTGTAGCCAACATTTCTTAGGTAGATTCTACCCCTTGAAGACCTGATTACCTATCCTAGGTTCAATATCAAGCTTAAATTTGGGAATATTCCACTCGTTATTATCTAGACTAGGAAAAGTCCTGTTGGCGGGATAAATCGATCTCCCGGACAAGATCGATCTCCCTAGTGTCAGAAGACAATCTAGCAACAAACAAACAACTAAGCTTGTATTTCTCTAAATATATTCGTTTTACAAATAAATGCTATGAAGGTGTTGATCCTACCTTAGATCCAAATGCTTATTTGTGGTCGTAAAGCTTCTATTGCATCAATAATCCTTCCATCACAACAAGAGTTCTTCCATTGCAACAAGAGTTCTTTTGTCGCAACAATAATCCTTCTGTCGCAACAAGAGTTCTTTCGTCGCAAGAAAGTGTCGTCTTTCGTCGACCTGGAATCACAAACAATCAAATATTAAATAGCACCTGTATAACAAATAATTAAAAAACATACCTATCATAGTGATCGAGGAATCTATGAAATAAATGATCAAATGACATCTTATTGAAATAAACAATTGAATGACAATTTATTGAGAAAAACAAAACTTAATTGTATTAATCTTAAAATAACAGAAGAACCTTACAACCGTAGCCTTGATGTTTGAAAAGGCCTTTCCTGGGTCTGAAGCAGGAGTCTTCTCTACTTTGATAAGTCTTGCACTCTTCCTCCAGGAGCACATAAAAGTATGTGATATTTCCTCTTGAAAGCTTAGCAGAAAGAAGTCTAAATCTCAACAGCACTTCAACTCAATCACCCATAAAACTTGAACTCCCCTTCAGGCTACCCAATGCCTCCTTTTATAGAGCAGATGAGGAGGTTAGGATTCCACCTTTGAAGGGATAGAATCCTCCTTCAAAGGGATAGGCTCCTCACATCAAGGGATTAGTTCCTTAAGGTGTGGGATACATGCACCTTACTAAAGCATACTCATCCCCAAAAATTCTCATCTAGAACCTTCTAAATTTGACCTCAAACCACTTTTTTGACTTTATTTTCTCACATTTTTTACTTTGAGGAGGGTACGCAGGCATTGCAAAGGAAAAGTGCTTTCTAGAATGCAAGTAAGCAGTGTATTACCTGCATACCCAAGCTAGGAACACAGGCAGGCTTGATGTTCCCTGCGTACCCAAAGTTTTAGAGATTTTTAGGGTTTTTCCTCCTATTTTAGGGCTTGACATCAGGATTAAAGGTTGTAAGACTTGCAAAGGAGGTATGTATGAGTGTTAATAAGCTCATATAGACAACATAATGTCGACGTGATAGTTTTTAGTGTAACAGATTCCCCCCTAAAGTGCGAAGTCTGAAATAGATTAAGATGAAGTCTGTCATATATGAAGAGTGAAGTACTTTATCATTTCAAGGTTCATCCTGTGGACACCTCGGTTGGAACCTATAAAAACATTCAATGCAAAATATATATATGTAAACATATCATCGCTGAGGTAGGCATTCCCATACTCATATCAAACTAACTAGAAATTGATTCAAACTGTTATGATACAGGAATGATTTTGAATACATCAACAGTATAGACATATGTAGACACAACATGGATGCAACCATATGTTTATGAATAGTCCATTGTATAAATGAATAAAAAAATTCCTCGCAGCCTGGATGGTAGAAACTAGATCCAGGGTCTTGATTTCTGCTTCTCGAACCAGTACGATTCTATCCATGTGAGTGAATGAGATGAAGTCGAACATGTCACGGAATCATTCGATCAAGGGTCAATGATGCAACCTGTCGTTGAAGGCAAGAAATCTGCTATTGAGGCATGCAGATTTCAAGGTACTGACGATTTTTGGATCAAATTCCTAGATAATGAGTTGCGTCGATAGGAAGTGATCTGTCATAGGCAAGCCCACAACACGAAATCATAGATAAAGTTTTGAATAAATATATCGGCAACGACTGACTCAGGGATGATAAAAATGGATGACAAATATTTTTCAAATGAATGGTTTATTTGAACTATCCTCTTGAACACATAATGACACTGCAGATGGCTTGGTGACAATTGACCCAAAGCTAATACCCAAAAACCGACTGAAGACTTTCAATATGGTTTGATTAACTGTTAGGCAAATTATTTCCCAACCCAGGTGAACAAATGTGTCATGTTCAAGAGTGGTTAACGATTTTCCGAATAATCAAAATGTAACAAACAGGTTCGTTTTTCTCTCTTTTCCCCCACCATTTCTGGCAAGTACCTCTTTATTTTTGACAATCTTGAGGAGGATAACATTTTCTTGTTTATAATCTCATCCTTCAGATGAGTCCAACTTAGTTCAATATTCGAACCCTAAGAAGGAGTGGTTCGTTCCCGTTTAAAATTGAACAGGTCCTTCACTGTTACATTTTAACGAGTCCAGTATAGGAGAAACTCGGTGTTTTTCAGTTTTAGGGAGTGAGAAGAAAAAACTTAGGAAAACTCCATGGGTGTAATTTTTTGTAAATTTAGTCTCTCGAGCCCGAAAAAGGATAAAATAATGTGGGAGAGAACTCTATTGACTGTAATTAGTCAATGTATACCTTTTTCGTAAGCAGTCTGTTTCAGTCCGTAAAAGGGGTAAACTTATACTGAAAGGACGATCATTCATTTACTTTAACAAGTTCGAATAATCAAGTGCTCGGCAATATTTTCATGTTTAGAGAGTTTGAAAAGGGCTTAAAAGAGAACTCCAAGGTTTCACTTTTTCATAATTTTCAAGAGTTCGAAAAATTGATAAAATTATACTCAGTAGTTCCGCTTTTTCTGTAAATTTTAACGAGTTTGAAAAAGGGATAAAAATGTACTCATGGTTTTCACTTTTCCATAAGTTTTAACGAGTTCGAAAAAGGGCTAAAAATGTACTTATGTGGCTGAATTTTAATTTAATTAACGAGCAGGAAAAGATGGAAAGAACTCGCCATTTTCATGAGTTTTACGAGAATGAAGATAGAAAAATAATCTTGGGATTTTCATGAGTTTAACGAGTCTTGAAAATAACCAAAATTGAATCAAGATAGGTTTCATTTTTACAAAATCTTGAAATAGAGAAAAGCTATGCTTCAGAGTGGTTTCATTTT
This sequence comes from Pinus albicaulis, assembly GCA_034641835.2. Taxonomy (NCBI): domain Eukaryota; kingdom Viridiplantae; phylum Streptophyta; class Pinopsida; order Pinales; family Pinaceae; genus Pinus; species Pinus albicaulis. The sequence continues at coordinate 423,215,555 of CM076579.1, read as the reverse complement.
TACACAAGCTTGAAAAAGAGAGAAAACTATGCTTGATTCCCCCTAAGCGTAACTGCTAGAGTGCATGCCCCCCCAGCTTCATTTCATTCAACTAAGTACACTACTGGTAATTAATAGCTGGATGGAGTGAAGTTTCATTTACGAGATCATATGAAAGACTCGACCTAAAACTGTAAGAAAATTATGAAAAAACTAACCTAAATATATGACTTAACATTTACGAGATCTAGTCAAATACTCGACTCAATTAGGGGAGGATTTGTTTCATTTTTTAATGAGCTTGACACAGGAAAAGAACTATGCTCATGGCAACGTGTTTCATTTTTGAACGAGTTTGACACAGTAAAAGGAACTATCCTCACACTCACTGATTCATTTTTTAACGAGGTTGACACAGTAAAAGGAACTATCCTCATGCCACTGATTCATTTTTTAATGAGGTTGACACAGTAAAAGGAACTATCCTCAGGCCACTGATTCATTTTTTTACTGAGGTTGAAACAGTAAAAAGAAATATTCTTGGGCCATTGATTCATTTTTAACGAGGTTGACACAGTAAAAAGAACTATCCTCGAGCCACTGATTCATTTTTTTAATGAGTTTGAAACAGGAAAAGGAACTATCCTCAGACTCACTGATTCATTTTTTAACGAGGTTGACACAGGAAAAGGAACTATCCTCGGACTCACTGATTCATTTTTTAACGAGGTTGACATAGTAAAAGGAATTATCCTCGAACTCACTGATTCATTTTTTAACAAGGTTGACACAGTAAAAGGAACCATCCTTGGAAAACTTTATCATGGCTTCCAGCTGGAAGAAACACATGTCAAAGGATGCACCTTGATCATGGCTTCCAAGAGGTCTTCATCAGAAGGAAGAATAGTTTTATGAAAGGAAGGCATGTCAAGGGACTCAAAAGGGATAAAAAGATCACATTCAAGTAATCCCATAGAGTTTTCCATGTCAATTACCAGATCTAAGTCAAAGGAAGATGAGCAAACAATGAGAGGCTCGCTTACATCGGTAACTGAAAACATGGGACTAGCTGCCACATAATTAACCTGTGGTGGGGTAGATACCACTTGCGTATGAGGAACATTCAGGGATGTCGGATTATTGGTAGTCGAATCAAGCCTAGGGAATGAAAGCTAGTCTACAGTCACAATATTTCCATTGTGAGGGAAATAAATCATGTGAAAGAGTGTTGATACGACAACTTTCATTGCATAGACATAGTCTCGCCCAAGGAGTAAATTGAAATCCAAGGGGCCTCGAACTACCATAAGATGAATAGAGATAGTTCTACCTTCCAAAGTAATAGAAAAATTAGGAAGGATCCCTAAAGGTTCACTAATGGTTCTGTTAAAAGCTTTCAGATTCTGCGTAATAGGAATAAGCTGAGGGGAACCCAAAGCTTTCCAAGCAGTTGAGGATAAAATACTAACAAAAGCATCTTCATCTACCTATGTGCGGTGTATGTCCCTACCACCAGTTTTCACAATGATTTGGAAAGGAATGGAGGAAGGAAGACGAGGTGCTGTCAGTCTATTCCAATCAAAGGAAAAGACCTCAGTACTTGGAGGGGGTTCTATAGAAACAGGTGAAATGCCCCCTAGCGTAGAAGAATCTGATGTAACAAGAAGAACCTGAGTAGTATGAAGTTCACTCTCTACAGGGAGAATGGGATTGACCGAATGTGAAATCGAATCGACCACTTGATCAACTAATGGATCATCAACCTGAGTGATATGAGTTTCACTCTCCAATGGAAGAGTGGGATCGATTGTACTTGAAATTAGACCACCCGTACCCGTCAACATGGTTATAAAATTTTATAAAACTAATGGAAATTTTGTCAATATAATGTCAATAATTTTGAGGCTCTTATCCATGTGAGGAAATGGAGGCTTGATGACTGGACTTGAAGAACTTTCACAAAACCCAATTGTCTTTTTCTTCTGAATCAATTATTGCCTGTCAAGAAATAAAAGGATCAACAAAGATGAGATTTTTCAGACCATACTTCCAAGACCTTCGGAATACCAGGACAATTGATAAAGAAGTGGTCACCCTTACAAATCTTGCAAGGGTATTTGGGTTTACAATGCATGTTGGAGGTTTCCTCAACACAACTAACACTTACAGCCATGGTTGGTTGGTTGACTTCTTTCTTATCTTACTTCTTCTTCTTCTCCTTCCCTTTCTTCTACTTCTTAGTCACCTGGTTACTAGCATCAAGGCTTTTACCAAGCAAAGAGGAAGAAACAACAGAATAAATATTAGGCGAAGAAGGTAAAGGGTCAACAGAAGGTTGGTGATGTTGAGATGGTGAAATTTGTTGAGGTGAAGCATCCGGTTGAGGTGGAACAACTGGAGTATTCGAGGCCAATGAAGTTGAAAATAACCATATCGGTAAACCTATTGTAAATCCAGGTAATGACAATGTAGCCATATAAGGAGTACCAACATTTCCAAAACAAGGAAAAGTAATAGGATTCTCGTTAAGAGGGGTTCCTTGGTTGGTAAATTCCGGAACAGTTGCCATTATATTCAACTTCAGTGAATTTTATTAGCAATTTAAAACTAAAATTAACAATTCAAACCTAATAATTAAAATTCACAATTCACACCTATGGTCTCTAAAAGTAAAAACAAACAAATTAACATGCACTATCAAATCTAGGAGTCAAACCACACACAAACAGTAGATTCCCGCACTAAAAACACTAATTGGTGATGAAATCCAACATTGTATAATTTTAATGCAGAAATGGCGGTTGGAACAGTTACCCCGACAACGTGCTTAATGAAACAGATTGGCACAAGTTTCTTCACAAAACCATCTCGAGTGAAGAGAACCCCCTAAAGAGTCCAAGTGAGTCTAGTCGACGTCTGCTCCAGGTACAGTGAGATCTTTCCTTCACCGTCACCTCAGGAAATAATCTTAAGCTTATGGACACTAAGGTTACCAACAGTAACAAATAAAACTAGGGGAACAGTCTATGATCCGATTCCACGTGCAAGGGCAGAGTAACAAAGCTCAATCCCCTTGAAGGCTCCTCGACATGGTCAATCCGAGGTTTACCAATAAGTGACCCCAGGCTCCTCGACAATGGTTAATCTGAGGTTTTCCGTTTGTAATGCACACAGAATCTTCTATCTTTTCAAATGAAACAAAATTGATTGTCTCAAAGGTTCAGACATGATCTCATGATTAACTCCTTTAAGAGAAGCTTCCCAGATTGTACGAATTATAATTGGATTTATTTCCTACCGCAATATTTATCTACTTGTTTGTTTTTGTTGCTTTGTAAAGTTAACTACAACCTATTCCAAAGCACTAATCCTGAGCTATATTTGTGGAAAGAGCCCTAATAATGTAAAAATTACTAGATAATTTTATTAAGCACCGTGTTATTTACGCTGTTATTACTCAAAACGGTAAATCGATATGAAACCAATGGTCTTATGACCCGACCCAAAACTGAATGCAATCGAATATGATAATGTAATCTTTTCAATTCGATGAATCCTAACTAAACTAAGGAGAGAGTTTCCATTCAATTCCAACAATGCAAAAAATTAATCACTCAGAGAAAATATAACAAATTCTCTAACACACTAATTTCATCAATAAAAACTAATGCAAATCAATCCCAAAACAATTTTTATATTTTTCTGTTTTTAAAACAAGCATAAAAACATCTAAATTCAAATCAAAGAACACTGATCTAAATCTACGATTGATTTTTCAGAATGTAAACTATGCAGTTGTAATCTATGCACAATTCACTTGAAAAGTATGCAAATGTAATCTATGCACATTTTTCATTCATATTCTGAAAATAAGAATTCTAATTATGCAAATGTGATCTATGCAAGAGAATTCTCAAACACAAGATGATTCTAATGTAATCTAAGAACCAATCAAGTGCAATTCAATAAAGTCGGGTGAGAGTTCCAAAGATCAAAAAACACTCAAAGGCAATTAACACTCATACACAATTTAGCAAAAAAAAAAGCAAAAAGATGCAAAATTGTGAAAAGACTGAGACAAACCTCAAAGTAATGACCAAAGTAAATCAAATTAAGAATTTCTCAAAAAAGAGACTCAAAACACCTAATTAACAGAGATTGATGAGATGAAAAGTGCTGAAAGAAATTCATAAACAAGGATTTTTTACAGAAAAATACAGATCTGGGTAGATGCTAAGAATCCTAAATCAAATCTAAACTAAACTGAAAGAAGAAATCTGAATTTTTTCAAAAATTTTAACAGGGTCGGCAGGCTCCCAGAAGTAACAGTTGCGGTCCCACACTATTTTCTTAAGGAAAGTGTGAAACTGCCTGCACTGTGCAAAAGAACAAAGTGCGGTCCCCAAAAAAGTTCAAGAAAAACATAAAAGATTTCAAAATTTTCAAAAACAGAGAAAACCTAAGCTACCCAGGCAGATATCCATCAATCAAAAATCAGGAAAAACTTTTCCTCAATCAAAATAAAAGAGAACCAAAAACAACAAGTTCTTTCCCCAGCGAAGTCGGCAAATTGTTGGCCGGATAAATCGATCTTGCAGACAAGATCGATCTCCCTAGCATCAGAAGACAATATAGCAACAAAAAAACAACTAAGCTTGTCTTTCTCTAAATATATTCTTTTTACAAATAAATGCTATGAAGGTGTCAATCCTACCTTAGATCCAAATGCTTATTTGTGGTCGTAAAGCTTTTGTCGCATCAATAAGGATTCCATCGCAATAAGAGTTCTTTCGTCGCAACAATAATCCTTCCGTCGCAACAAGAGTTATTTCGTCACAGGAAAGTGCCATCTTTCGTCGACCTGCAATCACAAAAAAGCAAATATTAAATAGCACCTGTATAAAAAATAATTATAAAACATACCTATCATAGTGATTAAGGAATCTATGAAATAAACGATCAAATGACATCTTATTGAAATAAACAATCGAATGACAATTTATTGAGAAAAACAAAACTTGATTGTATTAATCTTAAAATAACAGAAGAACCTTACAACCTTAGCCATGATGTTTGAAAAGGCCTTCTCGGGGTCCAAAGCAGGATTCTCCTCTACTTTTATAAGTCTTGCACTCTTCCTCCGGGAGCACATAGAGGTATGTGATCTTTCCTCTCAAAATCTTAGCAGAAAGAAGTCTAAATCTCAATAGCACTTCAAATCAATCACCCATAAAGCTTGCACTCCCTTCGAGGCTACCCAATGCCTCTTTTTATAGAGCAAATGAGGAGGTTAGGATTCCACCTTTGAAGGGATAGAATCCTCCTTCAAAGGGATAGGCTCCTCACATCAAGGGATTAGTTCCTTAAGGTGTGGGATACATGCACCTTACTAAAGCATACTCATCCCGAAAAATTCTCATCTACAACCTTCTAGAATTGACCTCAAACCACTTTTTTGACTTTACTTTCTTGCCTTTTTGACTTTGAGGAGGGTACGTAGGCATTTCAAAGGAAAACTGCTTTCTAGAACGCAGGTAAGCAGTGTATTACCTGTGTACCCAAGCTTAGAACGCAGGCAGGCTTCATGTTACTTGTGTACCCAAAGTTTAAGAGATTTTTATGGTTTTTCCTCCTATTTTAGGGATTGACATGAGGATTAAAGGTTGTAAGACTTGCAAAGGAGGTATGTATGAGTGTTAATAAGCTCATAGAGTCAACAGAATGTTAAGGTGACATTTTTTAGCGTAACAAGTCCTTTTCTCCAACTCCCTTGTTTCTTCTCCGGTCTATGGTATTTCTTTCTTCTTGCTTCCTCTTGAGGTTAGAACCGCCTTCCTTCCCAGTGAGATCATTTTTTTCTTTAGTGAATGTAAGAAAACAAACATACCATAACCACTCAATTCCCTGGTAGTTAGGTAACTACATGTGGAGCTCTTCTCTTGAGTTCTCCAATAAAATTTTGTCAGTTATTAACTTTAGGTCTTTAGGTATTTCAATAGCACCAGTAAAATCTGAGTGCACATACAATTGCATAAACTATATTTACATGTTTTTTAAAATAATAATTCAATTCTTGACTACACAATTTCTTTTAACGGTACTAATTAAAGTTCTCGATTTAACTAACTAGACTAGCTAAACAAGGCAAATAATTCCAACTCATCTATCTGTTATTTTTTATCCTCCACCAAGGCTGTTGCTTGACTTTGCTATTTTAACCAGTCATTTACGGTAAAAAAAAATATTTACAGTTTTACTGAGGAGACAAGAGAACTTACACACCTACTCAATGAGCCTCTCTACTCAATTATAAGGAATTAAATAAAAACATATTAATTTGAATTTATTTCAAATTTTATAATCTTTAGATCATATTTATTATAACATTAAAGATTTGAAAGAAAAACGGATATTTACTATATATATAATATATTTTTTACTAGTTAACCTAGATCACTTTATTTACTGTGCTATCATAATAATGTTTTCATTTTTTTTAACAATATGCGAAATATTTATACAATTTGATATTTTTAGTAATTTCATACTAGTATTTTAATTTATTTATTTTTTAACAAAATGCAAAATAGTTATACATATTAATATTATTAGTAATTTTATTTAGTATTTTGAAATAATATTTTTAAAATTTTAATTTAATTATCAATAATTGTTAGGTAAATAGTATAAATTTAAACTCTACTTAATATTTTAGAACCAATAGTTATTGGTCAAAGATTGAGATTTACCTTAAAAGAATATATGTTATTTCAATCAAAGATTTAGATTTATATCAAAATAAGATATGTTATTTTTTTCCTTTTTAATTAATTAAGTTGAATAATTTAATATAAATGTCATATTAACATGTGTTGTATGAATATCAATTATTGTTTTTTGTATATGTGCTATTAGTAAGCCATAGTATTACGCCATTGACCCATGATATTATAACAAAGCTTGTTTATAGATTAAAAACCAACATGATAAAGTGGAGGGGAATCTCCATAATTAAGGATCAATTACATACATTTTTTATTTTACATATGTTTAATTCATATATTAATTATTTTTATAATTAATAATAATGTACAAATTATTTGAAAAAAAATAAATTTTAGGCAATTTTTATAAAAAAATTAATCTTAGTAATGTGACATATATCATAAAGTAATAGTTTGACACCTATAGTTTGACACATTTCAATTTATATGATTAAGTTAATATATGTAACAACTCCACTTACTACCAATTTTTTTTTTTTTTTCTAATTATAGTATGACCACATACTTTAGAAGTACTAACTTCTATCTTCATCACTAGTTGGCGAATGCTGTTCTTATTTCTTCCTGAAAATTTCACCACTTTTCGACAAACTTCTTTTTATACACTCATCATGCTCAGACAATTTCTCTGGTTGTACGTTTTGTACTTTTTCATTTCTAAGTCACTTATATATGAAATTAATTTTTCTTGATTTGATTCTATCCTCTTTCTCCTCATATAATTTAGGTTCAGCTTTTCCTCTTTATAACCTTTAGTATTAATAAATGTTGTAATAGATATTCCTCACAATCACATTTATTCTATTTTACATGTTTTATCCTTTTCCCTTATATATTTATTTGTTAATCCACTTGGGTTCATGACTCTAGAATTAATTTTACTCATATTCAAAGGACTTCTTCTCCTTGCATTAATAGACTCTATTCTTGTTAATCTATGAATTATAACTCTTATGGTATTCGATAAAGTTTTAAATCGAATTCCTAACACTATACTTTGAAATTCAAGTATCATATTAACGTTCTCAACTTATGGTTCCATCATACCACCATATTTTAAACAAACATTATAAGTAGTTGTACCCATATACGAATACTATTTTTTGATTGGTATTCCATGAGAAATTAAATTCGAATGTTATTAATCCTTATTCATGGATTTATGATATGGGTTTGTACATTTCCACCCTCTTTTATCTATTTCCATATTATATGAATTACACATCGTAGTTGTTTGGCTCCATACTCGAGTTAGGTTTCATGATGTGGCTTAGATTTTGTGTTCCATATGAAATTTATGCGAATGTCATAATTCCTTGGTTAGGAATATTATATACTTATTTATGGACTCAAATCTTGGTTTACATAGTGTACCATTATTTCTATCAACCGGTGGTTAATAGTTTCAATATCTGTATGATACTTTAGTGTTACCTTTGGGATTTGGTGATGTACCACATATCATTGCACCACTTTAATGACATCCTTTTCATACTTTAATGAGGTAAGGATCATATACATGGATTTTGGTTTGACACTTCATTTTTCATATATGTACTAATACTTATAATCCAAACCTCAGGATTTTACCACTTTTCTTATATGTTTATAATAATGCGTTCATATGGCTTCTCAGCCTTCCTAAATCCGATTCCCTCCACCTGGATGGTGTGAAACGATTCATATTATTTGGAGGAATTTACGGTTATGAAACCCTAACTCTGCTCTATTGATTTCTATTTTTCACTTTTTAGGTTTAGCTCTCCAACTTAGGTTGCACCACGCAGCCTAAGTTTAAATTTTTGTTACAGAGATTTACGCAGAGGAGATTGATCCCTAACGACCACTATGCCATGGTCGTTATCATTTTATGCTTTCTTCCATGAGACTAGGTCTCACTTAAGGTTAAACACGTTTTCCCCAGAATTTATTTTATCATTTTTCCATTTACGTTTAATTATTTCATTATTATTTAAACTACTCAGGAATTAATGAATTTGAGATTTCACTTTATGTTAACCAATGTTGAAGTGGGGTTTTCATCCATTGAATACCTATGCTTCTCAGGTAAGAATGTTATGATTTAAAAATAGTTTTTAAACCCCCTTCTCTTTGTTGGTTGGGCTTACATATACCCATTTGTCATTGTTTAATTTGTGTATCAGATATTTCTGAAGTATCGGTCTTTGAGCATGATTTTTATTAGTAATTCCACTTGAATTCCATCTGCACTTTGGGAGACTTAATATTATTTATTTTTATTTGTATTTTTGTTGATTGTGAGAATCATGGCTATACCAAAATACTTGATTTATTCGATTAAAAATTCTGATTTCTCATTTTCCATATTGGCATGGAGGTTTTGTTACAGAATATGTAATTTACTGTGGTTTATTTCTCCATCGGTCTTAGCTGTAAGTTTTTGTTTTTCTCCCTGAATATATTTTTGTTTTTGAAATGCTCATTATGCTTATTGAGTTTTCTTTGTAACCCAGCTATAACTACTTGCCTAACATTTTAACTCATTTTACCCTGTATTCGACCTCAAGTTGATTAATGTCCATGATACCACACCATATTTTATTCTCCCTGTGATTTTTTATATTATTCTATACCACTTCGGAATTTAATCAAAGAGGTATCAATTTTTATGAGCATACCTTCTCAGGTCAACTTGATTTCCTAATACACCATTGTATTATGATTTCTTTTAAAGTTGGATAATATTCTATACTAAGTCTAAATTGACTAAGAAAATCATCATTTCCTTGATTTTGATTTTATCAATTTCGATTGGAAATTATGTTTATTTATTTGGTTAATAATTTCTTCACAAGTGTGCGAACTTAGAATTCTTCAATTTTCCACATACTCTAAATTAATGGTCTAGAGATTAGGTTACACAAGGTAATATAGAGAGGTAACGTTTGATTATTCTGTGTTTAATAATAGGTATAATTTACACCTATTTTGTTAATTTCAATTTCTATAATATTCCTTTATCTAGACTCAGATTCATGGATCCAAGTTATCTCACTAATAATATGATTTATTTTGCAGGCTCTCCTTTTTATCTTCTAACACCAGCCATGGAGTTTCATACTTCTACTCTGTCCTAATACAAGTAATTGCACTTCCATGCTTTTCCAAAGTAATTTATTTACAATGTGTTTACTTGTATGTTTCTATCTTTATATTTTGATTCAATTCCTTATTTGAATACATGAATTATCATGATGTTTCTCCTTGACTAGTAAGGTAATTTACTATTTAATTTCTTATGATTACTTTCTCATATTTCACATAACTTATTTAATTATACTCATAATTAAATTCTAACCAGTTGTATTCTGGTTTATTGTACATGTATTGTACCTTGCACAATTTATTTCTCATCGACCTATGTATTCCTCCCACAATCATTGATAGTTGGTTTTATTCCTTCTATGTATAGGTTGGTCGATAACGTGCTAGAATTCAATCCACTGAATTCGAGGACAATTATTCCTGTGAAAAAATTGTACTTAATATGAAAAATTTTATTTTGCAATTGATATAATACGGATAGTATATCATAATACATTTTATCGGTACTTGGTACAAAATTTCATTCCTATTGTTTGATAATGATAATTTCGCATTATATGAACTTTGTATACATATTTGTAATATCTTCTAGTACTGAAACATATATATGATAACTAATTTCTTTTTTATTCATAAGAATGAAGAGATATAAGCTATCTTTGAAATGGAGATATAATAGAGATATTTAAGTTTTATTTGTACAACCATGTGTCTTTCTAGATTGTCAATTATCTCTTAGTGTACCTAGAATTCTATTTAAAATCGATTCACAGAATAATTATGGTAAATAATTCTGTTAAGATTTGTTCTAATTCATATGACGTATTTTCTGAATTGAACATATAATTTCTCACAACCTAACAACAAATTTAAACCCTCATTTTAGAATTTCTTTCTGTTGGTATACGAACTTAATATGTCTATGTAACTATAAAGAACTAGCTATTTTAACAAGGGTTATGTTCTGTTAAATGCATCAGAATACAAACTGTAAAACGAATACAATTATTCAGAAATACAACCTTTCAATTATCTTTCTACGTACACATCATTTCTATAATTTATCATTATAATCATAAAAACAAAATAATAATCCAAAATTAAATTAGCTATGCATACCACTTAATGTAAGACTAATTTCCACCCAACCTTGAGCTTTATCTCCACAGCTCCCCCCAAGACAGGATCAATTCCTCCAAGGTGTAAACAACCTCTTCTCTACCGAGGAATGGATTATTTAAGCTTGCTTTCCCATCATCTTGTTTCCATAACTTCGTTCATTTAATCAAGATGTTGTTTTCATTTTTTCCTAGGATTTCCTCTTACTTTTTCCACAAAAGTAATTTAAAACTAGCTTTTTCCTCTTTCTAGTTTTATTCCACCTCCTCCTAGTAATTTTCCAGTTTAGTGATGTATGTTTTAGATTTTTATCTCCAATGTAATATTTTCAATTTATTTATTTTGTCAAAGGATTTTTGGAGAATATGGGAAAGTATTTGGAACCTTATCCATCCTCATGGACTTGAATTCCTCATCTCTATTTACTCTAGTCTTTGCACAATGATTAATTTTCACATTTATTAAATTCAACTTTAATTTGTGTCCACACATAAATTTCGTATAGGTCCATTTGACCTTTATAACTTTCAACTGCCTAAAATAAAAACAGAAAAATAGGGAAATTACATATTCCCCCTCTAAAACAGAACACCGTCCTCGGTGTTGTAAAATACTTTGTTGATTTCTCAACTAGGGATGGATTTTACTCCTTCATCTCATCCTCTTGCTCCCAACAGTTTCCTCAAAGGTAAAGTGCATCCACCACACTTTTACCCCGCTTACTATTATACTCCAGAGCTTGATTTCTTCCTACCTCGGTGTGTTGGCAATATGATGCAGAGTGTTATCCTTGATGGCAACCTACATGATAAAGTTGATGGCAACCTACTTGATGAAGTTGTCCTTGATGGAAACTGACTTGTTCTATTTGTTAATGATGTAAATCTGATGTATCTAAAGAGAATTTTAGATGTAATGGAGAAAGGAATTCCTGTAAGGGCCAGAGCAATGATGAAAATGGTATGTCACAAAGCATACACGGGTTTGTAAAGGCAAAGTAGCGTATGTACGTGGAAAAATACGTGCCAAGTAGTGTATTCCTATTTGTGCTCTAAATTTATAAAACCAAGGAAATTTACCATGGTATTGGAACACAGTATTGAGCGCTGGACTATTTATTTGATCCCGTCCAGGAATACCATCAGCGGTTGAGTGGTTTTGACTCATGGTATGGAAAAAGGATAAATATATATAATGAGAAGAAGATCATAGTGCAAGTGTGTGCATAGGTCTGGGTTTCAATGGATACTTCACTCTGAAGTATATCTACATGGAAGGGCAACAATTTATTGATCTGAATTAATAATGCACCTATGAAGAAAATGATGAAGAGGGATCTTTAGATTTGAAATGACTATGTATTTTCTAGATCTGTTTATGGAATGTTTAGATCTATGATCTGGCGAATCTTTGCTGAAGTAAAGAATGAAATATGAGTTTTTTATCTAATCTGAAGAGTTGAACAGTCCTGAAAAGTTTCTGATCTACACGCATGTTCGTTTCATGAAAAGCGCATGTATACACAAGTCCGCTTAAAGAAAAGCGTGTATGTCAGTTAGGTTTTCTGAAGAATAAAATGCACTGAAGTATATGCAAGTTTGTCTCTATGAAAGTGCGTATGTATGCAGGTTCAGTGAAGTAAAAGCGCGTATGGAATCTAGGGTTTGCTGAAGTATGTGGAATGAAATGTCTGATCTGTTTTGCTTTTTTACTACTATCTGTCAATTGTGTATTCATACAGATCTGGGTTGTTTGAATGTTGATTATGTTGCTGATTATTTGATTAAAGATCAAGTTGTTGGTTGATTGGTTGATGATTCAATGAATGAATTGATGGGGTTATAAGTTTTAGTTTGATGTATGTTGAGCTTAAATGTGTGGAATGGATCCAGTATGAAAATTGATGAAACGTGGTCCATGATGGTGCTGAGGGTCGAAGCCTTCAGTGAGGGGGTTGTAGCTCCCTTCTAGTGGTGGCTGGTAAACGAGAGCACGGGGTAGTAGCTCCCTTCTAGGAGAGGCTGGTAAATGAGATCAGGGGGTTGGAGCTCCCTTTCAGGAGAGGCTGGTAAACGAGAGAAGGTTGTAGCCTTCTGCAGGTGGGTGCCTACGTGCTGGTATGAGTCTGCGCTAGTACATGGTTGTAAGAAGTTTTATATATAATAAATATTGAAGATAGAGATGATGACAACGGTGGTTTTCTCCCGAATTGGGTTTCCACCTTAAATCCTAGTGTTCATGTGTGTTGCTTATGTGTGATGATTTATTCTGTTCTTACTACACATGTTTACTGCTTACTAAACATCTAATGAATGAATGATGCAATGATCTGAGTAAAGAATTATCTTCATAATGAGATCTCTGGTAATACACAAGTTTTATTAAGTATATCCGTGTGTATACGCGTGTTGGTTTCAGTAAAGTAGCGTATGGGTTTTAGAGAAAAAAAAAAGTAAAAATTTTTCAGTCAGCCCTAAATACTGATTCACCCCCCCTCTCTATATTTTTTCCAACAATTGGTATCAGAGCCTTGTCCTTCTATAGAAGCTTGATCGCTTGAAGGAGATCTGTCGCAATGGGAAGTCATGAAGGAGTACTTTCTCTAAGGCCACCTCTATTCAATGGAAGGAATCTGTTATTCTGGAAGATACGAATAAAAGAATATTTGCAAAGTCTTGGTGCATAAGTATGGGAAATCGTGGAAGAAGGTTATCAGTATCCGGGAATTATTCCTACTGATGCAGCAGAAAGGAATAAATATGAAATCAATGCCAAAGCAGTCAATGTTTTATTAGGAAGCATGTCTGAATCAGAATTTGTTAAAGTGATGCAGCTAAATTCAGCAAAAGAAATATGGGACAAAATCATTCTTAGCTATGAAGGAGATACAAAGGTAAAAAGTGCAAAAATCCAAACTCTCAGAATTGAATATGAAAATTTAAGGATGCATAGCGATGAGAGTATTGCCAGTTTCTTTTTACGGCTAGATGACATTGTAAATCGTATGAGAAATTTGGGTGAAACCATAACTGATACTACTCTGGTGGAAAAATTCTTAAGATCTTTGACTTCAAAATTTGAGTCAAAAGTGTTAGCTATTGAAGAAAGGAAAAATCTGCAAACTCTTACTATTGTTCAACTACATGGTATCCTGACTACCTTTGAAATGAGAAAAGAAGGTCCATCTCAAATCAGAGAAGTTGTCTTTAAGGCATGTGAAAAAGGAAAAGAAAAGGAAGTTGTCCAGGAATCAAGTTATATATCAGAATAAGAAGAAGAAAATTTTGTGAGAAGACTCCAACCAGGTACTAGAAGATTCAAAGGTAAGCTTCCCTTCAAGTGTTTTGCTTGTGGAATAGTTGGTCATTATGCTGCTAAATGTCCTTATGAAGAAAATAATGATAAAGGAAAACTACTTGAAAATGGAAAGAGTTATTATACAAAATGAAGATAATGATGAAGTGTCAAATGAGGATGAAGAAGATTCTGACCAAGATCTGCAAGTGCTCATGGCAAGGAAGAAAAAGAAGAAGGCTACTCCAAGAAAGGAGATATCTCAGAAATCATGTGTAGCAGAAAATGAAGATAATGAATCAGGTACTGATTTTTGTTCTTACAATTCACTTCCTTGTGCATGCAATGGTGAAGATAGAGAAAAATAAAGTGAAAGTAATGATTGGGATCAATTTAAAAGGAAGGAATCTATCTACCAAGATATGATCTCTAGAATGAATGGACAGATAAACAAGTATCAAAGGTTGTACGATGAAGTAACCAATCACAATGAATGAATTGAAGTAGAAATAATCTCTCTGAAAGCAGATCTTGAAGCATCAAATAAGAAGAATGAGGAACTTCTACAATCATTTGAAAAAGAAGGACTTGAAGCAGAAATCATCTCCCTCAAAGAAGATCTGGAAAAATTAAATAAGAAGAATGAAGAACTTCTACAAACATTTGAAGAACAAGAAAATGGGTTGAAAGAAGAGATTTTAAAATTGAATGATCAAGTAGAAGAAGGAAGAAGGGTCGAAGAAAGTATGAAGAAGCAATGCAAAAGATTGGATGTTGAGGTAAACATTTTAAAAGGTAAATTAGAAGAAAAAGATAAACTCTTAAGGTTTCAAGATAGTACTAAGATTCTGGACAATATTCTTAGTAGTCAAAGGTCTCCTTCTGTTAAATTTGGCCTTGGTTTTCATGAAACTGTTAAAGGAGAATCTAGTTCACAAGAAAGTGCTAAAATTTAAAGGATATCAATGCAAAACCTGAAGTGTTGAAAGAAACAAAAGGTCAACCAAAAATCATGAATTTTTAAAAGAAATCATTCTCTCCTTTTATCAATAATGTTGAATGATTTAAATGTCATAATTATGGGCATGTTGCAGCCAATTGCAGAAGCAGATTGTTTCAGTCACAAACAAACAGATTCTACACAGAAAGGTACTCAGGTTTCTTTAAGGGATATTGTTTTTCATGCAGCAAGTTTGGTCATAAAGCAGCTGATTGCAATAGAAGAAAGAATAGAAAAACACATTATGATCCCTATTCTTACTTTTCTGGTCACGCAAGATGTTATGCTTGTAACAAGTATGGACATGTAGAAAAAGAATGCAGGATGAATAGATCTGAGAAATTGGATGATTTCCAACACACAATAAGAAATTTCAAGCAAAGCTGGAAAAAGAAGGAGGACCGGTCAAAAACATAGGGGATAATAATCCTACTACAGTCATCCGCTTCTAAAGCTTACTTCTCATAATGACTACAGGAGTGATGTGAGATACATTATAGGATTCAGTAATGTATCATCACAGGGGGAGCAACGTATGGTGATTCCCATGGTTGGTTTGGTAATTCTGGATATGTTTATTTCTGACAGTGCATCTGATGTGAAGAAGATAGGTACAGGTGGCATAATTTCAGGGGGAGAATCAGTCTAAATACTAATGATTGCATTGTTGGCATTGTATCTACTTATTCCGTAGTTCTTGTAATACTCATGCTCAAATGATGATGACATGATACATGGTTTCTTATGATGAGATTATGGATGAGCCCTGATTGCTTTTTGCTGAAGAGTATCTTTTGTATTCACACATGGATGAGATGGAAGTATTATGATTCAGAGATAAGGATAGATCATGCAGAGTTTGTTGTTGATGACTTTTGTCATGGTTGAGACCTTTTATACATAATTCCTACACATGTTACATCATGATTATGAAATAAATATAAATCATGAAGATCTTGGTGATAACAGATCACATGGATGATTGATTAACACATATTGTCTATTGAAGAAGATTATTCTGGAATGATAATTCCTCTTGGGAAGAATATGTTGATGCTACAAATTGCCTAAAGGATTGGTTACTAATGTGCTTATGCTACAACTGTTGGATGACACTTTGAAACACAACTACATTTTCCTATCTATCTTCTCTCATATATTCCAGGAAATCATTCAAATATCTCAGACAAAAGCTAGGAGTAGTCCCTGCCATGTAGAAGATCAGATTTGCTTAAATTCATAAGATTAAATTGGATACACAGATTTCCTGAAGGATAGTCGCGTATGTACACAGAAAACCGCGTATGGGTGTTTGATGACAAATATTTTTGGTCATGTTAAGTCCCTATATTAATAGTGTAGCCCCTTATTATGTTAGTGTAGCCCCCCTTATTGTTATTATTGTACCCTTGTAACCCCCATATTGTTATTATTGTGCCCTTACATTATTATTGTTAGGTCGGCTAGGATTACATTGTGGCCCCAACTAGGATTATATTATGGCCCCATGGACTCCTATATATAGAAGGAGGTTTTGTTCATTTGTATCATCCAAGAATTGTGCATTTATGTAATGTATTGGAGGTTTCCCCCTCGAAGTGGCTTATTTCTAAGGAGTTTATATCTCCTTTCTTCTCTTTTTGGAGCTGGTTACACAACATTTGGTATCAGAGCTTGGGATTCTAGGGTTTCGCTGCTCCAAACAGGTCATCGTGGCATTTTCGCTATAATTTTTTTTCTACGAAGTTTTAGAAGCTGAAATTTTTAGGGTGCGAAGCTGAAATCCTAAGGAAGCTTTTCTAAAAATTTCAGAGCTTGGAGCTGGTTACACAACAGGTCAGCATTCTTCAGCACAGTAGTGGTGCTGTTGGGTATCTATTGTGATGTTCCAGCTCTCATATTTCTGTTTCAGATGAAGATGCCTTGATGATTTATTTTTGAAAGTGTTCAGGATGCACAGTTTCAGGGGGAGCAGTAGCCTTGCTGAGAGTAATGCATTGTTGGCATTATGATGGTTCTGAAATATGATCTCTCTCTTGAGGTATTTTGGGTATTGGTTATAAAAATTCATATTTGAAATTTGATAAAAAGGTCATGTTGAGACCTATGATGTAAAATTGTAATATTCAGTCATGTAAGGACTTGTTCGAATGTGTAAACCCACTTGGTTGGGTACTTGAGTCACATATGTAAATCCACTTGGTTGGATCATTGATGTAAGTATGAGTCTTTGGTGATAGGAAAGGTCATAGAGTCATGTACTTCATTAAAAAAATATGTTTGAAGATTCAGCGTGAACTCAGGGGGAGCATGGTAACTTCAGTGTAAATCAGATCTACAGAACTCTTCTTTCTACAAGAGAAGAAAAACCTTGTTTTGATTTTGATCTGCCCTTTGCCCTTGATGTCAAAGGGGAAGAGTATCATGGTGTTTTAATAATGGTTATAATCAATGTATCTATCTGCTTTGGTGATCAAACACCATCATGGTTGCCATCAAGTCCAAAGGGGGAGATTGTTGGCAATATGATGCAGAGTGTTGTCCTTGATGGAAACCTACTTGATAAAGTTGATGGAAACCTACTTGATGAAGTTGTCCTTGATGGAAATTTACTTTTTATATTTGTTAATGATGTAAATCTTATGTATCTACAGAGAAATTCAGATGTAATGGAGAAATGAATTCCTATAACGTCCAGAGCAATGATGAAAATGTTATGTCACAAAGCATACGTGGGTTTGTAAAGGTGAAGTAGCGTATGTATGCGGAAAAATACGTGCCAAGTATCGTATACCTATTTGCGCTCTAAATTTATAAAAACAGGGGAATTTACCATGGTATTGGCACACAGTATTGAGCGCTAGACTATCTATTTGATCTCGTCCAGGAATACCATCAGCGGTTGAGTGGTTTTGACTCATGGTATTGACAAAGGCTAAATCTATATAAGGAGAAGAAGATCATAGTGCAAGTGTGTGCATACGTCTGGGTTTCAATGGATACTTCACTCTGAAGTATATCTGCATGGAAGGGTAATAATTTATTGATTTGAATTAATAATGCACCTATGAAGAAAATGATGAAGAGGGATCTTTAGATTTGAAATGACTATGTATTTTCTAGATCTTTTTATGGAATGTTTAGATCTGTGATCTGGTGAATCTTTGCTAAAGTAAAGGATGAAATCTGAGTTGTTTATCTGATCTGAGAAGCTACACAGTCCTGAAAAGTTTCTGATCTATACGCATGTTCGTTTCATGAAAAGCGCGTGTATACGCGAGTCCGCTTAAAGAAAAGTGTTTATGTCAGTTAGGGTTTCTGAAGAATAAAATGCACTAAATTCTACGTAGGTTTGTCTCTATGAAAGCGCGTATGTACGTAGGTTCAGTGAAGTAAAAGCGCGTATGGAATCTAGGATTTACTGAAGTATGTGGAATGAAATGTTTGATCTATTTTGTTGTTTTACTGCTATCTATCAATGATGTATTCATACAGATCTGGGTTGTTTGAATGTTCATTATGCTGCTGATTATGTTGATTAAAGATCAAGTTGTTGGTTGATTGGTTGATGATTCAATGAATGAATTGATGGGGTTATTTGTTTCAGTTTGATGTATGTTGAGCTTAAATGTGTGGAATGGATCTGGTATGAAAATTGATTAAATGTGGTCCATGATGGTGTTGAGGGTTGAAGCCTTCAGTGAGGGGGTTGTAGCTCCCTTCAAGTGGTCGTTGGTAAACGAGAGCAGGGGTTAGTAGCTCCCTTCCAGGAGAGGCTGGTAAATGAGATCAGGGGGTTGGAGCTCCCTTCCAGCAGAGGCTGGTAAACAAGAGAAGGTTGTAGCCTTCTGCAGGTGGGTGCCTACGTACTGGTATGAGTCTGCGCCAGTACATGGTTGTAATAATTTTTCTTTATAATAAATATTGAAGACAGAGACGATGGTAGCGGTGGTTTTCTCCCGAATTGGGTTTCCACCTTAAATCCTGGTGTTCATGTGTGTTTCTTATGTGTGATGATTTATTCTATTCTTACTGCACATGTTTACTACTTACTAAACATCTAATGAATGAATGATGCAATGATCTGATTAAATAATTATCTGCATAATGAGATCTCTGGTAATACGCAAGTTTTATTAAGTATATCTGCGTGTATACGCGTGTTGGGTCCAGTAAAGTAGCGTATGGGTTTTAGAGAAAGAAAATGAAAAAAAAATTCAGTCACCCCTAAATACTGATTCACCCCCCCCCCCCTCTCAGTATTTTTTCCAACATAGTATAAAAGGTATATGGGGAAGAAATTTTCATTCCTGTTTCCACCTGTTCACAGATCATATCAATTCACATGAGTAGAGTCACCTATATACATTTATAATATCGAATCAAGATGATACTTTGAACCTTAATATGTCTCCTTAGAGTCACTTTGTAGCAAGACTCCTAATGGTTAATAGTGGTATAGTGCTAACTTAGCATAGTTACCAGCATAACAATGTACTTTAGCGAGGCTTAATCCTCAAGTACACATGGTGACCCATTTGTAATTCTATGTGAGTTCTCTCCCCCTATGGAAAACTTATTTAATGGAATCTAGCTAATAAGAGTGTAACAATTTCTTGTTACACACAGCTTCAAAAAAAATACATATTAATTAGAAGCTTACTAATTGGTATTAAAACAATTCTTCCGTATGCAATTTTTCCCACTTGTGGTTCTGTCCCCTTGTTCATTACATACACACACAACATGTATTTAAATTTTGATTGATTCTTTCAATCTGTCCACCTATTGATAAGCAGTACTAAGGTTCAAATTGGAACTCTTTTTCCTACAACACAGTTTTCATAAACCCAATTGAAATTAACCTTGTCAGTTTTGTCAGATATAATCAGTCTTGGAACTCCATATTATTTCACAATTTGTTTCTTGGACACCTTGAATAGTTTGAGCTGTGACCCAAGTAGCTTGAATGAATAAAAATGTATTGATTTTGTTAGTGTATTTTTCTAGGAAAACCAGTTATAAAATCTATGGAAACTATTTCCCACTTTCATTATGGGATAGGTAAAGGATTGAGTAATCCTGCTCAATGTTGATGCTCTTTTATTACTTTTTGACATTTCAAGAATTTAGCTAAACAAAATAACTGCATCTTTCTTAAGTCTGAAATTAATTCATGATATTGAGGATGTCATGTATAGGGTCGTTTATGATACTCATCTAAAATTTCATGTTTTAATGAGTTCACATTTGGGATGTAAAATCTCTTTTTATAACAAATTAGCCATTTTAGTATATCCCATATTTCAGCATTCTGCAATTTTTCTTGGAGTTTTTCATAGTTAAATCTTGACTCATTACCTCTTGTATCAATCCTTCAATGTCAAAATTTTCACCACTCCCAACACTATTCAAATTTTGAGGAGAAATCCTACTCAAGGCATCTTAAATCTTATTTTCTTTTCCTTTAATATGTTTGATTTCTATGTCAACTCATAAAGGAAAGAAAACCACCTAGCTTGTCTACCATTTTATTAGGTTTTGTGAAAAATTATTTCAAACTTATGTGATCTATCATCAACAAAAACTTCTTTCCTAACATATAATATCTCCACATATTCAAAGCATGTGTTACAACACCTAACTCTAAGTCATAAACAGTGTAATTATATTCCTTTTTCTTTAATTTTCTTGACTCATATGTGATGACTAAGATTTCTTGTAATACTACCCCTCCTAATCCTTCTACACAAGTATATTTACATACTACAATTTCTATGTTTGGATCAGGAATCTTCAAAACAGGAGCAGTTGTTAGTTTTAGTTTTACTATTCAAAAACTATGTTGACCTTTTTTTGTTCACTCCACTTCACTCCTTTCCTCTGTAGAGATTTAATAGGATAAGCTAAAGCTGAAATTCCTTCTACAAATCTCCCGTAGTATCCTGCAATTACCATAAATCATTTTATGGTTGAAACATCAGTAGGCACATGCCAATCCTTAATAGCTTGTATCTTTTCTGGGTTGACTTCCAATCCTTTTTCTAACATTACATGACCCAAATAATAAATTTAATCCTTATAAAATTCACAGTTGCTAATTTTAGCATACAACTTAGGTTCTCTAAGTGTTTTCAAGACAATTCTAAGATGTTATTTATGTTCTGGTTCATTCCTGGAATATACTAGAATATCATCAATAAACACCAGAAGAAATTTGTCTAGATACTTACTTAAGACACTATTCATTAGACACATAAAGGTAGCAGGTGCATTAGTCAACCCAAAAGGTAGAACTAAAAACTTATAGGGTTTGTATCTTGTTCTGAATTTAGTCTTATTGATGTCTTCATCCTTAATTATCAGTTATTGATAGTGTTTCCTTAAATCAATCTTTGAAAAGATACTGGCTCTTCTCACTTGATCAATTAAATCATCTTTTCTGGGTAGAGAATATATATTCTTTATAGACAGCTATCTGTACTCTATACACATTCTGAATGTGGCATCTTTCTTTTTAACAACAATAAGGTGCTCCTCACGGAGACACTCTTGGCCAGATATAACCTCTATCCAACAAATCTTGTAATTGTTGCTTTAATTATAACAACTCTGGGGGATGCATCTATATGGTGCTCTAGAGGAAGGTGTAGATCTAGGTATTAATTCAATTGAGAAATCTATATCTCTTTTTGGGAGTAGTTGAGGAATTTCACCTCGAACCACATATTTGAACTCTCTGATTACTGCTGATTTTTCTACAATTTCATTTTTTGTTTGTTGACCCAATTCTTCCACTTCTACAACATACACTTGACAACCTTTCCTTGCTGTCCTCTTTAACTGTAGTGCTGAAATCTGTCTAACTGGTATTAGTCTAGGATTTCCTTTTACTATCACTGGTTTTCCCTCACTATCTATACATTGACCTATTTTATCTAAGCAATTAACTATTGCTTTTTGTTTTTCTAACTAGTCCATTCCTACTAATACATCATAGGAACCTAAAGGTGAAATATTTAAATTTAGTTTAGTTTCATACCCCTTTAAACTTACAGAAATTCTTAAAAACTTATGGGTCACTTTTATTTTTGTTCCAGTAGCTAATTGGACTAACCAAGATTGTTGAATTTTTTTGGGATGTTAATTTGCACTTTCCCACCATCTATGGACTTATATAGCTTAAATGTGCTCCTGAATTTATCAACATAATAGGTTGTTCGGCACTCATACCTTCGATTTCAATTTTTCCACTTTCATCTTTCCTACTAACAGATTATATCATTCTACTGATAGAATGTTTTAAATTTGAATTATGTTTCATATTCCTCAACTTTTTACCCTTCGTTGCAATATTTTTGCATGTCTCGCTTCCTATGGTTACTATACTAACCATGATTGGCTGCATTTTTGTTTACAATTTACTAATATTTGTAAACTCACTTAACAAAATTCCATTCCTAAATTTATTAAATCAACAACAATTTGTTCATAATTCATACCTTCAACTTTTTTATTATGGTTAATTGGTATTTCAGTCGGTTGATTTACCAAGGCAGCGCTGGTCCCCGACATATTTCGAGCCTGGTCGTTTTCTATCACTCGAATTGCTTAATTGTTCTGAATTTTCCTGTGTGAACTAGTTGCTGAGATAACCCAACATCTAAACACTTTAATGGTTCTTTTGTTTCCTTGTTTGATCATTATTACCTCTATGATTCAAGTATATAAACTTGAAATTTTATTGAGAGTCATCTCCATTAATGGTTTTTCCATTCTGTACTTGTATAATTCTAGTTTCTTCCTACCACAGTTAGCTTTACCATGCAATTGGTATATTTCAAATTTTTATTTTTCAAATTATGTAAACCCGAAGGTGTTTTTCTATGTTCAACATCCAAGATTCCTCATCCTTCTCCTTTTTCTTTCTGGGATCCTATCTAGCTGCTTTAGCATCCTCAAACCATTCTGAGTGCTTTCAACTTCTTTTCTCTTTCTTCAGGTCTTCAATTTCGTGACTAGACCTTGAGGTTAATTTCTTAATCAACCTCCCTTGCTCTTGGGTAGCTTGTAGCAATCGTTCATTACTGGTTTTCAGATAAACCAATTCTTGTCGCATTTCTAGGAATGTATCTAGCAATTGACCATTTTGATCTCGTGGATTTCCTGTACCACCCAGATCTAGATACAACTCTTTCCCTTCATTCATAATTTCAGTTGTACTTTCCTGCACTAATTTAGTATACATAGAAATGAAATTACCGTAAACTTTTTCATAAAAAAAATCAATTTACATCAACATAATCTTGGATTTTTATTTTCTAGTGTGAGGACACATATAGGCCTAGTGTTTCAACATCGGTTCTGATACCATCTGTAACAACTCCACTTACTACCATTTTTTTTTCTAATTATAGTATGACCACATAATCTATAATTACTAAATTCTATCTTCATCACTAGTTGGCAAATGTTGTTCTTATTTCTTCATCAATATTTCGTCACTTTTCGACAAAATTCTTTTTATACTCTCGTCATGCTTAGAAGATTTCTCTAGTTCTACGTTTTGTACTTTACCATTTCGAAATCACTTATATGTGGAATTAGCTTTTCTTCATTTCATTCTATCCTCTTTCTCCTCATATTATTTAGGTTCAAATTTTCCTCTTTATAACCTTTATTAGGAATAAATTTTGTAATATATATTCCTCACGACCACATTTATTCTATTTTACATATTTTATCCTTTTCCCTTATATAGTTATTTTTTTAGCCCACTTGGGTTTATGATTCTAGATTTAATTTTAGTCTTATTCAAATGACTTATTTTCCTTGCATTAATAGACTCTAATCATGTTAATCTATGTATTATAACTCTTATTGTATTCAATAAAATTTTAATTCGAATTCCTAACACTATACTTTGGAATTCCAATATCATATTAACGTTCTCCACTTATGGTTCCATCATACTACCATATTTTAAACAACCATTATATGTAGTTGTACCCATATATGAATACTATTTTTTGATTAGTATTCCATGAGAAATTAAATCTGAATGTTATTAATCCTTATTAATGGATTTTTGATATGGGTTTATATGTTTCCACCCTATTTTATCTATTTCCATATTATATGCATTACCCACTGTAGTTGTTTGGCTCGATACTTGAGTTAGGTTCCATGACGTGATTGATCTTTTGTG
This sequence comes from Pinus albicaulis, assembly GCA_034641835.2. NCBI lineage: Eukaryota > Viridiplantae > Streptophyta > Pinopsida > Pinales > Pinaceae > Pinus > Pinus albicaulis. Next base: position 423,191,083 of record CM076579.1, on the reverse strand, counting down.
TTCCATATGCAATTTATGCGAATGTCATTATTCCTTTGTTAGGAATATTGTATACTTATTTATGGACTCAAATATTGGTTTACATAGTGTACCATTATTTCTATCAATTGGTGGTTAATAGTTTCAATATTTGTATCATACTTTAGTATTATGTTTGGGATTTGGTGACATACCACATATCATTTCACCACTTTAATGACATATCTATCATAGTTTAAGGAGGTACGTATCATATACATGGATTTTCGTTTGCCATTTAATTTTTCGTATATGTATCGATAATTATAACCCAAACCTCGGGATTTTACCACTTTTCTGGTACGTTTATATTAACGCATTCACATGGCCTCTCGGCTTTTCTAAATACAATTCCATCCATGTGGACGGTGTGAAATGGTTCATATTATTTGGAAGGATTTATGCTTATGCAACCCTAACTCTGCTCTGTCGGTTTCCATTTTTCACTTTCTGGCTTTACCTTTGCAAATCGGCTTTCACCAGGGAAATTCAGTTTAAACTTTCGTTACAAAGATTTACGTAGAGGAGATTGGTCCTCAATGACCACTATTCCACGACCATTATCATTTTCTGATTTCTGCCATGAGACTTGGTCTCACTTAAGGTTAAACAAGTTCTCCCCAAAATTTATTTTATCATTTTTGCATTTTGCTTTGAGTTCTAAGTTATTGTGAATTTACACTTAGTTATTTCATTATTCTTTATATTAATCAGGCATTAATGAATTTGATATTTCGCTTCAGGTTAACCAACACTAAAGTGGGGTTTTCCATCATTGAATACCAACACTTCTTAGGTAGGAATGTTACGATTACAAAATCGTTTTTAAACCCCCTTCTCCTTAATTGTTGGGCTTACGTCTACCTACCATGCCATTGTTTGACCTTCGTATCAAATATTTATTAAGTATCAGTCTTTGAGCATGAGTTTTATTAGTAATTCCACTTGAATTACATCTGAACTTTGGGAGAATTACTATTCTTTATTTTTCTTCGTATTTGTGTTCATTGTGAGAATCATGGATATACCAAAATACTCAATGTATTCGGTTAAAACTTATGATTTCTCATTTTACATAACTGGTACAGAGGTTTTGTTATGGAATAAGTAATTTATTGTGGTTTATTTCTCCACCGTCTTAGGTGTAAATTTTTTTTTCTCCTTGAATATCTTTTTGTTTTTGAAACCCTCATTACGCTTATTAAGTTTTCTTTGTAACACAAATATATCTATTTGTCTAACATTTTAACTCAGTTTTCACTATATTTGACCTCAAGTCGATTAATTCCCATGATACCACATTGTATTTTATTCTCACTCTGAATTGGTATATTATTCTATACCACTTTGTAATTTACTAAGAGAGGTATCGTTTTTTATGAGCATACTTTCTCATGTCAACTTGATTTCTTAATATACCATTGTATCATGATTTCTTTTAAAGTTGGATAATATTCTATACAGTGTCTAAATTGACTTAGAGAATTATCATTACCTCGATTTAAATTTTATCAATTTTGATTGGAAATTATTTTTATTTAATTGTTAATAATTTCTTCTCAAGTGCGCGAACTTTGAATTCTTCAGTTTTCCATATACTCTAAATTAATGGCCTGAAAATTAATTTCCAAAATGTAATATAGAGAGGTAACGTTTGATTATTTTGTGTTTAATAATAGGTATAGTTTACACCTATTTTGTTAATTTCAGTTTCTATAATATTCCTTTATCCTCAAAAAGATTCATGGAATTAGAATGTGTCAAGTTCTCCCTTCAGGAAGTACTGACCATTTTAATTAGTTACCTGAATAATAATATGTTTTATTTTGTAGGCACTCCTTTTTATCTTCTAACACCAGCCATGGAGTTTCATAAATCTACTCTGTCGTAATACAAGTAATTACACTTTCATGATTTTCCACATAGTTACTTATGTATAGTGTATTTACTTGTATGTTTCTCTCTTTAGATTTTTATTTAATTCCTTATTTCAATACATGAATTATCATGACATTTCTCCTTCAATAATAAGGTAACTTACTATTTATTTTCTTATGATTACTTTCTTAGATTTAACATAAATTATTTAATTATCCTCTTAATTAAATTCTAACCAGTTGTATTCTGGTTTATTGTACAGGTATTCTACCTTGCACAATTTATTTCTCATCAATCTGTGTATTCCTCCCACAATCATTGACAGTCAGTTTTATTTCTTCTATGTACAGGTTGGTCGATAATTAGATAGAATTCAATCCACTGAATTCTAGGACAATTATTCCTCTGTAAAATTTGTACTTAATATACAGAATATTTTTCTGCAATTAATATAGTATGGACAGTATATCATAATACATTTTATCAATACTTGCTACAAAATTTTACTCCTATTGTTGGTAATGATATTTTCTCTTTATATGAAATTTGTATACATATTTGTAAAATCTTCTAGTACTGATATATATATATGTGTGTGTGTGTGTCTGTGTGTGTGTGTGTGTGAGAGAGATAATTAATTTCTTGTTTATTCATAATAATAAGTACATAGAAGTTATCTTTGAAATAGAGATATAGTAGATATATTTAAGTTTTATTTGTACAATCATGTGTCTTTCTATATTTTCAATTATCTCTCAGTGTAGCTAGATTTCTATTTCAAATCGATTCACAGAATAATTATGGTAAATAATTATGTGAACATCTATTATAATTCATATGATGTATTTTCTGAATTGAACATATAATTTCTCATAACCTAACAACAAATTTAAACCATCATAATTGTGTTTAGATCTTCTCTGTGTTGGTATACTAACTTAATCTGTCTATATAACTATACATAACTAACTATTTTCACAAGGGTTATGTTCTATTAAATAAATTAGACTATAAAATGTAAAACTAATATAATTATTCAGAAAGAAAACCTTTAAATTATCTTTCTCCATATACATCATTTCTCTAATTTATCATTCTAATTATAAAAACAGAATAATAATCCAGAATTAAATTAACTGTGCATACCACATAAGGTAAAACTATTTTCCACCCAACCTTGAGCTTTATCTCCATAGCTCCCCTGAGCAGAGAATTCCTCCAAGGTGTAGAAAACCTCTTGCCTACCCAGGAATGGATTATTTAAGCCTCATTTCCCATCAATTTGTTTCCATAACTACGTTTAGTTAATTAGGAGGTTGTTTTCCTTTTTGCCTAGCCTTTTCTTTTGTTTTTTCCACAAAAGTACTTTAAAACTAGCCTTTTCATCTTTCTAGTTTTATTCCACCTCCTCCTAGTAGATTTCCACTTTACTGAGGTATCTTTTAGATTTTTATCTCCTATCTAATATTTTAAATTTAATTTATTTTCTCCAAGGATTTTTGGAGAATCTAGAAAGGCTTTGGAATCTTATCCATCCTCATGGACTTGAATTCTTCATCTCTATTTACTCTAGTCTTTGCACAATGATTGATTTTTACATTTATTAAATTCAACTTTAATTTATGTCCACATATAACTTTCCTCTACGTCTATTTGACCTTTAGAACTTTTAACTGCCTAAAATAAAAGCAGAAAAAAAAGATATTACAATATATTTTGCATTTAGATATATTAAAATATAATTCTCAATTTTATAACAATTCAATAAACATTTTTTATTATAAAAAATATTTATTGACTTTTTTAAAATTAAAAATTATTTTTCTTACTTTGCAAAATAACGAGTTTTCTTTTTAGTGATTTTAAATAAAAATTATATTAATTTTGTTATATTTTTAAGCTGTTGATAATCATTATAGATATAGAATTACTTCATAATACATGTCCTATTAACAATATTAAATAATTATAAATGTCAATTAAATTATCATTTTATTTTTAATATATATATATATATATATATATATATATATATATATATATATTGAGTTATTTCAAGTGGTTGAGTGAAATAAGTTATTATCTTCCATACCAAGTTCAAATCTCCATTTATATAAACTCTTAGTGAATAAATTTATGAGATACCCTAATATCTACAATCTCACTCAAACAAAATATATATATATATATATATATATATAATCTTAAAAATAAATTTTAAGAATATTATAATTTAGCCAACAAATAATAACTCTCATATATCAAGAATCTTATTATAAAAAACATAAATAAAAATAATTTTAAGATATATTAAATATTATTCAAATATAGATGGGCTAACACTCTTGTTAAGACTTTTCTTAGATAAAATTGTTTTATTTTTATTCCATGTTTTGTATTATAGTAAATAGAAAATAATATTAATTTCAACACATTTTTTAAATATGAAAAAAAATTAATAATTTATATTAAAACTGTATTATATTTTAACTTTATTGAAAATATTAGTTTAAAATTAAAAGCAATAATAATAATATTTACACATAACATTTTGACATTTATTTATTTTTTAAATTGTTTTTCTATTTTCAATATAAAAATAAATTATTTTTCTATTTTTAAAATATTTATTTTAATTTTCATAGTTTAATATAAAAATTCTCTAAATATAAAACAATCTATAGTTGATCCAATTAAATAATAATTGTAATTAAATTATGTAAATTAAATTAGATAAGAAAGCATGCACAACAAAACATAAATATAACCATATGTTTTTATATGTAAAGATGTATAAAAGGAAAAGAACAATATAGTTTAAGTTTCATGTATTTGTACTCTTTTATAGATATATTTTTAGATTTTATTTAAAATTAGATAATTTTAATATATATATATATATATATATATATATATATTCTCAAACTTTTGTGATCCATGTTATTTCCTTGAAATTGAATTTAATCACTAGTCATTCCAAAAAGTCAATTCCTAAAATTATATAAATACATTTATATGATAAAAATACACTTCAACAATAAAAAATTATATCACTCAATAATAACTAAAAATAAATAAATATTTTGCATGTTACTCGAAAAATGAATATAAATCTTTAAATGACCATAATAAACAAAGCCATGTAACACATTCCAGCATGGCATAATTAGGTTGAAGTAGGTAAGCCCTATTCTCAGCGAAACAATCATTGTGATTGGATCAAACACGTGGGTCCGGCAAAGCGTCCCATTTTATTTTATTTTTTTGGATGACCAGGACAATCGAAATCGTCAGACAAATACTATATGTAATTTCTTCCGCGATCCTTCCAAAACCGAAATTCGAATTTGGACACAAATTTCTAGGAACTACCACTACCACAAGGTTGTGTGCCCTTTATTTATATTTCTCTTCGAAGCAATTAATAACGGCCTCATCAAAAGATTTATGGAAAACAAAAGAAGATTATCGAAGGAACTGAAATTTAAATTTCAGTAGTAGGATAATTGCAGAGGCGTGTATACTCGACACGAGCTATCAAAATGAAGGTATATTTACAACTATCAATAATTGTCTTCTAGTTTTAATGTTGGGAAATGAAATATTATGTATCAAATATGCGATTAACCATCATTTTGATGTGTAGAAAATAGTGTTGAAATTGACTATGGAAGAAGAGAGAAGAAAGAGAAAAGCCATGAAGGCTGTTGCAGAAGTCGAAGGCATGAATGTCCATCCCCTGCTGTGTCACACTATTTTTATCACTGTTTACAATATATTAGGTATTTGATATAGGCTTTGATAATGCCACCAATTCTCTGTTTTAGTGGACTCCGTTCTAGTGGACATGAAAGAGGGAAAGATAACTGTAGTTGGAGGAGCAGATCCTGTGTGGCTCACAAAAAAACTGAGGAAATTAGGGTTCAGAGCAGAGTTAGTAAGCTTGAGTCCTGCAAAAGAAGGAAAGAAGGAAGAGAAAAGGAGCGATGAAGGCTATGCCAAGGATGAGAAGGATGATTGTGAGAAGAAAAGGGCTCCCACGTTAGTTGCATCTCCCACAGTTCTGTACGATGTACATGGCGATGGCCATGGACCTTATAATGCGGTATATTTTTATACTTTTGTGACAGAATACTATCCCAGAACCTACACCATCTTATGATAATTTGGTAACAGCTTTTGCATACTGATGCTTTTTTATGAAAAATAAATTTGAAGATTTTTATTTTCATCGACCTGTATCTTGAAATTGTGCTTTTTAATAGATTTGGATTACGCTCTAAAATGAAAGAGCTTGTTTTTCTTCGAATTAAAGAAACATGTTAACTCTCTAAAATACAAAAGCATTTTTATATCTTATGGTATGGCTTATATTGTCTTGAAATTTCTGAATACAACAAACAGAGTAAATGTGTTTCTCTCACAACACATAGAATGAAAATAATGCTGAAATAAACAATATAAGGAGAGACAGGTAAAAACATAGGAACAAATTCTATTTTTCATTACTACACACCAAAATAATGAAATTACATAGTTTTAATAAAAATAGCCAAGGCATGAAAACCTAATACAATTCAATGCAATTAAATTGATGAACAAACGTTCAAAAACCAGTCATCCTTCTACTGTCAAATGACCCATTTCTTCATTAAAATGGCATGCATACCATATTTCAGTTTATATACAAAACACATACAAAATTCATTCAAAACACAAAAGGGCGGACTTCAAATTTTATGTGTTTCAGCTCTAAGTCCTCATCTCATCAGCACAAATTAGCGATATTAAACTTTAACTGTCGTGCTATCCATTAAACATAACGGGTTGCGATGTGCGATAATGACATGGAACTTATCACATTGCACCCAAAAAAAAATACTTGCGAGCGCTTTACAGGAAACTTAAATCTATGTGATTGCATGATAGTGATATCACATCGCAAAACAAATAGCATAACTACGGGCGATTCAGCGAAAAACTTAAAACAATTGCGATTGCAATGTTGTGGGCGGTAAAGTGTGGTAAGTGCAGTAATGGAAATAAAAATTATTTAGGTGGAAATAGAGAGGATTTCACGATTTTGTAATGAGGTTGGGGTGTACAGTGGGTCCTGCCGATATCGCATCAGTGGTAGAATAACTTATGGTGGATGGCTTAAGGGTTAAACAAAAACATTGTGATTTCACTTTGTGGGCGAGGTAATTTAAATGCATTGGTTCAAAGAATAAATGCAGAGTTATGGTTGCAGTACTCTGATATTTGGATTTTGCGTGAGCTTCCTGTGTATTTGAAAATCTTGTTGCTTGTCCTTCCGTGCTACAAAATTGATGAAGTGTGGGTTGTTTCCACTGCTTCATTCATGGTGGTGGTTGGGAGTATAATTCCAACACTCCACCTTAATCACAACTACTACCATCACTCATTCCCAGAAACCATTTGAGGTAAACAAAACTCTTTTGTCCCAATGGTTTTGTGAGGATATCAACAAATTGTACCTCTGTCATGCAATGCTAAAACACAATCTCACCATTGTTAACTAATTCTCTTATAAAATGATATTTTGCATCTATGTGCTTTGTTCTCTTGTGGAAAACAAAATTCTTTAACAATGCAATTGATGAGCTATTATCACAATAGATTGTGGTTCAATTGTCTTTCTCATGACACAAATCTCTCAACATCCTTCTCATCCATATTTCTTGACATGTTGCTGCTGTTACTGCAAAATTTTTAGCTTTATTTTTTGATAATGAAACTATTGGTTACTTCTTGGAAGCCCATGAAATGACTCCCAATCCAAAATGAAACACATACATAGATGTGCTCTTTCTATCATCTACACTTCCAGCCCAATCACTGTAAATGTAACCAATCAACTTAAAATTATCAGTTGAGGATTATAGAACACCATAATCCTTTGTTCCATTCACATACCTCAATATTCTCTTGGTTTCCTGACAATGTGTCTCTTTGGTGTCTCCATGAATCTTGAAATTAATCTTAGATAATACATAATATCAGAGCTAGTTGTAGTCAAATACATTAGACTCGCAATTATTCTCTTATACAATGTCGGATCAAAATTCTTGCTGCAATATTCTTTGCTTAACTTCAACCCCATGACAGTTGGAGTTGTTTCTTTTTTGTTGTTCTACATGTTAAACCTCTTTAAAAATTCTGCAACATATTTTTCTTGGGAAATAAAAATTTCCTTTTCATTTTTCTTTACTTCAATGCCTAAAAAATATCTCAATAAATGAAATTCAATCATTTCCGATTCACTCTTCATGACTACTTTAAAATCAACATTGAGGGAAACTTCATTGCATATGAAAATCAAATCATCTACATATAAAACAAAAATAAGGATTTTACCATAAAATTATTTAATGTAGAGTGTGGGTTCACCATCACACTTGTCAAACCCATTATCCATCAAGTAAGCATCAATCCTGTTGTACCATGCTCTTGGTGCTTACTTCAGCTCATAAAGTTATTTCCTCAACTTGCAGACTTTGTGCTCTTGGCCTTCTATCTCATATCAAGGAGGTTGTTCAACATATACCTCCTCTTTCAACACTCCATTCAAGAATGCTAACTTTACATCCATTTGATAGAATTTTCACTTCTGTTGTGCTACTATGGAAAACATTGTTTGCACTGTCTCCATCCTTGAAACTTGTGCAAAGGTTTTTTCATGGTCTCCACCTTGTTGCTGCTTGTAGCCTTTGACAACAAGTCTTTATTTGTGTCTTTCTATATTTCCTTCAGCAATGCTTTTGGTCTTATAGACCCATTTTACTCCAATTACTTCTTTACCTTGTGGGAGGTCCACTAACTCCCATGTATCATTATTTTCTATTGCTCCAATCTCTTCATTCATTTCTTCAATCCATTTTTCTTCTTTTACTGCATATTTAAAATGTATTGGGTCATTAACATGACAAAACAAAGAAAATAAATAATTTAGATGAACATTATTATGAGCTTCTTCTTGCTCATAAATTTCACCCAAATTTTTGAATCTTGGTCTTCATGGTGTGCTTGGAGTTCCACTTGAACTCGAGGGAGTTGTTGATCCTGTGGTGTGATTGTAGCACTTACTTGATTTGTCAAGGGTGTTCCATTGCTTTATGTGGTTTTATCTGCTAAGCTTGTGTAGGTAGAGGAGGAGCCATCGTGGAGGAATTATTTTTTGCAATCAATTCCTCCTGCTCTTCGTGATACATACATGTCTTCACATTCACCATCCTCTCTAAACTTCCATCCCAAGCTTCTTCTTCAATGAACTGCAAATCTCTGTTGATTATAATTTTCTTGGTTGATGGATTATATTGTTTGTAGGCCTTGTCTTCATCATTGTATCCAACAAAGATACACTTCTACCCCTTATTGTCCAATTTCTTCCTTAACTGATATGGGACATGTGCATATGCCACACATCCAAATACTCTCACGTGAGTGACAAACTGTTTTGGTCCACTCCATGCTTCTTCTGGTATTCTATTCATAACAACTTTGGTTGGACATCTATTTGAAATATAAGTTTCAGAATTGACAGCTTCAACCATATACTCAGTTGGTAAATCATTTTACTTCAACATACTTTTGACCATGTCCATGATGGTCATATTCTTTCTTTCTACAAAACCAATTTTCTATGGTGTGTACCTTCTGGTAAAATGCTTGTGTATGTCATGCTCCCTACAGAAACGTAGGAAGTCTTTGGAGATATACTCTCCTCCTATGTCAATTCTCAGCACTTTTATGTAGTTCCCACTTTGCTTCTCAACAAGAGCTTTGAAGTGATAGAACTGTTTAAACATTCCACTCTTCTGTTTGAGGAAATAAAACCATGTCTTTCTTGTATAATCATCTGTAAATGTTAAAACATAATGGTTGCTAGCTAAACATGGCACTTGCATTGGTCCACACAAATATGAATGGACTATATCCAATGGTGCCTTTGCCCTTATATTATTTCCTGCTGGAAAATATTCTATGTGTTATTTTCCCAACGTGCAGGCTTCACACAGGCTGTCTGGTTTCTCTATGAGTTGTAATCCCTTAACCATTCCTTTTCTATGCAGCAAATTTAAACCTCCAAAATTGAGATGTCCAAATATAAAATGCCATAACCATTTTTCATCTTTCACTTCTTCTTGAAATACCTCTTGTGTTACTGCTGCTGCAAAACCTCCTTCCTTCAAGTTTATCCTGATCCTGAGAGGAAACACCCTATTTCTTGTAATTTTCGCTTATGTAATGACCATTTTACTTAGAGGTATGTCCATTATTGTGCACACATCATTATTAAAGAACACATTGTAGCCCTTTGTTAACACTGGAAAATCGTACAAGCAGAAGACAACATTATGCAATGTCAAGCAGAAGGATTTACAGAGCTGGAAGACATTACAGAATCTGGAAAGTATTTAAAAATCTCTAATGTCTGAAGAAAATCAAATTTGAAAAAGTCATAAATGCTTTTGTATGCATTATCCTTCGTGAAAAACGCCTTTGCGTGCCTTATGACCATAAATGTGTGCAATCGTGGGAGTGGCGAAATGTCACTTTCTGGGACGACACAAAGCATAGGAAAAGTGATTCATCACTTGAAGCTGCCTAAGGACAACCACTAATGCCTCCTTAAACATCAAGTGAGTACATAATGGAATATTTAGAGCACACAAAGGAATCATACCCGTCTCTTGGGTCACCATCCACAATGTACCAAGAGAGGGAACAAGGATTTGAATTCTCCTATATAATACCACCATGAGATGAAGATTGGGTGAACACATTGTTATGCTAACCATAATTTCCAAGAAATACCAACAGCGTGTTATCTGGAGATAAAGATAGACGGGAATCAGTTATTTTCCGTCTAAAAAGTTTAGTCCACCAAAGTAGAGAGAGAGGGAGACTACACTAAGGCAAGCTTGAGATAAAAACATCCTTGCATCCGAACTTAGAACCCATGTTCTAGGGGTCCTTTGGCAAGAGGGTAAAGTTTCACTCTTATTCCTACCAATGCTTAATAAGAGGGGCCTAGAGCCACCATTTGTATTATTGTTTTCGTTTGACTCTTTTTAGAGCGAGTGTTTATTTTTTTTAATTTTTAGTTTAGTTTTGGTTTATATATGCATGTTATTTCTCTATCTATTATGCTTATGATTCTAGCTTCTTCCACTAACTTACTTGACTCCACTTCTTTCTCTTTCTGTTACCAATAACTTAAGTGGGTAGACCACACCACTTAAGTTGGTGTGATTTCATGCATACATGCACCAAACACACTCCAACAAGATTTGAGACTCCACTAATGTTTATTACCAATTTTATGTGGTTGTGTCTTTTTTGTAGAGACCTATGTCTGTGCTATGGAGTGGAGTTGAATTTCCACTTATTTCTCTTACAGTCCCTAGTTCATCCCAAGTGATAGACTGAAGTAGAATAGCTCCAAAAAAAATTTTTGCAGGACTTTGCATGCTTTTTCTTCCCACATATGTGCCCAGGGCGCACGTTCAGAGATGACTAGTGTGCAGAAATCACGCCTGTTTCAGCCTTTTGCACGCAAAATATAGAATGAGAAATTTCACCCATGTTTCTGTCTTTTCCTACTTGTAAAGTGCTTTCCAGCCCCTAATACACCTACGAACACTGGTTGTGGTACCTTGCAGCTTGCTAAAGCTCACTCTTAGATTCTTTTTTTAGGCTTAGTGTCATTTTTATTTGAAGTGGATTTTTTCAAATTTCACACATAGTTTAAGTAGGGAGAAAAAATAACTTGCATTCCAAAATTTTTTTTTTTTTGCAAATTTTGGTACCAACACACCTAGATAACTAGCCAAAGTAAGTGGCCCAAGACCACACATGCATAGCTAGCTTCTTTTTCTAGTGTAAAAGTTATTAGTTTAATTCAATTTTTGCACTAGGGTTGTCAGGACTAGGATTGAATTGTCTATAGAAGAGAAAGTAATCTCTGCTACCTTTGCACCCTCGAGTGATCCTAGGTAAGAATATGAATGTTCTCTATTCAAAACTAACAATATCCCTATAGTTGATCAGATAAATTAATTAGAAAAAATAAAAAGCGGTACATAATCCGCACATGCTTTTATTTTGAGCTAGGAACAATACAACATATTTTAAATAGGCGACTTTGAAAAGGATCGTCAAATATCCAAACATTCAAACTATGTGCTTGTCCACTTTGTCCTCACACACATTCACTCACTAAGCAAAGAAAAGAAACCTAAAACTAACTTAACTAAACTCACTAAATTCTCCCCACATGGGCCACAAAATAATCTATAGCTTAAATTAGGATCAAGGGGATAGGAATCCAATAAGCCGCCTTGATCACTCTTCATCTTGGAAAATAAAATTTAACCATTTAGGGAGCTTCAAATCCACCTATCAACCCATGGAAAAGAAAACTGGAGTGCGATAGAGACCCGTTTTAGAGGGGGTTAGGTGTAGATGCAGTGCGTGCGGTATCAGTTGGGGTTACCTGACCCAACTGATACTCGGTACTATTAGCTAACTTACCAAGAAGCCCAAGACTCAAACCCTCATGTGGGATGGTGGTACTTATTGACCAAAACTAGGGCATCCTTTCCTTATAGGTGATGGTGTAGGCTAGCACCAAACCCTCTACCCTTACCTTGGTGGATTTTCTTCGACTGACTGGTGGCGTCGCCAGCTCTTATGGGATGTTGTGCCAGCACTCATAAGATATCCTCTTAGGGCCGAGTTACATTTGATTGTATGAAGACGAATAGGTCTTCTAGGATTTTGAGTATCATACACAAACAAATAAAAACCAATTTTTTGATTGCTTGATCACATAGATTAATTTAAAGGGAAAAATTATTTTATTTTTTCTTTGTTCTATGTATGTGAGAAGATTTTCCTTTGATCATAGACTCTATACTCTTAAATTTTTCCAAAACCAAACCTGGTCGACACTATAATGGACCCAATGGGACCTCGTCAATCTAGGAGTCTTTTGGACCTCCTCGCATTAACTAGAGTGGTTTCAGGTCTTTCATTGTTTAGGCATCAAAGACGGAATGGTGCCACTATTATTGGTTTGTCCTTTATTGTGGCATCCATAGATGGGAACCCTAGTCGGTCTCCCAATACCACACCACATACCACTCCTCACACAACCCCTAGGGGGTAGAGGAGTGTGTCCCATTTGGGAAGCTAGCCGAATACAAAACAGGGTATGTCATAGACTAGCCCTCTTCCTAACTAGAACTTTGTGTTTTCGCACACTGTAATGGTGTCAACCTCCTAGTCACCTTTCTTAGCCTCGTTGAATCTTTCCGATTTAACCAAGCTAACAAATGACCCCATTGCACATGACCCTACATGGCCTCCCATGCCCACAAATCTCCCTTTGGATATTCCAATGTTCAAAGGAAAGTAAGTGGAAGACCTAGGTAATCATGTCATGACCTTTCACCTGTGGTGCTCATCGAAGATTATCATTGACGACACTATTAAATTAGGACTATTTCAATGCATTTTGATAGGAGTAGCCAGAAAGTGGTATGTGGAGCAACCCTCAGCTTTAATTTTAACCTTTTGGTGCCCTTGCCTCTACGTTCCTAACATATTTTCAGTTACCCATTCACCATGATTCTCGAATGGAATTACTGATACATTTTAGACAGACCCTCATCGTCCATATCTCAGACCATCTCCACGAATGGAGGCAACGTCATAGTTTATGTAAAGCTAAACTCGACAATTGGTTCACTTAGATTTGTTCTTGAAAACTCTTACGATAGATATTTTAAAGGATGTGGCACAACAAAAGCCCATATCCGAAGAGGACGCTATCAGAAAAGCCTAGTAGATTGAGCTGATTTATACGTAATCAAGATACATTTACAACATACTGCTCAATGCCCCATACTTGCAAACTTATCAACAATTTCCAGGTGTGTCGAACTCTGCAGATGGACTAATTGGGTCATTAACACAAGATTACCTAGGCAGTATCAGTCAAAATCCTAGTTACACATACAGTTCTACCCATAATGTACCTCAACCTTGTTTTCAAAGTCATCATATGCCTTAGCAAAATTTGACCAATACGGTGCCAACGTATCACCAGGGAGGACCTTGTCCTCTGGCTCAGGGGACCCAATACGTAGAAGGAAACATTGACGGAAGAGCTCCCCTCCAATAGCCAGTTGTAAACCAGGGACCACATTATGCTCAATCCCTAGCACAAGACCCGGCTATGTAGACCAATGCATTGGTGAACTTTGTGCAGTCGTCCCAAAACCAACCACACAAATATAACCAAGAGAACTATCCTCCTAATGTGGTGAAGAAAAAATCAGAAAATACTAGAACATGGAACCCTGGATAGGGGGGCAACAACCGATAATGCCCACCACAATCCTAGGCTGGGGGAAACTCCAACCAAAATCAGAGCCAGGAGCTAAGCAATGCCCAACGGTAGAGAAAAAGGCCACCTCTTCGAACAAACCATTATTGTTCAATATCTGGTGAGTATGATCACTATAATCACCACTATCTCAATCTCCCTAAGCTAAAGAAGCTACAGAGTAACCGAGGACAAGGAGGATATTCCCAACAACCAGATGTGATGCAATAACCATTCCCCCATCAAGGGATAGTAAGTACTCAGCAGCAAAATACAGACGACTCCAGGAAAAGTAGCCATGAAATCTACATGAATGGAGAAGAGATGTTTTTCCAAACACAGAATCGCAATTACGACACCCCACCAGACACCAATACGTCAAGAAAAAGTAAAAGTGGATTGACTACACCTTTGACCATTTCAAAGATGCCTATAGAACCATTGCAAAAAATGGCGAAGGGATGCAATAGGCGAGCATGAAACTACTCCAAAGCAGCCCATAATTATAGTATCGTGGATGATTTAGCACAATCTCCCACTGCTATGTTAGCTCTGGAAGTATTGCAGTCATGCCCAAAGAAACGGAAAGCCCTACTTTCCATGTTAGGTGCTATAGACCTTGTCGATACATGCCTAATGGCTTTTTCCTTAGACAAAGCCACCCCTAGGCTTCCTTCCATGGTCACCTTCTAGATACCAGTGTTGGTCCAGGACATCATAATTCATCAATGTGTCATAAACGAGGGTGCATCCACGTGCATCATGTCCAAAAATGTTTTGCAGAAGTTATGGTCTCCCGAACTAAAACCCTCTGTCATCATGATTATATCATACAACGGTCATCCATCAACCCCTGTCGACCTCTACCAAAACATCCCGGTCTGCTTAGCCAAAAATATGGTCCACATAGACATAAAATTCTTGGATGCTCGCTTGGACTACAATATACTCCTTGGGAAGAGTTATATGTATTCCATGTCATCCATAGCCTCCTTCGTCTTCCGCATTATGTTGTTCCCCCATGGGGACCACATCATTACTGTAGACCAATTGACGCATAGAGAGAAATGACCCATAACAAACACTGACGTAAATCTACCTAATGTATATACATCCTCAGATGCTCTCTCATGATACCAAGAATATGGCCCAGGCCAGTTCGAACGACCATGTGTTATAGGGTCATTCCTAGGGGATCCTCCCATTATCCTTGAGTCATCACCTGATGTCAGAGCAGGTTTGGTGTGCATGATGTCCACATCAAACACAGAAGCTAGTAAAGACACAGACACAAGTAGTAATGGCACCGAGTCATCAGCCACAATACCCTCTCTAGCCTATGCCACCTCTCAAACCCCTTTCCTCTAACCCCCAGTTGGTTTCATCTCCCAGCAGGTTTTGGCAACACTAGTATTGCCAAACATATAATTGGAAATACCAATTTGGTACCTCATTCCCCTTGCGAGAATAGGAGCCACCCATGTCACTTTCATAGGATTGAAGCCCCTCAGTCCCTAGGAGGCCCCACTCATCCAAGAAATGGTCGAAACCACCCTTGCAAAGAATATTTCCATTTCAAAACCAGTAATCATGGCTAAGAAAACTCAGAAAAGAGGAAATAAGATGGTTTCTCTTGCCATACAGCGGGAATCACCAATCTACACCATATGTGACGTAATATTTTACCCTACCCATATATTTCCAGATATGGATGAATTAAAGGCACTCCTTGGATCTGAGATAGACATCGCGATGCCGCATTCCCGTAAAAAGGAACCTACCACTAGAGGTAAAGGCAAAACATTGCGTACCAATCACGCATGCGCTCTCTACAGTAACTATGGGAACTATACCCACCATTGCCGAAAGATACCATGGTATAGGGATGCCCTACATGCTATTAAGCGATCATATCAAGAGGATCCCTCCACCTAGGCATTCGGAAATGAACCTCATACCATCCTGTACCTAGAGGAAGAATGAAGGGCACAAGAAAGACCCCCAGTCATGCCTAGTATATGTTGCACACTATGTGATGAACGTGATCAGTTCCTCGAAGAATGCGTAGCCCTGGAGCTCATCCACAGATGGTATCCTATAGAAAGGGTTTACTACGTTAGATTGGGGGCTGCGCAATTCACATGTCTGTTATGCGCCGATAATCACCTTATAGAGAATTGTTACTAAATCCCCATATTCTGGCTAGCCCTTGTTGTTTATGCTCAGCCATAGTCTGCCTCTCTCATGAATATGACATGGATATGGAGTCCACGGACAGCTCCACAACCCAGGAATATGTGATGATCAGATCCATCATGTTCTTGTCAGTCGAAAAGTGACCAATCAAGGAGCCCCTAGTTACCCCCAACTACTTTCTACCTAGAAAACCAACATGCATGTTATGCAAAATGACCAATCATGCGGTTTCCACTTGTCCTGATTTAGCAGTGTTACAATGTTGCTTCCGCACCAGACCTCAAACTGAGCACGACGGAACCCCCTTATCAAGGATATTCTGCCTAATATGTCAAGGCAATCATTAGGAGCGACACTTTAGTTATGCCTCATAACTTTGTCCTACCATAGAGAAGAGGGAGTAAAACCTCCGTAAATGGTATAAACATTACACCTCTAGGTCAAAAATCCCACCCCCACATATGCTTGGTGGGAAAACTAGGAGGAAAAACCAACCAAACATCATCGAGGCTAAGCTGAGGATAACATGTAGACTATGCGACCTGAATGACCATTGAGTCAACTAGTGCAAAGAACTAAAGCCACTTGCAAACAGTCTTCGCATAGTCTCTTCTCTACCTTAGAAAATTCTCTCTAATCAAGAGAAGGTCATGTGCAACTATTATTGGATTTTTTCACACATTCACCATACGATTAAATGTGTCCACCTCCCCAAGATGAGAGCGGCAAGAGCAACGTTGAGTCTACACTCCCACAAAGGGTTAGACACACCCAAGCCAATAGTAAGGAAATGGAATCAAAAGATCACCTATTCGACCACACATCCTTTCAAACCATCCACATTCAAGACGTTGAGTAGTGTTGATTCCCATATAATATACTATGTTGGCACCATGATACCATGCACTATCTACACTGGAAAAATTCACACACTAGAGGTATGCCCGCAAATGGAAACATTCAAGCACCTCTATGGTAGGGACAATTTCCACCTATAGGAAATTGACCACCCTATCGGGGAACCCAACCTTGTGCTCACACAGAATCCCATCACAGATATTCCTCCCCCACTGAATGTCGATGACACGATCCACCATTTATGATTTGTATCATCACATATCAGAAATAGGATTGCAACCGCCCCCACATCCTAGGATTTTCACCCTATTCATGTCACAAAAGATCAAGTTACCTTACGCTTTTTCAATGATTTCCGCAAGATCCCAAATTTGCAGGTTGCCATCGAACTTCTTGATGATACCCAACCTCTAGAACAGTGCCTAATACAAATAGAGCTCGTCGACAAAAGATGAAGACAGTCATTGCAACACAATGAGGCCCTCAAGAAAGGGGTAAAATCACTATTTGACTGCCACACCAACCCTCGCTCATTCACCAAGGGCGAGCTAGTCCTCTGTTATGATGTCACAAAAGAAGCCCTAGGGCCAGGAAATTTTGAAACCTTGTGGAAAGGACCATACATCATCAAATGTTGCCTTCGACAGGGGGCATACATCTTGATGGAACAGGATGGGACCTGCCTCATAAACCTTGTCAATGGCTTTTACCTCAAGAAATTTTACCCATAATGGCCAAGACAACCCTTCCCTAATGGGAATGTAGACAAAACCCAACCACTAGAAATTTTTGACGAAAACACTTATTAAAAACACTCAAAATTTCCACCATGGATCACCAACCTGAACCCTATTTTGGATTTGCTGATGAAGCATCATGCTGTTCTCAAAGTTTAGCCGCAGCTGCCAGGGTCATTTACCACCTCGAACGATCACCACTCTACTCAAACAGTGTATGCATATGTTCAGCAACAAACATTCATGCAGAATATGACGTCGTCGTTGGACTTATGTGCGATGCCCTCCTTCAGGGCATACACCATATGCATGTCTACCTCGATTTTTAGTTAGTATTGTCGCATTTAAACCAAAAATTTGAGACAAGAGAGACACATCTTTTTATAAAATATTTGCGTTCAAAAATATTAAGCAAACAATTTGACTATATCAAATTTACACATGTACCAAGGAGTCAAAACCAAGTAGCTGATCGCATAGCCAATGATATCCTAAATTAGAATGCATCTTGAATAAAACATCATACATAAAAACCAAAATATAGATATCCATAAACCAAAAGAGGTGACACATCATATAGAGGCGCGAAAAATATCTCTTATACATATATATATATATATATATATATATCACAATGTCTATGTCTGAGTACAAAAATACTATCTCTAACCCAACAGCCAGCCCAAAGATACAAAAAATCGAGAAAAATGGGGGAAGCATCCACATGGTGTTTTCGCCTTGTACAAGTATACTCTAGGTTGTTGCCCCCTCAAGAGGGGCACCTGGACCCACAACTGCTCCCAGTGCCACCACTGCAGCTGTCGTCACCACCGAGACTGCCACTCGACGTAAAATAGGCCAATAGTCCCTCTCACGTGCCATCACAGTCTCCAGCGAGACCTCCTCAAGGTCATCCATAAATCCCCGAGCAGGCATCCTCTGGGTCAAGCGATCCACTCGTCCCCAGGCATCCTCGATAATTGACACCTGAGTAGTCATCTCCTCAATACGAGCCTTTATTGTATTTGCACGTGCTACCGCTGTATTGGCACGAGCCCGCTCAGCCATAGCCTCCGCGGCAGCTCTGTTGCCGCCCTCTCCTGAAGGGCCAGCAACATCACCAAGTCCTCAAAAAACATCCCCTCCCTGTCCTCCAAGACCTCCCCTATGTCTCTTAAGAGGGTTGTGGCTGACCAACCAAGCCACGGGACGACCCACCTCGCCAACGTCTGCAAAAAGTAACCAAAATTATGTCAGTGTCACTAGCAAAACACATAAGTAGATATATACTAAAATAAATGCATAAAACATAACAAAACATACTTGTTTTCCCCCAAGCATAAAAAGGAGGGAGACCCATATTTGGATCCCCTGGGAAGCCCATCCCTACATATGGGAATGGAAAGAACATCTGTGGGTTCAACTCAAACCATGCCTCTTTCATGGCATTCCAATAATTTCCCACCATGCCACCACCACCTCGTGGCATCATTCGATCCCACCTCCTCATACGAGGCTCCCATCGCCCCCCAGGAAGCACTACCACCACTGGCCTCAGTACCACTACCCTCTTGTACATAAAGCTACACAAGATGTTGGCATATGCAAACAACTTCAATCCATTATGGACATTGATGAGGTACATCACCATCTTGTCATAAAAGAAATAAGCAAAGTCATAGAAATGTTTGGCCCTCAACCGACGCAGTTCTCTAACCTGCAGACCAGATGCCCGATGCGGAGCTGACAACCCTGCAATTCGCACAATCACCACCAGAGCATAGCGCTCTGCTAAGTCTGTCACTGATGCAACATTGATGTATCCCTTCATAAGCAACACCCCACCACTGTAACGTTGTCGGAACCTCTCCAATACCACCCTCCTGGAAGGCAGTGGATACCTGAGGGCCTCACCATGAGTCAGTAACCTGGTTCCAAAATATACATCTATCTCGGAATAGATGATTGGGATCATCCCGTGCAACACGAACATGTTGCACCTCCTATGCTAATGTCGAATCAAATAACATACCAATTGGTCATGTGACCAAATAAGCTCCTTCTCCACAAACTTCAGGAGCCCCCATTGCACTAGCTGACGGTGTGCCCCCACATCGGTAGTGAATGCACTTCTGAGATCAGGCCAATCCCGCTCCCTCCACAACAACATGTCATCAAAATGGGGACCCATCAGTACAAGAAAAACACAAAAAATAGGTAAAAAATCAAATAAATGTTTCACCTCGGCTTTGTGCGCCTGTCCCTCAGACAGGTGTGCCTTGTATTTCCCACAAGTGTGCTTAGGGCATGCCGAAGAAGGGGAATAGAGCACTTTTAGTGAGCTTATCCCCCAAAAATGCACATAGAGGGCGCACCTTTGCCGTGATCACCCACCAAATCAAGGGAAAAAAAACACATAGAATCTCTACAAACCAAGTCTATATGGACCCTAGGACCATCAAACTGAAAATATTAAAGTGAAGGACATTATGGATGTTACCTCAACATGATCTCGCTAATGCCTGGTGCTCAGGCTAACCGCAATGGCAAGAACTACTACATAGAAGCCTCTGACCTCTCAAAAATGTAGCAAGTACACATGAATTGAATTAGGGCTCTATTCACCTATATATCGCCCTTTTCAGAAACATGGGAGGACCATAACAAGAGATCAGATGGTCTATTCTTTGAACCGTAAGTTGCACCATAATCAACACTCCATGATGAACAGAGGCAATGCCACACAATCACACTCCCAAAAATTATTTTTTCAGCACCGGCAGGTATGCCCTCTCTCATCTTCTTTTTTAAAAAAGCTCATCACATTCATTAATATTTGATAAAGAAGATTCTTTCACTTGAGGTAGTTTTTTTTGCAGGAAAAATCTCGCAAAACCATTCGCAACTCCATTCACAGAAAGTTCCAGAGCAAGTATCATTCTACCCCCAGCATGATAGAGTCCCATAAGCTCTGCATATCCTGACATCCTTTCTCCATCAGAAATCAACCATAAGGGCCTCATACCTGACCGTGTTTATCATCACCTCACCCTACACATGATAAACATCCTCATTAGTTGGTAGATCCTCCCCTCCATGGCGCTCGTCACCCACAGTAGACCATATACCATAGCAAAAGTGATTCCATGGCCATACCACTTTAGTCTAGGAAGCACCTTATGCCCACCCATCCACCATGCATAAGGTCAAGTTTTACCATATAAACTAAAACCCCCTTCCTAGATGATCAGGTTGTACAAGCAGATCAAAAGGGCAACACCGCGCCTCGCATTTGGCCCACCATACCTCCAACAGCACAATCCCAGCTATGATACTATCCATCCGCTTCATCAACCCCACACATGAGACCAACAATTGGGACCCCCACCCACAGTAAAACACCTTCCTCACAACATCAGTGAGCTAACACTTTCATGTTTTGGGTTACCCATCTGTGTGTTTTGTACAAACCAAACCCCATTATTTTATTCCTTTGGTAAGTGTACAAAGACCGCAAAGCTTTCACTGATCCTCCTAAAATTTGAATACAACAAAAGCTTTCATGTCAATATGGTATCTTAGCTTACAACCATTGCACTTTGATCAAATTCATCGAAGACCTGTGCCTCCATAAGTATCTCTTTTAGTAATGCTTACACGGGAAGGTCCCAACCAATGTCTATGCATAAAATGCACCGCTATATGACATACCAGGTTTACACATATGGGTACCATATTCCACCTATTGTCAAAGAAAAAAACGCCCCAGAGTGCATTACCAGTCATCGTCAACAACCACCAGATCACTACCATATCAATGATACAAACAGAACATATATCTGTCAACTAGATTGGCTTAACTAGCCATAACATCATGAGCATGGAACATTCCCGCCTCGTAGAAAATTTGTATATGTATTGTATTATATTTTCTTACAGGGGCCCCTTAGGATGTGGTAATTCTTGGAACCAGTTCAAGGTGTTTCCAATTCCAACCTTC
This sequence comes from Pinus albicaulis, assembly GCA_034641835.2. Lineage (NCBI taxonomy): Eukaryota > Viridiplantae > Streptophyta > Pinopsida > Pinales > Pinaceae > Pinus > Pinus albicaulis. Next base: position 423,168,981 of record CM076579.1, on the reverse strand, counting down.
ACACAAGTCTCTCTCTCTCTCTACACACGATATACATAAAAGAAACTATAATGTATTTTTGCCATATGGTTCTTCCTAGACCTCAAAAATTAGGGGGAAATTGTTAACACAGGAATATCGTACAAACATAAGACGATATTATTCAATGCCAAGCAGAAGGATTTACATAGATGGAATACAATACAGAATCTGGAAAGTATTCAAAAATCTCTAAGGTCTAAAGAAAATCAAATTTGAACAAGTCATAAATTCGTTTTTGCGCATTATCCTTCGTGAAGAGCGCCTTTGCGCGCCTTATGAACCAAAATGCACACAAAGCATAGGACAAGTGATTCCTCACTTGAAGCCACCTAAGGACAACCACCAATGCCTTCTTAAACATCAACTGAGCATAAAATGGAAAATTTTGAGCACACAAAGGAATCCTACCTGTCTCTTGGTTCACCATCCATAATGTACCAAGAATGGGAACAAGGATTTGAAGTATCCTATATAAGACCACCATGAGATGAATAATGGGTGAACACATTGTTATGTTGGCCATAATTTCCCAAGCAATAGCAGCAATGTGTGATCCAGAGCTGAAGATAGAGGGGACTCAATTGTTCGCCATCCAACAAGCTCAGTCCACCACAGTAGAGAGAGAAGGAAACTGCACAGAGGCAAGCTTGGGATAAAAAAATCCTTGCATCAGGACTTAAAACCCATGTTTTAGGTGCCCTTTGGCAAGAGGGTAAAGTTTCACTCTTATTCCTACCAACGCTCCATAAGAGGGGCCTAGAGCCACCGTTCATATTATTATGGTCATTGGAAACGTTTTAGAGCTCGTGTTTCTTTTTTTTTAGTTTTTAGTTTAGTTTTAGTTTATATATGCATGCTATTTCTCTATCTAGTATGCTTATGATTCTAGCTTGTTCCACTAACTTTCTTGACTCCACTTCTTTTTATGCCTGTTACTAGTAACTTAAGTTGGTAGACCACACCCCTTAAGTTGGTGTGATTTCGTACATATGTGCACCAAACACACTCCAACACCCTTATTCATGAGCTTTCAAATGCTTAGAAGGTTAAATTTTAGGCCAGGTACATAATAGACATCTCCCACAAGCTTATTTTCTCCCTTCCTTGTTAGTATTGAAACTCTTCCTTTCCCCATGACAAAGACTTTGCTTTCAACCCCCATTGTCACTTCAGACTTCATAGTCTCATCTACATTGGAAAACATTGTTATCTTTCCAGTAATTTGGTTACTACAACATGAGTCTAATAACCATATATATTCTTGTTTTTCTTGTGCTACATTACAAGTTAAAAGCACATTAGTCTGGTTCTGATTTTCTCCTGTAAAATTTACATTTTGTTTATTACACATATCATTTTGTTTCTTTCTACATTCATTGGAATAATGCCCATACTTCTTACAATAATGAAATTGGACTTGGGATTTATCATACCTCTATCCTTGTGCTTGATTTTGGCTTGAGCCTTCACTTTGATTCTGGTTGCCACCCCTTCCACTTATGCTTGATTTTGGCTTCAACCTTCACTTTGATTGCCTTTTCTGCCCCTTCCACTTTTGCTTTCAAGGCTGTTTCTTCCACCTCTTTGTGGGCTTCTTTCTCTTTCTTGGTAGTTTAACCTTGCTCAACCTCTACCTCAACCAAAATACATTTTTGTCTTCAAAGCATGCTCCAATGAGGAGTTCATTGTTCTATTCAGTATATTTTCATAAGACATCAGTGATGCACAAGGCTCATCCACTCAAAATTGTGAGAGATCCTTTGCCTCTTCTATGGCCACTACTATGACATAAAATCTTGATGGTAGACTTCTTATAATTCTCTCCACTATTCATCATTATTCAAGTGTCTCTCCATGAGACCTTATCTTGGTATCCAACCCAATCACATGTGTGAAGAATGATTCTATGTTATCAGACTCTTTCATACTGAAAGTTTCAAAATGTCTTCTCAACATTTGTAATTTTGTTGTCATGCTTTGATAGGCTATATTTAGAATATCCCATGCCTCCTTGTACATTTTTGCTGCTGAAACTCTTGGGAAAATACTGTAATGTACTTCTTGGAAGATATGGAAGAGGGATTTGGAGTCCTTCTTCCCAATATATTTCAGCAAGTTTGTTTCTGCTGTTGTTAAAGCATTAAGCACTGTTGCATCTACTCATCTTGGAAATCCATTTTCCACGAGCTCCCAAGTATCTTGTGAAGCAAATAGGGCCCTCATTGTAATGGCCCAATAATCATAGTTTTTACCATTGAACTGTGGTAATTGTGGATTTGTTAGGCTTGTGCCTGCTGCTGCCATGCTGACTATGTAAACAAAACATTTCTCACTTTTGTAAAAGCTTTCTCACTACTAGAGACTTCTGCTTCTACAAACAAAAAATCTCACAGCTTCTTCCATAAAGGGAGCTTGTTCTTTTACTAAGAGCCTAGACCTACTCTGATACCATGTTGAAATTTCTAAATACAACAAATAGAGGAAATGTGTTTCCCCCGCAACACAGAGAATGCAAATAATACACAAACAGATAACGTAAAAACACATGAGAGGAAAAAATTCTCTTTTTCATTCCTACACACTAAAACAATGAAATTACATATTTTTAATACAAATGGTCGAAGCCTGAAAACCTGATACAATTCAATATAATCCAATTGTTGAATGGAAGTTTAACAACCAATCATCCTTCTATTGTCAAACGACCCATTTCTTCATTAAAACAACATGTAGACTATGTTTCAATTTATACACGAAACACGTACAAAATGCATTCAAAACACAAAAGGATAGACTTCAAATTTTATGTGTTTCCGCTCCCATTCCTCATCGCATCTATGCAAATAAACAATATTAAACTTTAGCTGTAGCACTATCCATTAAACATTGTGGGTTGAGATGCGCGATAGTGATGTGGCACTTATCTTATGGCACCCAAAACAAATTACTTGTGGGCACTTTACAGGAAACTTAAATCGGTGTGATTGCGATATGCGACTGCAATATCACATCACAAAACAAATAACATAACTACGGGGAGTTGCCATAAAACTTAAAATTATTTCGATTGCAAGGTTGCGGGCGGTAAAGTGTGGTAAGTGCAGTAATGTAAATACAAAGGAATTAGGTGGAAATACAAAGGATTTCATGGTTTTGCAATGCGGTTGGGGTGTATAGTCGGTCTCACCAATATCGCATTGACGGTAGAATAAGTTACAGTGGATGGCTGAAGGGTTAAACAAAGACATTGTGATTGTGCTCTATGCGCAAGGTAATTTAAATGTAGTGGTTCAAAGAAATAAATGCAGATTTATGGTCGTAGTACTGTGCTTTTTGGATTTTTCACGAGCCATATGTGGATTTTAAAATCTTGTTGCTTGTCCTTCCCTGCTACAAAATTGATGAGTTGTGGGTTGGTGTCACTTTTTCGCTCATAGCGGTGGTTGGGAGTATAATTCCAACACGTCAAAATGTTTTGTTATAAAAGCATTAAAAATGTATAGCTTTTAACAGACTATTATGATATAAATATACTGATAACAAAAGCATGAAAAATGTATAGCTTTTAACAGACTATTATGATATAAATATACTGAAAAATATGATCATTGATAATAACTATATTTTTTTCTTTCTTTTCTTATAATTTGGAAAAAGAAAGATTAAATGAAGGGAAGGGAAATCATTTAAGTGGAGACTACCGCTGATAAAAATCATTCACCAAACTATCTACGACTAGGGTTGGTTAAACAAAAGTTATATATCAAATCATATTTAATATTTTCAATAACAATAGGAATTATTTAAAATTTATTTATTTAATGTTTTTGTTGTTATTTTTTTTAGAAGGGTTTTAGAATTTAGTATAATGTATATGTGTAGGTTCTATATGTGAGATGTGATAGGGTATATATGTAGGCTTGAGATGTGGGATGTGTTAGACAACAAAAATTTTCATGTTTTTTTAGTCTTTCTTAGTGTAATAGATTGGTTTAAGCTAAAAATTTAATTAGTTATATATTTTTTTCTTTTATAAATAAAATTACTAAAAATATTTTAAATAATAGAAACTCATAATAATATGGGCGAATATCATGGTTTTCAATACCATGGGCTATTTAGGCTTTTGATTATTATGTTATGGATTTAAGCTTTTAATTATTATGTTACAATACCATGGCCCAACAACATACCATGGGCCAATACCATAAATTATTTCACAATCAAAATATTTTATAATATTTTATTTTTATTTAATTTAAAGGAACTTTTTAATTAAATATAAAACAAAAAATGTTATAGTTATTTTTAATATATATCTAAATCCTCCATCCCTCCATCCTCACAACTACTAAAAATATTTCCATAGAGATTAAATCGATATCTTGATAAAATTTTAAATTAGAATACTTATATATATGCATATGTGAAATTTATATAATATAAATAATATTATAAAGAACCTAGATAAATGCATCTTAACCAAGGCTCTATGCTAAGAGAAAAAAAAAGGTGACTAATAATGATAGAGGAAAGATAATGCATTACTCTATTAAGTTTTTTATTATTTTATCATTCTTTAATATGATTATCCGAAATATAGGTTTAGTATTTTACATCCAATTATGTTTTTTTTAATTTACATACTTTATCAAATATAGTTCAATGGGATCATATTTAAGAGAGAGGGGTGGGGGGGAGGGGGGGGAGAGGGAAGGAGAGAGATGGATTTGGAGGGGAAAGAGTGGGAGGGAAGAGAAAAGAAACTGAGATATAGAGGTGAAGAGAGAGAGAGAGAGAGAGAGTAACAAGGGATATACGAAGATATTAGGTGAGCGAAGAGAGAGAAAATGAGAGGATGGAGATAAAAAAAGAAGGGAAAGAAAGATAAAGAGAGACATAGATATAGATGGCCGAGATAGGGGAGAAAGAGAAGGAGAGAGGGAGGGATATTGTGATAGAGTTGGAGGGTTGATAGAGAGAGTGTGATGAGGGGCGAGACAGAGGGAGGTGGGAGATAAATGGAGAGACAGAGGAAGGAAGACAGAGAGGAATTGAGAGAGGGAAGGAGAGAGAGAGAGGGAGAGAGAGAGATGAAGTTGGAGGGGGTGAGAAAGGAAGGGAAGAAGAAATACATATAGGTAGAAAGGTGGAGAGGGAGAGGAGTGATAAGGGAGATATGGAGATATATTGAGGGATATAGGAGAGTGGGAGGGAAGAGAGAGAGAATAAGGAGAAATATAGGGAGAGAGGGGGAGAGAAGGGGAAGAGAGAGAGGGAGAGGAAAGGGAGAGAGATTGAGATAGATAGATATGGGGAGGGAGTGTGTATGTTTTGATGGTGATAGGTAGAGACAAAGGAGTAGAGATGAGGAGAGATATAGATATAGATAGAGGGGGGAGAGAGAGAGAGAGAGATGGAAGGGGAAGAGAGGGAAGAAGAGAGAGAAAAAGAGAGGGAGGGAGGAAGAGAGAGAGAGAGATTATGTTTTTCCATTTATATAGAGATATAGAGAAGGAGAGATTGACGGATATAGAAATATATATGGAGGAAACTGGAGGGAAGAAGAGAGAGATGTCAATTTCTAGTTCTATTTGATAACTTGAACTAGATGCATTGATTTCACTGTAGATTTTGATATAGAGATATAAAGGAGGAGATATTGAGGTAAATAAAGATATAGATGGAGTAAGCTAGAGGGGAGAAGAGAGGGATGTCAATTTCTAATCCTAGTTGATAACTTGTACTAGTGCATTTATTTCACTGTAGATGTTGAGTTCTACTCCTATTTGATTGCATGCACTTGATGCATTGGTTTCAATGTACATATTGATTTCTAATCCTATTTTATTGCACACATAAAATTCTTTGATTTCAGTAAAGATGTTGCTTTCTAATTATATTTTATTGTTTTCACTAGATGCATTTATTCTAATGTAGATATTGATTTATGTTTTGATCTAACTGGATGTATTATTTGTGTCAATTTCAAAGTAAGATTAATAGTGTGCATTAATTTTAGTGTAAGAACATACAATTTTTTTATGACTTGCATTCACTTCTATGTTATAGTAATTAAACCATCAATACAATACTTGAATTTTCATCGTAAATAAAATGATCACTAACCAAAAATGCATACTTGAATATTCATCCTAAATAAAATGTTCACTTACAAAAACACTTGCTTCCTAAAACTGTAAATTATTTGTAATTCGATTCTTTCTTAGCATTCCCATTTTCCATCATTGAACATTATTAATCACTTTACCTTCAAATAGGGTAATAGAAAACTACTAGCATAAAAAATTATATGGGGTTTAACACTCCATAAGTCACAATGATTGACTTTGGAGAAATATATTATTAATATTGGAGAGCATGTGTCATGTTTACTACAATTTCCATCACTCAAAATTGTTAATCACTTTACATTCAAATGGTGTAATAGAATACTACTAGCATAAAAAATTATATGTCGTTTAACACTCAATAAGTCACAATGATTAACTTTGGAGAAATATACTACTGATATTGGAGGGCACTTGTGATGTTTAATACAATAGTTGGAGTTAAGATTTGATTATGTGAACTAGATCCATTGGTTTCAATGTACATATTGACTTCTAATTCTATTTCAGTAATTATATGCACTGATTTTAGTGTAAGCATAGAAAAATTATAGATGATATGAATTGACTTATGTGTTTCACTAATTCAATTGTAAATACAATACTTGAATTTTCAGACTAAATAAAATGTTCACTTACCTGAAATGCTTGCTTCCTAAAAGTGTAAACTATTTGTAATTGGCTTATTTCTTAGTATTCCCATTTTCCATCATTGAACATTGTTAGAGACTTTGCATTGAAATGAGGTAATATAAAACAACTACCATTGATAGAAATAAACTTACTTCATAATACATGTTCCATTACCAAAATAAGAAAATTATAAAAATAAACTGAATTATCATTTTATTTAATATATATATATATATATATATAGTCAATTAGAATTATCTAGGATGTTTGGTTGAAATTGCTATTATATTTCCTAATAAATTCAAATCTCCATTAGTGTAAATTCTTAAGTAAATATATTTATGAGTTGAGATAATACTAACAATATCACTCTAACGGACTATATATATATATAGAATTTAAAAAAATATTATAATTACTAATAAAATAATAACTCTAATATTTTATGAAAAATAATAAAAATAATTTTAAGATATGTTAAATCTTATTCAAACATTGTGGCTTAACACTCTTGTTAGATAAAATTGTTTAACTTTTATTCACGGTTTTATATTCTATTGGAAAAATAATAACATTAACATCAACAGTGTTTTTAAATATGAAAACCAATTAATAATTTATATTAAAAATGTAGTATATTTTAATTTGGTTGAAAACATAAGTTTAAAATTTAAAAATAATAATATTTACACATAAACTAATCATGAAAATTGACTAATTTTAAAGTTATTTTTTTATTTTTAATATATTTATTTTAATTTTTATAATTTAATATATTTTTTTATGAATACTAATGATGTAATGATTCTAAATGTAAATTCCAAATACACAATTGTTGGAAACATTGAGAACAAACCACCCAATGATTTTCTAATAATTATTTAATATTCAACTCCAATTAAAAATAAAGCTCCAACTTCCTATAATATAGAAAAGCATTCTTCTCTAGCTCCCACTGGATGGATGCTCCAATGCCCGAGATTCTTCAGTATTCAATTGAACGGATGCCCCAACACCCAATGAGCTACAGCTCACCCTAGCACCACCCTACCACCCTGAAGTTTTCACAAGCTTGAAGCTATTAGCGACTTCATGGCCCAACCTAACACCACCCTACCACCCTATATAAGAATAAAAGAAGAATGGACTTTCGTACCAGGGAAAATGGTCCACTTTACAGTGATATAGAATGATGTAGAAGAAGAAGACAGACTAGAACATAACCCCAACTATGAAAAAACCACCTAATGATGATTATAGACCTTCTAACACATCCTCTTTAACTCTTGGCAGATAGACACTAGTACAATTTTTACAATAATGTATTTACAATGAATTAGTACAATGATACCTTTACAGTGACTGTATGTAGTGCTTCACACTTGAATACTTCATGTGATGAACTTCTTGCTACTATTCTACACCTTCATTGTTGATCTTTTCATGCTACCCTCTGCTGCACCTTGCTTTGCTTTGTTGCCCTAGAAAGTCTGGTCATTTGCATCCCTCAACAACACATGATCTAGACTTTTCTTCCCTTCTAGGATCTTGATATTGAATCCGGTGTATATATGTTATTTCAGATCCCCAATATGTGATTTTCAGCCTTGCAGTAGTCTTTTGATTCTTGTTTCCAATGCCACATGTATGACCCAATTTGTATTCTTCAAGAGAGAGTTATCCTCAATCTCTCAAAATGCCCTAATTATGGATTGTTTCAGCAGAGCGAACTTGTATGCCATGCCACATTTCACTGTTTCTTCATTCAACTCTGAAATTAATTCAACACAAACTACAATCCATGCACTATCTGCCACTTTTTACAATATTCTAATCCAATACCTAGAGGGAGAGTTATGGCGATTTTCCTAAGGTCACTTCTATGAGATGAATTTCAGGAGCCTGCAAAAACACTGATTTCCATAGATCATATCTCCAAAAATATTGCGCACCTTGATCTGAACATTTTGCACAATCTTCCTCCCAATTTCGGCTTCTCCTCATAAAAATTTAAGCTTTTGAAACTTTGTAGAAAAAAGTTAGAGAGAAAATACCACAATGACCTGTTTCAGATAGCGAAATCCCTGCATAAGGAGGATATGAAGATCACAATTTATATAAATGCTTAGGTTTAGAGGGGCTTCAACAAGTGAATGTGGGAGGGATTTTAGGAGCTTAAAAATTATTAATTATTGACTTTTCAATGACCCATGCAACAACCCTATGGGGTTTTAGCCCACTAACTAGGGTTACAAACTTCAAACATGAATATATCTCAAACCATGAATAATTACGTGGCGTGCCATATATCAACAGAAACATCTCGACAAGTAGAAAACGTTAAAAGAATTGTTGACCTAGGATATAGTAATTTGGTAGGTCGAAATTCCCATGCAATATTGGTGTAGCCCCTGGTGCTATTTTGGTTGACATCAATGACAACTGCTAATCAACAATCTCCCCCTTTGGCATTGATGGCAACACACGTACTCCCTGTTCGATCATGACACCTCTTACTAAAACATTCCCTCCCCCTTTAACATCAATATCAAAGGGTAACCCCTCGTGACACACAACCATATTATGGACCTGTACACAGTTACACTCCCCTGACACACAACAAACCTATAGACCTGTACACACTTCCACTCCCCCTTTATATTATGAATAAGGAAAATCTAATGAGAACTTGGGAGAATCCAAAGCTTATAGCGAAGATATTCAAATGCTTCACGAGTACTCTTATGATCATCAATGCTTCCTACCTAATCGGCATCCATAAGGTTTGAATAATGAGATTTTTACCCTTGGGATACCACAAGCCATATTCTATTGTTCCCTTCAGATATCAAAGAATTATTTTGACGGAAATAATATGTGACTCTTTTGGTATTGCTTGGAATCTTGCTACTTGTCCAACTACTTGCATAACATCTAGCCCAGAGGCTATTACATATATAATACTACCAATAATAAATATGTACAACCTATGATCCACATCCTTATATAAGTCATCTATGCTCAATTTGCAGCCTGTTACCATCGGAGTAAGGATGGGTTTGCAACCTTCCATTTTGAATTTCTTGAGAATTTCCTTATGTACCTGGCTTGACATATAAATATTCCTTTCTCTTGCTAAGATATTTGAAGCCCTAAGAAGTATGTTAGCTCACCAAGTAAAGAGATCTCAAACTCACTTTGCATCTTTGTAGAAAATTTCTTACTTAGTCAATCAGCATTGCTACCTAATATTATATCATCCTCTTTATCTAGTAGATGTGCTTTAGCTACTTCATCCAGAAAATTTATGTCGTTTGGAGCTCCACTTGTTGTAGCCACAATTTCACCATAACTTCCTTTCCTGATATCACATTTTGTGGAGTTGAATAGAATTGTGTGTCCTTGATCACACATTTGTCCACCACTGAGTAGATTGTGATTCATGTTTTCAACCAATAAAACATTCTTGGCTAGAGAATCTTTGCTTCCGAGAGTGATGCACAGCTCCACAACCCAAGAATATGTGATGAGTAGATCCATCATGTTCTTTTCAGTCGAAAAGAGACCAATCAAGGAGCCCCTAGTTACCCCCAACCGCTCTCTACCTAGAAAACAAACATGCACGTTATGAAAAATGACCAATCATGTGGTCGCCACTTGTCCTAATTTGGTAGCATTACGACGTTGGTTCCCCAACAGGCCTGAAACTGAGCATGACAGACTCCCCTTATCATGGATATTCTGCCTAATACGTCAAGGCGATCATTAGGAGCGACACTGCACTTATGCCTCATAATTTCTTCCTACCATTGATATGATTCATACCATGGAGAAGAGGGAGGACAACATCCATAAATGGTATAAGCATTACACCTCTAGCTCAACAACCCCAACCCCACATAGGCTTGGTGGGAAAACTAGGAGGAAAAACCAACCAAACATCACTGAGGCTAAGCTAAGGATAACATGTAGACTATGTGATCTGAATGACCACCAAGTCAACTAGCGCAGAGAACTGAAGCCACTTGCAAAAAATCTTCACATAGTCTCTTCTCTATCTCAGAAAATTCTCTCTAATCAAGAGAAGGTCACGTGCACCTATTGTTGTATTTCTTCACACATTCATCATACGATTAAATGTGTACAGCTCCCCAAGATGAGAGTGGCAAGAGCAACATTGAGTCTACACTCCCATAAAGGGTTAGACACACCCAAGCCAATAGTAAGGAAATGGAAGCAGAAGATCACCTATTCAACCACAGATCCTTTAAAGGCATCCACATCTAAGATGTTGAGTAGCGTTGATTCCCATATAATCTACTATGTTGGCATCATGATACCATGCACTATCTGCACTGGATAAAATCACACACTAGAGGTATGCCCGCTAATGGAAACATTCAGGCACCTCTACGGTAGGCAAAATTTCCACCTACAGGAAATTGACCATCCTATTGGGGAACCCAACCTTGTGCTCACACAAAATCCCATCATGGAGATTCCTCCCCCACCAAACTTCGATGACATGATCCACCATATACAATTTATATCATCACATATCAGAAATAAGATTGCAACCGCCCCCACATCCCAGGATTTTCACCCTATTCATGTCGCAAAATATCAAGGTACCTTATGCTTTTTCATTGATTTCTGCAAGATCCCAAATTTTCAGGTTGCCATCGAACTCCTTGATGATACTTAGCCTCTAGAACAATGCCTAGTACAACTAGAGCTCCTCGATGAAAGTTGAAGACAGTCAATGCAATAAAACGAGGCCCACAAGAAAAGGTTAAAAGCATCATTTTACCACCACATCAACCCTCACTCATTCACTGAGGGTGAGCTAGTCCTTTGTTATGATGTCACAAAGGAATCCCTAGGGCCAGGAAAGTTTGAAACGTTGTAGAAAGGACCATACATCATCAAACGTTGCCTCTGATAGGGGGTATACATCTTGATGGAGTAGGACGGGACCTGCCTCATCAACCTCATCAATGGCCTTTACCTCAAGAAATTTTACCCATAATGGCTAAGACGACCCTTCCCTAGAGTGAACGTACGCAATACCAAACCACTAGAAATATTTGACCAAAATACTTATTAAACACGCTCAAAAGCTCCACCATGGATCACCAACCTGAATCCTATTTTGGATTTGTTGATGGAGCATCACGATGGTCTCAATGTTTAGCCGCAACTACCTGCGTCATTTAACACCCTGACCAATCACCGCTCTACTCAAACGGTGTGTGCATCTATTTAGCAACAAACAATTAGGCAGAATATGACGTCGTCATCGGACTTATGTGCAGTGCCCTCCTTCAGGGCATACACCATATGCATGTCTACCTCAATTTCCAGTTAGTATTCTTGCATTTAAACCAAAAACTTAAGATAAGAGATACACATCTTTTTATAAAATATTTTCGTTAAAAAAGATTAAGCAGACAATTTGACTATATCACATTTATACATGTACCAAGGTGTCAAAACCAAGTAGTTGATCGCATAGCCAACGATATCCTAATCTGGAATGCATCTCGAATAAAACATCATACATAAAAACCAAAATATAGATATCCACCAGCATATGATGTGTATCATCCATAAACCAAAAGAGGTGACACATCATATAGAGATGTGAAAAATATCTCTTATATTTATATATATCACAATGTATATTTCTAAGTACAAAAATACTATCTCTAACCCAACGGCCAACCCAAATATACAAAAAATCGTGAAAAATGGGGGAAGCATCTACATGGTGTTTTACCCATGTACAAGTATAATCTAGCATGGTGCCCCCTCAAGAGGGGCACCTAGACCCACAACCACTCCCAGTGCCACCACTGGAGCTATCGTCACCACCGAGACTGCCACCCGACGTAAAGTAGGCCAATAGTCCCTCTCACGTGCCATCAAAGTTTCCAGCTAGACCTCCTCAAGGTTATCCATAAATACCTGATCAGGCATTCTTTGGGTCAAGTGATCCACTCGACCCCAGGCATCCTCGAGAACTGACACCTGAGTAGTCATATCCTCAATACGAGCCTCTACTGTATCTGCACGTGCTACCGCTGCATCGGCACGAGCTCGCTCAACCGCAGCAGTCGAGCTGCTGCCCTCTCTTGAAGGGCCAACTGCACCACCAGCTCCTCCAGCAACATCCCCTCCCTGTCCTCCAAGATCTCCCCTAGGCCTCTGAATAAGTTCGTGGCCGAACAACCGAGCCATGGGATGACTCACCTCGCCAACGTTTGCAAAATGTAACCAAAATTATGTCAGTGTTACTAGAAAAACACATAAGTACATATATACTCAAATAAATGCATAAAACATAACAAAACATACTTGTTGGCACCCAAGCATAACCAGGAGGGAGACCCATATTTGGATCCCCTCAGAAGCCCATCCCTGCCCATGGGAATGGAAAGAACATCTGTGGGTTCAACTTGAACTAGGCCTCTTTCATGGCATTTCAATAACGCCCCACCATGCCACCACTGCCTCGTGGCATCAATGGATCCCACCTCATCATACAAGGCTCTTGTTGCCCCCAGGAAGCACCGCCATCACTGGCCTTAGTAGAACTACCCTCTCATATATAATGCTACACAAGATGTTGGTGTACGTAAACAACTTCGATCCATTATGGACCTTGTTGAGTTGCATCACCATCCTGTCAAAATAGAAACAAGAAAAGTCATAGAAATGTCTGGCCCTCAACTGGTGCAGTACTCCAACCTGCGGGCCAGATGCCCGATGTAGAGCCGACAACCCTGCAAGTCGCACAATCACCACCAGAGCACATCACTCTGCCAAGTCTGTCACTGATGAAATTTTGATGCATCCCTTCATAAGCGGCACCCCACCACTGTGAAATTTCCAGAACCTCTCCAATTCCACCCTCCTGGAAGGGAGTGGATACCATAGGGCCTCACCATGAGTCAGTAACCTAGTCAAAAAATATACATCTGTCTCACAACGAATGACTGGGATTGTCTCCTACAACACAAACATGTTGCGCCTCCTACGCCAATGTCAGATCATATAACGTACCATTCAGTCCTATGACCGAAGAAGCTCATTCTCCACGAAATTTAGGAGCCCCCATTGTGCTAGTTGACAGTGTGCCCCAGCATCAGCAGCGAATGCATTTCCGAGCTCAGGCCAATCCTACTCCCTCCACAACAACTTGTCATCAAAATAGGGACCCATCGGTACAGAAAAAACACAAAAAATAGGCAAAAAACAAAAAAATGTTTTTCCTCGGCTTTGTGCGCCTATCCGTCAGACAGGCGTGCCCTGTATTTTCCACAAGCACACTTCAAGCATGAAAAATAAGGGGAATATAGAACTTTTAACGAGCTTATCCCCCGAAAAGGTGCACAGAGGGCATGACTTTGCCGAGATAGCCCACCGAATCTAGGGCAAAAAAACACCTAGAATCCATACAAACCAAGTCTATACGGACCCCAGCACCATCAAACTTAAAATATTAAAGTGCATAACATCATGGAGGTTACCTTAGCATGATCTCGCTAATCCCTAGTGCTCAGGTTGACTGTAATGGCAAGAACTACTACATAGAAGCCTCTAACCTCTCAAAAATGCACCAAGTAGAAATGAATTGAATTAGGGCTCTATTCACCTATATATTGCCCTTTTCAAAAACATGGGAGGACCATAACAATAGATAAAATGGTCCATTCTCAGAACCATAAGTTGCACCATAATCATCACTCCATGATGAACAGAGGTGATGCCACACAATCGCACTCCCAAAAATTATTTTTTCAGCGCCGACAGGTATGCCCTCTCTCATCTTATTTTTTAAAAAAGCTCATCAGTTTCAATAATATTTGATAAAGAAGATTCTTTCACTTGAAGTAGTTGTTTTTGCAGGAAAAATCTCGCAAAACCATTTGCAACTCCATTCACAGAAAGTTCCAAAGCAGGTATCATTCTACCCCCAGCGTGATAGAGTCCCATAAGCTCTACATATCCTGACATCATTTCTCCATCAGAAATCAAACATATGGGCCTCATATCTGAGTGTGTTTCTCATCACCTCACCCTACACATTATAAACATCCTCATTAGTTGGTAGAGCCTCCCCTCGATGGCGCTGGTCACCCATAGTAGACCATATACCACAGCAAAAGTGACGCCATGGCCATACCACTTTAGTCTAGGAAGCACCTCATGCCCGCCCATACACCATGCATAATTTCAAGTTTTACCATACAAACTAAAACCCCCTTCCCAGATGATCAGGTTGTATAAGCAGATCAAAAGCGCACCACCGCGCCTCGCATTTGGCCCACCATACCTCCACCAGCACAATCCCATCAATGATACTATCCATCCATTTCATCAACCCCACACATGAGACCAAAAATTGGGACCCCCACACTTCGCAAAATACCTTCCTCACAACATTAGTAAGCGAGCACTTTCATCATTTGGGTTACCCATATCTGTGTTTTGTACAAACCAAGCCCCATTATTTTATTCTTTTGGTAAGTGTACAAAGACCGCAAATGGTTCACTACGTCCCTTCACCCTCCCATCCATCTTTTTCTCCCATGGCAGCAGTCCCTGAACAACTTTGTTCATAGTATTACACGCCCATGCACAAGCCACCATGAAATTCATAGCCAGTTTATACCCACCCTAGAAGTCGTACCGATTCCAGGGATTTCCCCATCAGAAATAACTATGACTGCCACCAAGTTGCTCAATATACTCTAACCTTGGGCCATTGAACCCATATCATTAGTTTTCATTTGCCCCTCTCCAACATGCCTATGTTAAACCTAGCACATCTAGGTCCCCAACCCCTTATGTCAGTGACCCCCCGGTTGAATGAGGTTTCTTTTTTGTCAACTTCAACACTCATTTTCCAAAAAGAAAGAAGTACCTTGGATTACCCCTCTCCATAAAAGGGGCATCCTCGGGTGGCACTAAGGGAGATATCATTAGCCATAGATTTCATCGATCATCCTGAAATTTGAATACAACAAAAGCTTTCATGTCAAGATGGTATCATAGCTTGAAACCATTGCACTTTGATCAAATTCATTGAAGACTCGTGCCTCCATAAGCATCTTTTTTAGTAATGCTTACACGAGAAGGTCCCAACTAGCGCCTATGCATACAATGCAGAGTTATATGACATACTAGGTTTACAGATATGGGTACCATATTCCACCTATTTTCAAAGAAAAAAAACCCCAAAGGGCATTAGCAGTCGTCATCAGCAACCACCAGATCACTACCATATCAGTGATACAGAAAGAGCATATATCTGTCAACTAGATTGGTTTAACTAGCCACAACATCATGAGCATGGTACATGCCCGCCTCGTAGAAAATTTGTATATGGATTGTATTATATTTGCTTGTAGGGGCCTCTTAGGACGTGGTCATTCTTGGAACTGGTGCAGGGTGTTTCCAATTCCAACCTTCACGCATGTGTCTCTCTCTCTCTACGCACACTATACATAAAAGAAACTATAATTTATTTTTGCTATACAGTTCTTCCTAGACCTCACACATTAGGGGGCAACTGTTAACACGAGAATATCGTACAAACATAAGATGACATTATTCAATGTCAAGAAGAAGGATTTACAGAGATGGAAGACATTACAGAATCTAGAAAGTATTCAAAAATATCTAAGGTCTAAAGAAAATCAAATTTGAACAAGTCATAAATGTTTTTTTGTGCATTATCCTTCGTGAAAAGCGCCTTTGCACGCCTTATGACCCAAAATGCGCACAATCTTGGGAGTGGTGGAATGTCACTTTCGAGGACCACACAAAGCATAGGAAAAGTGATTCCTCACTTGAAGCCACCTAAGGACAACCACCAATGCCTCCTTAAACATCAAATGAGAATACAATGGGATATTTTGAGCACACAAAGGAATCATACCCCTCTCTTGGGTCACCATCCACAATGTACCAAGAATGGGAACAAGGATTTGAAGTATCCTATATAAGACCACCATGAGATGAAGAATGGGTGAAGACATTATTATGCTGGCCATAATTGCCCAAGAAATACCAACAATGTGTGATTCGGAGTTGAAGATAGAGGGGACTCAATTGTTGGCCATCCAACAAGTTTAGTCCACCACAATAGAGAGAGAGGGAGACTGCACAGAGGCAAGCTTGGGATAAAAACATCCTTGCATCAAGACTTAAAACCCATGTTCTAGGGGCCCTTTGGAAAGAGGGTAAAATTTCACTCTTATTGCTACCAACGCTCCATAAGAGGGACCTAGAGCCACTGTTCATATTATTGTGGTCATTTGACACGTTTTAGAGCTCGTGCTTATTTTTGTTTTGTTTTTAGTGTAGTTTTAGTTTATATATGCATGCTATTTTTCTATCTAGTATGCTTATGATTCTAGCTTGTTCCACTAACTTGCTTGACTCCACTTCTTTTTATGCATGTTACCAGTAACTTAAGTGGGTAGACCACACCCATTAAGTTGGTTTGATTTCATACATACATGCACCAAACACACTTTAACACCCTTATCCATGAGCTTTCTAATGCTTAGAAGGTTACATTTTAGGCCAGGTACATAATAGAAATCTCCCACAAAATTATTTTCTCCCTTCCTTGTCAATATTGAAACTCTTCCTTTCCCCATGACAAAGACTTTACTATCAATCCCCATTGTCACTTTAGACTTCACATTGTCATCTATATTGGAAAACTTTGTTATCTTTCCAGTAATTTGGTTACTACAACATGAGTCTAATAACCATATATATTCTTGTTTTTCTTGTGTTACATTACAAGTTAAAATCACATTAGTCTGGTTCTGATTTTTTCTTGTAAAATTTACATTTTGTTTCTTTCCACATTCATTGGCATAATGCCCACACTTCGTACAATAATGAAATTGGACTTGGGATTTATCATACCTCTATCCTTGTGGTTGAGCTTGAGCCTTTGCTTTGATTTTGGTTGCTGCCCCTTTCACTTGTGCTTGATTTTGGCTTCAACCTTCACTTTGATTCTGGTTTCTGCCCCTTCAACTTTTTCTTTCAGGGATGTTTCTTCCACCTCTTTGTGGGCTTCTTCTTCTTTCTGGGTAGTTTGATCTTTCTCGACCTTCGCCTCGACCAAAATACATTTGTATCTTCAAAGCATGCTCCAATGAGGAGTTCATTGTTCTATTCAGTATATGTTTATGAGACATCAGTAATGCACAAAGTTCATCCACTGAAAATTGTGAGAGATCCTTTGCCTCTTCTATGGCCACTACTATGACATAAAATCTTGATGGTAGACTTCTTATAGTTTTCTCCACTATTCGTCATTCTTCAAGTGTCTCTCCATGAAACCTTGTCTTCATAACCAACCCAATAATATGTGTGAAGAATGATTCCATGTTATCATACTCTTTCATACTAAGAGTTTCAAAATTTCTGCTTAGAATTTGAAATTTTGTTGTCTTCACCTTCTCCATGTTTTGATAGGCTGTATTGAGAATATCCCATGCCTCCTTGGAATTTTTTGCTGCCGAAACTCTTGGGAAAATACTCTAATGTACTGCTTGGAAGATATAGAAGAGGGATTTGGATTCCTTCTTCCTAATATATTTCAACAAGTCTGTTTCTAATGCTGTTAAAGCACTAAGCATTGTTGCATCTGCTGGTCCTGGAAAGCCGTTTTCCACAAGCTCCCAAGTATCTTGTGAAGAAAATAGGGCCCTCATTGTAATGGCCCAATAATCATAGTTTTCACCATTGAACTGTGGTAATTGTGGATTTGTCAGGCTTGTGCCTGCTGCTGCCATTCTGACTGTGTAAACAAAACATTTCTCACTTCTGTAAAAGCTTTCTCACTGCTGGAGAATTATGCTTCTACAAACAAACAATCTCACAGCTTCTTCCATAAAGAGAGCTTGTTATTTTACGAAGAGCCTAGACCTACTCTCATACCATGTTGAAATTTCTAAATACAACAAACAGAGGAAATGTGTTTCCCCCACAACACAGAGAATGCAAATAATGGGGAAATAAATAATACACAAATAGATAACGTAAAAACACATGAGAGGAACAAATTCTCTTTTTCATTTCTACACACTAAAACAATGAAATTACATAGTTTTAATACAAATGGTCAAAGCCTAAAAACCTGATACAATTCAATGCAATTCAATTTTTCAATGGATGTTTAATAGCCAATCATCCTTATGTCGTCAAACGACCCATTTATTCATTAAAACAACATGCAGACTGTATTTCAGTTTATACACGAAACACGTACAAAATGTGTTCAAAACAAAAAAATGAAAACTTCAAATTTTATGTGTTTCGGCTCCCATTCCTCATCGCATCTACGCAAATCAACGATATTAAACTTTAGCTGTAGCGCTATCCATTAAACATTGTGGGTTGAGATGTGAGATAGTGACGTGCACTTATCGCAACGCACCCAAAAGAAAATACCTGCAAGCACTTTACGGGAAACTTAAATCAGTGCAATTGTGATATGCGACTTCAATATCACATTGAAAAGAAAATAATATAACTGCGGGGGGTTGGAATAAAACATAAAACAATTTCGATTGTGAGGTTGCGGTAAGTAAAATGTGGTAAGTGTGGTAATGTAAATACAAAGGAATTAGGTGGAAATACAAAGAATTTCATGGTTTTGCAATGCGGTTGGGGTGTATAGTCGGTCCCGCCAATATGGCATTGACAGTAGAATAAGTTACGGTGGATGGATGAAGGGTTAAACAAAAACATTGTGATTGTGCTCTGCAGGCAAGGTAATTTAAATGTGGTGGTTCAAAGAAATAAATGCAGAGCTATGGTTGTAGTACTGTGCTTTTTGGATTTTGCATGAGCTGTATGTGGATTTTAAAATCCTGTTGCTTGTCCTTCCCTGCTACAAAATTGATGAGCTGTGGACTGGTGTCAATTTTTCACTCATCGAGGTGGTTGGGAGTATAATTCCAACATATCAAAGTGTTTTTTTATAAAATCATGAAAAGTGTATAGCTTTTAATGAACTATTATGATATAAATATACTGAAAACTATGATCATTGATAATAACTATATTTTTTTCTTTCTTTTCTTATAATTTGGAAAAAGAAAGATTAAATGAAGGGAATGGAAATCATTTCAGTGGAGAATACCACTGAGAAAAATCATTCACCAAACTATCTATGACTAGTTTGGGTTAAAAAAAAGTTATATATCAAATCATATTTAATATTTTCAATAACAATCAAAATTATTTAAAATTTATTTATTTAATGTTTTTGTTGTTATTTTGTTTAGAGGGGTTTTAGAATTTAGTATAAGGTATATGTGTAGGTTCTATATGTGAGATGTGATAGGGTATATATATGTAGGCTTGAGATGTGGGATGTGTTAAACAACAAAAATTTTCATGTTTTTTTAGTCCTTCTTAGTGCAATAAACCAGTTGAAGCCAAATAATAAAATAATAAAATTTAATTAGTTATATTTTAATTTTTTCTTATCAATAAAATTACTAACAATATTTTAAATAAAGGAAACTCATAATAACATGGGCCAATATCATGGTTTATCAATACCATGGGCCATTTAGGCTTTTGATTATTATGTTATGGATTTAAGCTTTTAATTATTATGTTACAATACCATGGCCCAACACCATACCATGGACGGATACCATAAATTATTTCACAATCAAAATATTTTATAATGTTTATTTTAATTTAATTTAAAGGAAATTTTTAATTAAATCTAAAAGAAAAAAATATTATAATCATTTTTAAGATATATCTAAATCCTCCATCCCTCCATCCTCACAACTACTAGAAATATTTCCATAGATATTAAATCGAGATCTTGATAAAAATTAAAATTAGAATACTTATATATATATGCATATGTGAAATTTATATAATATAAATAATATTATAAAGAACCTAGATAAATGCATCTTAACCAAGGCTCCATGCCAAGAGAAAAAAAATGTGACTAATAATGATAGAGGAAAGATAGTGCATTATTCTATTAAGTTTTTTATTATTTTATCATTCTTTAATATGATTATCCAAAATATAGGTTTAGTATTTTACATCCAATTATCTTTTTTTTAATTTACATACTTTCATAAATACAGTTCAATTGATATTTAAGAAAGAGCAGGGGGGGGGGGGGGGGAGAGGGAAGGAGAGAGATGGATTTAGAGGGGGAAAGAGTGGGAGGGAAGAGAAAAGAAATTGAGATATAGAGGTGAAGAGAGAGAGAGAGAGAGAGAGAGAGAGAGAGAGAGAGAGAGAGAGTAACAAGGGATATATGAAGAGATGAGGTGAGCAAAGAGAGAGAAAATGAGAGGATGGAGATAGGGAAAGAAGGGAAAGAAAGATAAAGAGAGACATAGATATAGATGGTCAAGATAGGGGGAGAGAGAGAAGGAGAGAGGGAGGGAGATTGTGACAGAGTTGGAGGGTGGATAGAGAGAGTGTGATGGGGGGTGATACAGAGGGAGGTGGGAGAGGAATCGAGAGAAAAAGGAAGGAATACAGAGATGAATTGAGAGAAGGAAGGAGAGAGAGATAGGGAGAGAGAGAGATGAAGTTGGAGGGGGTGACAAAGGAAGGGAAGAAGAAATACGTAGAGGTAGAAAGGTGGAGAGTGAGAAGGAGTGATAAGGGAGATATGTAGAGATATTGAGGGAGAGAGGAGAGTGGGAGGGAAGAGAGAGAGAGAATAAGGAGAAATATAGGGAGAGAAGGGGAGAGAAGTGGAAGAGAGAGAGGGAGAGGAAAGGGAGAGAGATTGAGATAGATAGATATGGAGAGGGAGTTTCTATGTTTTTATGGTGATAGGGAGAGACAAAGGAGTAGAGATAATGGGAGATAGATATATAGATAGAGGGGAGAGAGAGAGAGAGAGAGAGAGAGAGAGAGAGAGATTGAAGGGGAAGAGAGGGAAGAAGAGAGAGACAAAGAGAGGGAGGGAGGAAGAGAGATATATCTTGAGATAGAAGAGGAAGAGAGAGAGAGAGAGAGAGAGAGAGAGAGCGAGAGAGAGAGAGTATGTTTTCCCATTTATATGAGATATAGATAAGGAGAGATTGAGGGATATAGAAATATAGATGGAGGAAACTGGAGGGAAGAAGAGAGAGATGTCAATTTCTAATCCTATTTGATAACTTGAACTAGATGCATTGATTTCACTGTAGATGTTTATATAGAGATATAAAGGAGGAGATATTGAGGTAAATAGACATATAGATGGAGGAAGATAGAGGGAAGAAGAGAGAGATGTCAATTTCTAATCCTAGTTGATAACTTGTACTAGTGCATTGATTTCACTATAGATGTTGAATTCTACTCCTATTTGATTGCATGCACTCATGCATTGGTTTCAATATACATATTGATTTCTAATCCTATTTTATTGCACGCATCAAATTCTTTGATTTCGGTAAAGATGTTGATTTCTAATTATATTTTATTGTTTGCACTAGATGCATTTATTTTAATGTAGATATTTATTTATGATTTGATCTAACTAGATGTATAATTTACATCAATTTCAAAGTACTTAGATTAATAGTGTGCATTAATTGTAGTGTAAGAACATACAACTTTTTTATGACTTGCATTCACTTTTGTGTTATAGAAATTCAACCATAAACAGGGATAATTTTAGGGGCGAATTTTAGCCCAAAGGCGAATTTTAAGGGATTTTCAATTTTAATAGGGCGATTTTTTTACATAAAACCCATTTTCTATAGTTTAATAAAGTTAGCCCAATAAATATTTTAAAAATAATTAATTATTAAGTAGTAGCCCACCAAAAAAAAGGGCGCATAACATGGAAAAATGAAATTCGCCCCGATTTTTTTCTTGTGGAGCAAATTTCCATGGCATTCACCTGGATATGCTTCTGGTTCAAATGCTACTGTGGCCATCGATATTTTTATTGAATAACCAAGTTCAGGGAAGGAGGTAGATTACAATCTGTCTGATACACTGATCTATCAGAAATGAATGGAATAGTGACTTTTTATCCTTGAATTTAGAACAATCTCCCACAACCTGCACTTAAGAGAAATGAGACCGCGATTTTTTTCAGAGAACAATTGAATCGAATATTTTGGCGAATGTGGGGTTTGTACTACTGCATTAAAAACCAAAGTTCGTGATGGAATTGGATGGAGGAAAAGGGTTTAATGGCTAAACCCTCGTCCTTCTCTTCACAGTGGTTCCGGAGAAGGAGGTGCAGGTTCTCATCCAGGACATTTGTGTGATTATTTGCGTTTTTAGCGATAATGGCATTCTTGCCACCGATCTTCTTTCATTTCAGATTAAAGCGGCATGACCAGGTACACCCATATTTCCATTTTATCATGGATTTGAAATATTTTTGCCGTCAAAATCAGACAAATTTTCACCACCAAAGTTTTCTATCCAGTTGCTTCGGCTTTTTGAATAGAAAATTAAAGCTATTGGATCAACGCGTTTATGCCCAGTGACTTATTATTCCAAGCACCATCGAGCACTGCCAATTATAAAAAATACAATAATTTTCAGTTTTGGTTCATTTGTGTAGAGTGCTGTGAAGGATAACATTCAAATTTTGTAAATTCACTCAACTTTAGTAAATTCATTTTAATTCCAGTGATTCAGAAAACACATTCATTCTCAGTCTTATTTCTTTGGTGAGGTAGACGTATTTTTTCTTTTTGATATGCGGGGAGCTATCAGCCCTAGTTCTACATTATCATGGTAAAGCTATTTTAACGTGGGGACCAACGAACTCAGCGAACTCCTACATATGATCAGATCAGGAGTTTGTGCCCACTGAGGTTTGAACAAGGTCGTTATTGTGGCGATACCCTATTTCAACCAGTAAACCACCACCCAACAGACATACATGCTTCTTTTTGCATCCAAGGTCTTTGTTAAGCTTAACGGCAAGAACTGACCAAGTTTAGAAAGCTCAGGCCATGTTTGTGTTAAGTAAGAAGTTTGGCTATTTAGCACTGCATCAGTTCCTGTTTACTGTAGAACGGGTTGAATAAGGGTCGTATTTGGGGGAAAGCCCTATTTCAACCAGTAAACCACTACCTGACATACATACATCCACAGGAGCTCTAAGAAATTAATGTGTTACAATATATTTTACTCCAATTAAGTTCAGATATCGGGCTCTGAATGGAGTTCTTGTTGTGTCCAAGGGTTTCTGTGAAGGTTAATGGCAATAACTGACCAATTTTATAATGCTTAGGTTTTGTTTGTGTTGAGTTAAGTAAGAAGTTTGGCCATTTAGCACTGCATCAGTTCCTGTTTACTTTATAAGTTTAAGGTCAACTAATTATTGATCAATTGGTTCACATTATAAAGCTTTCTTGCAGTACTATGTGAGTTACTTTAAGAAGTTTCGTTAGCCTTATTTTAATTTACTCTCTTCTAGCTATGTCAAGTTAATTTATTCTGAAATGTGCATGTTCAAAATCATCTTTTAAGAAATGTCTTTTAATTTATTTTGTAAAACCTGTCTTAATTTATTTAATCATGTATATCAGTCTGTCTAAAGTTGCCTTAAAATTGTTTTGCTACCAGTATGCAAATTCTATTTGAATTTTGATTGAGCGCACGAGGTCAGCTTGAAGTTAATGCAAGAAGTTAAAGAAAAGGACTAAGAACAGGCTTGGCCAAGTAAAGAAAGATACATATGTCATAGTACAAAAATCATATGAGCATCCAGTGGAAGAATGAATAGAGGAAAGCTGCTTCTTGAGTGGTTCTATCTTTGAATTTTTTCCCATTTTAAACAAAAATAAGATTATATTACAGGCAAGATAATTACAAGGTTCCATCTATGCCTATAGGCTAATAGTATTTACAAAACAGAGTTTTAGAGTTGCTTTGTCGACTTTTCTACCCCAAAACCTCCCACTTCCTTTAAATTTTTTTAATGTTCCAAGGTAAACCTTAGGAGACTTTAACAACAAACCATAAACAGAGAAGTGCGACATTTTATGCCTTTTGGCCTCGCAGTCAGGAGGGCAAAAATATATTCAGGAAATTTTGGCTTTATGTGGAAATGCATGGCTAAGATCAAGGCGGGTAGCTACTAGTTCCACAGAATTGCTGTCTGTGGGTCACTCCTCTTCTATGATTAGCCTAGACCTGTCACAAGTATTCCGGTCAGAACCTGATCACTGTTTGTTCCAATCTTTCAACATGCTGTTTTTGACTTTGGACTATGTCAACCCCTACATTGGCCTTTTCTTTCCTCTACTGTCTGCAAAACACTTGGTAGTTGAGCTCGAGATCCTTCATTTGCACATGCAGGCTATGCAGGTATTTAGTGAGACCGAGGTCCTTTAAGCTTTGCCTAGGAGACATTTGCTAAAAAATTCCTACACAAAGGAACCTTGTTATACTTCTATAGTTTGATGATGACTTTTGATATCCAATTTGGGGTTCTAAAGGGTCATTAAGGGAAAAAATACGTTCAAGAACAACATTCAAATTCCTGTACTTGAGGTTGCAGGTAACTTGAGTAAAGGCCACTGTAATATTCCCAATTAGCAATAGCTAATTGGAAATATTAATTTTTGACTATTTCACTTTAATAAAATTAAGTTGGAAATAAAGTGGGTGAAGAGGGACACTTAAATCACACTTAGGATAAAAACATTTCCTAAAGTCACTTGGAGACATGATTACTTGGCAGTGTGGGACCTAGAGGATGAAGTGGCAGTGTGGAGGAGATGTTAGCATGGGCAGCGTGGGCCCAAGTCAGCGCAGAGCTAGAGGGATAGCATGGCCCAAGGAGACAGCGCAGTTGATGGTGGGCCCTAGGTGAGAGCAAGGCTCTCCAAGCATAAAAAGGGAGAGAGGCTCCTCATTTGGATCATTCGATTATGCATCTATGTTATTTGTCTCTTGACATTGAGCACGCTTTTGCTGTTTAGCAAAGTCTGCATGTGTTGTTCAGCACATCGGGTGTCTCCGTGTGGAGATCCCAACCTCAGCCCGGGGGGACTTCGAGTGCCTGCTCGGGTGAGGAGTTCCATCCTTATTTTGATGGAGAGAGTTGCAGCAACCACAGATGGGAGCATTCACTTGCAGAGACAGCGCAAATCAGTGAGAGGGAGGATGCAGTCTTTGGAGGAAGTGATTCTGGATTGAGGGTCTATTAGGGGATTCAGCCCGGGAGAGTTGGAAAGGGGTCAGCCCTTCCCTATTCCATCATTTTGGTAGAGTTGGAGGCCATTGTTCGCAGCAGATTATTCAGGGCTAGTGTTTATCATTGGGACAATGTGGAGCCTCAAGGGTGGTCATTTTCGAAGGTCAGCCATTTCCAAAAAGCTCTCTGAGCTTTTCTGGGTATTGGGGGGAGAGGCCATTCCCAAAGTTTCATAATTTTATGAGGTGGGGAGCAGCCCCAAATAGTCAGTTCATTCTAGCAGTAGCAGCAACATAGCAACAACATCGACAACTTTGGAGATTACGCAATCATTGAGGGAGCAGCCATTCAATGATATATTCTAAGAGTATTTCTACGCTTGCCAGTGCAAGCCAAGGTGCCATCATTCTAATCACCTTTGTATTTATTTCATCTTTCAGTATTTAATAAAATGGCTCAGCATTCTCCATATTGTCTCTTGTTCACGTGATGTCTCTCTAGTTGCTGTAGTTATTTTTTTATGTGCTTTATATTGCTGTCTATTTCTATTCGGAATATTATAGTGGTATCAGAGCTCATAGACTTGGCTCAGCCTGTGGAGCAGATTGTCTATGACACCAGCAGGAAAACCATACATATGTTACCGAGGGAGGAAGTATAAAGACCAAGAGCAGAGGTTAGAGATAAATTTCGGGGAAAGTGACTGCATTCCGGTAGTGGACGCAAAAGAGGAGGAACCAATGGCGGAGGAAAGAGATGTCGGGAAGGAGGTTGGTGAACTTCTCCTCAAATCAGTGCAAGATTTGTCGAGGCAGATAGAAGAGATGGGGCAAAGGTTCATTGCAGAATCTAGACAGCGTGAAACCCCAAGGGGTTTCCATATTGGAGAGGAATCGGGCACATCCCATCATTTGCAGGAGCACCTCACAGTGAAGCAGATGGCATCACATACACCTCCACGTTCCACGATGCCCACATTTCTTGCCGCAGACACTGGGGCAGGAGCACAACAGGAGCAGGAACCGGCTCACATGAGAGATTACTTTGCCAAGTATCAGTCCTATGGATAGGAGTTCAGAGATGCCCTCACATTCCATGATTTCGTACAACTCAAGAGGGACAACAAACCCTGCAACCATCACAGGGGAAACATGCATTCTCAGGATGGGGATGTACAACACACAGTAGGAAAATTTTATCTACCGACATTTGATGGGTGCACCAAGTGTTCGGTGAAGGCTTGGCTGGAGAAGTTGGATATATATTTCCAGCTTAACTAGATGGTAGAGACAGAGGCCATCAAGGTGGCAACACTGCACCTGGAGCATATCCAGGCGAATGCGATGGAAATTTGCTCCACAAGAAAAAAATCGAGACGAATTTCATTTTTCCATGTTATGCGCCCTTTTTTTTGGTGGGCTACTACTTAATAATTAATTATTTTTAAAATATTTATTGGGGTAACTTTTTTAAACTATAGAAAATGGGTTTTATGTAAAAAATTCGCCCTATTAAAATTGAAAATCCCTTAAAATTTGCCTTTGGGCTAAAATTCGCCCCTAAAATTATCCCTGGTTATTTGGTTGGTTTTTAATAGCAATAGTATTCATGCGAAGGATGAGATATACTCAGATTCCCCTTCAGGACATTATGGATGATGCCATTTGAGGTTCAGACGCATGAGGTTTTAGCTGATTATTTGTAGGTTGAATCTATTCTGTCTACTGCTTACATTGTACAATGTAATGTATGTTGGGAAACTGTTAAGATGGCTGTTTAGCCTTACTTTTGTGTGGCATGATGTTTTAAGTATGCCTTTCTCTTGTATAATTCAATTTTATCCTGTACCTTTTTTAGTTTTGCTGGGTTGACTTTACTGATGAGGACTAAATTACTTTTGCATGGTGCAGTGATGTACTTTAATTCTCCTCCTTGATGATCTTTGTGGTTATGTTTTACTCAAATGGTGATCTCTAGAGTAGGTTGTACCTGAGATGCATGTTTATGCTATTAATAGTTGCATGTACGACCGTTCATATGAAGGTGCCCTATTTTTCATCAAATTGCAATTTTTTAAGACTAATTTTATCTCTTTAGGCTTTAAAGGATGTATTGTTGGGTTCTGTTACTGAATGCTTAGCAACAGATGCTAGACCCTTATATTTTTCTTGTTTGATGTTTTTTTTTACTCTACTCTTGTTTGGTGGGATACAGGCACGCATTGTGGCATTAAATGACCATTATTTTTTGAAAAATGGTGGCCATTTTGTATTATCTATAAAGGTACATATGTTAGACCTTTCTCATACTTCTGAATCAAATCTGGAAATCATGTTTCTGTTCCTCATTTTTTGATTTTCACTCTTTAATGCAGGAAAATTGCATTGACTCTACTGTGCCAACGGAGGCAGTGTTTGCTCAGGAAGTTAAGAAGTTGCAAAAGGAGCAATTTAAGCCATTTGAGCAAGTGGCATTAGAACCTTTTGAAAGAGATCATGCTTGTGTTGTAGGTGGCTACAGAATGCCCAAGAAACAGAAAGCAGCAGATGCAGCTGCGTGAAGGAGTTTCTGTGATCAATTAAAGAAACGAGCTCCTTGTCTCAGGAATGAAAAATGCAATCTTAGATCAAGTGATGCCTTCCCCTCTCTCTTCCTGAAATGAGCCCTGATGGACATTGGGAGGGGGGCAGTGACTGGGTTATATTATAAAAATTTTGGACTACTTTGCTTTGTATTTTTTTTGACATTTACATGAGCAAATTTTAATCTAAACTGAAAGTTGGTCTGAGAGTTATATGTTTGTGCAAAAACTTGATTCAACTACTTGGAGGTGTTAAGGTGGAAATACTTTTAATGCTCTAGTGTTTTTTGTGTTTTTATTAGCTAGCTCAGTTGCCTTACTCTTTGCCTATAACTTATTTGGTTATGCTTTGAAATCTTTTTATATATGCATATAATCTCAGTTGGCTGTACCAAGATGGGTTTCCTTGCTTTGAAATCTTTTTATATCTACATATAATCTCAGTTGTTTGTACCGAGATGGGTTTCCTTAAGGCCTATAGTTTTTTACCTAGTAGGGATATGATCTGCATTTGTGTTTAGCTTGAGCAATTTTGATGTCAAAAGACTTGTGTTCTATGAAGCATGTGAACTTGTAGGCCAGTTTTGTGCTGAACATAGTTTGAAAGTACATTCCATGTTTGAAATATCCCACGTTCTTCAACAATTAAGAAAAGTGAACATAGATAATAAATTACTTGAAGTGAAGTTCAGTCATATGAGGATATCTTTATAATATGGTTATTATAAAATTATTGAGAGGAGCATTCAAATGAAGACATGCTCTTAAGATGGGCACTAGTCTTGCTGTTGTTGTCAGACATCATTAAAAACATATTTTCTGGGTTGTCAGACATCATAAAAATGATTAAACTATATGGAGGTATTAAGTAGGAAATGCTTTGAAAACCACCAGTTTTTGTGGCTTGGTTAATATTGATCTCCTGCTAGCTTTAGTTGTGTCACTCCTTGTCTATTAGTTGTATTGGAGATTTTTTTTATTTTTTATTTTTTTTAATTTAAAATTTTTTTTTTCTTTGTTTTTAATTTATTGAAATATTTACTCAGTAAGGCATTCTTTGTGAGATCTCCCCTCCTGTTCCACTGTGTGCTCTTTTTCACCATTGATTTGTGTTAGATGATAGAAATATTGTGTGATGTTGTACTGATCCCTCACAAAAACCTACAGACTGTAGGGTGCCTACACCACGGCACATGTTCATTAAATTTAGAGACTGGGTGGGTGTCTCCATCAAGCGGGATACCAACTCTCATTTCCTTTAATGCCCTCCATGCTGCATGTTCAGTTAGCAGTGCCATTAAATCCAGAGACAGGCAAGTTCCTCCATTAGCTGGGATACCAGTTCTCATTTCCATTAATGCCCTCCATCATGCCGCTTGTTCTAAGCATGCAAGTGCCTCCTTCAGGTGGCATATCAGGTCTCATTGTGCCATTAATGCCCCTCGATTCAAAGCACGGTAATTCATTACGTTTTACAGGCCTCCATGACTTACAGACATTTGTACCATTAATGCCTGATTCTGAGCGCATGATAACCCCCCCTCAATGGTGGTGAGCTTAAGTTTGTGCTAGTCTGGTATTAGTCAGTTACAGATAAAGCTCTGTCTGCGCCGAGAAACAACTAAATTTGTTGTTTAGTTGTTTGTGTTTCGATACATTGCAGGGGATTTAGGGATCCAGGGCTGTGAATCTTCCATTCTTTCAAAGGAAACCTTGCTCTCTATAAATATACTCATCGAGTTTTTCTTAGTTTTTGGTAAATTTGGGTGCTCTGGTGTTTTCTACATTGTGAAATCTATTGATTGGTGCAATTAATGTGTAATGTTACTAATGTATGGTTGTTCCTTTATACTAAATCCGGTCGTTGAGCATACCTTACAACACAAACATTTGTACTTCACTCATTTCACTAGTAGGTCTGAGAATGTTGGTGCAAATTTAGGACCCAGTTTTTAGTTTAGTAGGCCAAAAGGGTTGCACTTTACCATAGAACACGATTAGGTTTAAATATTTTAGACAATAAAACTTGATTCAATAAATGATTATTTAGTTTAACATAGTTTGTTACTTCCAAGTTTAAACCGAAATATAGGAAACATCTCTTTGGCATGTCCCAAAATATAAATATGTAGCTACAACATGAATTCCTATGTTGATAGGAAAAGCTTAATGGTGGTATTGTTTGGAATGGATGTAAGGAAGAGCTCAACTAACTATATTTATTTTGCATATGTTGTGATGTCTCTTGCTATAAACTTGGTACAACATGATATAGTTAAAAGGATCTGTATGTATTTACCTTGTTGACTATCGTTAACATAAAATTTGTCACATCATTTTTTAAGGTATTACATCCAGTAAAATGATAAATCTGATGGTGATTTGTAGACCCCAGTGACTCCAACAAAGAGTTTTTTGATCATTTCTAATACAAATGCAACCTCTACCATAGTTTGTCGTTATTCAGGTGATTCTCTTCTGCATCCCAATCCCAATGCCACGAGTTTATTCACACAGTTTTGAGTATCTCATATTGCTCTAGTGCGTCAATATTTTCATCCCTCAACAGGTTGCTATCTGTCACTTCCCCCATTTTTATCGGGAAAAAGCCATGGTCACCCTCAGGTAGGTTCTGTCCCCTCTACAAACATCACCCTTTGTTGACACAGTTTTGCCAAATCCATATTCTGTATTCAGGCCAACCAGTCATCAAATTTTGATTGAGGCAACTTAGCAATACTTATATAATCTATTTTGCTCAATTTTGTGAAGTTCCAAACCTGGGGCAACATAGCCAATGGATCATTTTAGACAAAGTGTGGAAGTGATTGAGTCCATCGAGTCTTGACAGAAAAGTTAATTGTGCAATGCCAAAATCAGATAAATGTGTTGTCATATTGCTATCGAAAATGATATTGTTGGGCTTTATATCATAATGCACCACTTGAACAAAACTTTTTCGATATTGCTGGGCTTTATATCATAATGCACCACTTGAACAAAACAATAGTGATGAAGATATTTTGTGATATGTGCAATCTATGCATATCTGTACTCTGGCTTAAGTTCAATGCATACACATCTATCTTAGCACTCTACTCTCCAGTGGGATACAATTGATCTTCCAAGCTTCCATTTGACATTAGTTGGAGGACCAAATCTTTGAAGTGAGGGGTTGAGCAACTTGTAACTCTAATAAGATTTTGGTGTCTAATTCTCCTAACCACATTGCATTCTGTTTTGAAACTCTTGTAAGTTTCTTCATTTTGCAACTTAAGAACCTTGACCGCGACATCTATGCCATTGTGTAAATTCCTTTATAGACTGATCCAAAACTCCCAACTCTTTATCAAGTTTGCCTCGTTGAATCCTTGAGTTGCTTTTACAAGATCTTCATATAAAATCACTAGTGGTCCAAATTGTAGTGAGAAAGCTCTTGGGAAACTTAAAATTTAGTCAGGTAACTAGACTCCAGAAGAATCTAGAGAGTAAACAACATATAAAAAGGTGCTGCCACCTTCAATTGGTACAATCACATTTTAGAACTGATTGATTTCTTTCTTTCAAAGTAGTAGTAGGGGGACACAGAGGAAAATCATATTTGCTGTCCACAAAGGCCAGGATTCCCCATAAATTAATTTAAAGTAACATTCACAAAAATCCTTAGATTGGGCATTTTCCCCTAAAATTCTTGAAAGAAAGGCTCAGAGAGTGAAGCATTTAAAATCACAAAAATCCCTTCTCTGGGGATCCTTAAATTGTTGAAAGAAAGGTTCAGAGGGTGAAGCATGTCTATGTTTTTGAGATATATCCTACAATTTTTTGAATTCACCCAACGAATATGAAAATTTGACCTTGAAATGTATTATGAGAGAGATTGAGTTTAACTAGTCCCGTGTGGCTTCCGAGTGCATATGGCATGATACCAATCAACTGGTTGAAAGTAAGTACTATCAATAGTTTGAATGACATGTCTCTTATCTAGAGTGACATGTCTCTTGCTCAAGAGACGTTCTCCATTAAAAAACTCTCATTCACAAAATGTGATCTTTCAACATGAAAAATGAATTATCTCTCACAAAAATGGCATAAATGGATTTTCACACATATGTGGCATAATTGGTCTTCTTGAATACGCTGATCAGATTCAAGTCATACTCATCATCAGTGAGATCGTCTCGAAATCATGATTTTAATGGCTGTAAACACAACCACTTTCTATGAAATTCTGATACTAATGGCTGTGAACACAACCATTGTCTCGAAATTCTGATGCTAATGGCTGTAAACACAACCACTTTCTATGAAATTCTGATACTAATGGCTGTAAACAAAACCACTTTCTATGAAATTATGATACTAATGGCTGTAAACACAACCACTTTCTATCAAA
The DNA here is from genome assembly GCA_034641835.2 of Pinus albicaulis. Taxonomy (NCBI): domain Eukaryota; kingdom Viridiplantae; phylum Streptophyta; class Pinopsida; order Pinales; family Pinaceae; genus Pinus; species Pinus albicaulis. The sequence goes on along the minus strand of CM076579.1, from coordinate 423,136,033 downwards.
GTGTCAACATGGCCCATTTTCATCACTGCATCATCTCGACTTTTGTGCAAGACTGAATTCACCCAAAGACTATGAAATTGGACCTTGAAATGTATTATGAGAGAGATTGAGTTTAACTAGTCCCGTGTGACTTCCGAGTGCATATGGCATGATACCAATCAACTGGTTGAAAGTAATATCAATAGTTTGAATGACATGTCTCTCTCTAAACCCTTATCTAGAGTGACATGTCTCTTGCTCTCTTTTGCTCAAGAGACGTTCTCCAATAAAAAAACTCTCATTCACAAAATGTTCTCTTTCAACTTGAAAAATGAATGATCTCTCACAAAAGAGGCATAAATGGATTTTCACACATAAGTGGCATAAATTGTGTTCTTGAATCTGCTGATGAGATTCAAGTCATACACATCATCATCACGATCGTCTCGAAATTCAGATTCAAGTCATATTCATCATCATCATCACGATCGTCTCGAAATTTTGATACTAGTGGCTGTAAACACAATCACTTTTCGCCAAAGTGTCAACATGGCCCACTTTCATCACTGCATCATCTCGAATTTTGTGCAACGACTAAAATGATGAATTTCCTGCAAAGGTTCAAATCTCAATGTCCTATTGAAACATACAAGAATTTCCTACAAAGGTTCAAATCTCATTGTCCTATTGCAACATACAAATATCACGAACACTTGGAACATACATCCATCCTTTTGTCAAAACAAAAATAATCAAAGTGGCCAAAAGCATCAGTATGCCTCCAAATATGGCGATAGCTTGAAAATTGGTTGGTCAAATGACAAAACTGGCTATGCGTTCCTTACGAAAAATCATGAAATTTGAATATAAAGTTGACTATGTTTTGAAATTTTTAAGTATGGGCCTCTAGGGAATCTAGAGGATTCTTTGCGGATTTTTGCCTCAAGGTTCCATTGCTCAACATTTTGCCTATGGAATATTCATTGCTCAAATCAAATAACTATCTACGCTATCAAATTCTTGGCAAAAATTCGGTTCACATGAGTATAGGCTCATGGGAATATGTTATGCAACCAGCTCACAAAACAATAGAAATAACATATCAACAACTTAGAAAATATCCTCTTAACAATATAGTAAAATAATTTTCTTATTATAGTTTTTTCTTGGAAAAGAATTATTGAGAGTTGGGTGCAAATGCACAATGTTGTGTAGCATTAGTGTGATAAATATGGGATAGTGCAAAGCATAGTTTTGAAGATTAGTCTAAGTTGACTCGTACCTAATCAACTTAGTCAAGTTGATTGTTGGTTGAACGGCTAATTGTTGGTTCAATGGACAGAAGGTCTTGCAGGCACAAATACCAAAGGAAAAAATGGAGCCCATCATGGGGTACTCTTTGTAATTCTCCACCACTGCTACCTTCCATGCTTCCTCAAACTCCTCTCCAACCTTAATATTAGTGCTAGTAGTAGCATGAGCAACAACACTACGCTTAGCAGAACTAGAAGAACGCATTTTCCAAACTACACGAGAACTACTTCCCTCACAAGTCACCATGTGCCATGCTTGGTCTCTGTGTTTCTCTTCCTTCTACTCCTGGTTCAACTACCATATCTTCATTGGAACCAACACCCCGAACTCCACTAGACAACGATTCACCATTTTGTAGTAGTGATTCGCTATTTGTACTAGTGATTCGCCCATGTTTTTACAAGATAATATAATCTCATGAGAGATTCGCTAAAAAATTATATATACATATTATATTATTAATAAAATCGCCTTCCATTTTTCCTATGTATCATGGGGATTCGCCTATTTATTATATATATAAATTTAGGGGGGTTCTTAAAATTATCCCTGACCATAAATACAATACTTGAATTTTCATCGTAAATAAAATGATCAATTACCAAAAATGCATACTTGAATATTCATCCTAAATAAAATGTTCACTTACAAAAACGCTTTCTTCTTGAAACTGTAAATTAGTTGTAATTGGAATCTTTCTTATCATTCCTATTTTCGATCGTTGAACATTATTAATCACTTTACATTCAAATAGGGTAATAGAAAACTACTAGAATAAACAATTATATGGGATTTAACACTCCATAATTCACAATGATTAACTTTGGAGAAATATACTATTAATATTGGAGAGCATGTGTCATGTTTACTACAATTTCCATCATTCAAAATTGTTAATCACTTTACATTCAAATGGTGTAATAGAAAACTACTAGCATAAAAAATTATATGTCGTTTAACACTCAATAAGTCACAATGATTAAATTTGGAGAAATATACTATTGATAATGGAGGGCACTTGTGATGTTTACTACAATAGTTGGAGTTAAGATTTGATTCTTTGAACTAGATCCATTGGTTTCAATGTAGATATTGACTTCTAATCCTATTTCAGTAATAATATGCACTGATTTCAGTGTAAGCACAGAAAAATTATAGATGATATGAATTGACTTATGTGTTTCAGTAATTCAATTGTAAATACAATACTTGAATTTTCAGACTAAATAAAATGTTCACTTACCTGAAATGCTTGCTTCCTAAAAGTGTAAACTATTTGTAATTGACTTATTTCTTAGTATTCCCATTTTCCATCATTCAACATTGTTAGAGACTTTGCATTGAAATGAGGTAATATAAAACAACTACCATTAATAGAAATAAACATACTTCATAATACATGTTCCATTACCATAAAAAATTATAAAAATGAACTAAATTATGATTTTATTTAATATATATATATATATATATATATATAGTCAATTGGAGTTATCTCAAATGTTTGGTTGAAATTGCTATTATCTTTCCTACTAAATTCAAATCTCCATTAATGTAAATTCTTAACTAAATATATTTATGAACTAACATAATACTAACAATATCACTCTAACAGACAAATATATATATATATATATATATATATATATATATATATATAATAGAATTAAAAAAAATATTATAATTACTAATAAAATAATAACTCTAATATTTTATGAAACATAATTAAAAATAATTTTAAGATAGGTTAAATCTTATTCAAACATTGTGGTTTAACACTATTGTTAGATAAAATTGTTTAATTTTTATTCACGGCTTTATATTCTACTGGAAAAATAATAACATTAACATCAACACATTTTTTAAATATGAAAACCAATTAATAATTTTTATTAAAAATGTATTATATTCTAATTTGGTTGAAAATATAAGTTTAAAATTAAAAATAATAATAATAATAATAATAATATTTGAACATTTATTTTAAAAAAAACTAATCATGAAAATAGACTACTTTTAATTTTTTTTTTTTTTAATACATTTATTTTAATTTTTATAATTTAATATATATATTTTTTAATATTAATGATGTAATTATTCGAAACGTCAATTCCAAATAAGAAATTATTGGAAATACTGAGAGAGAGGTGAATCAATATTCCTTTCAATTAGAGCATTAGTTAATCTTCAACTATTATCAGTGTTTGTACAATGATAGGAGTAAACAAAAGGAACACAAATGCACATAGTTTTTAAGGTGTAAACCCACTCTGGGAGAAAAACCACCTAATGATTTTCTAATAATTATTTAATATTCAACTCCAATTAAAAATAAAGCTCCAACTTCCTAGAATCTAGAAAAGCATTCTTCTCCAACTCCCACTGCATGGACACTCCAACGCCCGAGATTCTTCAGTAGCCAACTGAATGGATGCCCCAACACCCAATGAGCTACAACTCACCCTAGCACCACCCTACCACCCTAACATTTTCATAGGCTTGAACCTATTGGCGACTTCATGCCCCAGCCTAACACCACCCTACCACCCTATATAAGAATAAAAGAAGAATGGACCCCCATACCAGGAAAAATGGTCCACTTTGCAGCGATATAAAATGATGTAGAAGAAGAAGACACACTAGAACATAACCCCAACTATGACACAACCACCTACTGATGATTCTAGACCTCCCAACACATCCTCTTCAACTCTTCGCAGATAGACACTAGTACAATTTTTACAATAATGTATTTACAATGACTTAGTACAATGATACCTGTACAGTGACTATATGTAGTGCTTCCCACTTGAAGACTTCATGTGATGAACTTCCTGCTGTTGTTCTACACCTTCATTGTTGATCTTGTCATGCTACCCTCTATTGCACCTTGCTTTGCTCTGTTGCCCTAGAAAGTCTGGTCCTTTGCAGCCCTTGACAACACATGATCTAGACTTTTCTTGCCTTCTAGGATCTTGATATTGAATCCGGTGTATCTATGTTATTTCAGATCTACAATATGTGATTTTCAGCCTTCTAGTAGTCCTCTGAGTCTTGTTCCTTTGATTCTTGTTTCCAATGCCAGAGGTATGACCCAATTTGGATTGTTCAAGAGAGAGTTATGCTCAATCTCTCAAAATTCCTTAATTATGGACTGTTTCAGTAGAGCGAACTTGTATGCCATGCCACATGTCACTATTTCTTCATTCAGCTCTGAACTTGATTCAACACAAACCAAATTCCATGCATAATCTGCCACTTTTTACAGAATTCTAATTCGATACCCAAAGGGAGATTTATGATGATTTTCCCAAGGTCACTTCTTTGAGATGAATTTTAGGAGCCTGCAAAAACACTGATTTCCACAGATCATATATCCAAAAATATTGCGCACCTTGATCTGAAATTTTTGCAGGAGCTTCCTCTAGATTTTAGTTTCTCCTCATAAATATTTAAGCTTCTAAAACTTAGTAGAAAAAATTTAGAGAGAAAATACCACAATGACCTCTTTCAGATAGCGAAATCCCCGCATAAGGAGGATATGAGGATCACAATTTATATAAACGCTTAGGTTCAGAGGGGCTTCAAGAAGTGAATGTTGGAGGGATTTTAGGAGCCTCAAAATTACTAATTATTGACTTTTCAAAGACCCATGCCACAACCCTATGGGGTTTTAGCCCACTAACTGGGTTACAAACTTTAAACATGAATATATATCAAACCATGAAGAATTACGTGGCGTACCATATATCAACAGAAACATCTCGACAAGTAGAAACCATCAAAATAATTATTGACCCAAGATAGTGTAATTTGGTAGGTCAAATTTCCTATGCAATATTGGTGTAGCCCCTGGTTCTATTTGGGTTGACATCAATGACAACCGCTAATCAAAAATCCCCCCCTTTGGCATTGATGTCAACACCCGTACTCCCCGTGCGATCATGACACCTCTTCCTAAAACATTCTCTCCTCCTTTGACATCAATGGCAAAGGGTAACTCTTCGTGACACACAACCATCTCGCGGACCTATACACACTTCCACTCCCCTGACACACAACCATTATGTAGACCTGTACACAGTTCCACTCCCCCTTTATATTATGAATAAGGAAAATCTAATGAGAATTTGGGAGAATCCCAAGCTTCTAGCGAAGATATTCGAATGATTCACGAGTACTCTTATGATCATCAACACTTTCTTCCAAGCCAACATCTGTAAGGCTTGAATAATTTGATTGTTACCCTTCGGATACCACAAGCCATATTATGTTGTTCCCTTTAGATATTGAAGAATTATTTTGATAGAAATAATATGTGACTCTTTTGGTGCTGCTTGGAATCTTGATACTTGTCCAAGTGCTTCCATAACATCTGGCCCAGAGGCTATTACATATAGAATAATACCAATCATAGATATCTACAACCTCTGATCCACATCCTTATATGAGTCATCTATGCTCAATTTGCAACCTGTTACCATCGGAGTAAGGATGGGTTTGCAACCTTCCATTTTGAATTTCTTGAGAATTTCCTTGATGTACTTGGCTTGACATATAAATATTATGTTCTCTTGCTGAGATATTTGAAGCCTTAAGAAGTATGTCAGCTCACCAAGTAATGAGATCTCAAACTCACTTTTCATCTTTGTAGAAAATTTCTTACTTAGTCGATCATCATTGCTACCTAATATTATATCATCCTCTTTAGCTAGTAGATGTGCTTTAGCTACTTCATCCAGAAAATATATATCGTTTGGAGTTCCACTTGCTGTAGCCATAATTTCACCACACCTACCTTTCCTGATTTCACATTTTGTGGAGTTGAATATTATCTGTCCTTGATCACAAATTTGTCCAACACTAAGAATATTGTGAATCATGTTTTCAACCAATAGAACATTCTTCGCTAGAGCATCTTTGCTTCTGAGATTGGCGGCACCTAATCCCATAACATTTGAAGATCCATCATTTCCAAAGGACACGATTCCATCATTCTTCTCTTTTTGAGATACAAATTTCTTTCTATATCCAGGCATATGCGTTGAGCAACCGGTATCAACATCCGAAACATTTTTTTTGTTTTGATCCTTGAGGGTGAGAGCACAATTATTAGTCTTCTTCTTCTTCTTCCATGTTTGTTCGTTCTGTGGCTTCAAAGTTTCTTCTGGAGGATTTTCAAGTCTGCAATCTCTAGCTATGTGTCCAAACTTTCGACATTTTTAAGATTCAATATTATTTCTTAAATGTTCAAATCGATTGATGTTTTGTTGAGCCCTGGGAGGTTCATATTTGACAGATCTCCTATAATTATATTGGTTCCTAGGGTACATGCCACATTCTATAGCTTTATGACCAATTTTTCCACATGAATAACAATAGCCATAAAAAATATGTTGGTATATGGATGGAAATCTTCATCCAGGAATTGTCTTCCAAGCCTGTTCTTGCGAATATTGTCCAATGAAGTGTACATGCATGCCAGATCTCATAGCTTCATTGTATTTTGTTGTATAAGGTCCTGCTTCTTCTTCTTTGTAACCAAGGCCAGTTTTTTCATTGTAATATCGTTGATTGTTAATGACTTCTTCAAAGGCCCTTGAGTTGTTGGCATAGTTTTGGATAGTTTTTCCTTTCTTCACTTCCTTACGCAGCAAGACTACTTTGGCTTTTAATTATTCCCTTCTTGGTTAATTTCTTCCAACTTCTTTTAAAGTGACTCTTTAATTCTTTTGTGTTCTTCAACTTCAATTTTGAGACCTTGAACTTTTTCCTATGGAGTATTGAAATGGATCTTCTTAGCCTTGAACTCTTTTATAAGCTTGATTTCTTCTTTAGAAAATTATTCTATGGTCAACCCTTCTTCTTCGTTGTTTGATACCTATTATTTATTATGCTTGGCCATGAACAATACTCTCTCATTGGCATCTTCTTCGTTGTCATTTTCTTCATCGGATGATGAGCTATCTTCTTTAGAGAGAAAGTTCCTTTTGGAGCCTTTAGTTTTGAATTTCTTAAAGTCTTTCTTTCGTTTTGAGTTGCCATCACTTCTATTCGGATATTTTTCTGTGAAATGCCCAACCTCACCACAGCCAAAACATATCAATGCAGTTTTACCTTTGAATTTACATTTACCAATTTTTAGTTTTCTCGTAAATTAATCATATTCTTCATCTAAAAGACATTCTTCATCATCTCCCTTTTCTTCACACTTGCAGGTGCATGTCTTTCAATTGAAGGTTGTTTTTCCTTATTAGTTTTCTTAGATGCAATGAACACAGTTTCTAGATGTGAAGTACCCTCTTCTTCATCAAGTCTCATTTCATATGCTATGAGAACTCCATGTAATTAATCCCTGCTGAGTTTGTCCAAATTTGCACTATATTCTAAGACCGATACCTTTGGGTTGAATCTCCGTGGTAATGTTCTAATAATATTTAGTATAATAGTCTTCTCGTCAACTGGCTCTCCCAATCCTTCTAGAGTAATGTTTATTTCATCAATGTATTGGAAGTATGTAGCAATGTTACCATCTTCTTTCATTGTGAGATACTCACAATTTTCTCTATATATTTGAAGCTTTACTTATTTGACATTTGAGTCACCTACATATATATTCTCAAGCTTTTCCCATACATTTTTGGCGATTTTACAACCCAACACCTTATGATAAGAAGATTCAATTAGTCCACTGATAATAATATTCTTTTCTTTTGGATGATTTACAAAATTCTTCTTACCTTGTTCATCTGCGATTGATGTAAATCCATTCTGAACAGTGTCTCGTACTTCGTAACCTTGCACCAAGAGATAGACCTCCATTCTTCCTTTCCAGAGTGCATAATTATTTTCATTGAATAGAGGTACATGATCCTTGGTATGTTCCATGACGTCCTTCCAAGTGTTAAATTGCTATTGAAGGAACCAGGCTTTGATACCAATTGTTGGAAATACTGTGAATGGGGGTGAATCAGTATTCCTTTCAATTAGAGCATTACTTAATCTTCAATTATTATTAGTGTTTGTACAATTATAGCAGTAAACAAAAGGAAGAAAAATGCACACAGTTTTTAAGTTGTAAACCCACTCCGAGAAAAAAACCACCTAATGCTTTTCTAATAATTCTTTAATATTAAACTCCAACTAAAAATAAAGCTCCAACTTCCTAGAATCTAGAAAAGCATTCTTCTCTATCTCCCACTGGATGGAAGCTCCAACGCCCGAGATTCTTCTGTAGTAAACTAAACGGATGCCCCAACACCCAATGAGCTAAAAATCACCCTACCACCACCCTACCACCCTATAGAAGAATAAAATAATAATGGTCTCCCGTATCAGGGAAAATGGTCCACTTTATAGTGATATAGAATGATGTAGAAGAATAAGACACACTAGACCATAACCCCAACTATGGCACAACCACCTAATGATGATCCTAGACCTCCCGACACTGCCTCTTCAACTCTTGGCAGATAGAAACTTGTACAATTTTTACAATAATGTATTTACAATGACTTAGTACAGTGATACATTTATATTGAATATATGCAGTGGTGCCCACTTGAAGACCACATGTGATGAAATTATTGATACTGTTCATCCTACCCTCTGCTACACCTTTCTTTGCTTTGCTGCCCTAGAAATTCTAGTCCTTTGCAGCCCGTGACAACACATGATCTAGCTTTTTCTTGCCTTCTAGGAGCTCGATATTGAATCTCGTTTATCTCTGTTATTTCAGATCTGAAATATGTGATTTTTGGTCTTATAGTAGTCCTCTGAGTCTTGTTTCCAATGCCATAAGTCTGACCCAATTTGGATTCTTCAAGGGAGAGTTATGCCCAATCTCTCACAATTACCTAAGTATAGACTGTTTCATTAGAGAGAACTTGTACGGTGTGCCACGTGTCACAGTTTCTTCATTCAACTCTGAAATTGATACAACGTAAACTACAGTATATGCACTATCTACCATGTTTACAGAATTATAATCTGATACTGAAAGATAGAGTTATGATGATTTTCCCAAGATCACTTCTTTGAGATGAATTTCAAGAGCCTGAAAAAACACTAACCTCCACAGATCATATCTCGAAAAATGTTGTGCACCTTCATCTAACCTTTTTACAAGAGCTTCCTCAGGATTTCGGATTCGCCTCATAAACATTTCATCTTCTCAGCCCTCGTAGAAAAAAAGTTAGAGCGAAAATTGTTGGGAAAAATACTAAGAGGGTGGGGGGGTGAATTAGTATTTAGAGATTACTCAAAACTTTTACTTTTTCCTTACTAAAATCCACATGTGACTTTAATGGACACAACTCACGTATACACGCAGATGTCCTTAAGAAAACTTGTGTATTCTCAGAGATATTATTATGAATATAATTCTTTACTTAGATCAGTGCATCATTCATTCATCAGATGTTTAGTAAGAAGTGAGCATGTGCAGTAAGAATAGAATAAATCATCACACATAAGCAACGCACATGAACACCAGGATTTAAGGTGGAAACCCAATTCAGGAGAAAACCACCAATTTTGTTGTCTCTGTCTTCAATATTTATTATAAATAAAATTGCTTACAATATTGTACTAGCGCAGACTCATACCAGCACGCAGGCACCCACCTACAGAAGGTTGCAACCTTCTCTCATTCTCCAGCTACTACTGGAAGGGAGCTCCAACCCCCTAATCTCGTTTACCAGCCACTTCGGGAAGGGAGCTACTACCCCCTGATTTTGTTTACCAGCTACCACTGGAAGGGAGCTACTACCCCCTGATCTCGTGTACCAGCTACCATTGGAAGGGAGCTATAACCCCCTCATTGAAGGCTTCGACCGTTAGCACCACCATGGACCATGTTTCATCAATTTTCATACTGGACCCACTCCACACATTTAAGCTCAAAGAACATATATCAAACTGAAACTTATAACCCCATCAATTCATTCATTCATTAAATCATCAACCAATTAACCAAAAACTTATCTTTAATCATAATCAACTAGCAACATAATCAGTATTCAAACAACCTAGATCTGTATCATTGACAGACAACAGTAATACAGCAAAAAATATCAGAGATTTCCTTCTACACACTTCAGCAAAACCCTAGATTCCATACGCGCTTTTACTTCACTGAACCCATGTATATACGCGCTTTCATAGAGACAAACCTGCATATATATCTGCAAACATTTTAGGACTAACCTTAGATTCCATACGCGTTTTTGCTGAAACTGACCTGTGTATATACGACTTTCGCTGCGACGAACCTGTGTATAGATCTGCAAACATTGCAGGGCTACGCAATTATTCAGAACAGATAAACAACTTAGATCTTACCCTTCACTTCAGAAAACATTCGCCACATCTCAGATCTAAATATTTCATAAAAAGATCTAGAAGATATATAGAAATTTGAGGTCTAGAGATCCTGATCCATCATTTTATTCATAGGTGCATTCTTAATTCAGATCTATCAATAAATTGTAACCCATTCCATGTAGATATACTTCAAAGTGTAATACCCAGACTTCAAAATAGATATGCAAATACAAACTCAACCCTGAACAGTCATTAATTCAAATAAAATACGCTACTTTGCTTCATTGAAGCTGCATACATACGTGCTTTCCTACACACCAACCCGCATATATTTCTGTGTATACATTCTTCAGAAAACCCTAACTGCCATACGTGCTTTTCATGAAGTGAAACCGCGTATATACGCACTTTTACTTAGACCAACTAGCATATAGATCTGTAAAAGTAAATTTTGCAGAACAGACCAGATCTATAAAAATTACCCAGATTTCTTCATTTTCTTTAGCAGACTTACGCCATTTCTTCATCATTCCTTCAGTAGGTCATTCTAGAGATTCATCATCATCATATCTAGAGATCTTGAACCATAATTATATCCATGGGCGCATCATAGATTCAGATCTATTAATTAAGAATAGAGTTCATCCATGTAGATATTCCTTCGATAAATTTATTCATCAACAACCCTTACACATGCACACCTTGCACTATGATCTTCTTTTCCTTATATAGATTTATCTTTTACCAATACCATGAGTCAAAACCACACTAATTTCGATGATATTCTTGGATGGAATAAAATAGAAAATACAACGCTCAATACTGTGGGCTAATACCATGGTAATGCCCCTTGGTATCATAATTCTAGAGCGCAAAAGGCATCTGCAACTTGGAGCATTCGATTCCACATGTATACGCAAATTTGCCTCATAAACACTACGTATATGCTAACTCTGAATGTATACGCAGGTTCCCTTCACAAAAGTAGCCTATACATTGCATCCATACACGGGTTGCCTTCACAAAAGTAGTGTATACATTGTGACATATTATATTTATCATTTCTCCAGCACTTACTGGAATTCTTTTCTCTGTCACATCTTAACTGATCTGTAGATACATCATTCTTACATTTTTAACACATAGGTTGCTTATCATAGGCAACTCATCAAGTAGGTTTCTATCAAGGACAACTTCATCAAGTAGGTTGCCATCAAGGACAACACATTTCATCATATTTCCAACAAAAATTCCATGATGACATGTTTCAGATAACGAAATCCCTACATAAGGAGCATATGAAGATCACAATTTATATAAATTCTTAGGTTGAGAGGGGCTTCGAAAAGTGAACGTGGGAGGTATTTTAGGAGCTTACAAATTACTAATTATTGACTTTTCAATGACCCATGCCACAACCCTATGGGTTTTTGGCCCACTAACTGGGGTTACAAACTTCAAACATGAATATCTCTCAAACCGTGAAGAATTATGTGTCGTTCCATATATCAATGGAAACATCTCAAAAATTAAAACCATCAAAACCATTCTTGACCTAGAATATAGTAATTTGTTAGGTAAAAATTCCCATGCAATATTGGAGTAGCCCCTGGTGCTACTTGGGTTGACATCAATGTCAACCGCTGATGAACAATCTCCCACTTTGGAATTGATGGAAACACACGTACTCCCCTTGTGATCATGAAACCTCTTGCTACAAAATTCTATCCCCCTTTGACATCAATGGAAAAGGGTAACTCCCTTTGACATAAAACCATCTTGTAGACCTGTACACACTTCCAGTCACCCTGACACACAGCCATCCTGCGGACCTATACACACTTCCACTCCCCCTTTATTTTCTGAATAAGGAAAATCTAATGAGAACTTGGGAGAATCCCAAGATTTTGGTGAATATATTCAAATGATTCACGAGTACTCTTACAATTATCAATGTTTCCTGCCCAATCTACATCTGTAAAGGCTTGAATAATGAGATTGTTTCCCTTTGGATACCACAAGCCATATTCTATTGTTCCATTTAGATATCGAAGAATTCTTTTGACGGCAATAATATGTGATTATTTTGGTGCTGCTTAGAATCTTGCTACTTGTCCAATTTCTTGCATAGCACTTGGCTCGGAGGTTGTTACATATAGAAGACTACCAATCATAGATCTGTATAACCTCTGATCCACATCCTTAGATGAGACATCTATGCTCAATTTGTAACCTGTTACCATCGAAGTAAGGATGGGTTTGCAACCTTCCATTTTGAATTTCTTGAGAATTTCCTTGATGTACTTGGCTTAACATATAAATATTCCTTTCTCTTGCTGTGATATTTGAAGCCCTAAGAAGTATGTCAGCTCACCAAGTAAAGAGATCTCGAACTCACTTTGCATCTTTGTAGCAAAGTTCTTACTTAGTCGATCATCATTGCTACCTAATATTCTAGCATCCTCTTTAGCTATTAGACGTGCTTTAGCTGCTTCATCTAGAACATATATGTCATTTGGAGCTCAAATTGCTGTAGCCACAATTTCACCATACCTGCCTTTCCTGATTTCACATTTTGTGGAGTTGAATAGAATTTTCTGTCCTTGATCACACATTTGTCAAACACTGAGCAGACTGTGATTCATGTTTTCAACCAATAGAACATTCTTGGCTACAGAATATTTTCTTCTGAGAGTGATGGTACCTGATCCTATAACATTTGAAGATCCATCATTTCCAAAGGACATAGTTCCATACTTCTTCTCTTTCAAAGATACAAATTTCTTTCTATATCCATTCATATGCGTTGAACAACCGCTATCAACATGCCACACATCTTTGTTGTTTTGAGCCTTGAGAGCAAGAGCACAATTATCAGAGTCTTGTTCTTCGTCCATGTTTGTTCTTTTTGTGCCTTTGAATATTATTTTGGAGGATTTTCAAGTCTATAGTCTCTTGCTATGTGTCCGGAGTTTCGAAATTTGTAACATACAATACTATTTCTTAAATGTTAAAATCTATTGATGTTTTGTTGAGCCCTGGGAGGTTCATATTTGATAGATCTCCTAGAATTGTATTGGTTCCGAAGGTACGTGCGACATTATGTAGATTTATGACCAAATTTTCCACATGAATAACAATAGCCATAAAAAATATGTTTGTACCTCGATGGAAATATTCGTCGAGGAATTGTCTTCCAAGGCTGTTCTTGCAAATCTTACCCCATGAAGTCTACATGTATGTTAGATCTCATAGGTTCATTGTATTTTGTTGTATAAGGTCCTACATCTTCTTCTTTGTAACTGAGGCCAGTTTTGTCATTGTAAGATCGTTGAATGCTAATGAGTTATTCAAATGCCCTTGAGTTGTTGGCATAGTTTTGGATAGTTTTTCCTTCCTTCACTTCCTTACGTAGCGAGACTACTTTGGCTTCTAATTCTTCCCTTTCTTCGTTGATTTATTCCAAATTCTTTTGAAGTGAATCTTCAATGCTTTTGTGTTCTTTAACTTCAATTTTGAGACCTTGAACTTGTTCTTCAAGAGTATCGGAATGGATCTTCTCAGCCTTGAGCTCTTTTATAAGCTTGATTTCTTCCTTGGAAAATTATTCTATGGTCAACCCTTCTTCTTCATTGTTTGATACCTCTTGTTTATTGTGCTTGGCCATAAAAAATACTCTCTAATTGGGTTCTTCTTCACTGTCATTGTCTTCATCAGATGATGAGCTATCTTCTTTAGAGATAAAGTTCCTTTTGGATCCTTTCTTGTTGATTTTCTTAAAGCCTTTCTTTCCCTTTGAGTTTCCATCACTTCTGTTTGGAAATTTTGCTATGAAATGCGCAACCTCGCCACAACCAAAAAAATTCAATGGAGGTTTAGCTTTGAATTTACCTTTACCAATTTTTAGTTTTCTCATAAATTAATCATATTCTTCATGTGAAATACCTACTTCATCATTTCCCTTTTCTTCACACTTGCAGGTGCATGTCTTTTCAATTGAAGGTTGTTTGCCCTTATTGGTTTTCTTAGATGCAACGAATGTGATTTCTAGATGAGAAGTACCCTCTTCTTCATCAAGTCTCATTTCATATGCTATGAGAACTTCATGTAATTCCTCTATGTTGATTTTTTCCAGGTTTTCACTGTATTCTAAGACTGGTACCTTTGGGTTGAATCTCCCTGGTAATGTTCTAAGAATATTTCATGTAATAGTCTTCTCCTCAACTGGCTCTCCCAATCCTTCCAGTGTATTGGTTATTTCATCAATGTATTGGAAGTATGCAGCAATGTTGCCATCTCCTTTCATTCTGAGTTGCTCAAATTTTTCTCTATAGATTTGAATCTTTGCTTCTTTGCATTTGAGTCACCTGGATATATATTATTAATCTTGTCCCATACATTTTTAGCATTTTTACAACCCAAGACCTTATGATAAGCAGATTCAATAAGTTCATTGCTAATAATATTCTTTGCTTTTGCATCATTTACCATATTACCTTGTTTATCCACAGTTGATGTAAATCCATTTTGAACAGTGTCCCATACTTTGTAACCTTTCGCCAAGAGATATACCTCCATTCTTCCTTTCCAGAGTGCATAATTATTTTCATTGAATAGAAGTACATCATTCTTGGTATGCTCCATGACCTCCTTCCAACTGTTAAACTATTATTGAAGGAACCAAGCTATGATACCAATTGTTGGAAATACTGAGAGGGGGATTGAATCAATATTCCTTTCAATTAGAGCATTAGTTAATCTTTAATTATTATCAGTGATTTTAAAATGATAGCAGTAAACAAAAGGAACATAAATGCACACAATTTTTAAGGTGTAAACCCACTCCGGGAAAAAAACCACCTAATTCTTCTCTAATAATTCTTTAATATTCAACTCCAATTGAAAACAAAGCTCCAACTTCCTAGAATCTAGAAAAGCATTCTTCTCCAGCTCCCACTACATGGACACTCCAACACCCAAGATTCTTCAGTAGTCAACTAAATGGATGACCCAACACCCAATGAGCTATAACTCACCCTAGAACCACCCTACCACCCTAACATTTTCACAGGCTTGAACCTACTGGTGACTTCATGCACCAACCTAGCACCACCCTACCACCCTATATAAGAATAAAAGAAGAATGGACTCCCGTACTAGGGAAAATGGTCCACTTTACATTGATATAGAATGATGTAGAAGAATAAGACACACTACATCATAATCCCAACTATGACACAACCACCTAATGATGATCCTAGACCTCAGGACACTACCTCTTCAACTCTTGCTAGATAGACACTAGTACAATTTTTACAATAATGTATTTACAATGACTTAGTACAATGATACCTTTACAGTGACTGTATGCATTCCTGCCCACTTGAAGACTTCATGTGATGAACTTCTTGCTAATGTTTTGCACCTTGATTGTTGGTCTTGTCATGCTACCCTCTGCTACACCTTGCCTTGCTTTGGTACCCAAGAAAATCTGGTCCTTTGCAACCCTTAACAACACATGATCTAGATTTTTGTTGTGTTCTAGGAGCTCGATATTGAATCTGGCGTATCTCTATTATTTCAGATCCCAAATATGTAATTTTTAGCCCGATAGTAGACCTTCAAGTCTTGTTTCCACTGCCACAGGTCTGACCCAATTTGGATTTTTGAAGGGAGATCTATGCCCAATCTCTCACAATGCCCTAATTATGGATTGTTTCAGTAGAGCGAACTTGTACGGCATGCCACGTGTCATTGTTTCTTCATTAAGAT
Source organism: Pinus albicaulis (assembly GCA_034641835.2). Classification (NCBI taxonomy): domain Eukaryota; kingdom Viridiplantae; phylum Streptophyta; class Pinopsida; order Pinales; family Pinaceae; genus Pinus; species Pinus albicaulis. The sequence continues at coordinate 423,119,644 of CM076579.1, read as the reverse complement.
CTAAAATTGATACAACAACAAAAAAAAAATTAGTGCACTATTTGTCACTATTTACATAATTCCAATCTAATACTGAGAGAGAGAGTTATGACTATTTTCCCAAGGTCACTTTTTTGAGATGAATTTCACGAGCTTGCGAAAAGACTGACCTCCACAGATCATATCTTCGAAAATATTGCGCACCTTGGTCTGAAATTTGTACAGGTGCTTCATCAGGATTTCGTCTTCGCATCTTATAAATTTAAGCTTTTGAAAATTTGTAGAAAAAACGTTAGAGCAAAAATGACACAATGACATGTTTCACATTGCGAAATCCCTACATAAGGAGGATATGAGGATCACAATTTATATAAATGCTTAGGTTGAGAGGGGTTTCAACAAGTGAACATGGGAGGGATTTTAGGAGGTTAAAAATTATAATTATTGACTTTTCAATGACCCACACCACAACCCTATGGGGTTTTAGCCCACTAAATGGGGTTACAAACTTGAAACATAAATATCTCTCAAACTATGAAGAATTACGTGGCATGCCATATATCAACACAAACATCACAATAAGTAGAAACCATCAAAAGAATTCTTGAAATAGAATATAGTAATTTGGTAGGTCAAAATTCCCATGCAATATTGGGTTATCCCCTGGTGCTGCTTGGGTTGACATCAATGACAACCGTTGATCAACAACAATATGAATCTTAAAATTTTGAGATAAAAGGTATGTCAATTGATCCAACTAAATAAAAATTCTAATTATTTTACCTAAATTAAAGTACAAAAATATATTTTTATATATAAATATGTATAGCATGAAAAAAGAAATAGGGGTTATGAGAAAATCATATCAGAACGAGTTGATCTTGATATGGTGTTATGTTCCATCCTTTCTATGGAAATTCATACCTCTCAAATATGTCAAACATACCAGAGTTAGTGCCTTTTACTAGTAAAGGGATTTTAAATATCTCAACTATGTCAAACCTGTGAGAGTTAGTGCCTTTTATTAGTGAAGGGATTTTAAATCTCAGTTAAGGAATATCAGGGCAATGGAAAAATAATAGAACCCTAAGAATGGTCAGCAGGTTCGAACACAGGCCCTACTGGGAAATCACACCTAGCCTCTGGGTGGTTTAAGGGTCTGCGACGAATGGAAAAGGTCGTCAGAGCACGGTAGCCACCTGGGTTACATGGGACACCATGCGAGAGGCCTCACGAATGGTGAAGGTGACAAAAAAGTTTTAGGGTTTCAAAAGGATGTGGCTTAGGAATTTTCTTGACCATAATCTCACTACCCTAGGGAGAACACTTCACTCGCCTGAAATGATTGGTAGGGTCTTCCATTTATGGGTTTTTGGTTTCCCTGCAAAGATAAAAAATAACCATGGTTAGAGAATGGGAATCGGTGGATCTCGATCCCCAGCCAGGCAATATCTTAACAGTCTAGGGTTTGGATGTTTTGGAGAAGAATATTGAAAGGTATATACTTCCTGGCGGGCTTGTGAGAAAAAAATCATGAGGCTCACGCAAGGCCTGGGGTAAGATCAATGGCCTAGGTCTATTGGAAGAAAGAATGTACAAACGAGTTACGGAGGTTAGTCGGTAGAGAGAAGTCTAGACCTATATCAGAACCACAACCCCTTGTTGTCGAAGAAATTCATGGAGGAGCCTAAAGGCTTTCATGTTACATTCTCATCCTGTGGTCTCAAAAACCCTATCTTTTCTGGAGGTCTCAAGGACATTTTCGCTAGCTGTAGAATCAAAAGGAATGAAGGTATGAATTCTTTTCTGGTTGAGTCCAAAGGGAAGCCAGAACCAGTCAGGGGTTTAAGGGTGGATTGTACTAGTGCATGTAAAATTTTGTCTCAGCCAAAGGATAGGGTTCTACATGAGCCTCATTACCCAAAACTGGGCATCGAGGTAAATGATTCCTGGTTAGAAAATGATAAGAGGATTCTAAAAAACCTGGTATCACTTTAGGAAAGAAGAAATAACCAGTTTGGACCGTTAGTGCCATCGGAACAAGGAAATGACCACGGAAGGGTTTAGGGGGTGAGAAGAGAGGAGGTGGATGTGACATGCATTGGGCATAGAAATGGATTGGTTGGAAAAAACTTACAAGTTTCAGAAGATCCAAGCTTGGAGACTGGGCAGTCTCGGTCGCTCAATCTAGAAGGACCCAATGCAAAAGGATTCACATCAGGGATCGGGGAAGGCAGAGGGAATAGGGTTATAGGAGGTAAGAGAAAGAAAAATAACCTAATAAGGATAAAGGACTCAAAGATGAGCTTGGTGCTAGGATTTGTTATTCAGATTGACGTAGTGATGGACGCGATTGGGACCATTTTAGTAGGCAGGGCAAAGGGGAAAAAATATTCAGCAAAATATATCAAAGAATGGTTATATTTAGCCTAGAAGGAAGAGATAGAGAGGTAGGTTGAAGTTTAAACCCTTGTGCATATTTTGTTCATGATAAAATTCAATAAGAATGAATCGTTGAAATGGGTCCTGAGTCAGAACTTGAACTTTGGTAAGAACCCAATTAAATTTAAAAAATGGACCCCATTATTCGATGTGCAGAGAGAAAAGGTAGAGGAGACCCCACTTGGGGTTAAGCTTCCAGGGTTTTCAGTTCCTTTCTGGACGGATTCAATGTTTAGGGCCATTGGGAATACAATAGGGTAGTTTCTGGAAGTTGGTTCATCCTTCAAAAAAATGATGGATAAAAACTCCACAAGGATCCTGGTTAGTTTAAATATAAAGGAAGGTTTGACAAAAGAAATTAACCTGAAGTATAAGGATTTATCCTATACACAGATGATTTTCTATGAGAATATGCCTTTCAGGTGCCATCGCTATCACAAATATGGGCATATGGAAAAGGAGTGCCCCTTGTGGTACAGGCGTCGAAGGAAGCAGAGAAAGGAGGCTAGGGCAGCAAGGAAAAATAAATAAAAGGTGGATATCAATGAAGAGGGAGTAGAGGCAATGGAAGGAGTGGAAGGAGAAAAAGTGCAGCAGGTAGTAGAGGAAACTCAGGATATGCAGACAGACAATGTCAACAATGCTAACCCCACCCTGTGAGAGGTATTGTCCCAACCATCCTCTAGGGAAGATGGAGATGACACATTGGCACCTCACACGGAGGGTATTGTTCTAGACCCTATCCCCTTTCTTGTATTTCATTTGAATTCATCTTTATGATCTCTGTCAATGGTTGCTCCCTCTAGGCCTGCTATTGTGGATGTAATTCATGCTGAATCTATAGCAGAGGCCTTCAATAGTATCATTACCGCAATCCTTGAGATCCACTTATTGCCTCCTAAAGCCTCCATTCTTGGAGGGTTGTCTCTCACGGTCTCCTCCCCTGAGAAGCCCCATTAAAATATTAGACCCAAAGAGAAGAAACCATCACCCTGCGTTGTCGTGGGGAGGGCTAGGCCCCCATACCATATCGGTTGGTCCTTCGACAGCCAAAGGTAGGAATTTCAATCTCTCCAAAGCCCAGTTACAAGCCAAAATTAACATAGCTTATGGGAAACAACTTTCCTTTTCATGGGTCCTTAGAGCAGCGTAGACCCCCTTCGTTGGTTGCTAATGATGATTTTTTCTTTCAACTATCGAGGGCTTATTAGTAGCTCTAAAAAAATAGCTCTTAGGGCCTTAGTCAAGTCATATGTTCCTGATGTTTTAATGCTTCAAGAAATGCAGGGCTTTGGAAAAGAGATAAAGGGATATTTATCTAAGCTCTTACCGGGGTGGTCCTTTCAGACCCTGAATGCTAAACGGCGGTTAGGGGGATTGGAAATGGGAAGCAGAGATGGAATATTTAAGGTGTTAAATTCTTTTTGAATGGAACAAGCTCTTGGAATGGAGGTCTACTCACTTGAACTCTGTTCATACTTAATGATTATTAATTTGTATTGCTCATGTGTAGACACGGTTCATTTTTGGAAATCCTTCTTCTCCAAATCATTAATGAGGAATTCAAATCTGGTTATTAGAGGAGATATGAAATTTTCTTTTGGTATGTTAGAAGCATGGGGCCCCTCAGCCGAGGCTGATCAACTTGCAAAAGTTTTCTTGAAAAAGATAGCCTCAATGATCCTTGTAGAAATAGATCCCATCAAACCTTGTCCAACTTGGAGGAATAAGAGAATTAGGGTAGATCGAGTGGCTAAGAGACTGAACTGATTTCTCCTGAAAGAGGACTTGGTGAGCATAATTATGCTATTTAGACATTGGGTTCAAGAAGGTGGAGACTCAGATCACCTACCTATATTTTTGGAACTAATAGGCCCCAATAAGAAGTTAGGATCACATTTCAAATTTAACCCCTCTTAGTTGAAGGATGAATTCTACAATGAGTTATTTAATTCAACTTGCAGGTCGAGTTTTGAAGAGATGGGAAGGGACACAGGCTTCCTTTTCATGGAGAAGCTCAAGTTAATGAAAAAGGTCTCAATGGAGTGGGAAAAAAAGAAAATATTGGTACAGGATGAATCTATTTGCAAGATTGGAGAGGAACTATATCAACTCGAAAATTCAGAGGAAGATGGTTATGAAACTAGAAATAAAAGGGATAGAATCAAGTTTTGGGAATCAAATCAAAGGAAAATCCTGCTGCAAAAGGTAGAGCGGTGGAGAGTCAAAAGTCGAGCAATTTGACTGATAGTGGGGGATGAAAACTCAAAATTCTTCCAAAACTTTGCGAAAGGAAGGAAGAACATCAACACTATCTGGGGTATGAAGACAGAGGAATGGAGAACAACAAAATCCTTCAAAGAGGTATCTCTTCTGGGAAATAATCACTTTAAATCCATATTTAAAGCTCCAAATGAAGAATCTGCTGCAGAGGTGATCTGAGTGGCTCATTTTTTCCCTCGCTATGTGGAGGAGGAGGAAAACGAAAATATCATGCAACCTGTGTCCAAATAAGAGGTGGAGGGGATCCTAAAGGAAATCCAAAAAGACAAAATCCCACGGCCGGATGGGTGGAATGTGGAATTTTTTCAACATTTATTCTGGACTCTTGGGGAGAAGTTGGCAAGGATGGTAGAAGAACGTATGGTCAATGGGTCCATCTACCAACCATTTAATTCAAATTTTTTGGCCCTTATCCCCAACAAGTAGGACCTGAAATCATTTGAAGACTTTAGACCCATTTTTATTTGCAATTGCATCTATAAAGTTATAGAAAATTTGATTCTTGTTTGACTAAATCCCATCATATATAGGAACATCTCAAAGGAGAAGTTTTGGTTCCTAGCTGGTAGGCAGATCCATGAAGTAGTCAGAGTGGCCCAGGAAACTCTTCATAGTCTCAAAAGGAGCAGGAGGAAAGCAATTTTTGTTAAAATTGATCTACCCAAAGCATATGACCCTGTAAGTTGGCTTTATCTTCTACTGCTCCTGACCCATCTGGGGTTCGATATCACTTTTATCAACTGGGTGATGGGATGCATCTCAAACATTAGCTTTGAAATTCTAATTAACAAGGCATCTACCTCCTTTTTCGAGAGTCAGATAGGACTGCGTCAGGGTTTTCCCCTTTCCCCTCTTCTCTTTATCTTAGTGATAGAAGGTATGAGTCAGATGATCCTTGAAGAAATAAGGAGAGGATATATCAAAGGGATTGATGTAGTTGTCAATCTCAACATAACTCAGTTGACGTTCATTGATGCCATCCTTTTGTTCAGCTTGGGTTGAAGGTCAGAAATATAATTTATTAAAGATATTCTAGACCTTTTCCTCAAAGCAATGGGCCTAAGTATCAATGGTAAAAAATTATTTGTAATTATTGAAGGATTCTTAAGGCTTCTCAAGGACGTAACTTTATTTATCTCAATAGAAGCAATAAAATACCAGTGGAAATATAATTGCATAAACAATAATGACATTTTTATTTTATTTTAAATAATAGTTCGGTTCTTACCTAGAAAATTTATTTTAACTCCACTATTTAAAATTTCCTTATTTAACTAACAAGACGAAATAAACAAGTTAAATAATTCCATCTTATCTATCTATTAAGCTTTTTCCTCCACTAGTGTTGTTAATTAACATTACCATTTTAGCTAGCCATTTATTGTAAAAAAAAACATTTACAATTTTACCAAGGGTGTTACATCACCCCCCCCAAGCCCCTCAAGGAAAACACGGTCCTCAGTGTTTTCTTAGCCTTTTCATAGGCTAGATTATGCCTTGCGCTTACAATCTTCATTTTCCAAGCAACCTCTTCCTAGTTGAAGTGCTGCTACCACACTTATCCAGGGTGATCAGTCATCTTTGTAGTGTATATATATATATATTTTTACTCTGTAAGAGTATATAGAGGTCCATTTTTTTTTTCATCTACTTTGACCTGCATTCGTCGTAACCAAGGTTATCGTTACCTTTCAATCAATTAATATTTAGGAATCATATTGCATATTTATAGCTATTTCTAATGCTCCACAAAAATCACTAATTAACATTTGTATATTTATCTATGCAATTACTTCAAACTTTTACTATCAGTGTCCTCTGTTGTTACTTATGTACCATGCAAGGATCATCATCATACATCACAACCAGACATGGGTTAACAACCTGCACTCAATAAAATTTAGTGAAGTCTTTGTAAACTATTAATAGCTATCTCTCATTACTTATTCCATGGTTAATTCGAATGGCACAAACCCCATGATATGGTCTCAGTATCCATTTTGGACCACCAAGGTACTAGTTCCATCAACATTACTATCTTAGAAGTAGTAATATTTAAGAAGCTCTTCTTTTAATATTTTTCAACTACACACAATTCCACCTTAAATTTATTATTCAATACAAATCCTTATACATATTCTTGCATCAACATTGTGTTTTCATTTTTCTTGAACTTGTTACTACAATTTCCGTGAAGTTCAGGAACTATCCCTAAGATGCTGGTAACCCATCTTAGCCCAGGAATTAACCCCACTCTTACATAATGACCTCATGATTCCAACTTTAACATTTAATATATGAATCTTAGGAAGACACATGTTAATTTAAATGTAATATAAATTTTGTGGTACTGTACAAAATTCTAGTGGTAATTATTTACCCCTTAGTCTATCCAACAAATTCAATTTTGGTAAGAACAATGTTCCAATACCAACACAATACCTTAACACATTTCATCCTTCAATAAAGATAATCATAATTCCTTAAGCATTGGACAATAAGAGTTGTGCTCTTGCACCATACCTATATATTTTCCTTTCAAGGAAACTACATTCCCAATTACTTGTCTAAATAACCTCAGTAGGATCAATTTGGGTTGTACTCTTATTTTTTTGTTCAAAAAGAATCTTCCCTTTAATCTTGGTCATCCTGCATTATAGGCTTAATTATATATAATAACTTCTTACGTATACATTCATGTGATATATATATATATATATATATATATATATATATATATATATATATATATATAGATATATATATATATTGGTAGCATGTTAACAAATTGTTTTAATACCTAGATTTGTTAATAGACAATAATTTTATTAAACAGTGGAATGACAAAACATCTCCTTCTTCCATTCATTCAATATCTTTCCCTATTACTATTGGGACCTTCTGACTCTTAAGAAGATTTTTTTTTTCTACCTTATTTCCTGATCATTGATTTGTATTAGATAATATTACAATTTATGATATAAATTATACCATAGCACACAATAAGTAATGTTGGGGAAATTTACTATAGTTCTTACTTACTTGTACGAACTTAGTAATGACCATGTTAGTGGTTTGTTGGTAGTTTTCAATTTAATGTCATGGTCTTTGAAATATAATTACTTCTTTCATTTTATTCTTTTCTTCATAATCTTACATATAAACCCTTGAGCCAAAACTCAAGGTCGTGACAATTTCAGGCACATCCTGTAGTGATACGAGCATGTCAACAAAAAAAATAAAATTATACAATCCCCTCTTATAGCTACACTTCTCATTTACAAGGCCCTCACAATTTATTTATTTATAATTATTAAGAACATGCAATTTATCTTTTATTCTATAAATTATTGGGTAAGGCGTATGGGATTGCATATGCCCAAGTTATGGGGTTCTTTCCCCTTTATCTACTAGCTTCTCAACACCTCCTATTAGTTTGATTATATTTTAATTTGTAAGGATATATATATCTTCTATTTAATCATTTAGCCACACTTCACTTAAGTCAGCTAAAGCCATACTGAAATCCCCCTAAATACTTATGTGTTAAAATATCGATTGGTTGCATGCTACCAACCATTATTGCACATTTCCATGTATACATAATTTCCTACATCGACTCTTTTTCAAATAACAACATCAAATAAATAATGACCAAATTGAAATTTCTCCCTTCTAGTGTGTGATTACAAGATTTGACCTAAATAATTACTTGTGTCTGTAGCTCTGCTAGATTTCTCATAGAGTCTGGCTCACTCTTAGCTTATATACTTTGAAGTTTCACTTTGGTTTAATTCAGTAGGTATTAGAATAGTCTCCAATACTTATTTTGTGATTCCATGTCCCAATTTGGCACATGTATTAAGTCAACTATTTTGATTAAATTATTAATCAATGAGGTTCAGACACACATGTTATTCTAGAGCTTTCATTGTGATACATATGCACATTAACATAGTCAGGGTTTGTTAGTAATTGGTATAACGTAGGAACTAAAAAAGTTGTAAATATTTTTATTCATATATTATGTCTTTTTTTTTTGGTTTGCAATTTCTAGTGAAAAAGGAGAGCATATCCAAAATACAAATAATGTGAATATTCTTCTAGATTATTCTCCTTCTGCCATTGTAGCTTCCATTTCTGATTTAATTTTTTCAAAAATTTTTATCTCATTTTATGAAATATGCTGGTATCATTGGAATTTTTTTTAATTGATATAAGTAGTGGGTAAACCAAGGGAATATTTCTGTCCACATTGATACAAGGTTCCAACCATATTAATTGTCATATTAACTGATACCACATGTAGCCTTCATCAATGCCCACATATATAAGATAACATTTTTTTTAACTTATGTGATCTAGACTTAGGCAGGAACACAATAAAATACATAAATACACATAAATGCATAAATGCAGTAGAAATAAGACTTCATTTCATTAATATCACATAACTAAAATATGCTTACAGATAGAATGAAAATAAACTAGCTAGGGCATTCATAGTTTATCTCTGAGAAGAGATGTGGTGTCCATATGCCTCGAGCTATGTTAAAATGAGGCTCAAAGTTGTATTTATTATTGAAAAACAATATAAAACCCAAAAAATAAAAAAAACCTAACCCTAGGAGATGAAGCACCAAAACTATGGGCCGAGTTTTGGTAAATTGGTACATCAACTTCCTAAGAACGTAACTTTGGCATGCGATCTATGTTTGATACGCACAATACCTCATTAGAGATATATATCCTAGGAATAAAACTATTGATGTGAGAAACATCAAAATAGGACCTAATTTGCTCCCGATTTTCCAAAAATTGATCATTTATGGCCTCAAAATGACTCTAGAAGTTTAAGACTCGAAAAAAACTGTTATAAATAGTAAATTGTGCTACAATTAAGGAAACTGAAAAATTGAAAGAAAAAATGGTGGGGCACCAAATGGAATAGGTACGTATCCATCAATATCCACCTGGATCTTTCCTCCCCCCTTAGGAAGCAATGGTCCCCATTGTGTTGAGTTCCTCCACGAGATGAGCAAACTTTTGCTAAACTTGGTCCTTGATGAGCCACTTGCCTTGGTGCAGTAGTTCACTAGCCTTCACAATTCGATATAGTTCGATGTTTTGTTGGCATGTGTTATTGATGTTTCTGTCCATGATATGATCCGTGGTTGCCTATTCCACGCTATTTGGGTTTAAATTTCTTGGCGTGAGTTGTTCTGCAATGTCAAAGGTGTCCAATAGTGGTGGGAAGTAGGGTTGAAGGCAGTCCATAGTGAACAGTGGGTGCAGACCAAGGAATGGTGGAATATTGAGCTCGAAGGCATTTTCCCCTATAAACTTGGTGATGGTGTATGTCCCATATCGAAGCGGGTGAATATTACGATGGGGTCCAACGAGATGGTCCATCTACAAATGTAGCCACACTTTGTTGTCCAACTAGAAGTTTTGTGGGACCCGATCTTGATCATGTCATTGCTTGTGCTTAGCATTGGATTTCTCCAATACTTCATGAATGCATTGGAAGATGTGCTTAATGTGGTCAATGAAGTTGTTCGCCTTGTCAGCTTTAGACTAGACATGAGTCGAATCAGCCTGAATAGCTGCAAATGGGATTCCTACGTCAATGGAACATAATGGCTGGAATACCAAGCCCACCTGAAAGGGTTTCTGGCTAGTTGAGTTATGGATATCTCAGTTATAGCTGTGTTGTACATAGGGGAGGCTCTCATCCCGTGTGCATGTATTCTTTATGTTTTACATGCGCAAAATGTGTATGATCATGCTGTTGATGACCTCTCTCTGGCCATCAGTTTTGGGATGGAAATATGTGGACTTGGTAAGCTTGGTTTCTATAATTTACAAGAGGTTGGAACAAAAAGTACTGAGGAACTTGCTATCCTAATATGAGATGATAAATTGTGGGATCCCAAATTGTACCCACACTCGTTCAAAGAAGATTTTATTAGTGGTTTATGTTGCGATATTCCTCTTGCAGATCACCATAATTCCCATCTTTGAGAATCTATTGACGACCATGAAAACATAGTTGTTTCCATGCTTGGTAGAAGAAAGGCCTGAAATGTAATCCTATGGAGATTGATTCCCAAGGTCGACTAGGGGTAGGAAGCGGAGTATAGAGTCCTTTATTCTTGATGGTCAGTTTGGCAATGGCATAAGAAGTGAAAAATATGATGTACTTCCTGACATCTAGTCAAAGTTTCAGCCAATAGAGATACTTCTGGAGTACTACCACTGTTTTCTCCTCCCCAGAATTCATAATGACCCGACTGTAGTGCACTTCCCAGATCATCTTGCCACGTTGGCTTAAAGGAACACAAATATGTCCAAGGTGACATAACAGTGCATACTGGAGATGAAAAATTGGATCTTTATTAACCTCCAAGAGTGTCTTGTATGTGTGGCAAAATTTTGGATCACTCTTGTAGAGAAGTAGCTAATTAGGAGTCTTGTGCCCACAAGAGTTGAGCACAATGGTTAGCTCCCTGATCGGCAGTCTAATGAGGCAGTGTACAATATTATTTTTGCTTCCCTTCTTGTACTTGATATTCAAATGAAAATATTGCAGATATCTGGACCAATGGAATACATCTCCTTTTCATAAGTGGGATACTTCCATATTGTGTCGAATAGTGTCTTACCCTGATATGCCACTAGACGCCCCTATTTAGTAAGAACTACCCCAATAGCATAGTATGAGGCATTTGTCTCAATCTCAAATGGTTGTGTCAAGTCGGGTAATGTGAGCACTAAGGTAGAGTAGAGGCAATGTTTCAACTTTATGAATGCCTTATGTTTAGATTTAGACAACTGATTTTTATTTCACTCCTCCCTTAGTGACTTGGCTCAAGGGCCAAGTGACATGACATAATCCCAAAATGAACCTACGGTAGAAATTGGAAAGACCCAGCAAACTGTAGAGCTCTGTTAGAGTGGTTGGGGCTGGCCAATCCCGAATGACTTAGATCTTCGTTGGATCCACATGCACCCCATGCTAAACAATAATGTATCCCAAATACTAAAACTGGGTCATGCTAAACATTCACTTATCCAAATTGACACACAAATTGTGCTATTGTAGTGTTTGGAGGACCTGTCAGAGATTATGTAGGTTCTCTCGCCAAGTCTACTTGAAGATCAAGATGTCATTAAGTAAACTACAAAAAATGAGTTGGTGAACGGCCACAAGATGTCATCCATCGGCCTCATGAAGTTTTTGGGAGAATTCGTCAAACTAAAAGGCATGAACAACCATTTGAGAAGGTCCTCCTTGGATTTCAAGGCATTTTTCCACACATTAGAGGGTTCAATTGGTACTTGGTGATACCTAGACTTCAAGTCAATCTTGTTGAAATATTTCACCCCCATAACCTGGTGTGTAAGGGCATCAATCCATTGAATTGGGTACATATTTTGGATGCTCATACTATTCAGTGTGTTCGGTACTAGATTTGTATATTTTCCTCTCCCATTTTACCCTATCTTTCTATCTCTTTGTGCCATTATTACTCTTAAACGTATGGGTAAAACCCTTTTCCTTATCTTTCATGGGATATTTGATTAATGAAGTATTTTTCATGAAGGTTTTACCTTTTTACATATTAACTCTGATATTTCTACAGATTTGGCTAAAACAGGAGTGTTGCAGCCGTGAGTCGAGGAACGACCCAACATCTCCAACGTTTCCCTCATTTGTTGTTACAGCATAACAAACTTGTTTGTACCAGCACCATTTGAGACCTTTTGATGTGTTTTTGTAACTAGGGGATTGTTTAGGGGGAATCGAGGATTCTAGGACATTTGTATAAAGAGGCCTGCGAGCTGTGAATCGGGGTTAAGCCCTTTTTCCATACATATCTTGTAATGAATCTCTTTTATCATTAATCGAATGCACAACATCTTGTTGTTTCTTCTCTAGTTCGTGAGTTTACCACAACCCTGATTAGGGAGTTGGGCCCACTCTTCTGACCAGGTGTTGTGTTTTCCTTTTTCTTGTATTGTTTGCATTCAGTGTGATTTCCTTACTGCTGTTACAGTTTAATTTTAATTGCTATGAATGCCCCTTAAATTATGCAGTTTATTTAATTGTTTTTACAATGGTCTGTGTGTTATGGATTTAAACCTGTGATCTACAATAGGTCATGTGCTTGTATCTACATATACTTTGTCGTTAGTCTTGAAATAAATAATGCCCTCAGGTTGATAATTTATGTGGAGAAAGGGTGGAATTATGTTCATATTCGGACACCAACATTTTGGCGCTGTTGCGGGGAAGGCTAACAGGTGTAAGAACAAGATCTGCAACAGATCCAAGGGTCAATCTCTTGTCTTGCGGAGGGAATTTATTTCCCTGCTCCAAGTCTTGAGCGTAACTACTTTGTGTTTTTCTATCCTTATTTTGACTTGTTTTTCTATAGAATTGATCTCTCGTCTTCGGGAGGGCATTTATTACCCTGCTCCAAGTCCTGAGCATAGTATATTGTTTTTCTTTCTTCTTTGTTCTATTTTTTTCATCAAAATTAATCCGTTGTCTTGGGGAGGGTATTTTGTAACCCTGCCCTAAGCCCTGGGCATAGTATCCATCTTTTCGCTTTTCTTTATTTTTCCTTGGGCCAACTTCTCGTCCTGAGGAGGGTATGTGATTACTCTTCTTCAGGTCTTGAGTGATTTCTGTTACTTTGATGAAATATCTTCATAATTTTTATGAATAAGGATCTAAATAAGAGGGGCAGAGGAAGAACCCAAAATAAGTGGAAGGATATGGGAAGGAAGACATACATTCAGAAAATTATTGAAAAATCTAGATCTGAGGCATCGTCCCATGCTATTGTTAGGGTTAGAGTTCAGACAAAGTCCGAAGGGAAGTCTCTAGAGAAACCAATGCCATCCATAGTACTAGAAGGTTTTTTTTCTACGGAAGAAGATTTAATAAACAATATATTAGTGAAGGAGATATCCTTATTAGAAGTAGAAGGGGAAGAAGTGGAAAGTAGGGGATCAGAAGAACTGAGAAACTCTAACTGGGAAGAAAAACCTCTAAAAGGGTTTTCGTCCCTACGAGACCAAGGCAGTGTTGTAAAAATTCCTGTAGCTGAATCAAATGATTTTGATTTGGTAAAGGAATTCTTTAAGGATTTTGAGTCACCTAAGCACTAGGAAAGTGTAGTGCAACCTCTTTTGGTCGAATCACTCCAATTACGAACGACAAAACCAGCCGAAATTCCAAGTGAGTATTGGAGGGTATTTATGGCACCTGTAAGTTCCTCTATTGATTTTTGCATTGGAAATGTTATAGGTGATGCACAAATGAGACCCATCCCTTTAAAAACCTTGCCTAGTTTCCACAGGCTTTCTTCTAAACACCTTGTCACGTTTGTTTTTGAATTTGATATTGTTTTTCGTGGATATGACTATATTGTTGATGGTTAGAAATGGAAGATTTTTACTGCTACACTAAAGGGGATGGCCCTGAGATGTTTTATGGTTTTAGGAGGGAGCACAATTACCTCATGGGAAGGGATGAAAAAAGCTTTCTTTTAGAAATACCAAGATTAATGTAAGTCCTATGACATTAAGGAGGAAATATTTAAATTTGCATAGAAAGAGGATGAAAATATGGAGGACTGTGTAGAATGATTTAAATACATATTGTAGAGGTCTTACATAGTGACCTCGACAAGGACATTCTGAAGATCAGTCTTCTCCGAGCACTTAGGGAAGAGTCTCTGTAACTTCTAAATATAGTAGCATAAGGGGATATTTCGAAAGAAAACTTCAAAAATATCTGTGATTATTTTATTAAGTGTTCATGGGGGGCTACAAGAAGTGGGCAAGGGGTTTGGTCATCGAAGATTTCTGGTGGAGGGGTCACAAAAGAAGAGATTTGAAATCTAACATTGTAGTGTATGAACCTTGGCAGCGAACATTTCCTAGGCCGATTCAGCCCCTTGAATACCTCAGAACCTATCCAAGGTTTAGTCTCAAGTTTAAATTTGGGAATATTCCACTGGTTATTATCCAGCTCAGGAATAATCCTCTTTTGCATCTTCCTTGTTGCTTCTCTGATCTATGGTATTTCTTTCTTCTTGATTCCTCTTGAGGTTAGAACCCCCTTACTTCCCAATGAGATATTTTTTATATGTATGGAAGGGAAGAAAAGAATCATAACCACTCCACTGTCTCGTAGTTGGGTAACTACTTCTAGAGCTCTTCTCTTGAGTTCTCCAATTAAATTATGCGTCTTTAGGTATTTCAATAGCAACACTAAAATATCAGTGCATACATAATTGCATAAACTATATTCATATGTTTTTTTATATATAATAATTCAGTTCTTAACTAGACAATTTCTTTTAAGTGGACTAATTAAAGTTTAATCATTTAATGAACTAGACGTCGTAAACAAGGTAAATAATTCCAACTTATCTATATGCTATTTTTTATCTCATTGAGGCATTTTTTTTTTACTTCTAATTACTTTACAACATATTTATTTTTTAATTATAGCTCACATTATTTTTCTATTTAGAACATAATTTATATTTTTTATTTTTATTTTAAAGGGGCAGGAACTAGGAACTAACTGAGGAACAAACTTACACATCCCTTCATACATGGTTGTAGAATGAGCATCTCTCCTCAATTATAACTGAAATAAAACAATACTAATTTTAATTTATTTCAAATTTGATAATCTTAATATCATATTTATTATAACATTAAATACTACAAATAAAAATGGATATTTATTATATTTATAATATATTTTTTTACTATTTAACCTAGATCACTTTATTTACTGTGCTTCATGATGATGTTCTAATTATTTTTTTTAACAATATGAAAAATATTTATACAAATCAATATTATTAGTAATTTCATAATAGTGTTTTATTTTATTTTTTAAGAGAATGCAAAATACTTATACAAATTAATATTGTTAGTAATTTAATTTATTATTTGGAAATAATATTTTTAAAATTTTAATTTAATTATTAATAATTATTAGGTAAATAGTATAAATTCAAAGTCCACTTAATATATTAGAACTAGTAGTTTTTGATCAAAGATTGAGATTTATCTCAAAGAAGATATGTTATTTTGATCAAAGATTGAGATTTATCTCAAAATAAGATATGTCATTTTTTTCCTTTTTAATTAAGTTGATTTATTTAAAATAAATGTCATATTATCATGTATTGTATAAATATGAATTATTGTTTTTCGTTTATGTGCTTTTAGTAAGCCATAGTATTAGCCCATTAGCTCATGATATTATAACAAAGCTTGTTTATAGATTAGAAATCTACATGATAAAGTGGAGAGGTATCTCCATAATTAAGAATATCTTACATAATTTTTTTAATTTACATATGTTTAATTCATATATTAATTATTTTTATAATTAATAATAATATAAAAATGATTTAAAACAAAAATAAATTTTAGGTAATTTTTATAAAAAATTAATTTTACTAATATGACATATATCATAAATTATATAGTTTGATACCTATTGGTAGTTATCAACCTTTTAATTTATAAGATTAAATTAATATACTTTTCATTTAGACCTATTAAAAAATATTTTCGAATTTTATAAGAATTCAATAAATATTTTTTGTAATAAATAATATTTATTGAATTTTTTAAAATAAAAATAAAAATTCTTATTTTACAAAATAAAAATTATTTTTAATGATTTTAAATAGAAAGTGTATTGATTTTGTTATATTTTTAAACTATTGATAATGATTGATAGATATGTAGTTACTTCATAATACATGTCCTATTATCAACATTAATTAATTATAAAATTTAATGAAATTATAACTTTATTTTAAGGTATATATATATATATATATATATATATATATATATATATATATATATATATATATTCAATTGGATTTATTTCAAATGGTTGGGTGAAATGGACTATTATTTTCTCTACCAAAATCAAATCTAGGTTAGTATAAAATCTGTAACACCCATGTTTAGTGTTACTTTGTTAATATATATTTTTATTTTTAAAATAATTAGACAATGAAGTATTTGCTTTTAATTAGAAATATTTATGAATCAAGTTTCTTACTTTTTATATATTCCACTTATGGGATGATACTATGAATTTGATGGTAAAAGTTTCCAAGACTCCAATGAACTTGAGTAAGATGTAGTTACCTTTTCTCTGGGGAATAAAAAGAAAATCCTGTAGTAGGAAAGGGGTTCTCTAAAGGAAACTGAAAAAAGGTAGAGGCTGAAGATAGAGAAATTCTAGAGCTCATGGAGAAATAATGGAAAATTATATTATCTGATTTGGGAGAAGAGACTTGACAGGAGTCCCGAGGTCCAAGTCTACTTCCTCAGATAGAAAACTTCTACCTTGCTGTGAATATTCTACCTTGGTCCAGAGCACGGGGGACTAGAAGACGTTATTGTCTCACTAAAGGTTCGGAAAATCCAACAGAGTCACAAAAAGTGAGATAAGTAGACTTGAATTAACATGAATATTGTATTTTTTTCCTTGTCAAAATTTTATGCACAAAAATAGTAATAGAAATGTTACCTTTTTATATTTATTCAGGCAAGGAAGTGGTTATGGAAAGAGGTTTCTATAATTATATTATTGACTCTTATTATATTTAAATCTAGAAACTGTAAAATTTAGCAAGTTTCACAGTCTAAAACTTAGGGAATCAACCCCATGAGAAAAAAATGATAGTCTGTCCTGCAGGTGGAATGCTAATTAGTACGCTAATTAGTACACGGACTAAGGGTTATTTACCTTAGAGTGGTCCGGAAACTCACCTTTAATAACGTTGGGAGCAGATAGAAATAGTGCAAATTGTTACATTATTAAATTTGTAAGTAAAACAATAAATACAAATACTGTGTGAATACTGTGTGAAATGAGAGGTTCATAATTTGTAAGTAAAACAGTAAATACTGTCTGAAAGGAGAGGTTCATAGAAATATGTTCTGTCTTCTTTAAAAATATTAAAAAAAAGATTCTAAAGAGAGTGAATTGTAAATGGAATATTTTCATGTACAGACACTAGCTATATATACAGACAGTAGCAAACTAGAAGTATAAATATAGACAGTAGCAATTACGAGCTATGAGGAAAAACAAATTATAAACACTACAGAAATTAAGGAGTGAGATTTTACATATTTTGTGTAAACTCAGAATGCATATATATAAAGATACACTCTACAGATACTACAAATTCACATATACACAAAGGGAGCTTAGAATACCACATTATATCCAAAGTATAGAGTTGTAATGAAATCAAAGTTCGTATTCCGAAGGCACCATATAAAACAGACAATATAAATTAAAAGAATTGGTATAATGACCAAGATTGATAATTCGCATTCAGGTCATAAGTATAAATGATAGAGCCAGAAAAATGCCACTGTGTAATTTCAATTAAAATATTAAAAGTTAAGGGTTTTCATATCCAATCCTCTACCATAATACTTGGCAAACCAAATTCCGACAAGGCCATTTGGGTAACAAACTCTTAAACAAAATATTAAACATCTACAGCTAAAGAAGCTAAATAAAGTCAGTCCAAAATCCTGACTAGGTATAGGGAGGTGTCCCTCAATTTCCACAGAAAAAGGGAAAAATAAAAGAAATCCTTGTTGGGCTGGAAAGATTAAACCCATGAACCAGAGAACATAGTGTCATAATTCCTTTAATAAAACAGTGAAAAAGATAACTTATGCACCTGAAATAAAAGACAGTAAACAAAGAAGTCTTAGAGTTTGTCCATTGTCACAGTAATAGTAGCACTGTCGGATAGGTAGTGAAGAAATTGTTACCAGTAAAGGTAGCAAATTTAAACTGTCAAAAGAGACTTGAAAATAGGGTGTCATATCGTCAAGAAATAGGGAAAAGAGCAAGAGGTAGAAATATGTTTACCTTTGGGTCTGCTGGAAAAAAACTGAACATTTGTAATTATAATGTGGTAAACTCAGTGCACAATTTCAGTTACTTAATTTTTTAAAGCAGAGAGGGACTATCAAAGAAGAATTGAAGGAGAATAGCATTTGATGCTAAGCTAGTCGACAAATGGTTTACTGTAAGGTCGTTGAGGACGAATGTTACTTGATGAACACCATGCAGAGATTTGACCGATTACCAGAGAACCATAGTTGCATAGTGGTCTAGACCCATATGACGCAAAGAATATGACTAAAGTCATTAATTAGCGACGGGAAATTCAGAGTATGAGACTCTTCAAAAAAACAAAGAAAAACATTGCATAATTGGGTGCTGGACTTATCCTTCCATGATCACCGTAGATGTTAGTCTCTACACAATAAGGAAGCAGAGTTGTAGAGCTCACAAACCCCTGCAACAGACCCACAGAAATGAGACAGTTAGGGTTTGACCGAGGGTAGGCCATTATCCTAACGAATTTCAATAGCAATCTACACCGCCGAGGCTGATATCAGATCAACGGTGGTAGTGCAGCCATGTGCCGGCTTAAAAGTTGCAATTAAAAACTCTAAGCCATAGGCTGACAGCAGATAACTACTCTGCAATCAAATCTTTACACCGTGGAACAGATCAATTAAATAGATTGAACTCTCGTACCCCATGAATCATGTATATTATGGTTAATAAATGTTCCTCGAGAACAATATTCCTAATTCCTAGTGAACTTTATAACATTTGAAATCAAGGTCATGAACTTTATAAAATTTGCAATCAAGGGATATATGATACAAAACAAATATTAACTTGCAATAGATATAGTTACCATATTATTATGTCTATATTGTTTCATGTCTTTTAATTCTATAATCATAGTTAGTTTATTGGCTAAGTTTCAAAAAAAAATATATACGGTATTATAAAGTTCTAAAAAATATGTAATAGTTTTATATGGATAAACGTTACAAAATCTTAAGTGAATATATCTGTAATATATATATATATATATATATATATATATATAATCTTTAAAACAGATTTTAAAAATATGATAATTTACTCATAAAATAATAACTTTAATATATCAAGAATCTTATATTAAAATTTAAATAAAAATCTTATATAAAAAGATAAATAAAAATAATTTTAAGATATTTTAAAGATTATTCAAATATCGATGGGCTAACACTTTCTTGGATAAAATCGTTTTCTTTTTATTCAATGTTTTATATTACACTGAATAAAATATAAGATTAATTTCAAACCCCTTTTTAAATATGAAAAGCAATTAATAATTTATATTACGAATCTTATAAATAAGAATCTTATATAACAAACATAAATAAAAATAATTTTAAGATATCTCAAAGATTATTCAAATATCGATGGGCTAACACTCTCCTTGGATAAACTCGTTTTATTTTTATTAAATGTTTTATATTCCATTGAATAAAATATAATATTAATTTCAAACACATTTTTTAAATATGTAAAACAATTAATAATTTGTATTAAAAGTGTATTATATTTTAACTTTATTGAAAATATTAGTTTAAAATTTAAAAGGAAATAATAATAATATTTATACAGACATTTTGAACAATATAGTCAAATTTCTGTATTTTTAATTTTTTTATAAATATATTTTTTAAATATTATTTAAAATTAAATAATTTGTTTAGAAGTATAAATATACTTTATATCTATTACTTTTGTGATAGATATTATTTCCTTGGAATTGACTTTAATGACTAATTATTCGAAAAATCAATTCTTAAGAAATATAAATACATTTATATAATAAAAATACACTTGAACAACAACAAAATTATATATCTCTGTTTTTTTTGGATGGCCACGAGAATCGAAACCCAGTCAGAGAAACATTTTATGTAACCTCTTCCCCGATCCTTCCGGAACTGAACTTCGAAGTTGCACACAAATTTCCAGGAAATACCACTACCACAAAGCTGCGTGCCCTTTATTTATATCGCTCTTGGAAGCAATTAATGTGGCCCTCATCAAAAGATTTCTGGAAAACAGAAAAAGATTATTGAAGGAACGGAAGTTTAAATTTCAGTAGTTGGACAGTTGCAGAGGCGTGTATTCTCGACACGGGCTATCAAAATGAAGGTATATTTAGAACGATCAATTATTGTGTTCCAGTTTTATTGTTGGGAATTGAAAGATTCCGTATCAAATACACGATTAACCTTCATTTTGATGTGTAGAAAATAGTGTTGAAATTGACTATGGAAGACGAGAGAAGCAAGAAAAAAGCCATGAAAGCGGTTGCAGAAGTCGGAGGCATGAATCTGCATTCTCTGCTGCTTTACAAAATTCTAATTTTATCACCATTTACAATATATCACACTATTTTTATCACCATTTACAATATATTATATAATTCCGCCAATTCTCTGTTTCAGTGAACTCCGTTGCAGTGGACATGAAAGAGGGAAATATAACTGTAGTTGGAGAAGCAGATCCTGTGTGGCTCACAAGAAAACTGAGGAAATTAGGGTTCAGAGCAGAGTTAGTAAGCGTGAGTCCTGCCAAAGAAGAAAAGGAGGAAGAGAAAAAGAGCGATGAAGGTTCTGCCAAGGATGAGTCAGCTGCAGCTCCCACAGTTATGTACCATATACCTGGACCTTATAGTGCGGGATATTCGTATACTGTTGTGACAGAAGAGTATCCCAGTACCTGCACCATCTTATGATAATTTGATAACAAATTAAACTTTAAGCCCTATCTTAAGTTTTATATATTCATCATAGCAGGTGTATACTGATGTTTTTTTTTTTATGAAAAATAAATTTGAAGCTTTTTATTTTCATTGACTTGTATCTTGAAATTGTTCTCTTCAATGGATTTGTAGTATGCTTTAAAACGGAAAAACTTGTCTTTCTTGGATGAACGAAAGTTTATCATTTTGAGATTGTACAAGTAAGTAATTTTAAGTGGCATGGTATATCTTTCAATAATCATGATCAGCTTGTATTAGCAAATAGATTGATGGCTATCTTCACTGCTAATCTTACCACTGAAATATGATGAGTAAAATATGATAAGTTTCCCAAATGAAAAAAATTGTACTTCAAACTAATTAAGGTAATTAAAAAAAATATCGATTTCTGTTATAAAGCTGAAATTAGGCATTGTTAAAGATTCCATAAAATAAACTTCGCACTGTATAGCTTCGCGGGTGTTATGATGCAATTGGAATTGGGCACTGCGAGAAAAACTACCGAGCAAACTTCGGATCGTATGGCTTACATCGAAGTGTTTTCTTATCAAGGCATGAAAACGGTATAGGTTTTAACGGACTATAATGATATAAATATACTGAGAAATATTGGGTAAAGACAGTAATTAATGATATAAATATACTGAGAAATATGATCACTTATCACGAACCATATTGCTTGCTTTATTTTATTATAATTTGGTAAAAGACAGTAATTAAGTATATAAATATACTGAGAAATATGATCACTGATCACGAACAATATTGTCTGCTTTATTTTCTTATAATTTGGTAAAACACAGTAATTGACGAAGCGAAGGGACAGCATGTAACTGGAGACGACCGCAGAGCAAAAATTATGCACCAAATTTATCAAGCAGTAGTTTGGGTTAACAAAAATGATGTATCAAATTATATATATATTTTTTAATAATTTGTTTTTAACTTAGTGTGGATTTAATATGAGTACAAAAAATTAAATTTTTTAATGTGCAAATTTTTTAAAGTATAAAATACAATGTGTATTTTTCATTATTTAAATTGTTTTTTTGAATGCTATACAGTATATATAAGACCAAATATAAGTTTTAACCATAAAACTTATTTTTTTTTATAATATAGACATAAATTTTTAAAAAATGATATACAATATATAGATAATTGACATTAAAATATTTTACATAACATGTAGTACAAATTAAAACTCCTTTTTATTATTAATATATTTTTAGTATATGTCAATATTAATTTGAATCAAAATATTTTATTGATAAATAGCATGAATACTTTTTTATATACAATATTAAAATATTTTATTTTAATAATTTTTTCTTAATATGATGATCATGATTAAATTCCATTAAGAGAGATATATATGAAGTTGATAAATCTTCTTATTGATGAAATGTTTTTGAAAAATATAAGATTTAAATATTTTATTCACACATATTTTTTACTTTTAATTACTTTATAGCATGTTTTTTTAAAAATTATAATAAGCTTTATTTTTTTATTTAAAGCATAATTTGTATTTTATTTTAAAAGGGCACATGTTAGCTCAACTAATAGATGGAGAGAAAAACTTAGGCATCTTTGTTGTAGAATAAACCTCTCTACTCAATAAAAAAAACTGTTCAAAATTTATTTAATATTTTGGTTGTTTTTTGCAATATTTTGATAAATATACATTATAAGTCAAATTGATGATGTATAGATCAAAAGATTAGTGTAGAATTTAGTATTTATCAAATTACTAATTCTAAGATTATCCCTCTAAACTATTTCCAACATAAACAAATCCAGATAAACAACTTTATCCTACTGGGCTTAGACCCGGTCCTAGGTCTAGTACCTGGCTTAGACCCAGCGGATGGTTAGAGCGAGGAGCTACACGATCCTTCAGATTTGACAGAGCCTTCCCCTTTACAATAGTTCATATGTTTTAAGGATGGATGGATCGATGGATGGGCCACATCAATACTACAAAGTAGACCTTGAACCCATGTCCCATATGAATGAATGCATCAAGAGACATTCGTGTTGCTAGAGTTAGCTTACTTTCTAGTTGTGCGTGTGGACAGGGAAACCTAGATGTATCTTTGAATACAAATTTCATCATGGGGAAGCGATTACGTGACCGAACCTACTGGGATTTTTCCAATTCCCTCTATATACGATTAACCGGGTGCTTGAGATTTAGACCACAAACACTGGATGACATTATGATATGCTCAGTGAGGTTCATTCAGTGAGGCCGGGAAGCCACAGGATTTTATCTTGGACCTAGGATTTACATACCTTTAACACTTAGGAATTAATAAGGTTACACACTTACCTTAGATGTTGTCAGAGACACGAAGATCTGTGCCCATCCAAGCTAATTAGATCTAGGATAGAGAGACACGAAGGCCTACCCCATCAGACACAGAAAGAGATTATTTGCCTTTTTATTTTTTTACAGCTAGTCATTTTCCATCCTGCATAGACAGCCCAAGGTCATAATATTATTTATTTACACCTCTCGGTCATTCAATTGAATTTTTTCCCTAAGGTTAGGTCATTTACTGTTTATTGAATTAATCCACCTAGAGTGAGTGCCTGTTTCAATCATAGAGGTATGGCTGCCTAGAGCGTGGAAGCATTCCCACAATGGAGACCAGGGAACAGGAGGACACCCACCCTTCAGGTGGAAGAGTTGAGAGATACTACCTTTATCTGGTACCACGGAGGAACCATTTGCACCTTTATTTTTTTAGTCCAGCCATATGAGCATTCTAGCTATCCTTCATTGAGCCATGTTGATGAAGGAAGTCGTTACCTATCGTTGAGGGAATTCATATTAGAGAATCAGGGAATTCTTGTCCCTACTTCTCGGAGCATGAGGGAAATCTTTTCCTCTACCTCTTGTCAAAATAGCATATAATAACATATATGGTATCTCAGTGAAATTACGTATATAACATCTAATGTCTAATAAGATAAGCTCTACTAATAACCACATGAGTGCCTATCTCCCTCCGTTCTAGCACATGTTCCTCAATACCGAACGTCTTAGTTTTGTTTCTCATGTAACCCAATTTGTTCCCTTTTCCACTCATTCGAAGATGAGGAACAAGTTTTATCTATGCTCACTCTCGATTGCTCATAGTAAAATTTCAAGTGAATCAATGTTACATCAAGTAATTCCCATCTGTGGTAGAAGATCTCCTTTAGTCATTAAGAGCCTTCCTACTTTGCTTGTTGGCTTCCTTCCTTCCTCCTCCCCTTCTTGTATCCTTAGGTTTCTGCCCGCATAGGTAATTGATGCCCGAGTGGTTAATGAGGAAGGACTATAAATCTATTGGAAATGTGCCTATGTAGGTTCAAATCCATCTAGACGCAACCAATATCATTAATACCAATCTATCAGTATGGTTATATTCATGCCAATCATGAATGAAAATATAATTGGGTATTGAACCCAGACATTGATATCTATTCATATTGTAATGCCCAATTCCAAATGAATGGACACATTTCAAAAATGAAAGAGAAGGATAATATATTTCATCAATCTAGCACTCACATAATCTATATGATATATCTAGCACCTATCATAGAATAAATATGATCCAATAGTAGGTGAACTGTATTGTATTGGGATTGTAGTTCAATTGGTTAGAGTACAGCCCTGTCAAGAAAAATGTTGCGGGTTCGAGCCCCATCAGTACCAATCCAATAAGTTAATAAATTAAGTTCTTAATCCTTGTAGAAGAGTGAAAAAGAAAATGAGATATCTAATGGATAGATATACTAAATATCTAGTATATCTATCCATTAGATACCTTCAACAAATCAACAATTCAATTTAGAAAAAGAATGACCCTTCTTTCGAGGATAAAATCTAATCATCATATTGAATGTGCAATAAATATTCATCCCTCCCCGAAGAATAAAATTTCTCTATCAAAAACATAGGAAGATCCATAGATTTTAGGGTGACACAGAGGTATTCCTCCTAAGTCAGAATCCCACAGAAATCCCTATAGATAATTCCTAATGATTTTTAGGAGATCTTCCTTTTTTTATTCCCGAGGATTCTTGTGAGTATTTCATGATAATACTTATTTTTCATGATCTATAGCCAGTGGATTTCTAGACACTCTATTGTATTTCCAAGAATGTTCATGTCAGGATGTGGACAGAATAGTCCTTATCATTCTGGGGTCATGGGTGGGCCTCTAGATAAATTCAATATGGGATGCATCTATATCATCATCAGAGCGAGATAGATTCACAATTCCATCTAAATTGTGGAGATCTAAGCAAAATATCTCTCATGTCTGATGAACAGCTTCTGGAGTAGCAGAAGATTCTTATTCATACGAATCTTATTCTTTCGAAATGATAAAGACATGTGTTGACCAGAACATTTTATGATGCATGTAAGTTTTTACTAATAGTCTTATAAAAATTAATCCTATTTGGTTGTATTATTTCAATCGGAGAATTCATTCAATCCATCATTTAAATTCTGTTAGATTCCATAGATAAAATACATTTATTTCATGGACATTGAAATATTCATTCATCTCTATGAGATAAAATCTCAAACTGTTTTGGAACAAAGTTAAAATCAGGAGATCATGGAACATAAACAAATTTATCCTTCTAAACTATTTCCAACATTATAGAAATAAGTTTAAAATAAAATTCACAACTTTATCCTTCTAAACTATTTATGATATCTCATTACTTAAAGACCTCGTCTATATTGGAATTCGGTTGGAGAATTGTGACATTTGAAAATTCCATTTTTTTAATAAATAGATAGACATAATTTTATCTCAAGAGAATATTGTTCCTCTACACAATCTAACAGATAATATCATTTTTTTAAAATTCCTTTCCTTCCATTAGGTTGGCGTTCTCTTCCCCTACATGTTTTGATTCTGATTTGCCCAAGTTTGTGAGAAAATTGAGTCTGCTTTACATAAAAGCTTTGTAGATCTCGTCTTCTAGAAACTGTAACCTTCTAACCAAATTTTCCTACCTGTGGTCGACAATTCATGCAGCTAGAAAAGAGCTGAAAAGATATGGAGTCTGTAGAAATTCTGAATGGAGTGTGTGATGAAATCCATTATATATGTATTTACCAATGTATATTCAATGAGAATGGCGAAGAAGTGAAGGAGATTCATGTTGCAATGATCCCAGTTTGTGAGTGGCATAGTCCCCATAAGTTCAGCAAAATTAATGGTTCATTCACACTTATAGGATGGCATCTCTTTTCATTTTAAAAAAAAAATTATCAGTTCTGATTTTCTTGTTATGGGGAGCCCAACTTGTCAATTTAAGGTATGGAGAATCTGTGAAATAAAGAGAAATGTGAAATCCAGAAAAATCTCCAGCACTAACTGAGATTCCCCTAGAGAAGCCCAACTTATCAATTTTAGGTGTGGAGAATCTTTGAAATCTGAAGAAATGTCCAACACTAACTGAGATTCTTACCCAAAGAGCTTTGGTGGAAGATTAGAAATCCAATCATAAAATTTGATAGGCCTCAAACTTATGAAATCAAATCGAAGAAATAGATTTCTCACCTATTATATTATTCTGATTATGTTTTTTTAGAAATGTGGTAAATGGTTGAAAATTTAATAATATTAATATTAATATTTTTTAAATATAATAATGATACTTAAATATTATAGACTATTGTTGGAAATAATTCCCAACCACTGCCATGAATAAAGGAATTGCAGGACAAGCACAGATCAAAGAGCCGGAGGCGTTTTCAC
The DNA here is from genome assembly GCA_034641835.2 of Pinus albicaulis. NCBI lineage: Eukaryota > Viridiplantae > Streptophyta > Pinopsida > Pinales > Pinaceae > Pinus > Pinus albicaulis. The sequence continues at coordinate 423,092,436 of CM076579.1, read as the reverse complement.
CCAATGTTTAGAAAAAATAGAGTAGAGTCCATACTCTGCGTTTAATTCTTTCCCACTGCATTACTTACCTTTTTTCACGTAGGCACAACCCGCAACATTTATGTTTTAACTCTCAAGCCTTTTGCCAATGTTAAGTTTCCTTCGATGCGATATCGGCGAAACCCATTTACCTCCACCGCACTTTGCAAACACATCAATTCATTTTTTATTCTGCCTTTCTTTACCCTTCCACCTTACTGCACTTCCCAACTTTTAAGTGCCCGCACTTCGCAACTCTTAAGTTTTAACTTCATACCCTGCACTGAAACCTATTTCCCTGCCGATGCGGTGTGGGTCGACTCATCAACCTTTACTGCATTAGAATACCACCATAATTCTTTGTATTTCCTCTTATCCCTTTGTATTTTGCATTTCGCACTTACCATAGTTTTCCGCATCCAGCTCGCACTTCGCAAATTATAAGTTTTACCTTTGTCTTCCACCCGCAGTGTACACTTCGTAAGCTTTGCATTTAATTTTTAAAGCCACCTGCAAGTTAAGGTATTTGTGATGCAACGTGTTCGCAAAGTGGACATCAAAATATCAAGAGTGTTACATATAGTGCCCACAAGATAAACAGTTTATGTTGCGATGCGATAAATGCCACGTCATATCACATATCGCAAGTTTTAAAGTTTTCTCGTGTTCACGCAAGTTTAAAGTTAAGATCACGAGTATATGATTTGAAATAAAGAACTGGATGCTATGTGGACTCAGTGCTGAAACATATAACATTTGAACTGTGCCCTTCTGTGTGTTTGAATGATGTTTCGTGTGTAAAAAGAAAAAAATAAGACAAAGCTTTTTTTGTTGTTGACCGTTCTCCATTGAATTGCTTTCAATGCTCAAGCTTCAGACCATTTTGTATGAAAACTTATGTAATTTCATATTGCTACTGTGATGGAATGAAAAAGAAGTTTTAGAACTCTCCTTTGTTTATCGATATCTGGTGTGTGAATGTTATTTTAGCATTCTCTGTGTTGTAAAGGCGGTGTTGTTGTTTATGTTTATTCATAAATTACAAAAACTATTAGCATGAAGCCTAGCGATAATCAGTGAGTAAATATTAGAATTTCAAGAAGCACACGTTAAATGTATGAATTGACCAATTCCTTTGCCATAAAGAAATTAAAATATGAAAACAATGAACAGAAGAGGAATATTTTCCATGGCCATTGAAGCTATTATTCATAATTGATCGTATTTATAAACCATTTGATAAATAAAAAACAAACCAAAATGAACAATCCACATAAATTTGTTTTAATTTTCACAACAGTGGCTGAAGTCGGAGATCAAAAACCTGCAATTAAAATCATCAAAACCAAATAATCAAGACACCCTGCGGATTTGAGAACAAAGAAACTTACGATCCAGATATCGGTCGGCATGTTCAACCAAACTATAAAAATTATCGTTACAAACATGAAAATATTTAAATACAATGTCTACTTTTTAAACTTCACGATTTCCCGTTCATTTTAAATTAATATTCAACATAGCTATCAGAATCAAATTCATGAAGTCAAGATCTAACGGGGTGAAGGAAACCTGTACTTTGGGTTTGGGAGGGAAATTTCAATGGATGCGATGCAAAACAAGACCATTTGGCTACATGCTAGATTGGGCGATGATCGCCGCCTCTCCATAGCTGAAGCAGACACCATGCCATATTTCGTGGACCATCCCTACTTCTCAAATGCCAAATTGTTGAAAACACGATCACTACCCCTGAATCTCTTAATCTATGCCTCTAATCACGAGATGATAATGTCAATCTATCGTTCCTTGGACGCCATTGTACACTGGTTCATGAATTGTGACACCCCACCAGAATTTTAATAGAAATGTTTTCTTTATCTTCACAAATCAGGGTAGTTGGAGACGAAGGTTCGTTGTTTCAGTTCGACTACCCATCCTTCTAATAAAAAATCAAGTTATGTTTCCAATTAACGCTTGACATCCTAGGTTATCTATAAACCCTAGAAGATGAGGATTAAGGTTCTCTAGGGATTTTCTAATTATAAAAAAGGAGTTTTATATTGACCATCTAGGATTTTATAATATTAGATATATTGAAATCCTCAAAACTAATGAAATAAATATATCTATCTCATGTTTACATACGTTTGATTTGATAGTCCATTAACTTGTTGCATATGCATTTTTTAAGTACAGTGATAACACTTACCATTTCTTTGATCTAGTTTATTGAATGCCATTTTTTTTTAGCAGACTTCAAGATGAGATATTGTCCATATCATGAATGTGCCTAGGATGACCCTCTTTTTTGGTTACAAGGATCAATTTCTTTCATTCCAATTTTATTATTTGAATTTATATGACAGTCCAAGGTGAGATTTCTATATCATTGTCAAGGTTCATGGTTTTGAACCAAAAATCTTCTCTCACACAATATATTTCTATATACCTAGTATCTTTGATGATGTTGTATTGAGAATTTTTCTATTTCAGTCCACTTAAAAGGAGGTTTACAATTTCTCTTTCTACTCCAGACAATTTGATCCTTAATTAAACTTTTGGTCCTTCAATGTATAGATGAGGGAGTAACTACATTTCCTTCTTTCAAATAAGGTGATCTTCAACCTTTTTCCACCATATCTCTCATACCATGTTGAGAAATCCAATTCAATGGAAAGTTAGTTGATTTCTCTTATACTAACAGTATATTATGATGTTTCATTATTATTTTTTTTTCTTTCAATTTATGTTATTCTTATCATGAATATTAACGAAAATCAATAAACAGAGGAGGATATGAGACGAAGGCACACAACTAGGGAAAAACCCACTAAAGAATTCTTCCTTGAGTAGATTCAAAACAAAATTTAGACAGCCAAGACCCTCATAAACTAGACCAAAGACTTCTTCCATCCATCAATTCAGGCTTATTAGATCATGCTTAATTTCTCATTCATGTAATCAATATTTTGTTCTTCAATACTTTTTTTCACAATCCTGCAATCTTTGGTATTGTGCTTAAATCTTGTAATGATGGCATACTTTGGTCCAATCAATTATCATTTGTTCATGTGATAACCTATTCTTATTTGAGTTCTCTATTACTCTAATCATACTTCGGTCGTATGGCTACCTTCTCATGCTTTGGTTATGTGATATTCTTGTCATGCTTCGATAATGTGGCAACGTATTCCTGTATCCCTCATCATGCTTCTATCACACTTCATTAGTGCTCGACTTTTGTATTGCAGTAGTGTTATAATTCGGTCCTAAAATGATCATGTAACAAAGTAATATTTCAATCCTTTAATGGTACTTTTATTTTGTCAATTTTTGGTTCTATGATAGCACAAAGAATCGGTTTTTTGGTAGCCCAAAAATAGTTATACTTCATTTTTGTCACTTGACGTAGCCTTCAATGCGAAATGATTAGATCACCAAATTTATACTTAACTGTAACCATGAAAATTATACTTTGAAATTTGTACCAAACTTATATCTCTATAATTTTAGAAAATTTTACCCTTCTATTTATAGTTGTCTCTCACTGTAAAATAAGTCAACATAATCTTTTTATGAGGCCAAATTTTGGAGGATTTGTTTGGAGGCCGATTTTGCAAGGTGACTTGATGGAGAAGTATTTTGAAAAAATAAATTTTACTTTGACTTCTATAAAAATCCTAAAATCCTACAATGGAGGATTGAACTATGAAAATTGACCAAGGCATGAAACTCATGCTTGAGCAAGTCAATTTAATTAATAATAAAATTTCTATTGCCTTCTTCTGATAAATATATTTCATTTTGACTTAAGTGCAATTATGAATACTGAACCTAGTTACATTCTTCAACAAGTTTAACCACCTCAAATATTAACCGTAATTACAATATAGATTCTTCTAGGGTATTCTTTAAGCTAATCATGTGGCTAGCCTCTTTTCCATGAGTTATGTAGCTAATGTGGCATCCTCTCTAACTATGGTGGTGAAAAGAGGGAGGTGAGCTTCTAAGTGCCATAACTTTTGCATACATACTCTCATTGGCGTGATTTTTATGCGATTGGAAAAGTTTTTGTGTGTAGAATAGAAAAACAGGTGCAAGCCTAAAATGGAAAATTTTTACCTAGAAGAATGTTGTTTGACTCCTAAAAAATCTTCTTGAAGGTTTCAGACCCCATTTTCCAAACTAGGTCCCACTGGTAAAAATGGCCCCATAAGTTGACTCCTCCTATTTTTCCACTATGAAAGCATAAAAATGGATGAAATAAAATATAGTGATACAATAAATATCACCTTTTGTAATGCGAGGAAATATTTCCAAGTGAGATATTGCTAGAGGGACTAGGAAGTAGAAAAGGGCATGCCAGAACTTGGAAGGTGAGCAAATTCATGGAAGAGGAAGGAGATTGTCTAAGGGACTCAAAAGTAGATAAGAGATTACATAACTTGAAAGTGAATTGGTATTGAAGAGTCAGGGAAATGATGATTGGAATTAGAGGTACATTGGTAGTGTTGCAAGCAATAATGAGTCAAAAAATTTCATTGAAGAAGCATTGGGTATAGTAGAGAACATGGTTAGACATTGGATATCATAAACACTTAGTAGAATAAGAAGGAAAAAATGCATTGATGACATTATCAACCATATATAGCCACTTAATAATATGACGGATTTATTGGGTTTTTTACCCATCTTTATCTGTTTGGTAAGAAGACATCAATAAAGTGTAAATGTAAAGTAATTATGTGGATAAAGATTGTTGGTAAATTGGTGTTTGGGATTAGAACACCTAGGAAGTTGTTCCTCTAAGGGGATGATGTTTTTGATAGCCGCTCTAGCTAATCCATCTTGTAAATACTATTATGAATTGAAAACTCATGTAACTAATGTGGAAATGTAAAGAAATTGACTAGCCGAGGAAGTGGAAATGAATTTAGGGGATTGAGGGGAAGGAGTTGTTTTTAAACCAAACCCATCATTTTCTTGATCATATAAATCCTTGTTTTCCTAATGAAATTGCTGTGCAGTCATTGAATGGAGATAATTGGTATCCTAAGTAGTGGAAAATTCTACATACTTTCCTGTTATCCTATGTTAACATGGTCAACACACAAGAGGAGCCTTGTGAGATATTTGTCCACTATCCAAGGGGAATTAGGTAGAAGGAAGAGGGGGTAGAAACTAAAATACGAGGAGGAGTGCACTGAGCAGGGGAACGAGAATTTGGACTTTGTAGTGGACATGGAACTACTTGAAATATTAATATCACTATATGCCACTTTTCTAGACTTATGAGATGTAAATCTTGTGTTTTGGTGAGGCCTATGATTTTTCTTGTTTTTTACTTTTTGAGGCATGAGTTGTGCATGTGTAACATCCCTGGTGAAACAAATCACGTAATAAATTTAAAATAATAACCACGGTTGATGGGACACTTATTCGAAATTGAATGTTGGGAAAAACATCCTAGGGGGTATTCATTTGGTTTATTACGGATAAGGAAATTGGCAAAGGCTATGGCTAAGCCATTAAAGGGGCAAAAGTATCTTTGGGCACATTTATTTATGAAATTAATGCAAATTAGGAGAAAAGGAAGGTAAAAGGTCACACATTGAATGTGAGTAGGAAATTGAAGGAAAATAATGGGAAGTGAAGAAAATAGAGCCCTCTTCTATAAAAAGGCTTATGAGAATCAATTAGAACCTTTTGTCAGTGTGTTTTCGGATATCTCTCATTACTCTCTCTCTCTCTCTTTATCATACTCTTGGATATGACGATTTTCTTGTAGAACTCTTGGACAGTGTGGATACTTGGTGATTTGGAGCAAGAAGTCAAAGGAACAATAAGAAAATGTAGGTGGACATAGGGATCAGTAGCTACAATGGGATTTGATTGCAACTACTGAGTTGCATGGATATTTTTCTCATTGGCTTTTGGCATGCATGGTGTATGCATATGGATTTCCTAGCCTTCAAATTTCCGAGACAACCATGGTATTATGGGTTTATTTCTGTTGATTTTTTTCTGGATAGTTCTCATGAGTTGTTTAGCTATTTAGTTGAGTTATTAGTTCCTCGAAGCCTTGGTTGGAAAAATGTTGTGGAAGCCTAATGGACAGCGGTGGGTAAAGTTACTAGTCCTAGAAGCCTTGGTTGGAAAAACTCTATGGAAGCCCTAGGTGGGTTGAGTTACTAGTCCTAGAATTCCTGGTTGGAAAAACACTTTGGAAGCCTTGTAACAGTTGGGGTTGAGTTACTACTCTTGGAGGCCCTGGTTGGAACAAACACTACAGAGCCCTTGAGCATCTTGGATAGAGACCAATCTGTGATGGTTTTGATGTCTGATCATGAGCTGGAATCGGTAGTTGACGGTTGAGGTGGTTTTCCCTCTGGCAGCCCTGGATTGATGTTGATTGATGTGTTTGATTAAGTCACACATTGATGCATGGAATATGGCATGAGGGTGATTAAATGAATTGATAATTGGCTCAACCAATGTATGGTTGGATGGAACGTCAAAGTCCCATATTTGGCTGGTTTTTTACGTTAAGAAATGAAGAGATGATTTTTTTGGTATTCGGTATGCAAATATACTAGTTTATCTATCGATTTTATTGCTATTATATCCATCATATTTCTATTATTACTATTATGTTCTTGAGCATGTATTCGATTAGTGATGGTGTATGGCTCTATTCATGTTTTTGTATATAAATGAATATCCCATGTATCTATGGTAAAATTTATTATATGGTATCTTATGATGTACGTGAGAAATGCTTCTTATCCATTCTGAGGTAAGAAACAAACCCCTTGGTTTAAATTTCTTGTTTATACCTGTAGATGCTATTTTTGTGACATGTTTGAATAAATTCTTGTTAGGGCTTGGTGGGGCTGGATGAGTTATGGTTTATGTGATTGCTTCCATATGTTTGTTTTAATGTTATTTACCCTCTCATGATGTTATAGGAAGTTCTCAGCAGTGACTTGGGCTCAGGGGCTAAAAATGTGGCACAAATCCCGGAGCTACAGTGGAAAACATTGTTCTTTAAGCCTGAACTACTTCCTTGACAAGGCTAGCCTGCGACTGTAGAGTCTAGAGCCACTCCCTTCCCTAGAAAAACCCATAGCTCAACCTCAGTGGGGCTAAAAATTAGTCCACCCGGAATAGGGCCTTGGGAGGTTGGGTTACCTCCTGTGGATGTCAATGTTGTAGTGTCAGTTCCAATTCCTTAAGGTCATTTAGGATGTTGAATATCATATTAGTAGCCTCTCGTCACATGTTTACCCTGGTGTTCTAGTTACTCTGGTAGATGTGGGAAGAGGGTGTTACAGAGTGGTATCAGTGCATGGTTCAACTTTCAAACTTGATGGGTCGTGTGTTGGTCATGCTTTTATATTGATTTATTATGTATTTTCATACCTATGTTGTATGTGTTTGTTGTGTTGGAAATGATGGCAGTGGTGTTTCCATGGATGTGGTTGTGGCTGCGTTGTCAACATACAGTTATGTGTGTATGATTGATTAGATGATGTTATTTTTATGTATTGTGTGTGCACACTTGTTTACATAAGGTTAGATATTGTATGTACGTTTCTTTATTTTGCTAGGTCATACATTGGTCATGCTCATGTAGTATCTGTGTATTATCTTGAGTGATGTTATGTGTTGAATGTGAATTGGTCGTTCATGTTGGGTTACATGTTGCTTATGTTGTGTATCGTTCACTCTTATGGTTATGTGTGGTCAACCTTACATTAGTGTGTATTTGATATGGATATTCATGGATGATTGGACCCCAAATAGAAGCGTAATTATGTGTTAGTATACCATGTGTTATGATTTTATATGCTCAGTATGATTATATCTATACATGTATCATGCTTATTGGTTAATCTTGCCAGAGGTGTCATCCCCAGATTACACTAAGGTAGGTTAATTTTTTATGAATCATTTTATTTCACATATTTCACATTGCAGGAAGAATTGAAATATGAATAGAAGAATGGTAGACTACAGAGATTCCCCAGATGATTTATATGATCATCATGGTATTGGACATTCACCTGATTTGGGAGATACATTGAGAAGTATAAAGGAATAAATAAAGAGTTGCAAGGAAGACAATGATAGACATAGATAGGGACAATAAAAGAAAGAATATTTTAATGTCGCCATCCTTGAAATTTTTTCACAGTTGCAAGAGTAGGGGACACTTAGGATCAAATATGGACAGGAGAGAAAAACTAATGGGGGATATTGCAGTAGGTCTCCTGGTAGGCACAAGTGAGAGAGAGTTGATACAGTGAAATATGGTAGGTTTTTGGACACCTAGAATAGGAGAAATAATGGGCACATGTATCATTCTAGTTCTGTCTCAGATAGGCATCGTGATGATCATCGATATCATCCTTATAGGAGGAGTGACAGGGCCTATTTTTTGGGAAATTTTAAAATGTAAAAACCACCTACATTTGACAGAGAGATGAAGAAACCACAATATGAATAGGCATTGTTGCTTGGCATGAAGATTTTTTTCAGATTACATGAGCACTCAAAAAATATGAAAGCCAGGATAGCCACATTTAACCTCAGAGGTATATCATACATTTGGTGGGAAGACGTGAACAATGTCAAAGATATTTCTAAGGAGGATTTGACTTGGAGTGAGTTAAAAAGGCTATTTCAAAAGAAGTTTATATGAGAAAGATACTATGATGATAGGGAAAGGGAATTTTATGAGATGAACATGGGTTCCATGTCAGATGAGGAGTACACTATCAGGTTCCTAGAGTTACTGAGATATGCACCTTACCTCAAGGAGGAGAAGGCCAATATTCAAATATTTATTAGTGGTCTATTGATTGCATTCAAAGATATGATTGAGTTTGGTGAGCCTAGATCATTGGAGGAGTCCATCTCAAAACTCAAACATTGTTATGAATAGCCAAAGCATAGATCAAAAACTAAGCCATACTAGAGAGGTAATGATAATAACAAAGGAAAATGGGACAAGAAGTGAGCAACGCCTCAAGACATATGAAACAAGGAGAATGTTTCCCCACGTAAGAAGTTTAATACATCTGGTAGAGGATAGGGATTTCGATCACAAAAGAAGAATAAGGATGAGGGTTTGAAGCCTACAAAGTGTTGGAATTGTCACAAACATCATCATAGGAGAGATTTTCCACAGTCAGGGTGGCAAGCCACAGATCTACAGTGTGCAGGAGGCGTAGATAGTGGGAGACGTTGGGGATAACATTCCTCCAATTTATGCAACTATGGATAAGAGACAGGAAGATCACCAGACTTCTATCATTGATATGGATAATAATATTTGAGATCAAGTTGTTTCTATTTTTATTGAACCTGGATCTAACTATATTTATATTAGTTATGACTTGGTGGATAAGTGTCATTTGAGTAAGTAAATGCATGCAGAATCTTGGTTAGTACAGTTGGCCACATGTACGAAGAGAATAGTTCACAATTGGGTAGGAGCTTGTCCAATTGTGTTAAACGATATTCCTATAGAAACAAACTTGAACATAGTGCCATTGGGTTCCTAATAGATGTTATTGGGTATGGATTAGTTACATCTTCACAAGAGTAAGGTATACTGCTATGAAAAAACTATTGAATGTTTGGATGACAATGGGGAGCCAAGAGTACTATAGGGAAATAATAAATCCACATCAATTAGGATGTTGACAACCATGTAAGCCAAGCGCAGTCATAGGAAAGGATGTGTGCTATTTGCAGTTCATATCTCTAGTGACAAAGATAAATAACTTGAGGATGAAAATGTGTTGAACAGGTATCTAGTGTTGTAGGAGTTATAAAATGTGCTTCTATTATATATTTCATAGTTTCCACCGCACAGGGAAGTAGAGTTTTCTATTATGTTTGTTCCAGGGGAAAATCCATCATCAAAATTACCTTACATGATCAGTACACTAGAGTTGGTAGAGTTAAAATTGCAGCTGAAGGATTGGACACAGGGTATATTAGGCCAGGTGTATCGACATGGGGTGCACTGGTGTTGTTTGTAAATAATAAAGATGGCACTCTTAGATTATGCATTGACTACATGCAGTTGAACAACGAAACCATCAATAATAGCTACCCATTACTGAGGACTGATGATTTTTTTGATCAGTTTAAGGGAACAATAGTGTTCTATCAGATCAAATTGATATCAAGATATATTTAGGTACTCATCATCGAGTAGGATATCTACAAGACCAAATTGAGGACCACGTATGGGAATTATGAGTTTTGTGTAGTTTCATTCAGTTTGAATAATGCCCCAACCACATTTTTTTTGTTTGATGAACAATGTGTTGCATCCTTATTCGTACAAGTTTCTGATTTCTTTCATTGATGATATCCTGGTGTATTCTCAAAATGACGAAGGGCATACTGAACATTTGGCAGTAGTGTTAAGATTGTTGAGAAAGCATCAATTGTATTCTAAGGTCAACAAATGCAACTTCTTCCAGAATGAGGTTCACTACTTGGGGCATTTTTGTATCCAAGGACAACATGCGGTAGTGAATCCATAAAATATAAGGGCCATCATGGAGTGGGTAGCTCCTAAGAGTGTATATGAGGTGAAATCATTCATGGGACTGGCATACTATTACAAGAGGTTCCTCATGAAATTATAACATATTTATTATCCTATCACATCATTGCAAAGAAAAGGTAAGAATTTTGACTGGATAGATGAGTGCGAGGCCAATTTTGAGTTTCTTAAGCAGTTGTTGAGACACACTCTAGTTCTAAGGATTGTAGATTCAAACAATAATTTTGTAGTGTGAACAGATGCTTGCAAGCGAGGGTTTGCTGGAGTTCTTATGAAGGATGGATAGGTGGTATGATATGAGTCGGAGAAGCTAAATGACCATGAGAAGAACTACCTGATATATGATCTTGAGCTAGCGAAATTCATTCATGCAATGAAAATGTGAAGGCACTATCTTCTTGGCTAGCAGTTTTTACTTATTATTGATCAAATTGGGTTGAGGTACTTACTCGAATAGGAGAATCTGAATGCTCTACAGGCTATATGGTTGGCTAATATTAGTGAGTTTGACTTCGAGATCAGGTACATCAAGAGATTTATTTACTTAGTCATGTAGAAAAAGTTTTTATTAGAGACATAGTCATATTGCATGGTGTTCCGAAGAATATTTTTTTCCACAACGATGCAAAGTTCACTTCCAAGTTTTGGAAGATGTCTTTTTTATGTTTGGGCACCGAGTTTTCCTTCAGCACTATTTATCATCCACATACATATGGAAAAAATGAGAGGATTAGCATGATATTGGATGATATGTTGAGGATGTATGTGATGCATCAGCCACACAAGTGGGAAGCCTATCTTCCACTAGTAGTGTTTTCCCACAACAATGGATATAATGAGTCATTGAGGATGAGTCCATTTGAGGCACTATATGGCTGGAGTTGCAACACTCCTATCATTTGGAGTGATCCAGTTAATAGGGTGTTGATTGGACTAGAGATGTTGGAAGACATGGAACAACAAATGTAGGTGATCAAGTAGAACTTGAAGACAACACATGATAGGTAGAAGATTTATACAGATAGTAACATGAATCATTGCAGATTAGATGATGTGCTGAGATAATACAAATATTTTTGGACCCTTCAGGATCAGTGAGAGGATCAAACCAGTGGTCTTTCGACTTGCACTTCCTTCCACAATTAGAGTACATGGTGTTTATCATATATCATTTCTTAATAAATATGTTAAATATGTTGATCATGTTATTGAATGGTCTATGTTGCAGGTGGAAGCATAATTAAATTTCAACCCGAAACCGCAGTGGATTTTGCAGAAAAAGATGCTCATGCTCCAGAATTGAGTCATATGGAAAATTAAAGTGCAATGGAATCACTTTATCACCAATGAAGCTATATGGGAGATGGTGGATCAGATGTGGGCTATGTATCCTTCCTTAATTGCTGGTTGAGGAAAAGAAGTCTTGGTGTGTTGTTGTTTCTTAAGCATATGTTTTGGCGTTGTTTGGTATATGTTTTGATGTATGTACATATTTATATGGATGTATATACCAGCATAAGCTACGTGATAAATGTCCAATAAACGGTATGGTTCCATGTAATTATAGTTTTCATGTTGTTGTGATGTCGCGTTGGTTGCTTTTCAATAGGTTGATTATTGTAAATACTGCAACGAGCCATGTTATAAAGCTCCATGGGAAGTATACTTGATTTTTAGCGATGCTGCTGAGGTATATGTGTGATTTTACACTGAGGAAGATGTCCACCAAGGGGGGGGGGGGGGGGGTTCTTTAACATTGCCGATGTAAAATCTCATGTAATAAAGTTAAAATAATAACCACGGTTGATGGGACACTTATTCTAAGCTGAATGTTTGGAAAAACATCCTAGGGGGTGTTCATTTGGTTTATTATAGCTAAGGAAATTGGAAATGACTACGACTTAAGAATTAAAAAGGAAAACATATTTTTGGGAACATTTATTTATGAAAAGAATGGAAATTAGGAGAAAAGGAAGGTAAAAGGTCACAAGTTTCATGTGAGGAGGAAATTGAGGAAAATAATAGAAAATGAAGAAAATAGAGGCATATTCAATAAAAATACTTTTTAGGATCAAATGGTAAGTTTTGTTAGTGCATTTTGCAGCTCTCTCATTATTCTCTCTGTCTCTCATACTCTTGGATAGTTAGATTTTTCTGCGAGAACTCTTGGAGACTGTGGATACTTGGTGATTTGGAGCAGGAAATCAAATGAAGAGTAATAAAGCGCAAGTGGACATCCTGATCAACAAGTACAATGGGATTTTATTGTAGTACCTAGATGCATGTATTTTTTCCTCATTCATTTTGGCATGCATGGTGTATGCATGTGGATTTCCTAGCATTTCCATTTCCTGGATAGCCATGGTATTATCGGTTTATATCCATTGACTTTTTCTGGTTGGTTCTCATGAATCCTTTACTTATTGGGTTGAGTTACTAGTTCTTGAAATCCTTGGTTATAAAAACCCTCTCGAAGACTAGAGAACAAATGTGGGTTGATCTACTAGTCCTGGAAGACTTGTTTCAACAAACTCTCTGGAAGCTCTAGGTGGGTTGAGCTACTAGTCCTGGAAGTCGTGGTTATATAAACTCTCTGGAAGCCCTATAACATTTGCGGTTGAGTTACTTTTCCTGGAAGCCCTGGTTGGACCAAACACTATGTAACCCTTGAGTAGCTTGGATAGAGACCAATATGTGATTGTTTTTATGTCCAAATGTGAGGTGGAATCAGTAGTTGAGAATTGAGGTGCTTTGGCCTTTGGAAGCCCTAGATTGATTGTGATTGATGTGTTTGATTAAGTCCCACATTCATACTTGGAATATGGCATGGGGGTGATTCGTTGAAGTGAGACTTGGCTCAACCAATATATGGTCAGGTGGAACGTGGAAGTCCCATCTATGGTTGGTTTTTTACATTCAATAATGAAGAACTCATATCTCTGGTATTCGATATTAAAATATACTAGTTTATGTATGTATTTTATTACTATTATATCCATTTATTTATTTTATTAATATGTTGGTTTTGAGCATGTACACGATCAATGATGATGTATATCTCTATTCATGTTTTTTCCTATAAATGAATATCCCATGTATTTATGGTAATATTGATTGTATGGTAGTTTATGATGTAGGGGAGTAATGCTTCTTAGCCATTCTGAGAGAAGAAAGATACCAAGTGGTTTAAATCTGCTGTTTACACCTACAGATGCTATGTTTGTGACATATTTGACGAAACTCCTCTCATGGTTTGCTGGGGACAGATGAGTTATGGTTGATGTGATTGTTTCCATATGTTATTTTTAATGTTATTTAACCTCTCCTGAAGTTAGAGGAAGGGACGTGACCTGGGTTCAGGGGATGAAAATTTGGGACAAATCTCGAATCTACAAGTGTAAATTTATTGTTTGGGCCTTAGATGTTACCTTGACAATGTTAGCCCGCAACTCTAGGGTCTAGAGTCACTCCATTGTCCTTACAAGCTTGTAGTTAATCCTAAAAGGGGCTAAAAATCAATCTCCCCTCAAGGATTAGAGCCCTCGGAGGCTAGGTTACCTCCTAGGGTGTCAATATTCTAGTGTAAGGTTTGTGTTTGGTGTTTTCGTCGATTCCACTTCCTTAAGGTCAACTAGGATGTTGAATATCATATTAGTAGCCTCTCGCCATATTTTTATCCCTTTTGGCCGATTACTTGGGTAGATATGGGAAGAGGATGTTACAACATGTGTATTGTGTTATCGAGGCTGGTGTGAGAGTCCGTATGTTGTATTTCAGAGAAGAGTTCATTGGAACAGTGTCACTGTAGTGTTATCCAAGTTGATAAACCCATGAGGATTACCCATTGATCGTCACTAGATTAGTGGATTTCCCTAGGGCTATGAAACCACTAGGAAACTCATTGAATTGAGAAAATATTGGTCATGATAAGACACTTAGGTACCAGATAAATATTGAGTGTATTCATTGGGGATTATATAAATGGTGTTATTATTGACAGATAAAATACTTAGAGAAGTGGACTCATTACCCCTATAGTAGCTAATTCAACTGATAAACCTTAAAATTTATTTACACATCCATATTCATAGATGAAATGTGACTCTTTGTGCCTATTTGAAAATCTTGTGAGTGTTTATTTGATTGAGAGCCATTGTAGTGCTGAAGATGGAAAATGTTGGAGAAATCACCTGAGAAATGGAACCTTTACAAGTGTGGCTAGCTGAGAAATCATATGTAATTTACCTCCTTAGACTTTGAAATTTGCTCAAGGGTTGTCAATTGTAAGAAATATTGTAGTGTGGTTGGCCTATTATTGGGTGGATAGTTGGCAATCATTTTAAGATAATAAGATAAGTCACTTTCTTGTATACTTGGTGCATTGTGTGTGCGTGGGTGTGTGTGTATGTGTGTGTGTGTGCATGTGTTTATCAATATAGTTAATGGAGGAATATTTTATTTTTTTCTATCTATGATGAGATTCCTTATGGATTTGCATGATTTTCATGGTTATGAGGAGCTTGGATCCATTTTGTTAGCTAATAAATTCATGAATTATAGAGTTATTTGTATGTCTGATGTGGCCATGGGATGTGCTTCACTAAGCCATTAAAATGTGTGAATTCCATTGTTTGGTATGCTATGGATATTATGACTCTTAGCATATTTGAGACCATGATTTTCTATTCCATGTAGGGACTCAACATGATTCATCTTATGCTCTCTTACTAATATATGTATGTATGTATGTATCAGTATTGCTAATTGAGGAATATTTTATTTTTTTCTATCTATGATGAGATTCCTTATGAATTTTTATTATTATCATGGTTATGAGGGGCATGGAGCCTTTGTGTTAAATTATACAGTATTGAAGTTCATAGCTACTTGTACATCCAATGTGACCATGGGATGTGCTTCAATAAGTTGTTAAAATGTGTGAATTACATTGGTTGGCATGTTATGGATATTATGGCTCTCATCATATTTGAGACCATGATTGTGTATTCAGTGTAGGTACTGTGAATTCTGCATCATATGCTCTCTTAGTTGCATATCATCAATAGGAATCTAGTTGATGACAAAGCCAAGTTGAAATTTGGTTGAGAGGGTTAGTTGTTACAATACCAAAATTTTAGTGGAAATTGGCTAAGGCATAAGTCAATGGTGGGAAAGACAACATATATTCACTTTGAGTCAACCAAAGGGCACTCAATTTTAGTAATCTATTGATCAAGTTGAGTTGAAAATTCATGCCTTGTGCATAGTTAGAAAAAATCTAAATCTCCACCATGAAAGGTGATGGATTTCTGAGACCATCGACTAACGATGTTTTTTATTTCTTGTTACTAACATGCATAAAGATATAAATGTACTATAGGTGTCTTGAAAGAGAATGGGACATATTCGTCATTTTTTTCTGTGACTAAAGTTATGAGGTAATTGATAAACTATATGTGTTAATCTTCTTGATTGCCAGTCTAGACAAAGGTTTCAACTAAGTATCAACATTGAGATAATATTGACCTAGAGTAGGGTCTCAACCAGTTGTGTTAAGTTGATTATTTGTCTTAAGTTAACTAGTCATGATAAGTCAAATATATTTTTTAATTCAATTAGTCATGATAAGTCCATTGTTTTTGTCAAATTTACTGGTCATGATACATTTTTTGGTTCTCTTAAGTTGACTAGTCATGTTAAATTGATTGTTTGTTTCTAGTGGACTAGTCGTGTTAAGTCGACATGTCCTATTAAGTTGAATAGTTGTGTCAATTTGAATATTTGGATTATTTTGACTGGTTATATCATGTTTATTGGCTATTTTTTTGTCGAATAAATGTGTTATGTTCAAAAGTGCTCAATAAGGTGAATATAATGGTGCATTACAAACTTAATTACGTAATATTTGGAGAAGGATGAATTTTGTAACCCAATTTACATACTGGGATAATGGAGGTCGTGTTAGGGTTAAATAAAACATGTCATTCACCCTAAAGGGATATAGCGGGAGGGAGTGGGGGGTACAGTAGAAAATACTCACTGAATCCATTCATTCCTTTTGGCTCAAGCTAAGAGTCACCCATTTGTCTCATTCATCGAAATTAGTTAAACCAAAAATCATGCAGATGGTTCCCTTCTTATTTATACAAGAGCCTCAATAAGTGTTGGTGTCTTAATTACTCACTCCCCTTATGATACACTTCACTTTTCTCTCTTCCTCTCCTACACACACACTTTTCTCATATCTCTTTTATCTTCTTTTGTATTTTCCTACCTTTGATAGTTATCTTACTCAAGTTTCTTTCCTTGATGGGATTACATGTCTAATCCACCCCCACAAATCTATTCTCCCGATAACTGCTTGTAGTTATTGATCCTTATGAATATTTCACTTAATCAATGATCCATTAGAAAATATTAAATCTCCAAATTCCCCTTTTCTAGCTTCCCCCCTCCTTGGCTTCACATGGACCATATTGTATTAACGCTTCACTACCTTAACAACTGATCTTTAAATTATAATTACAATTAGTTTGGGTATTTTCCCATTTACATTTACATTTACATATCTGTATAGAGATAAATAACATAATCAATTACAATTACAATGTCAACGAATTTAATTGCTTCATATATTACTAAAAATCAGATATAATCTCTCATGTCAATGGTATATATATATATATATATATATATATATATTTCTCCATAGTTATTGACCAAGTGGAATACTCATAATATGTATTCATTTGTTTTCAACTAGTCATATGTGCTAAATGAAACTATATTTTTCCCTCTTTTCGTTGTTGACTTAATGGCGCACTCTTAATATTCCTCCCTCTCTTTGAAGGTTAGAAATTATAACAGTATTAATACATGATCTATTTTAATTGAATTTAATAGAGCACTTTGACTATTCCTCCATTTTTCTTTATCTATATGATACATTTTTTACCATTGAGAAAGTATTCCTTAATCTTTTGGAATTTTTCCACCTTCAATAGTTCTCTATCGTAGTCATCTTTATCTATAACACGCTGACTCCTTTCCTTATTTTATCATCCAAATTCCTCATTTATACTTATGTAACCCTTATATTATAGGTTTGATTAATCTCTCCTCCTTATTATAAATTTATTTTATATAGTTGGTTATATTATTTTATTCTTAGATAGTTCCAAGCTACCATAAGTAACATGTAGTCTAACTACACCACCAAACTATGAGAGAGCCAAATTCATTAAAATTATCAATGTTTTCCCTAGACTATTAGAATTTTGACAAATTTCATAAATATTCAAGGTTTTCTAGCTCATTCATTGTGTCTTGTAGCCTTCTTGCTTAGTCAACTACGAAAATCAAAGAAATTCCATGCTATAGAAATATAATGGGACTTCAAAACATGAGATTGAAATGGGTTATGAGGGTGGGGAGTTTGAAGACTAATTTCCAGCATAGTGGATATATAGTTGCAATAGAGATCTATATTATTATTTCTATAGGTGAAGGCTAAAACCATGATATCGTAGAATTATTCACAATTTTTGTTTTATAGCTCAACTTGGTAGTTGTATCTTTAGACAATACATATGGCTGGGTGATCAATGACTCCTATATAATTGGTTTTCATGTGCACTACTATTTCTCTAGATAAGAACCTTTATCTTCTTCAACGTGATGTAAAGGGTTTATTGTAAATATATTTATGGATTGTTGGAACATTATATTAATATATGGCGAAGAGACTTATCAAAATAAATGTAAAAAAATCCTACATATTGTTGTATAAATTTTATTTATAACTATTTGGAACACCAAATTGAGTTGTAATCCAAACTTGAGCTATATATAAATGTATTGTAGTGAATTTCTTAGGCTACAAACAAAACTCCTATTAGATAGTTATAATTAGTAGGTTATTTGTATTCATATTGTGTCTTTGTATCTTGGATGAATTTTTTTCTCCAAAATTATAAATAAACTAAGATGGAAGCAAAATATGATAATATCTAAGTATTTTTTCTTATAGGTATTCTATCATTGCATCAAATTTTTCTTCCTATTCCAACAAGGATTTACTGTGATGATTCATTTTCATCTTCATAGATTTGTATTTCTTCTTGGGTTTCTATATCTTATGTCGTTTGAGTTTAGGATAGAATCCAATATAGATAAAAATTTCCATTACATATTCCATATCTTGTTTTAATGACGTTGATCACTATAAATTATATTGGTGCTCATCAATAGGACATCCAATCCCAATAACTAGAGTTGTAATTCACTTCCTATGACAAGGAATATTGATTCATTCAAATCTCCCTTAAATGTTTCCTATGAGATAGTCAAAATAGCCTAAGATGGGTTTGAATGACAAAACCTATTAGTTTTCCCCACAATTTGGTGATAAGATGATTTCTACAAGCTATTATGGGGGAAATGTTGTTACATAATGCACATATGTAAGTAGTAAATATATAATTATAAGTATATTTCATTGTGGGATAAATAAATTATTGCTATAACATAAACTTTAGGATCACTTTTACAGTTATCTTTCCATTAAATTTCAAAATTGATAAATTTATCCCTCCTTGCATGAGTGGGACTAAAAAAATGCGAGTAACCTCATTACTAAAACATAATATAATGCATGTATAACCACTTAGCATAGAAAACCAATGTCCATCATTTAATATCATCTAAAAACTGTTGTGAAACCAGCTCCAAAAATAGAAGAAAAGAGACATCAACTTAGAAATAAGCCACTTCGAGGGGGAAACCTCCAATACATTGCTTGAATGAACAATTCTTGGATGATCCAAATTACAAAACCTCCTTTCTATATATAGGAGTTCATGGGGCCACAATGTAATCCTAGCCGACCTAAAAATAATAATTTAAGGGCACAATAATAATAATATGGGGGTTACAGGGGTACAATAATAACAATACGGGGATTACAATAACAACCATAAGGGACTATACTAGCAATATAGGGACCTAACATGTCCCTCTCCTTCAAAAAAGTGTTGTCCTCAACGCTTGAGTAGCTCTGGGTGCTTCTGTATAAAATTATCATCCTCCCATGTAGAATCTTCAGTCGGTAAGTTATTCCATTTGATGAGATACTCTGAAATTGATCGATTCGGTAGCTGTCGAGTTCTTGTTTTCATGACCACTTTAGGTTCCATTATGATTTTTCCTTCCTCATCAAGTTCTGGCAATATTTTTTGAACTGGAAGATTTTCACCTATAACCTTCTTTAAGCATGAAACATGGAAAACTAGATGCACTGATGAAGAAGCAAGCAGCTCCAATTTGTATGCCATAGTACCAATCTTTTGCAACACCTTGTAAGGACCATAGTACTTTGACGATAATTTATTATCCTTATTAGCTTGCTTGAGGGACATTTTTTTGTATGGTTGTAGCCGTAAAAATACCCAGTCTCCTACATCAAAACTTTTGTCGCTCCGATGTTGATCTGCCTATTGTTTCATTCGATTTTGTGCCAATTTCAGGTTATCCTTTAAGAGTTGGAGAACTTATTGTTGATGCTCGATGTGATCTTCCACTGCTTGAACCTTAAATTTTTTTTTTAAAGATGATGTGATGGATGGTGGATGATATCCATAAAGTTCCATAAATGGGGTCATTTTTGCTGCAGTATGGAAGGAAGTGTTATACCACCATTCAGCAAGAGGTAACCACTTGACCCATTGTGTTTGTTTATCAGATACAAAACAACCAAGATATCCTCCCAAACATTTATTTACTATCTCAGTTTTACCATCGTATTGAGGATGCTAAGATGAGCTATGAGCTAATTAAGTACCCAAACAAAAAAATAACTCCGTCCAAAAATTTCCATTAAAAATGTGATCTTTGTCACTCACAATAACCCTTGGGTTCCCATGTAGCTTTTGAATTGTGTCCATAAATGTAGTAGCAACTGTGCTTGCTTTAAATGGATGAGATAATGCATAAAAGTGTGCATACTTGGTGAGTCTATCAACTACCACCATGATGACACTCTTTCCTTCGAACTTAGGTAAACCTATGAGAAAATCCATTGAAATTTCCTCCAAACGTTGACCTGGAATGGATAAAGGTTGTAGAAGACTCGGGGTCTTAATTTCCTGAACTTTTTTTTGTTGGCAAACCAAACATTCCGCCACAAACTTTTGAATATTAGATTTAAGGCCATCCCAAAAAAATTCTTTCTTCACTCTGTGGTAAGTTATTAAAAATCCTGAGTTTCCTCCTAAAGGAGAAGTGTGCAATTCCAAAAGAACCTTTTGTTTTATTTGGGAATTCTTACAAATATATAAGCGATATTTGTATTATACGGAATCATTTTTCCAGCTAAATGTATCATATTTACTTAGATATTGCTGCAAATTTTGAATGAGTGTCCACACTTCTTCTTCCTTCTTCCATTCATCTCTTTCTTTGGTTATCCAATCTAGTTGGATATTAGAAATGGAACAAAGCAATGCTTCCACATCTTCATTCTTTCTTGAGAGTGCATCTGCAACAACATTTAGTTTCCCTTTTCTGTAGATTATTTCAAAGTCATAACCCAACATCTTTGTGACCCATTTTTGCTTCTCTTCTGAAGATAGTCTTTGTTCCAAAAAGTGTTTAAGACTATCATGATCAGTTTTCACCATGAAGTGTCTTCCCATTAGGTAAGTTCACCATTTCTTTAATGCATGCAGTATTGCTAACATTTCCTTCTCATAAATAGGTTTCTATAAATACTTTCCATTGATTGGATGAATTTCAAAAGAAATGGGTCTTCCTTCTTGCATTAAAACAGTACCAATTCCATTTCCCGAGACATCAAATTCCATAATAAAGGTTTCTATGAATTTCGCCGTAGCTAAGACCGGTGCTAGGCACATTGCCTCTTTAAGATGTTCAAAGGCCTTAGTTTCTTCAAGAGTCCATGAAAATGCATCTTTCTTCAATAATGTTGTTAGAGGTGCTTCTATTCTCCCATAATTCTTAACAAACTTGTGATAATACCCTGTTAACCCGAGAAATCCTTGGAACTACTTTATGGTTGTGGGGAATTTCCATTCCTTAATGGCTTTAAATTTTTTAAGTTCTACCATAACACCCTCATGAGATACAATATGACCCAGATATTCCAGCTCTTGTACTCCAAATAAACATTTGGATGTTTTTGCATATAATTGTTTCTCCTGCAATAGTTTGAGCACCTTGTCAACATTTTGAACATGATCCTTCCAAGACCTACTGTAGATTAGATCAAAAAATACTAGCACAAATTTTCTAAGGAAGGGTTTGAAAATGAAATTCATCAATCCTTGAAATGCAGAAGGCACATTAGTAAGGCCAAAAGGCATGACCAAAAATTCATAATGACCCTCATGAGCTCGAAATTCTATTTTCAGAATATCTTTAGCCTTCATTCTAATTTGATGATGTCCTAAACGAAGATTCAACTTGGTAAATAAATTGCTCCATGTAATTCATCAATCACAGGAATGGGAAATTAATCTTTAGTGGTGAGCTTATTGAGCTCTATATAATCCGCACATATGCACTATGATCCATCCTTCTTTTGTACCAATACTACAGGAGAAGAGAAAGAACTTTTTTTAGGTTGAATTATACCCGCCTCTAAAAATTCTATAATCATACATTCAATTTCGCTCTTTTGGACATAAGGATATCTATAAGGCTTGATGTTTGGAGGGACACTTCTTGGAATCAAATGAATAGCATGATCATGATAAAGAATAGGTGGGAGCCCTTTGGGAGTTTCAAACACTTTGGAATGATTTTCCAATACTTTTTGGAGATCTGCAGAAATAGATGATTTTGATGTTGGAACTTCTAGTGAGAATAATTGTGCAGTTACGCCTCGTTGTTATTTATTTAGAAGATTTGTCATGAAATTAGAGCTTATTATCTTTCCTAGATTCCCTGCAATATCCCATAATTCTACTTCCTTTCGTTCTAAAAAAAATTCAAGAAAAGTTATTGAAAATTAAAAGCTACCGTCCCCAAATATTGTAACCATTGTACTCCTAGTACAACATTAACACCTCCCATAGGAATGGAAAGCATTGGAGTATTCAATATATATTACCCCATGGTTAGCTTGATATTATGGAATTTTCCAGAGAAATGTATAGTTCCTCCATTTGCAACCATCACTTGACATTCTAGTGCTAGGTATCGGAAACAATTCAATTCCTTGGCTACCTTACAATGAATTAAATTATGGATGCTACCTGAATAAATAAACACTATTACCTTTTTCTTCTTGATATGTACTTCTATCTTGAGAGTTTGAGGAGTGTTAATTCCTTCTAATTCATTACACAATATGGTCGAACTCATTTCGTCCTCTTCTAGGGCTAGTTCGTGGTGTATATCCTCTTCTTGTTCATTTTCTTCTTCCTCTTCACAATCTATGTAAAATAATTTCTTCTCAGCACACTTATGACCTTTACTGTATTTTCTATCACAATTGTATCAAAGCCCTTTTGCTCTCTTTTCTTCCAATTGTTGTGGTGTCAACCTTATGGGTTGTGGAAACCTAGGAGTGGCAACACTTCCATCTTTATATAAGTGAGTGGTAGGCTTCTTTGTTGCCATAATTTTACATTTATTTTTTCTTGCCAACCTGAATGCCTTCTCCAATGAATCAGGTTCCAAAATGTGAACTTCATGTTGGATGTTATCCTTTAAAGTACCTATGAAGAGATCAATCCTCTATTCCTCTGAAATATCAGTTACCCTTATATTCAATTTTTGGAAGTCCTCAATGTGCTCCCCCACTGAACACTTTTTTTTGAGATTTATCAAATGGCTAATGAAAGTGTTTCTCTTTGTATCCTCATAATGTGCTATCATTTCCTCCGTAAAAATTGACCAAGTAACAATTTTTTGACGGGAGCAATGTCATCGATACCATACAAATGTATTTTGTTCTAAATGTAAAGTTGCAATGCGTAACTTTTGTATGTTTTGCACATTATTGAGATCAAAATATTGCTCCATCTGTAGTATCCATGTTACAGGATCCTTTCCATAAAAATTCCTCATATCCATTTTTGGAATATGGTGGTTCTTTTCTCCAACATTAGAGTTTATGAAATCAGGATTAACGTTTATTTTATTTTCATCATGAGTTTCCTTTACTATCTTTTCACCATTAGGAAACATTTTTTGTATCAACTTTTTCAAACCTTCCATGTCTGCTTTTAGATCATTCTTCATGTTTTCCATCTTAGCTTCCATGTCATCCATCTTAGATTCCATGCCAGCTTCCATGCCATCCATCTTAGCCTCCATGCCATTCTTCAAACCATCCATCTTATATTTCACGTGTTTCTTCAGACCATCCATATTAGTTTCCATGCCTTTCTTCAAAACTTCCATGTCTTTTTTTGTTTCTCTTTGCGAGAGAAAAAATTGTTGCACTTGCTCTTGTAATTTTTATATGTCATGTTATCATTCTTCGTCTTCATGAGTCATAGTAGCGCCTTCTAAAGGCTTAATGGGTGTTGAATTATTTTTAGGGGCCATTTGAGAATCCAATACTGATATCTATTCTATAATATGCCCTCATAATCAATTCAACTTGATTCTTCAAACAAGACTTATGCAATTCGGAAAACAAAAATACACACATTTTACTTTCTTTTAAGGAGCTCGATATTGAAATTGACTTATCTATATACTTGCAGATCCTCAATATTTGAAATTTGGCCCTGTAGTAGTCCTCTAAAGCTTCTTTCAAATGCCATAGGTCTGACTCTATTTGGATTCTTCAAGACAAAGTTATGTCCAATCTCCCACAATGACCTAATTATGGACTGGTTCAGTAGAGTGAACTTGTATGACTTTCCACATGTCACGGTTTGCTCCTTTGGCTCTGAAATTTATAGACTGGAAATTTTTTACAGAATTCCAATACGATGCTTAGAGGGAGAGTTATGAAGCTTTTCCTAGAACCACATGTTTGAGATGAAAATCGACAGCCTGAAATAGACCTAACTTCTATAGATCATATCTCCAAAACTATTGCGAACCAAGCTCTGAAATTTTGTGATGATCTTCCTTAGGATTTCAGCTTCACGCTCTAAACATTTAGGCTTCTGAACCTTCGTAGAAACAAAATTATAGTGAAAAATCTGTGATGACCTTTTTAAGTGAAAGTTAGGAGTCTGCAAAAAGACCTAACTGCCACACATCCTATCTCCAAAAATATTGCGAAACAAGCTCCGAAATTTTGCGACGATGTTCCTCAGGATTGCGGTTTCATACCCTAAAAATTTAAGCTTCTAAAACTTTGTAGAAATCATTTATAGTGAAAAATGCCATGATGACCTGTTTGGAGCAGCGATACCCTAGAATCCAAACCTTTGATACCAAATGTTGTGAAACCAGCTCCAAAAATAGAAGGAAATAGATATCAACCCCTTATAAATAAGCCACTTCAAGGGGGAAACCTACAATACATTACATGAATGAAAAATTCTTCGATGATCCAAATTACAAAACCTCCTTTCTATATATAGGAGTCCATGGGGCCATAATGTAATCTTAGCCGACCTAACAATAATAATTTAAGGGCACAATAATAACAATATGGGGGTTATATGGGTACAATAATAACAATCATGGGGTTACAATAACAACAATAAGGGACTATACTAGTAATATAGGGACCTAACAAAAACATTCGACGTACAATTTTCATTTGATTACTTGTTTTTATTAAGTGTATAAATTCAAATTAATCATTCCATGGTTCAAGCTAGTGACAACAATGGATTCAAAGTGCTAAATTGATTCCACTATTGAGATTCAAACAACAGTAATTCCATTTAATTCTAATTTCAATATATTTTTTACATTTTATAGTTCTATTTGTTTAATAATTAATAATATTGACATTCCAAAAATGTATATCGGAGTTATCCATAGATGAACTACTTCAAAAAGAAATGCCCCACCCCACCCCACTCCACCCCTCCCAAAACCAAACCAAACCAAACCCCTTCTATCTTAATCATCACTTTATATGACCTATTAAACCAATTGCACACTTCCCCACCACAACAAAAGATTCTAATTGAAAAAATCTGCATATGATCTACCCTATAAATTTCCAAATCGTTATCACATACTAAAACACCACCAAACCAAAAAAAATAAAAAAATCTCTAACAATACAAAAAAATATATGAGAAAAAACAAAATCTAATAAAATCCATTACACCAACAAAATACCAAAAATAATAATATACTCGCTCTATAAAACAACCCCTCCAAATAACGCACTTTTATCCCCTTTATACCTACATCCTTATGACCAAAAATTGTGAACAATATAGAACTTTATGTATTATATATTTTATATTGAATTAGGTAAAATATATATACAAACACGTGAATTTTAATCTTTCCTTTCATTTTCTCCTAAAACAAGTACTTACAATAATATGGAAATTAAAATGACTAAAAATATTTAACACCATTTTAATAAAAAATAACTAATCAAATAACTTTTAAAGGAAATTGGTAAATTTGGATGCGGAGTACTAAGGCGGTGATCCAAATGTTAAAATGTCTATGAGATGAAATTCATCGATTTAAGGCACTAATGGGATTCCCTTGACTCGACACTCGAGGCAATGGGGGAATTCCAATGTCAAAATGGCCACTGGAAGATGGAGAGGCTTTTCCTTTATATGTGCCAACTATTTATTATACATGAAAGAGCTCTTCCCATCGGTGTTTAAATTTACTTAATGAGTTTTCATAATCGATAAGCTTTATTTAATGGTTATTACATTTTAAATTAGTATAGATCCATCTTAAGTATAGATCTAACATGAGTCAAGAGCAATTAATTTTTTCACTTCTATCTTTTTTAGAGTGAAAATACAATGTATTATTTTTCATTGTTTAAATTGTATTTTTAAATGTTAAATATAATATATATACGATCAAATAAAAAATTTAACCATAAATACTTAATTTTTTTCTATATATAAGATATATATGAAATTGATATTGACATAAATTATTTAACGTAGATCTTAAAATAGTTTATTTAAATCGCTTGTTGAAATAAATTTGAAAAGTATAAGATTTTGTAACCTTCATCAATGTCCACATATATCACATAAAAAAAATTGAACTTATAGCTGTACGAAAGTTGTTATATGCAATTATTGTGGGTACCTTACTATATTACATCACATTAACCATGGTCTCATATTTATTTTACTTTGTACAATATGATAGGATTTACTTTGCAGTATAATTTGATAGACATTTTATGAATACCAAGAGTTACAACTTTTCAATATAATTAGTTGTAGAGGACGGTATGATACGATTTACGTGTGTTTGATAGCATATCCAATATCAACATTATTATTAGAATGGTTTGAACTACTTTAATTCTCTTATATTTAAGGCAGTATCCCTTGTTGGTACATTCTTATCAACCTATATCTCATATTCATGATAACTTTAGAAATTATGCTATTAAGTTAATTATTGAGATACACTTTCTCCACCGAGGTGGCTCGCCCCATGTGAGACACCTGGTTCTATTCTCATCATTGGTTTGAATCTCGATCTGACGGCTAATAGAGCAAGGGTTGCGATTAGGGTTATACCATCCCCCAAACCCTTTGTTTCTCTTTCCATTTTCTGCCACATTGTGTCAAGCTTGGCTATGCAACTCTTTGGCATAGGGTGTATCCTGCTCGGCATCTTGGTACACCGAGTTCCTTTATGTATACAATGACATGTATGCCCTTATGATTTTCCACCATTACTTTCTCTACATAGTGAGATTTAATCTACCTGCTCTAACCTTCTTTACTTGGACCAGGTCACACTTCATGTGCTCCAACGAGGCTTGGGTTCCAAGTTTCGTTACGGCTCGACCTCCTTTCCTACCTTCTAGAAGTCACTTATGTTGAGTTTCCAACTAAATAAAAAAAAATGGTGCGTTCACTCTTTAGGTAACCCAGCTTCCCACTATTTGCGCAATCTTAATGATGCCATTCTTTTTTTTGAACTTATGTACAATCATGAATGAATTGGTCGGTTATTTTTTCATATTCAGGGTTTCACGACCGACTAAAACCCTCCCACTCTAGCTACTAAATCTCTGGTTTACAATCTCTCCTAATATTTATTGTTTATTTGCTTACTACATTATGCCAATACATAGTGGTGTTATAACTGATTTTATTTTCGGGTTTTAGGTATCCATATCTTTGACAACCCATCTTCTCTGGCTAAATATTTGTTATCTCCATTATCAAATCAATTAATTCCTCCAGGTACTTATGAGGTTTTCTTCGCTGAACTTCTGCAATTTGAATTTGATGGCTTCTCTTTGTTACTAAGTGTTTTGTTTTCAATATGATTATGCAAGTTACTTCGAGGGTTTTTACTTCTGAAACCCTCCTTTCCAGTCAATATGGTGATAGTGTCGTAGTTTATCCACTCTTATTTCTCCATTCCATTTCCACTTAAGATTAATCTGGTTGTTTATACCTTAGATAGTTTCATAGAGTGCATGTAGTATTTTTCTTGGAAATGTTATTAAGACTCTATCATTCAAGTCCAAAGAATGGAGATTTTCAAATAATATTGTATTTGAATATTTCATAGAGTGGATCTTGAAGTTATTTTATTATGCAGTCAAGAATAGTAATAATTCTTTTAAATGATGTGTTTCCAGCCATCTCTGTTATTTTCTTGGTACTTAAGACTTGTTCCCTTTAATTCTTTGAGATCGTTGGTTCATTTTTTTGTACGTATTCTTCCTGATAATTATGCATGGTCTTTTAAAAGAATTATCAAATTATATAATTGGAATGCTTTTAGTCTAAATTCACTCTACTAGAGGTAAGGTTTATTTAATTATTTTGACATGTTCTCGATGAATCCCTCAGACTTCCTTAGGTTATATGTTCAATTGTAATTGTATATCGGTTAATATTAATTTCTTTTCTTTTATTATTTTTAATCTGTAATGGTGCACCAGGCCCATCCTTAGCTTTACCAAAACTTACTACCCTTCTTATAATTATTACTCTACAGCTTTATTTATGATGAAAAATGGAAAGTCTTCCCTATGCTTATTTACCTACTCACATGGTTGGACCGGCTCATCAACTTTACAGTATCCACTGGGCCTATGAGCTAATCTAATAGGTAGTATTTAAATTTAACTTTAACCTAATTCCCTCAAATTTCCAGTTTAAATCACTTGTACATATTTCTCCCTTCATTTTTTATTGTAGAGTCAGATAAGGTTATACCCTGCCAACTTATAATTCGATTTTCATATTTAAAGTCTACAATATTCCATTTTCATACACATAGAAATATTTACGGTATTCCATAGATTTACAGTTTTCCATTTTTTCCTATACATAATGTCATTTTCAAACACATGTAGTGAAATATAAAATATAGTAAATCTTCAATTTAAATAAGAGAGTTATTTAAAACATACTTATCTATTGAACAATTCACCAATAGACTTAATTAGGAACTCAACTAGAATATTCCACCTCCCTTCCATAATATTGCGAATGACGTATGAATCTACCCCAGAGCTCCTACTACTAGTGCATTCAACATTTCCTAGGCTGATTCAGCCCCTTGAAGACCTCAAAACTTGTCCCAAGTTCAATCTCAAGAGAAATTTTGAAAATATTCCACTGGTTATTGTCTAGCTCAGGAATAATCCTCCGTTGCAACCCCCTGGTTGCTTCTCTAATGTATGGTATTTCTTTATTCTTTCCTCCTCTTGAGGTTAGAACCTCCTTCCTTCCCACTGATATAATTTTTATGTCTAGGGAAGGGAAGCCAAGAGCCATAACCACTCAGTTTCCTGGTATCTGGGTAACTACTCCTGGATTTCTTCTCTTCAGTTCTCCAATTAAAATCTGTCAATTATTAACTTTATGTATTTCAATAGAAGAAACATACTATGAGTGCAGATATAATTGCATAAAATATATTGACATGTTTTTTTTAATAATAATTTAGTTCTTAAATAGAAAATTTCTTTTAACTAGGCTAATTAAAATTTCCTTATTTAACTAAATAAACCAGCTAAACAAGGTAAATAATTCCATCTTATTTATCTATTATGCTTTACTGTCCACCAGGGTTGTTAATTAACTTTATTGTTTTAACTACTTATTTACGGTAAAAAGAAAACATTACAACTTTAGGGAGGGTGTCACATCATCCTCCCTCGAGTAAAACAATGTCCTCGATTTTTTCTTAGCCTTACCATAGGCTAGATTATGCCCACCACTTATAATATTCATTTTCCAAGTAGCCGCTTCCCAGTTGCAGTGATGCTACCAAACTTATCGTGGGTGATTACTCATCTCTGTAGTGTGTTTTCCTTCTTGTTTTTACCTAGTAAGAGTATATAGCGGTCCAAAATATATATTTTTTTTCATGTGTTTTGACCTACATTCGCCATAATGAAGGCTCTAATTAATTTTTGATCAATTAATATTTAAGAACCATATTTCACATTTATAGCTATTTCTAATGCTCCACAAACATCACTAACTGACACTTGTATATTTATCTATGCAATTATTTCAAACTCTTACTATTAGCATCCTACGTTGTTACTTATGTAAGGATAATTATCATACGTCACAGCTCGACATTGGTTAACAACCCACACTCAATAATAGTTAGTTAAGTCTTTGTAAACTATTAATAACTATCTATAATTACTTATTCCATGGTTAAGTCGAATGACATGAACCCACAATATAGTCTTGATATCCATTTTCAACAACGAAGGTACCGGTTCCATAAGCATTACTATCTTAGTAGTAGTAATATTGAAGAATCTATTCCTTTAATATATTGCAATTGCCCACAATTCCACCTTAAAATTTATTAGTGAATACAAATCCTTACAAGTATTCTTGCATCAACATTTCTTTTTTCATTTTTATTGAAATTGTTACTACAGTTCTGTGAATTTAACGAAATTTCCCTAGGCTTGTTAACCCAACTTAGCCCACTAATTAACCTAGTCTTACATAACTACCTCATGACTCCAAATTTATCATTTCATATATGAATCTTACGAAGACACATGTTAATTCAAATGTAGTAGAAGTTTTGTGGTATTGTAGAGAATTATAGTGCTAATTATTTACCCCTTAGTCTATCCAACAAATTCCATTTTGGTAAGAACAATGTTCCAATACCAACACAATACATTAACAAATTTCCTCCTTCAACACAGATAATCATAATTCCTAAAGATTTGGACAACAAGAGTTGTGATCATGCACCATACCTATCTATTTTCCTTTCAGGAAAAATAAATTACAAATTACCTGTCTAAATAACCCCAATATGTTCAATTTCGTTTGTGCTCTTGTTTTTGTGTTCAACAAGAATCATCCCTTTAATCTTGGTAATCCTACATTACAGACTTACTTATATATAATCCTTTCTTATGTATGCACTGATGTGGTTTATATATATATATATATATATATATATATATATTGGTAGCATATTAACAAAAAAATTTAATACCTGGATGTGTTAACAAACAATAATTTTATCAAACACCAAAATGAAAAATCATCTTCTTGTGCCATTCATTCAATAGCATTCCTTGTTACTATTGTGACCTTCTCACTCTTAAGAAGATTTTTTTTCCTACCTTATTTCATGACCATTGATCTGTCTTAGATAATATTACAATTTATGATATAAATTATACCATAGCACATCTTGACCAATGTTTTGGGAGATTTACTATAGGTCTTCTTCCCTACTAGTAGGAAATCAATATTTTCCATGTTACTAGTTTGTGAATGTTTTTAAATTTGATGTCCTAGTCTTGGAAATCTAATTACTTCGTTCATTTTATTAATTTCTTAAGAATATTCCCTATAAAACCTTGAGCCAAAACTCAAGGTAGTGACAATTTCGAGCACATCCTACAGTGATAGGGACATATCCACAAACAAAATAAAGTTATACCATCCAATATTAAAGCTACAATTCTCATTTACAAGTCCCTCACATTTTATTTTTTTAATTTTATTTAATTATTAAGCCCTTGGATGTTATATTTTATTCCGTAAATTATTGGGTAAGGCATCTGAGATTGCATATGCCCCAGCTATGGGGTTATTTCCCATGTATCTATTAGCTTCTCAGAACCTCTTGGTAGTTTGATTATATATTAATCTGTAAGGATATATATACTTTGAATTTAATCATTTAACCAGACTTCGCCTAATTTAGTTAAAACCATACTCGAATCCCCTTAAATACTTATGTGCTAAAACATGGATTGGTTGCATGCTTCCAACCATTATTGCGCACTTCTAGGTACACATAATTTCCTACAATGACTCTTTTCCAACTTATGTTATTTATCAGATTTCAAAGAACAACATAAAATCAATAATGACCAAATTATGTGTACCTAGATTTTTTTGCCCCCCTTAAGAAGAAATGGTCCCCATTACGTTGATTTTGTCCATGATATTAGGAAACTTCTGTTAAAATTGGTCCCCTGTGAGCCACTTGCCTTGGTGCAGGAGATGGCAAGCTTTGAAAACCCAATAAAATTAGATATTCTACTGGAAAGTGTTCCTGATTTGTGTGTCCATGATACGGTTCGTGGTGGACTGTTCTATGTAGTCAGGGTTTACCTCTATTGGTGTGAGTTGCTCTACAATGTTGGAAGTGTCTAGTAGAGGTGGGAAGTAGGGCCGAAGGTGGTTCACATTTAACACTGGGTGGAGACCTAGGAATGGTGGACTACTTAGATCGAAGGAATTTTCCCCTAAAACCTTGGTGATGGTTTATGGCCCCTATCAGAGTGGAGAAAGCTTACGGTGGGCTCCAACAAGGCACGCCTTCTGCAAATGTAGTGAGATATTGTCACCCACATGGAAGTTGTATGGAACCCGATGCATAATCATGTCCCTTCTTGTACTTGGTAGTGGCTCTATCCAATATTTCATGAACCTATTGGCTGATGTGCTAAATGCACTAAATGAAATTGTTCCCCTTAAAAAATTCAGACTGGACATGAGCCGAATCTACCTGAGTAGCTGGAAATGGCATGGCTACGTCAATGGGACATAGTGGCTGGAATCCCAAGCCCACCTGAAAGGGGATGTGACTAGTTGAAATATGAGTACCCTATTATAGTTTTATTTTACATAGGAGACGCTCTCATCCCATGTGTGTGGATGCTTTGATTTGTACATGCGTAAAATGTGTATGACCATCATGTTTATGACCTCTGTCTGGCCATTAGTTTGGGGATGGAAATTTGTGGACTTGGTGAGCCTCGTGTCCAGCATTAACCAGAGGTTGGACCAAAATTATTTAGGAACCTACTAGCCCAATCAGATATGATATACTGTGGGATTCCAAACTGTAACACACTCGTTCAAATAATAGTTTAGCAGTGGTTTTTTCTATGATATTATTCTTTCAGGATGCCATAATGACCATGTTTGAGAATCTGTCGATGACAATGAAAACACAATGATTGCCATGCTTAGTAGAATGAAGGCCCAACATGTAATCCATGGAGATGGATTCCCAAGGTCGACTAGGGGTAGGAAACGGAGTATAGAGGCCTTGCTTCATGATTGTTGGCTTGGTAATGATGTAGACAATGCAGTATATGATTTACTTCTTGACATCTAGTTCAAGGTTTGACCAATATAAATACTTCAGCAGTTCTGCCACTATTTTCTTGACCCTAAAATTCCCATTGACTTAGCTATAGGGAGCTTCCCACATCTTCTTGGCATTCTCGCTTTAAGGAACACAAATGCATCCCAGGTGACAGTAGTGC
The DNA here is from genome assembly GCA_034641835.2 of Pinus albicaulis. Taxonomy (NCBI): domain Eukaryota; kingdom Viridiplantae; phylum Streptophyta; class Pinopsida; order Pinales; family Pinaceae; genus Pinus; species Pinus albicaulis. The sequence continues at coordinate 423,058,915 of CM076579.1, read as the reverse complement.
ATCCTCGAGGTGAAAATTTGGAACATTCTTACACTCCAAGAGTGGCTTATATGTGTCACCAAATTATGGATTGACCTTGTAGAGAAGTGGACAATCAGAAGTCTCGTGCCCACAAGAGTTGAGCATGGTGGTTAGCGTCATGATCGATGGTCGGTTGAGGAATTATGCAACATTATTGGTGCTTCCCTTATGCAAATATTGTAAATATGTGGACCACTTCTGATGGTGATCATTCTGCAACTAATCTTGTGTTTGTATCAACTATAGGGGTCAATGGTCTGTGTGGATGACTGTTTCCTTGCCCAAAATGTAATGCTTCCATTATCGGTAAGCTTACACAATGGAATAAATCTATTTTTCATAAGTGGGATACTTTAGGATTGTATCAAACATTGTGTCATTGTGATATGCCATTGAATTCCCTTGTTGAGTAAGAACTGCCCCAATAGCATAGTATGAGGCATCTGTCTCGATCTCAAATGGTTGTTGCAAGTCTAGTAATGTGAGCACTATGGAAGAGAAGAGGCGATGTTTCAACTCGACGAACTCCTTCAGTTAAGATTCAAACCAAAATATTTTTTCCTTCACTCCTCCCTTGGTGAATTGGATCAAGGGCTAAGTGATATGAGAGAATCTCAACACACACACGTGGTAGAAATTAGCAAGACCCAGAAAAATGCAGAGCTCTGTTAGAGTGCTTAGGGCTGGCCAATCCCAAATGAATTTGATCTAGGCTGGATCCACATGCACCCCCAAATTAGCGATAATGTATCCCAGATACTGAACTTGGGTCATGCCAAAATTCCACTTCTCCAAATGGGCAAAAAAATTGTGCTGTGGTAGTGTTCGGGGGACCTGTCGGATGTGGAGGAGGTGCTTTTCCCAAATCTGGCTGAAGATTAGGATGTCATTAAGTAAACTACTACAAATGAGTTGGTGAATGGCTACAATATGTATTCCATCAGCCTCATGAAGGTTGTAGGAGCATTCCTCAACCTGGAAGGTATGATCAACCATTGGAAAAGGATCTCCTTGACTTCGAAGGCAGTTTTCCACACATCAGAGGGTTCGATTGGTACCTGATGATACCCCGACTTCAAGTTGATATTGTTGATTTTTTTTTTTAGTTTGAGTTGGTCCAAAAGGGCATAAATCCATGGGATCGGGTACCTATTACGGAAAATGATCTTGTTTAGTGCTCAATAGTCAATATTGTGGTCCCAAGTACAATCCTTCTTCTCCACCTACACAATCAAGCTCCCACATGACGATGAACTTGGATGGATATGAATTTTCTACAATAGCTCCTGACCCTGCCTCTTTATTTCATTATTCTTCAAAATAGACCGTCGATATGTTGATCCATTGGGAAATGATGCAACTAGTGTGAAATGGATGGAGTGATTGACCCAACATTGCAGAGGCACCCCTACGGGTGAGGTGAAGATGTCCTCGTACTCCACAACCTTGTCCATTTGTTTTTTTTATGCGAAGGAGCTCTATCTGGGATCTTGTGGCCACAATATTCTTATTGCCCCGAGGGAGGATAATAAGGAAAAAAAATTCCCAGTTTTAGAAATGAGCTTACTAGATTATTTTTCACAACCAAAGAGATGGCGGTAGACGGTGCTACCTCCAATATCCTATAAAATTTATTTCCCAAAGTAACAAGACAACATGAGGTCAAGAATCATACACAACATGTCACTTCCATAAGTATGGTTTTCCTAATAATACATCAGAAACATGACAAGGAGCAATGTCACATAATACCTCATCGGTGAAGGGCCTTCTATTGTAGGGAAGGCGACATTGCTGTCTGACATGAAGATCCTGTCCTTGGTGAAGCCACCAAATGGTGTACGACTATCGATGCGTTGTGGTCGATAAGCCCAATCACTTCATGACCTTTGTTGAAATGAGGTTCTTTTGGCTCCTGCTCTTGAAAATTAATTTCAGAGGGGAACCATTTACCCACACCTGCTTATTGAAGAGGTGCTCCCCGTCCTCAAGATATTATGATTCCTCCTTCTAGATATTATTGATGGAAATAATGGTGTTGGGCTCCGCATAGACAATTTTCTTCCCTTTATCCTTTCACTTATAAAGTTCTGACTCAGAATCAGAGCATGCATCTGATTTGGAAGCTTTCACCTTGGCCACCAATGACTTCTTGGCCCAACACTCACTTTTGTTTTGAATGGAGTTCTTATGGAAATCACACGACTTTCCCGTGTCCCTCTTCGGCTTTGCAGTGTTGTTGTTTTCTTGTGGCTTTTACAGGTTATTGTGGGCCACCCCACCTTAGATTTGTCCTTTTTTTTGTGGTTTGGGGGCACCTTTCCCTTACTTTGGATTCACAGATCCAAAGTATTTCTTATTTTTTTTTTAACTTCTTCTTAATCTTGGTAGCATACCAATATGCTGTGCCAAGCAAGAATATGTCAAGGAACTCCATTTCCTCTTGAATGTATTTGTGCTGACAACAGTGGTACTTCAGAACCAATTTTTTCTCTGAATATTTAGTACCCAATTTTGTGTGCAGCGTATGGATCACATTCATTAGCTCATGCACATATTGATCCCTTTGCTGCCACAATGTAGTCCATTGTATGTACTTGTCCTCATAGCTCCCCATGGGATAATATTGTTCCTTGATGGTGTCTAGGAAAGAATTCCAAGTGGTTGTGACCAAAAATAGAGAGGGTTCCCTCCCATCCTTCTACTCACAATAGGCTTCCCAAAAGCCCTTGAAATGGGGGACAACTTTAAGGAGAAGAAAATTAATCTCTTCCCAGTTGCAAAAATCATGAACCGAGAAATACCCTTCTAATAGATTCGACCATCTATCTACAATATCTGCATCTATTTTTCCCTCAAATATGGGAATGCCAAATTTTAATTGTACCTTTAAAGAAGTTGTGCCACCAGAGTGGCCGTTGGATGCAGATGCATCGCCAGTGGGAAGTCGTTGAAGGATATGGGAAAAGTTGTTCATCATTTATGTTCCTTTATTTCTCAAGGGCCTCCTCAAGAAATATTTTGATAGGATCTCCTTCTCCCTCATCTTTGTTTTCTTCCCCCATGGGCGGTCGTCAAGGTTTGCGAGACTGATATTGCAAAGGTTCAACCAGATACCATGACCTTCTTAGGGACATGCAAAGAATGATCAAGAAAAAGTAGACTTCTCTGATACAACTGATCTGGACTTATGTAGGACCAAAATAAAAAATAGAAATATAGTTAAACGTATAGATGAAACATAAATAAGACTTCATTTCATTAATATCACATAATTGAAATATTCTTATAGACCGAATGGAAATAAACTAGATATGGTGCTGGTAGCTTATCTCTAAGAAGATATGTTGTGGATACATGCCTGTGAATTCTGTCACAATGACACTGAAAGTCATATTTATTATTGAGAAACAATGGAAAGCCCTAAACATCCCAGAACCTTACCCTATTTAATGAAGCGCCAAAACTATGGGCCTTGTTTGGGTAAATTGGTACATCAACTTACCGGGGACGTAACTTTGGCATATGATCTCTGTTTGACACACACAATACCCCGTTAAAAATATCTATCCTATGAATGCAACTTTTGATATGAGAAACATTGATTAAAATCTTATGTTGTTCCCAGTTTTCCCAAAAAAAGTCGTTTAGGGCCTCAAAACAGCTACGAAATATCACGACCTAAAAAAAAAAAAACTACTAGAAATAGTAAAAAGTGTTACAATTAAGGAAACTAAAAAACAGAAAGAAACAATGGTGGGGCATGAAGTGGAATAGGCGGGTGGGAACCAATATCCACCTTGATCATTATGCATGTATGGAAGTTGTTACATGAAATTTTTGTTGCTACTTTACTATATTACAACACATTAATCATGGTCTAATATTTATTTAAATTGCACAATATGTTAGGATTTACTTTTCAGATTAATTTGATATGCATTTTTTGAATACCAAGAGTTATAATTGTACAATCTAATTAATAGTAGAGGGAGATATGATATAATTTAGATGTGTTTGGAAGAATATCCAATGTTAGCATTATTATTACAATGGTTTCGAACTATGTAAATAACTACTTTAATTCTCTTATATTTAAGGAAGCAACCCTTGTTGGTACATTCTAATCAACCTAAATCCCATATCCATGATAAATTTAAACATTATGTTATTAAGTTAATTATTGACAAACACTTTCTCCACTGACTTGGCTCACCCCATTTGTGACACCTCGTGCCATCCTGGTTGTTGGTTCTGATCTCAATCTGACAGATAATATACTCAGTATTGTGGTTAGGGTTATACCCTCCCCCAAACCTTCATATCTCTTTCCATTTTCTGTCACATGGGTTCAAGATTGGTGTTACACCAATTTCTGGTCATCTAACTTGGTACTATTAGATGGATGAAAGTACACCATGTAAGACCACTTTTACCATAGTAAAATATCTTTCACTATGAAAAATAACGTAATAATCCATAATTTATTATGTTGTTTCTCTTCTAAATAGGAAACCCCATGAGGAATAATTGAATAAATCGTTATTGGTTTGATATTCCTCAAGGGATAATTAATTAAAGAACATTTTAATTATTATTCTTGGTCATCTTTAACCCAAAATAGGAAAATTAATTAGATAAATCATTATGTATCTTATTATTTTCTAGGAATAATGATTTAAAACATTATTTAAATAATATTCCTTGTTAAATTTGACTAAATCATTTATAAATAATTGAATAAATCAATATTTATTTAATTATTACTCGACTTTTTAAAATAATAAATAAATCATTTAACTATTTATTATTTCTGAATAAAGGGAATCGACCAAATTCAAATTATTTCCCCCCCCAACAAAAATAATAAAATATTCCATAACATTTGGATCTAGATTTGGTTATTAATATTTTAAATATACACCAATATCTTGACTAACTCAATATTTTTTTTATAAATATAAGGGTTTTTCCATTCATTCGCTACCTTTTGTTTCCTAAAGATCACTCTAGATCTATACTTTTGGTCTATCTTTGATCCTCCATCATTGTCGTATTTTCTATTTTTTCTTCAGTTTCATTTTTGTCTAGGTTTTCTGCCCAATCAAGAGAGAGAGATATTAGATCTGAACCACTTAGAACAAAAAATAACCTATCCCATTGAGGGGGACTGGTAACATACCTCTATTTTCCCTTCCCAGGTGTCATAATACAAAATATTCTTTAAAAAATTTTGTCTTGTTCATTGGATGCATGAAGCAACTCTTGCTTATTATTTGTTATTTAATGTCTTTAACTACATAGATCTAGATTCCAGTAGCATTTATGCTGATCAGTAACTGCAGATCTAAGGAAATTCACAATGATATTTGATGTTAGGTTTGTTTTTTATGCAAAACTAAAGTGAGTTTTTTTCATACTCATGAGATTATAACTCACACTAAGAACTAGCGACTCCACAAGCTTTTATAATTACAACCTGTCATCTTTCACATCCCTGCATGACAAGTTGCTTCAACCCCTATTTTTTTTCTTAATCTTCTTATTTTTCATTTGTGGATGTTGTTTTTAACCTTGAAAACCCTAAAAAAGTAAAAATTCTTACTTTTGTGTGTTTCTGGGCCAATTGCGCAGGTAACAGGTATCAGTCGTAGTAGTGACGACAAATTGTTTTTGAAATGTTCTCCTAAAATAGCCGGAATTTCAGGTCATACTTTTTTGGGCCAAAAATTGCAACCTTGGCCTTGAGGAAACATAAAATAGCCTGAAGCTTGCGACCTCAGTAGAAAACAAGTCAGAACCTGCAACGTCTACTTTTGCAGGAATTTTTCTGTGATTTTTCTAGGTTTGTTTGGGCCACTTCTCAGGGTTTTTTGACCTCCCTCTTCACCCATATTAGACTTATATTTACTTATTTTTACTTGTCAAAGTAGGAACCACGCCCCTTAGGGCTTCAGTACGCTTCCACCTTTTTTGGAGGAGTTTAGCTGAAGCAGGTCCTTTGAATTTTCAGTGTTTTCAGCCATTTTTTCATATCCAAACTTGTACTTTTAGATCCTTTTCAAATCACTTAATCATCCATCCAAAACATCCCTTTTCATTTTTTCTTGGTCCTCTTTCAGGGTCCTCTCCATTTCCCTTCAGGTTGTAACCTTTTGCCACCTTTTTTACGACACTTTTCCCTCTGGTTTTTTTGTTGTTTTTCTACACCTATTTCCAACAGATCTGACCATTAGATCCCTATCCCTCCTGAATTTAGATACATTGGCCATTTTTTGTGTTTTTACTGGATTTTTGCCACCCATAGACTATTTTTTGGGAAGCCCTCCTCCTTGTGTTTAAATTGATGCATCTTTAGTTGTTTATTTCAGTGTCGCATTCATTTTTGTTTACTTTCATTTTCATATTTATTTACAGTTATACAACATATTTTTTCTTTTTTCTCTAGACATGTCTAGGCTTAAGATAAAGTTAACACACTTATAGCATACATGCACACCTTATGTGAAGAGCGTCTGGTTTACACCACTAGGCCAAGACTTGAAAATTGTAAGTAATTGATCCTCCACCTCCATGTCCTTGTTTAAAAATTGTAATCAATTGATCCTACACCCTCCTGCCATTGTTTACCTCTCTTCCTTTCTGTGTTCCATGTCTCTTTACCATCATTGCACCCCAAGGCATTTATCCCTGAGACTCTAAGGCCTTCATCCTCAGTTTCCATTAGGAATACTTACCCCACCACGTACATTTCATGTTCGTCATCCACCGAATCCCCATTATGAATCTACTTCTGGTTCATCAGGTTCCCCTTATGGTTCTATCATTGGTTCTCCTCCACCTTTCACCTTCATCATGTCTAGTTTAGGACCTACTGCTGGTGGCAACCCCGGCCCCAATGCTAGGAATGATACTAGTGGTGCTGCAACAAGAACTATCCCCACTACTCCCTTGCTTCCTTATATGGTGGGCCTAAGACTTCCCAACTTTAACCAGTTGATCAATAACCCCATACAACATGATCCTAGTTAGCCTAGTATGCCAACCAAGCTCCCTTCAGACATCCCCAAGTCTGAAGGAATTGCTAGAGAGGATCCTACCTACCATGTTCGTTCTTTCCACATGTGTTGTTTGTATAACTCTATTAACGAAGACTCTGTCCATCTTCGATTATTCCAGCATACACATACTGAAGAAGCTTCCAAGTGATATGTCGACCAGGAATCCTCCTCTCATACTACTTTTGTGACCTTTGCCAAGGATTTTTTTTCTTATTTCCAGCTTCCCCTTATCTATGACACCGGTACCGAACTCTTGACCTCTTTCCGTCAAACTTCTATGACCCACTTATCTGACCATGTTCAAAAATAAAAAATAAGAAAGAGCCTATGTCGAGCCCCTACTTTCAAAGACCATGTCTACATGGAATGTTTTCTTAGATCTCCTTTGCCTTATATTGGAAAAGATGTCACATCCCACTTCCCTTAGACCGAGGAAGCTGCCCTCGAGATTGCATTGAAATATGACATGATCTACACACAATATGGTTATGTTTATATTGCCTTACCTGATCTCCCTAGAACCGGTGGTGCCAATGCACTAGGGGCATCCTATGCTGCTGATGGTATTTTTGGACCGCTTTCATATCCATACACTCATCCTCCCATGGTTTATGTTTTCTTGTAGGGAGGGGCTAGCTCCTCCAGCACTTTCCCCCCTTCCAGCACCATGTATTTGAGATACGACATGCCTCCTCCTTTTTCCCAACCATTTTACCCCAATGTTTCCCAACCTCTTTATTATCCATATCCGTAGCCTAGTGCTCCAACTCCTTCAACATTAGCACCTCAGCTTCCCTTGCCTTCTCAAGATCCACAACAGCAACCAACGCCCCAACCCCAGGGGTAGGTGTATGCACAGTAGAGTGTGACTAATCATCCTACTTCAAAAAATAAGAGGAAATGAAACCAAAACCAATATGCCCAAGTTAATCCAGGAAAGAATCCCCAAGGGAATACATCTGACACTGTTGTGAGGGTCCTATAATAATAGGGATCATAATTTTGAATTGACCATGTAAGGGTCTTGTAATATTCTACATACTTTTTCTTTCTGCAAAATGTTTTCCCATATTAACAAATGTAAAGAAGGTAAGTCCTAAAATAAAATATCAAAGGAATAAAATAAAAAAATAAAAAAAAGAATATAAAGTATGAACCCCACACAAAAAGAGATAAAAATAGATCATGAAAGTGTGCACATTCAAATGCCACTCCTTTAGTTACTTTTCCAAAATAAAAATTATGTATAGCTTGTCTAAAACGCCACAATTCATGATGGTCAAATAGTTTAATCTTGACTCATTCATGCTTTTAAATTTCAACTATTCATAGATAATGAATAAAGATCTAGCCAAACTATTTAATCTTGGCAAATCAATAGTTAGGTAGAGAATAAAAATGAGCTCATTAGTTTAATCTGAGCCATTGGAAGTCATAAGGTTAGAATTAGATTAGTTTTCTTATCAAAAGAAAAATAAAGGGTCGATAAGCTCAAATGCACCTAATAATTGAAGAAAAAATGTCAGTGTAAATTATGGGTAGGTATATTATTTCACAAGGCATGGAAAACATCAATTGGTCATTTCATATCACTAATGTCCCCAAAAATCCCCTTCCCCGTGCTTAAAACCCAACTTTCCACTCTGAAAAGGCATTTTCTCTTGTAAAAATATCCCTATCTCTTCATACTAATATTTTTCCCCTTATTTCAACCATTTTCCCTTCCTAAAACACCTTTCCCTAGTTAAAAAGCATATTTTCATTGGAAAAGTAAATTCTTCTTTAACTAATTCCCCTTTTCAATTAAAACATCTAAAAACCCACTTATCGAAAGTTTTTAAATGTTTTAATATATTGGCCCCTAATGTAAAAACTTTCCCCGATACAATTTTTAACACTTATTCATAATATATTACTAACATCCCGCATCCATTCTCATTTACCCTACATTTATTAATTTCCCACTTTACAGATTTTCATTAACCCGCATTATTAATTTAAAATCCCTGTTTTATACCTTTACCCCATAGTATATTAACTCCCGCATATATATTTCCCAACCCCTTATTGTATTATAACCTGTATTTTTAATTTTCCCCACATTGATATATCCTAGGTCTATCATATTACTCCACGTTGATTATATATCTTAACCCATTCACATTACCCAACCCACATTAATGATTAAACCTTCATATATATATATATATATATATATATATATATATACCCCATCGCATAATACAAAATCGGGTCCCACCTATCAAAACCTTGCAAGTCGTCCATCTGTCCAATCACAATTCATGAGATCCTACGACCAATAAGAGCTATCGCACCCCCAACTGCCCAAAATTTAACACCATTGGGGGGTTGTGAAATGAGTGGTTTCGCACCCCCGCTCCCCTGCTACATGGCAGCCCCACGTTGTATCGCATCTGTCACACTAAAACCATTTAACCACTTTTCACGATGCGATAACCGCCAATCCATCATCCGAGATGTATGATGAAACCACCCCGCTGCTTGAATTTGACCCTGCACCTTATAGTTTATTGTTTCATGTCAAAAATTATTTAAACCTGCTATTAGCCATTAAGGTATCTATTTCTGTTGATAATTTCAGAGAAGAAGCACCAAAAGACCATTGCAGAGCTATTTTAAAGTTAATCTAGACCATAATTCATGCCTATTGATACCAGAACTATTGCAGACTCAGATTCAAAGCTTTATAAGACTATTGAAGCCAATTTTCTACTAGAATCCCTGCTATGGCCATAACCTTTCCAAATATCAATTTCAAAAACTTTTTCAGGTATTCCTAAGTGTTGAGACCTGTACTTAACCTAAAGAAAGTAATAAATTGACAAAATAAACAAATTTATGGCTTCCCAGGGCATTGTGACTGTTAACCCTCTACAACCTCTTGTTGTTGATATTGAACATACCCCCCTTGCAGAAAAATATTTCAAAATTAGTGACAAAGTCAATGAGTTCAACCTCTTGGACATCCATTTTTGGAGCCATGATAAATCCATACACTAGGCTGATGATATCTACCTCTAGAAATAAAATTTTCCTAAAAATATTTTCCCACAGACCTTCCGATTTCCTAAAATCATCAGACTTTGTCAAATAAATTATCTACCCAAAGAAAGACCCCTAATAACCCCCAGCAAAGAGATTTTGTTCACAATTACTACAGAATTAATAAAACAGATGTTGCAAATCCAACCCAAGCCCGATGAAGCCCCTTTGTTTATTGAAATCATCATTGAAATATATCTAAAACTAGACTTTCCCACAAGGTTTCAAATCTTCCAAACCTTTCTTCTTTCACTAGTTGAAACCACAAAGAGTAGCCCTCCTTACCCAGCCTCAATTTTTTTAGAGAGAACCAAACAAATTTTCACAATGTTGTCTTACATTCTAGGGTACTTAAGAGATGAATATGTAGATTCTTTAATCCTAGGTTTTCTGTCCATTTTTTTCCCAGGACAGCCTCCAACTTTTACATTTAACTTTGCTCAATACTTATTAGATGCCATCCATGAGAAATTGGTTAAATTACCTCAGGAAGGAGTGTTTAAGTATTCATCAATTTTATTTCATTTATTCTTATAATTACAATCTGAAAGTTTTGTAGTCAGCCTTCAAAAATTGGAAATAGAGGGTAACTGCCAATCTGTAGTCTTATAGACTTCCTTAATCAGAAAACGTTCCACATAGTCCACCTACAAGGACTTCATTTATTCATTTATTCATCCAGTTGTCAACATTCTAAGAAGTAGCAGTGAACCTAGGATCAATGATGAAATAAAGAAAGTATTGCAGTTACCTGAACACAATAGAACATGAGAAATGTATTTATACCAGAACCACACTAATATTAGGGTGTATCGATGTCAACTCACTCCATACAAGTTGCCCAAATACCTCCCAATGAGGTTATTTTCACTAGAATATATCAGGCATATCCTAAACTAAAATGAGGTTAATTTTCTATTAGCAGGGAAGAAAACTTATTTTAAAATAAAGAACCAGCTTCGTCCTTTCATTTCCAATAATAGGAATTTTGGTGAACAAGAAAAAAATTGTTTATAGGAATTCAATTTCAGTGATAGTTTCAAATGGCAGTATGATACTTTGAGAGATATCAAAAAACTATTATTCAAATTTAAATTAGCTCCTTTTGTCCATGTCTCCAAACTATATATTGAAAAGTACTCCAAACAGTAAGAGTGGTTAGCGAATACTTTTAAAGAGGTGGAGAACCTAGTTGAGATTACTTATACCCTGCATACTCTAGTCCTACAAGATAGGAACTCTAAGAGAGAAATAGAAGAAGGATCATATTCAGCTCAAACCACTACTAAAACTAAATTAAAAATAATGTACAGGAAGAAGCCCAAGCTAAATCCAGTATTTGAACAAGAGGAAATAGTGGACACAATTGAGATTATCTATACAGATTTGATTGTTAGGGACAATGCACCTCCTACTATTTTAGAGGAAACTCATCAACGTTCAATATCTAGAGCTCAGATCATTCAAAAATAGAATAATGTTGAAGTATATTCATCAAGAAAACCAATACACAAAGAACAAGATATAATGGAGAGGTATAAAGAGATCAAATTGAAGAATGAGGCATTGAAAGCAGTGAATTATGCCCAATATTGGAAACACACACCTAGTGGCCAGAAAATTTTACTTTCTACCTTTGATTATAAAACCAGGAAATGCAGATGACCTTTTTATAGCCCACAATGCAGTATCCAAAGTCATCAGCTGACCATAGGAAAACAAGATTTGAAGTCATGCTAAATATGTTCATCCTATAGACCAAATTGAATTTCATAAGAAAGCTGGAGAAATGCTATATACTACTATGATGAAAAAATCTATGAGTGTCCAAAAATTACAAAATTCTCTAGAGAATATCAAAGCTCAGTTAAAACTAGAGAATGCTTCTTCACAAGCCAAGGACAATAGACCAAATCACTTGAAGAATTGGTCATAGAGGTTGGATATGATCCTCAAAACATCAAAGAAACTGAGGAACTAATTAAAAAGAAGAATGTAGACATTGTTGCATTGAAGAAGGAGCTGAAATTACCTCCCACTGAACATCCACAAACAAAAGAAGTTCTTGAGAATGAAGGAAAAAAATATGAAATGATGAATATCATCACTCAGTTGACACCTCAACTGAAAGAGCTGGAGAATGAGATGGATAAGTTAGTGCAGGAAAATAAGGCAAGCATGGAAGCAATTACTTTTGATTCCATTCCCATAGCGTCAGCATCAACTTCAGTGTCTATAGTAGACCCCACTACTACAACAATTCCACTTGTTATCACTCAGATTGACCTCAAGCTGAGAGAGGTAATTCTAAGGCAACCTCAAACCATGCTTAGCCAAGTAGCTAGCCGTACTAGGCCAAGAGAGGGCTCTTTATATATGGAACAAAATCAAGATGACTATGGAAAAAAGGTTTTAGGCTAGGTATAGTAGGTCAAGGTTTTGATTTTTGATTTGTGTAGAACTTTTCTAGATCAGGAGTCAAAAGAGCAAGGGCAAAGAAATTAGGTCAAAATTTGTAGGGGTTCTAAGGGGCAAGGTAGGTAGAAGGATTGAAATTTAAGGGATTATTATGGTGAGGTGAATAGACAGGTGAGAATTTAGGAAGATCATTTGAGATGATTTCTCCCTAAACTGAAGAAAATAAACAAATTATGCTAAACTCCCCAAAATAGAGCATGAAACATGAATTCTTCCTTTCAACTTGAAATTAAGCATATCATAGACATGAAAATTGTTTATGAAACTATAATACATTCATAAAACTAATTACAAATAATAAACTATATCAAACACTACAAACCACATGGATCCCAAAGAAATAGCTGCAAATTTATCATTAATGTCCAAGCCAAACTAATACAAAATGTCCCTTGAGATGCCAAAGCTCCAAGTGAGTCCAACCATTACAATGACTGAGAAAATACATCAAATATACCTCAAAACTACTCTCCCTAGCCTTACGGAGTCGAATCCATGATATATGAATCAATTTCACCTACTCCCAAACAAGAATCTGAAGACTAGGAAAAATCAACAATCTGCCTCTAAAAGATAGCAAATTGATTCATTTGATCTCTAGAAGACTTATCTGATGCATCTACCCTAGATAAAATTCAAAACGTCACATTTACATTAAACGTGACCATTTACATCCATAATTGTCTCGTTTTCCCAAGTAAAAAGTCAAAAAGTCAAAATTTTGTTGAAGATGATGAAAACTGCATTTTCTTGGTAAACGTGCAACGCCATGACAGAAAAAATAGCCTATCTTGTAGGAAAAGTTTAGAGGCCTTCCCAATGTCCAACCCAGCGCCATGATATCTCATTGGAAATATATTTGAGTCTAGCTTCCAAATAGATCTCCAGTTTTGAAAATGGTGTCCTTCTACCATATCAAAAACCTGTTCTCCCAAGACTGGTAAACACGTAGCGCGAAGGCAAAAATGAGGGCAGAAACATGGTTTTTTGGTGGTTTTTTTCCTTTTTGAGTGACTAGTTCTCCTTCAAATTTTCTGAAAATTGTTGGAGTTTATTTTCTCATCATTATGAGCATGATAGTGGTGGCCAATTCATAATTGGTTGCCCCAAAAAGAGCAGCGCGTCTAGCAGATTTCATGTTTGTCAAAATTGCCCAAAACCTCAAAAATGCACTAAAGTGCCAAGTTTGCCAAAATTTGTCCAAAATTGTGAGGTTAATTTCTGATCAATTTTTAGAGGCATGAAGAGACACCTCAATAGGTATGTCTAACTTCTCCTTCTCCTTTTCATCGATCAAATCTTGAACCTTTTCATGGGCTCGTTTGAGCTTGGCCCTTGCAATTTTGTTTCTCATGGCATAGTGTTTAGCCATATTCCTCTGAATATCATTGTCCTTCTTGGCCTTCTCCAACAATATCTCCAAATTCAAGTTGGGTCTATCAATCCATGACTCTCTATCTCTGCTAATCTCAAGGGCAAGCAACTCACTTGGAGAGAGCTGCTCTGCCAACTCAGCATCTTTCTATCTCTCACGGGCTAGAGCTCTCGTAAGCCCTATTTTTTTTGGTCTCTGTCTAGGAGGCTAATCCTCCTCATCATCAATCTCACCAAAAATACCCAACGTCTCCTCCAACAAGGCCTTAGCCTTCGCTGCCTCTTTTTAAGATTTTATGGTCTTGACCTCACTAATGATCTGCTTGGTCTTCGGATGCTGATTTTCCTGCTCAAGAAATTCAATCACATACTCTGCTCCGTCAATATTAGCTTTAACTTCACTAATATTTTCCTCTTTTCTTCTGATCAATGCATTGGTGATTCTAACCTCATCCTCATCATCAAGGTCAATTAGATGAAACTCCTGCTCAGTTTCATGCTTTTCCTCCTACTCATTAATGATAGGCTCTGTAGCCTTTTATTTTCCCTTGTATACTTGTTTTTCTAATGAAGAAAGCATGGCCACTTTCACACTATGTGAAGAAAACACACGCCTCTAGCCTCTCTGATAGCTCTTTATAAATGGCTCAACATTAGTCACATGAGCCCAAATTTCCTCAATGTCCCTTTCACTGCTTGATGCTCCAGTATCATGGTGTGATGATGAAGGGTTATAGAAAGGTGAAGAACTAGGATTGACATGAGGTGAATGGATCTGACTAGGTGATGATGTATGAGCAGCAGGCTGAGATGGAGAAGTGGATATGGGAGGATGATATGATGAAGGGAGATTTTACTTATGATGACTAGGAGGGGTAGTGAAAACTTCATTAGCAATGAATGTGTCCCATGGGATTTTCTTTTGCTCCAGTTGATGTATGAATATCATCTTGATGAGGGAATGATGGAAAAGACTCTGCATTTGATGATTATAATCCCTCTTTTGTACAATTAATGTCATATTGTCAATGTTACGGAAGAGATTTTAAGGTATGTGAAGCATTCTGAATCTATTTAAGTGCATGAGGTAGATATGGTATGATTAGAGTCGCGAAAACCTCTCTTCACAAGTGAAGTACTTCATGATTATTTTCATCATGGGTGCATATCGGTCAAGGAGATGAGAGAAAGGGGAAATTGACTTCTTGTAATCCTTGTATTTAGGTTTAATGTATGGTTCATAATAACTCATATAAAGTCTTCCTTATTTAAACCATGTTTCTCCCACATTAGGGATTCTTGTAGCATATGAAATGGCATTGGTAGTCATGTCAAAAGTGACTCCAACAAGAGTGACCTGTCTATCATGAAGATTTGTGATGAATAACCTTGTCAACTCAGAATGATATTGAATTTGTTGAACCCTCTCACAAAACTCAAGACATCCAACATGCTTGAAATGAGACACAGTGAGAGGAGAGGCCATGAGTTCCCTTGTAGTTTTTGCTTCAAATATATTAATTTTCCCTCCTTTATGGTCATTTCTCCTTGGTATTTGTGCCTCACCAACACCCATATCTTCTTCTTCTTATCTTTGAATTTTTACTTAGGAAGCCCTAGGATAAAAACCAGAATGAGATGAAGGGAGAAGGAGATGAGATTGCTAGCTTATATGGATGAAGGAAATGAGTGTAAATAGAAAACCTAGTTTAATGAAACCCCTATGGATTAACCATGTTCATGACTGATATGGGTTTGGGGACTTGAACAAAGATATGATGTATGGAACATGATAATAAACTGAAACTAGGGTTTCATAAGCTATAATACTTTCAACTCTTTAAACGGAACAACAAACATGTGGAACAATAGGTATTTTATGTTCACTTACTGGTCAAAAATTCCTTAGAGAAATTTATGAGGAAATTAGAGCTGGATGGAAGCGGTGACAACCTTCATAACAACCATTGTGTAAATGAGCAACATTTCTGGGTAAGAGAGCAGCGTCGGGATGAACGCGCAGATCCAATCCTCAAACTTGCAATGCCTATGTTGATTGCTATGGTTTCTCCAGGAAAACATGCAGCACGGCTGGGAAAAGGCGCAACGCCACTTCAAACATGCAGCGCCAACTTGAAAATGCAAAATGCCTTGAAATTTTGGTCCCAATTGCTCAGTAAACTCAAAATATTTCCTTTGCTGAAAAATGTTGATAGCTAGAGTGAAACAACGAACTGTTTTGAAATGCTTGATAGGCTTTATAGATTTAGTGGATTTGAAATTTCATTTTGAATCACCCACTTTCTTAATGTTCACTTTTCCTTTGGCATTGATACACTTTTAATTTTCTGACTTTTGGCATGTAGGTTAATCAACATGGAGTTTGGCTCTTTTTGCTCACTGGCCAGACATGATTGAGTTTGGCACTTTGACAGCTTTGGGATTACATTTATTACATATAATAACATAAAATTACATTTAGATAAATAGATATAAGTTACATATTTGACTTTTCTATCAAAATTTCATTTTTATATAAAATTCATTAAACTAAAAATACAACTTTGAAAGTATAATAATTGTATCATGATTATCATATTTTTAGTGCCTCTCATATATGTGTTGACCTCATCTAAATAAAGGAGTGACCTTGAGAATTGAAAAAACCTAATGACCTAATGGAATTGCTTTGACCTGAATTTTGAATGATATTTCGACTTTAAATATTTCAGTGTAACAAAGAATTTCCATCGGTGTTATTATGCTCAAGGAATCATGAGGATGAGTCAGCCAATATGATCTTCTAAGGTAGAAAAAGTTTATTTGACAAAGGCAACCACTAGCAGAATAATTTTATGTCATGACCTAATGAAATGATGAAAATTTTATTCAGAATGGTACACCTATGATCGAGGTGGATATCGGTGGCCGCCCACCTATTCCATTTGGACCCACATCATAAATTCTTTCAGTTTTTTAGCTTTAGCACAACCTACTATTTTTAGCAGGTTTTCGGGTCTTGCACTCCTGGAGCCGTTTTGGGGCTTTAATAATCTAGGTGGATATCGGTGGCCACCCAATGAGTCCATTTGAACCCCCACCATCAGTTCTTTCAGTTTGTAAGTTTCAGCACAACTTACTATTTTTGGACATTTCAGAGTCTACATTGTTTCTCAACAATAAATAGGCCTTCGAGCCTCATTGTAATACAGTTCAGGGGGTTGTGAGCCAACACATCTCTTCTGAGAGATAAGCGCTACCAGTGCCCTAGCTCACCACATCTCCATCATGTCTCATTGTAACACAGTTCAGGGGTTGGTAGCGGCCACATCTCTTCTCAGGGATATGTTTCCAGTACCCTAGCTCATCTATTTCCATTATGTCTGTAATAGGCCTGCCAGCCTCAATGTAACAAAATTCAGAGGCCTGCGTACGCCACATCTCTTCTTAGAGATACGTTGCCAATGCCCTAGCTTGTTCCCATTATGTTTGTAATCTTATTGCAGTCATTCTTTTATTAATAAAATGAAGCATTATTTCCCCTGCATCTCTGTTTCTATGGCTATATGTGTATTATTTTTCATTCCTTCATAAATCCGGATCAATGGTATCAAAGCGTTCTGATCTTTCTCTGTTTTTCTCTTCATGTCCCCAACGCAGCTAGGGTATAAAGAGTTCAACCTCACAACCCTAACAACCCCCCATCGTGGAAAGAAATAAATACGATGGAGCAGGAGATCGTATCAAAATATTGCTCGAGGATGCCCTAGAGAAATAGAGGAACGTGATGATGGATAAATTTTTCTAGATCCTTCAACGGCTACCCACTAGCTACACCTCTACATCCAACATGTCCGCCAACAGGTCCGCGACATCCTGGACAAATCGAACACCAAGTTCAACAAAATCCCCCCCCCCCCCCCCCCATGGAGGAAATTAACGCAATGGATACCATTGCTTCCTAAGGAGGGAGGAATGATCTAGGTGGATATTAGTGGCCAACCACCTATTCCATTTGGACCCGCAACATCAATTCTTTCAGTTTTTCAGCTTCAACACAACTTACTATTTTTAGCAAGTTTTCAGGTCCTGCACTCTCGGAGCCGTTTTGGGACATTAATAATATAGGTATATATTGCTGGCCACCCACCGAGTCCATTTGAACCCCCACCATTAGTTTTTCCAGTTTGTAAGTTTCAACACAACTTACTATTTATAGCAGTTTTTCGGGTCTTGAACTTCCGGAGCCGTTTTGAGGCCCTAAATGATGTTTTTTGGGAAAAATAGAAGCAACATGGGTCCATGAACCAATGTTTCTCACATAGAAAGTTGTACTACTCGGATATATCTTTCTAATGAGCTATTAAGCGCGTCAAATGGGGATCAGATGCCAAAGTTACGTCCCCAGGAAGTTGAAACACCAACTTACCCAAACGAGTGCCCACCGTTTTGGCGCTTCATCTCCTAGGGTTATGTTTTTGGATGTTTCGGATTCTACAATGTTTCTAAACAATAAATAGGCCTTCGAGCCTCATTGTAATACATTTTAGGGGGCTAGGATCTGACACATCTCTTCTCAGAGATAAGCACTACCAGTGCCCTAGCTCGCCACATCTCCATGATGTATGCATTGTAACAGAGTTCAAGGGCTAGTAGCCGCCACATCTCTTCTGAGGGATATGTTTCCAGTACCCTAGCTCATTTACTTCCATTATGTCTGTAATAGGCCTACGAGCCTCAATGCAACACATTTCAGAGTCCTGCATACGCCACATCTCTTCTCAGAGATACGCTACCAGCGCTCTAGCTTGTTTCCATTATGTTTTTAAGCTTATTTCAGTCATTCGTTTATTAATAAAATGAAGCATTATTTCCTCTGCATCTATATGCTTATGGTTATATCTGTATTCTGTTGCATTCCTGTGTGAAATCTGGATCAACCTAAGATGCACATGCAAATGTGTTTTGATCATTGGTGGAAGTATCAAAATACTAACACTAACATTGGCTCCAGTTGGGGATGGTAGCTCCTTGGAGGTGCCAAGAACACCGTAGATCAAGTGCCTACTAATTGGGCATGGATTGAAAGTCTTATGACTAAACTGAAATACTGAAAGAAAATTGACTCAATAAACTAACTTGACTCAATCTCAAAACTGACTCAAAAATTTTGGAAACAACAGAAAATCAACAAGCTTTATAGCCTTCACTTCGGGCCCCAAGCCTAGATGATTGTTTGCTCCAAAACTTGCAGAAAATGTAAATTGGTATGTATAATGAAAATGAAACATTCTCTCAGAAGTTGCATCAGAAATAATAATGCTTCAGGAGCCTACCATTGACTGGCTCTCCTGAACATTGCTGTCCATTCATTTCCTTTACAAAATAGGCATTTTTTCCTTGATAGGCCAAAATATTGTAAGGTCCCTTCCAAAGATTTTCAAACATCGTATGCTTACCTTTATCTTCATTTCTTGCATCCCATCTTAGCACTACATCCTCTAGTTGAAATTTATCTGCTTTAGTTTTGTGATCATAAATCTTCTTGATTTTCTCCTGAAGCTTAGAAGTAGTCTGAGAAACTTCCTCCCTTGTTGATGAGGATGAATAATTTGATTTATTCGATGTTGGATACCATATTCTTCACTATCTTCTTCCTACAATAACCACATAACCAGGATGACAAGCGATGTAGGAAACATTGTATCTGTACCATAAACCAATTCAAAGTGTGACATTGGTATAGACTTCTTGGTGCTCACTTGATCTACCAACAAAGCATTGGTAAGCTTCCTGTGCCAATTTTTCTTGTCCTCTTCCAACATTTTGTTACTGATATTCACTAAATATTTATTGGAGGAATTAGCTAATCCATTGCCCTGTGGATAATATGCGGTGGAATGGCCCAATATGATATTATACTTATGACAGAACTCAATCATCTTATTTTACTGAAATGCTACAGTATTATCTGTAATAATATTGTGATGAAAACCAAAGCGAGATAAAATATTGGATTCTAAAAATTGAATGATTACCATGTCCGTAGCTTGCCTTGCAGGAATAGCCTTGATCCACTTGGTGAAGTATTCAGTGGCTGTTAGAATCCTTCTGTTTTGTGTTGATGATGTGGAATGAATTTCCCCGATGAAATCAAGTCCCCATTGTTGAAAAGGAGCATTTACTACAATAGGCTTCAGCGGAAGAGGAAGTAGTTTCCTTTTTCCCCCAAAAACCTGACAGTCATGACAGATTGTGACTGTTTTGTAAAAATCAGAAAAGTAAAGCATTAGGGTAATTTTGTGGTCTAGAATGGGCCTCCTAAGGAAATTATAAAAATAATAGTGGAAATAATAAAATAAGATTTGATTACATCATCAAATTTTAAAGGGAAAAAATGAAAAAACTACTTTTTCAACTCGTATTTTCAACTTATGACCCAAATTTTTTACTCAAACTTTGAGCGGGAGTACTCGTTGGATACAAAATTTAATTCCTCATCCTAGGGGTACCCATGTTGTATACTTTCAATGGACCCTGCTACATGAAAAATGTGAAATACATGAAAAATGTGACTGTAATCACGTTTTTTTCATGTATTTCTCATTTTTCTCATAGCAAGGTCCATCGAAAATATGCAACATGGGTACTCCTTGGATGAGGAATTAAATTTTTCATCCAACAAGTACTCCCGCTCGAAATTTGAGTAAAACTTTCGGAGATAAGTTGAAAATACGAGTTGAAATAATAGTTTTATTATTTTATTATTTTTTAATATTTTAACCATTTTACTTAAAAAATGGTTAATAATCCCCCATGGTTGACATCATCATCTTGAATCCTATTGTTTCCTATCAATTTTATTTTTGTTGTACATTTTTCTTAGGAGGCCCATTTTAGACCTCAAAATTCTCGTAATGAAAATAAAATTAGCCAATAATACCCTTCTCTCAACACTTTGTTAGTTATTGTTTTCCAAAAAAATTGACCTCCACAATCTCCCCTATGAAAATCATCCATTACCTGCTTAGCTTCATCTTCAACCATACAATTCAAAAGAACACCTGCTGGATCTTTCCAATAAAGGGCACTACATAGAATGCAATATTTAGCAGATTTCAATTTGAAAGACCTACCCTGAATTTTTGACATTCCAGGAGGAGGACATACACTATATCAGAATACCATGGTGAAGTGATAAAAATTTCTGATACCTGTATTAGAGCACCATCTTCTTCATCATCTGACATTGCTGCAATAAGGTTAATGTCTAAATCATGTAAATTGGATTTAGACATCAGCTTGGATAACCCCTATCCCTTGATCAATTTGGTAGGCCTAATCTAGAAATCAAAATCTAACATGGCTACTATCCATTTACCTTTACGACCTTCAGGATCAGTATGTGAATGTAGAATATAGATCTGGAAATATTTTAAAGCTTTCATTAGGGCTAAAGCTTATTTCTCAATAATTTTATAGCAAAGAGAAGCATCTCTAATTGCTCGACTGAATAAAGCAATAGGATTTTCAACCTAATCTCTCTTTTGCATCAAAACTAGAGCCAAGGTATGGTAAGATGCAAATGAAAATATTATGAAATCACTAGTATAATCTGGACTAACCAAAACAGGGGCTTTGGTTAAAGAAATCTTTACCAAGTTGTAAGACTTCATAACATCTATAGTCCATTTTACACTGCGTTCCTTCTTCAACATATTAGTCATTTCCCACAAATGCTCAGCTAAACTAGGAACAAATCTGTGAAATAAGTTCATCTTACCATTGAAATCCTGTATCTCCTTTTTTTTTTGCAGGAAACCTATATTCTGAATGACTTATACTCCGGAAGGATCAGTGCGAATTCCATCTTTGGAAATTATGTGACCAAGCAATTTTCCTTCCTCCATGGAAAAAAGACTATTCTTCAGATTTAGAAAAATTTTGAACTTCCTTCATTTCTAAAAAACAATTCTAAAATGATACAAATGTTGATCATCACAACCAAAAAACATTGTCAAATCATCTAGATAAACCACTAATAAAACATCCTTCTCATTAGCAAAGGCTATATCCATTGTCGTCTGAAACGTGGCCCCTGCATTCTTGAGTCTAAATGGAATTTTAACATACCGAAAGGTCCCCCATGGTGTTGCGAAAGAATTTTTACCCTTGTCTTCTTCATGTACCAAAATCCGATTATAACCTGAATAACCGTCAAGCAGTGACATCCATGATGCTGCAACTACTCTTTGCAAAACATGCTCCATATTTGGAAGGGGGTAGTTATAATTTAAAGATACTTTATTCAAATCATAAAAATATATGTATAACCTTATCTCTCTGGTCTTTTTCCTTACCAGAACCAAATTTTAAATCCAATCAGAAAACCTAATTGGCACAATAATGATACCGAATTTCTACAATCGGTTTACGTATTTCTCGATGGATGGCAACAATCTTAGGTTTATCCTTCTCAACTTATGTCTGAAGTTCTTTTGATCCAGCTTGATGGGAATAGTGTGTTGAATAATATTCTTGTCATATACCTTGAAATCTTCATAATCTCATGCAAAAATATCATAAAATCCGGACAACAACTTGATGTACTTATCTTTTGCCTCGGGAGACAATGTATTAGACAACTTAACCATTTTGGGCTTATCTGTTGTTCAAATATTCACATCTTCCACACTGTTATCTACAGGATTCAATGTTATTTTTCTAGCCACATAATCCTGATTGAACAGATCTTCTAAATGTATCAGACCTCTAGGAATAATATTATCTTTTAGCTACAAAACATTCATCTGACAGGCTTCTATATCTTTATCGTCAACATCACAAACATCATCAATAAAATCATATTTGAAATTTCCTTCATTTTGCAAAAAGCTATTATTTTATTTTTCATCCCAAAAAACTTGCCAATACCTTAAATTATCTGGAACAATAGGTCTATGTTTGACAGGAATTGCGAATTTATTACTGGAGTTCATCGGAATTTTGAGATTACTTGCCACTGTAGCAAGAAAATTTGCAATGATGTTCTGATTTCTTGGTACTGTTGTTAATGTATACTCAGGAATATTTTTTAAGATATCCAAGACTGCATTTTCGTAAGCTCTCATCTGTGGATGCTTTGCTTGATATTCTCCTTTCACTTTCTTTATGACAAACTTTGAATCACCATAAAGAGAAATTATCGAAGAGATATTCTAAAGGTATTATACCTCTAGGAATAATATTATATTTTAGCTGCAAAACATTCATATGATGGGCTTCTATGTCTTCATCATTAACATCACAAACATCATCAATAAAAGCATATTTTAACTTTCCCTCATTCTGCAAAAAGCTATTAATTTCTCTTTCATCCCAAAAAACTTGCCAGTACCTTAAATTATCTGGAACAGTGGGTCTATGTTTGACATGAATTGCAAATTTATGACTGGAGTTCATCAGAATTTTGAGATTACTTTCCACTGTAGCAAGTAGATCTATAATGATGTTCTGAGTTCTTAGTACTGTTTTTAATGTATACTAAGGAAAAACTTTTAAGATATCCAAGACTGCACTTCTATAAGCTCTCATTCGTGGATACTTTTCTTGATATTCTCCTTTCACGTGCTTTATGACAAGCTTAGAATCACCATAAATAGATATTCTTTATGCACCAATTTTTTTCAATATTTTAAGACCTGTGATAAATGCTTCAAACTCCACTTCATTATTCGAGCAATCAAAATCCAATTTATAAGATAATTCTCTAACACTACTTGGAATTCCACCTGAATTAAAAATGGAACTTCGGATCCAAATACCAATCCCTGCACCTTCCTTACCCAAAGCACCATCGAAATCCATGCTCCAAAGGCTCTCTTCATCTTCTAGATGTTGAAACTCAACTTTTGTTTCTTATTTACTTGGGCCAATCACCTCATTTTATTGTTCTGTACAAATTTTTTGTTCTTCAAGAGGCTTTTCAGAAGAAATCACTATTGAAGAAGGAGCCATTTCTTTCTCTTTATAAAGATTTTCTCTGAAATTTTCTGAAAATTCTAGAACATCTTCAGCTACTATTAGCTAATTATTTGCATCACTCAAACCACCATCATTGCACAA
Source organism: Pinus albicaulis (assembly GCA_034641835.2). NCBI lineage: Eukaryota > Viridiplantae > Streptophyta > Pinopsida > Pinales > Pinaceae > Pinus > Pinus albicaulis. The sequence continues at coordinate 423,034,772 of CM076579.1, read as the reverse complement.
AATAATATACTCTAGATATGTATGTACAACTTGTATTGGATGATTGATAGGCTTCTCCTTAATAGTTATCATATACTTCATTATCTTTTCCTGATACAATTTCCTCAATTTCCCGAAAAAATGAATAGTAGCATAAGAGAAGCCAAGTTGTAAAGTACCTTGGAGTTTGGATCCCCGTGATATACACATTAGCATATTGAAATGAGGCGGTATATCAGCCACCACCATATCCATCAAAACATTCTTGGCTAGGATCTGGTCTAAGGAAACCATTAAATATTTAATGAGACTAATGCAAAGAACTCTACCAGAATCAAATGAGTACAAATAATGATATGGTCGGGTGATATCCATGCCCAAATTTTCAATAATGGCCTTAGGCATCAAATTGTGAGAAGCACAGGAATCAAGCATAGCATTACGAAGTATGTACTCATGCAGTCCAAGGCTTAAATAAAGGGGGGGGATTTCACTCTCTTCTATTTGACCATTTATAGCTGGACTGAAAATGAGCTCGGGGTGGTCATCTTCAACATTAACCATATCGGACAAAGGAACAACTAGAAAAATTTTAGACACCTGATCTTTGTAATGACTATTCTTTACTAAGTGTATCAAAGGAATGGACACTTTCAATTTAGCTATTTCATTTTCTAAACTAAAAGTTGTGACTTTATCTACATCTTTGTCAACAATATCTTTTCTATGATTTCGATCCCTTCTCACAATTTACTTCTTCTGAATGTCTTTCTATTTAGTAGCTAAGCTTGTTGATGGCTGATTGTTGTTGCTATGATTCTCATCTACATGCTCTTTACCTTTTCTCTTATTATTCGGAGGATCATTCTTTGACTGGACTTCTTTCCTTTTATAAATAGGATTGACAAGTACATCTCTGCTCCTTAGAGAATATCGTTTCGGTTTTGCACTCAAAGCATTCATATACCCACACTGATAATAATTTGATTCCTTTTCCAAATCATCATCATTTTCCAAGATATAGTCCTCATATTTGGGAATATCCAAAACTTCAATATACTCTTCATCTTCAGTGAAGAACATGGGTAAGCCATCTGTTGTAAAGAAATGATTAGTTTAAATCATTGGATCTTCCTCTTCTTCATCTTCTCCTTTGACATAATTCTGTTACAATGGGGTCCTAATATGTTGTTGTTGTTGTACAATTTGGTCAAGTACTTTCTGTTCTCTTTGCTTGATTCTAAAGTAAGATTGCTACCCTCTGAGATTTGGATTCTGAATCTATGGGTTAGGTCTCTCTGAAATAGACATCGGTCAACCATCTACTCCATATTTTGGAGTAATGAATCCATTTTTTCATCAGAATTTGATGTCTCCTCTTTAATGATCACCCTCTTTTCTGATCTCATCCTTGCTCTCTTGGCTAGCAAATTCTATCCCACACTTACAACATTCTTTTGCATATCTAATAAAATTGTAGGATCATGTTCATGCAACTAATATGCCATATCAACATCGAATCCGTATGGAAATTTCACCAAAACCATACCCTCTGGTGGTTTCATATGTGCAGGAAGAGAATTGTACATTGCATTAAATCTCACACAATAACCTTGAACAGACTCACCAACATTCCTTTTGATGTTCTCGTATTCAAAAAAAAATTGAAGGGGATTTTTATTCTCTTCCCATATTTCTATAAAATGACTATGAAAACCCCTAAAGTACCTATGGTAGCTGTTGGTAAAGCTCTGAACCATTTTCTTACTTCCCCTCCCAAACATTTTGCAAGCAACCTCATCTTCACATCTTCTACATCAATTTCATGAAGGTCAAAGAATTCATTCATCTTATCTAAGTTCTTTAGGGCTATTATAGACTGAGTATCATCAAACAAATGGATTTTAGTTTGATAGTCTATAGGCATAGCACCAGGGTTCTGAGGGAGAACACGGGGGGCATATATTGCAACCATGACTGCAGGTGGAGGATTTATAATAGGGATTTAAGTACTTGATGTAATCAAAGGAAAACGTATCCCTAACTGATTTGTGTGAATAGCAGGGGAAGAAGGAGGTGGGAAAAGAGGAATATTTTGAGTAACAGTAGATGAAGTGCTAGTAGAAAAAGATGAGATTTGAGGTTTTCTTGTCACCCGAGCATTTACCTGGGAAGAATAGTTCTGTAGATTTTTAAGAACTTGTAAAATTTTTGGTTCTGATTATGACCCTGATTGTGTGTGCGAAAAGAGATCTTCAATGGTACTGTGAAAAGAAGTGGAGGAATCAACAATTGTCTCATCAATCCAACTCAAATATTTTCTCTAGAATAAACTTTTCTCAAAATTTATATCTAACTCAATATCTTCCAAGTTTTCTAACCCTTTGGGGAATGAATGAGCTCTCGGAATGGAACTTCTTTTTGATTGATTTTCGACTAAACTAGAAGACTCAACAAGAGCTTTACCTTTTATTCCAATGTTTTACGAATCACTAACAATGTTAGGAGGATTCTGATCAAGATTGGATCTAGTGTACCTTCGAGAAGCCAGTATGTCATATTTCAAAAATAAATATGCACTTTAAAAAAATTTCTATTGAGCCTTTAAATAAATTCTAAACTTATCATCCACAAGTTTAATAATTTCAATAAAAACTATATTAATAGGGTTGATCTGATCTTACTTTTTCTTCCCTAGTGGAGTCGGTGAAACGTTATCACTCAGATTGACATCAAGTTGAGAGAGGCAATTCTAAGGTAACCTCAAACCATGCTTATCCAAGTAGCTATCCCTACTAGGCTAGGAGAGGGCTCTCTCCATATGGAACACGATAAAGATGGCTATGGAAACAAGGTTTTAGGCTAGGTATAGTAGCTCAAGGTTTTTATTTTTGATTTGTGTAGGGTTTTGCTAGATCAAGAGGAGTCAAAACAACTAGGGAAAGGAAATTAGGTTAAAATTTGCAGGGGTTCTAAGGGGAAAGGTAGGTAGAAGGCTTGAGATTTAAAGGATAATTATGGTGAGGTGAATAGACTGGTGAGAAGTTAGGAAGAGCATCTGAGATGAATTCTCCCTAAACTGAAGAAAATAAACAAATTATGTTGAATTCCCCAAAATAGAGCATGAAACATGAATTTTGTCTTTCAACTTGAAATTAAGCATATCATAGACATGAAAATGGTTTATGAAATTATAATACATTCATACAAATAATTACGAAGAATAAAATATATCAAACATTGCATAAAAAATGGATCCCAAAGAAACAGTTGTAAATTTATCATTAATTTCCAAGCCAAACTGATACAAAATGTCTCTTGAGATTCCAAAGCTCTGAGTGAGTAAAACCATTACAATGACTGAGAAAATACATAAAATAGACCTAAAAACCACTCTTCGTGCCGTCAAGGAGTCAAATCCATGAGATAGGGATCAATTTCACATACTCCCAAACAAGAATTTGAAGACTGGGAAAATTCAACAATTTGCCTCTAAAAGAGAGGAAACTCATTCATTTGACCTCTAGAAGACTTATCTGATGTATCTACCCTAATAAAATTTGAAACATGACATTTACATTCACCATGATCATTTACATCAATAATTTTCTAATTTTCCTAATTAAAAATTCAAAAAGTAAAATTTTTTCTGAGGATGATGAAAACTGCATTTTCCTGGTAAATGCGCAGTGACATGACAGAAAAAATAGCCTATATTGGAGGCAACTTTTAAAGCCCTTCCCGATGTCCAAATCATCTCCATGATAGCTCATTGGAAATATCTCTAAGTCTAGTGTCCAAATATGCCTCTATTTTCCAAAATGGTTTATATCTACCCTGTCATAAACCTGTTCTCCCAAAACTGGTAAACGCGCAGTGCCAAGGCAAAAATGATGGCAGAAACATGATTTTTTGGTGGTTTTTTTCCTTTTTTAGTGACCAGTTCTCCTTCAAATATTTTGAAAATTTCTAGAGGTAATTCCATCATCACTCTGAACATGATGGTGGTGGATATTTCGCAATTGGATGCCCCAATAATAGATTTCCTATTTGTCAAAATTGCCCAAAAACTCAAAAATGCACTAAAGTGCCAATTGTGCAAAAATTTGTCCAAAATTGCATGGTTACTTGTTGATCAATGTTTATAGGCATGAATATACACCTCATAAAGTATATCTAAATTCTCCTTCTCCTTTTCCTCGGTCAAAGCTTGAATCTTTGGATGAGCTTGTTTGAGCTTGGCCCTTGCAATTTTGTTTCTCATTGGCATAGTGTTTAGCCATCTTCCTCTAAATATAATTGTCCTTATTGGCCTTCTCCAACAATATCTCCAAATGAAATTCGGCTCTATGAAGCCATGAATGTTAGGTCCCTATATTACTAGTATAGTCCCTTATTGTTGTTGGTGTAACCCCCTTATTGTTATTATTATGCCCTTGTAGCCCCCATATTGTTATTATTGTGCCCTTAAATTATTATTTTTAGGTCGGCTAGGATTACATTGTGGCCCCACCAGGATTAAATTGTGGACCCATGGACTCCTATATATAGAAAGGAGGTTTTGTAATTTGAATCATCCAAGAATTGTTCATTCATGTAATGTATTGGAGGTTTCCCCCTTGAAGTGGCTTATTTCTAAGACATTGATATATCTTTTCTTCTATTTTTGGAGCTGGTTTCACAACATTTGGTATCAGAGATTGGGATTCTAGGGTTTCGCTGCTCCAAACAGGTCATCGTGGTATTTTCACTATAAATTTTTCTCTATGAAGGTTCAAAAGATGAAATGTTTGGAGTGTGAAGTCAAAATCCTGAGGAACATAGTTTCAAAATTTCAAATCTTGGTTCCCAACATTTTCAGAGATATGATCTATGGAAGCTAGGTCTTTTTGCAAGCTCCTGAATTTCACTTAAAAAGGTCATCGCGGAATTTTTGGTATAACCCTTTTTCTATGAAGGTTCAGAAGCTAAAATTCTTAGAGCATGAAACTGAAATCCTGAGGAACATCCTCGCAAAATTTAAGAGCTTGGTTCACAATATTTTTGGAGATATGATCTGTGGAAGTTAGGTTGTTTTCAGGTTCCCGAATTTCATCCCAAAGAGGTGAGCGAGGGAAAATTTTCGTAACTCTCTCTCTGAGCATCAGATTGGAATTTTGTAAATAGAAACTAGAAGTACACAGACTATAGTTTCCTACCTATAAATTTCATATACAAAGGAGAAAATAGTAACATGTGGCAATTCGTACAAGTTTGCTCTACTGAACCAGATCATAATTAGGTCATTGTGGGAGACTGGACATAAATTTGCCTTGAAGAATCCAAATCAAGTCAAAACTGCGGCATTTGAAAGAATCTTTAGAGGACTACTACAAGGCCAAATTTCATATATTTAGGATCTGCAATTATAGAGATAAGTCAATTTCAATATCGAGCTCCTTAAAATCAAGTAAAAGGTGTGTATTTTTTTTTCGAATTGTGTAAGTCTTGCTTGAAGAATCAAGATGAATTGATTCCAAGGGCATATTATAGAATAGATATCAGTATTGGATTATCAAATGTCCCCTAAAAATAATTAAACACAAATTAAGCCTTTAGAAGGCTCTACTATGACTCATGAAGATGATCAATGACAAGAAAAAAATTACAAGAGCAAGTGAAAAAAAATTCTTGCTTGCAAAGAGCAACAAAAAATGACATGGAAGTTTTGAAGAAAGATGTGGAATCTAAGATGGATGGTTTGAAGAATTGCATGGAAGCTAAGATGGATGGCATGGAAGCTGGCATGGAATCTAAGATGGATGACATAGAAGCTAAGATGGAAAACATGAAGAATAATCTAAAAGCAGACATGGGAGGTTTGACAAAGTTGATACAACAAATGTTTCTTAATGGTGAAAATATAGTAGAGGAGACTCATGATTAGAACAAAATAAACGCTAATCGTGATTTCATAAACTCTAATTTTGGCGAGAAGAACCACCATATTCCAAAAATGGATATGAGGAATTTTGATGGAAAGGATCCTGTAACATGGATACTATAGATGGAGCAATATTTTGATCTCAATAATTTGCAAAACACACAAAAGATACGCATTACAACTTTACATTTAGAACAAAATACATTTGTATGGTATCGATGGATTTTCTCCTACAAAAAAAATTGTCACTTGGTCAAATTTTATGGAGGAAATGATACCACATTATGAGGATACAAAGAGAAACACCTTCTTTAGCCAATTGATAAATCTCAAACAAAAGGGTTTAGCGGGGGAGCACATTGAGGACTTCTAAAAATTGAATATAAGGGTAGCTGATATTCCAAAGGAACACAAAATTGATCTCTTCATAGGTACTTTAAAGGATAACATCCAACATGAAGTTCACGTTTTGGAACCTGATTCAATGGAGAAGGCATTTAGGTTGGCAAGAAAAACTGAATGTAATATTATGGCGACAAGGAAGCCTACAACTCACTTCTATAACGAGGGAAGTGTTGCTACTCCTAGATTTCAACAACCTACAAGGTTGACACCACAAAAATTGGAAGAAAAAAGAGCAAGAAGGCTTTACTACAGTTGTGATAGAAAATACACTAAAGGTCATAAGTGTGCCGAGAAGAAATTATTTTACATAGATTGTGAAGAGGAAGAATAAAATGAACAAGAAGAGGATATACACCAGGAATCAACCCTAGAAGAGGAAGAAATGACTCTGACCATATCGTGTAATGCATTGGTAGGAATTACCACTCGTCAAACTCTCAATATAGAAGGACATATCAAGAAGAAAAAGGTAATAGTGTTGATTGATTCAGGTAGTACCCATAATTTTATTCATTGTAAGGTAGCCAAGGAATTGAATTATTTCCTATACACAGCACTAGAATTTCAAGTGATGGTTGCAAATGGAGGGACTATAAATTGCTCTAGAAAATTCCATAATATCAAGCTAACCATGGGGGAATATGTATTGAATAGTGCAATGCTTTCCATTCCTATGGGAGGTGCTGATGTTGTACTAGGAGTACAATAGTTACAATCTTTGGGGACAATAGCTTTTAATTTTCAAGAACTTTTCTTCAAATTTTTTTCAGAAGGAAAGGAAGTCAAATTACGAGGTATTGTATGGAAGTATGGAAAGATAATAATCTCTAATTTCATGAAAAATCTTCTAAATAAATAACAATGAGGCATAATTGCACAATTATGCTCACTAAAAGTTCCAACATCAAAATCATCTATTTCTGCAGATCTCCAAAAAGTCTTGGACAATCATTCCAAGGTTTTTGAAACTCCCAAAGGACTACCACCTATTTGTGATCATGATCATGCTATTCATTTTATTCCAGGAAGTGTTCCTCCAAACATCAGGACATATAGATATCCTTATGTCCAAAAGAGCGAAATTGAACGTATGATTACATAAATGTTAGAGGTGGATATAATTAAACCTAGTCACAGTTCTTTCTCTGCTCTTGTAGTATCGGTACACAATAAGGATGGATCATGGCACATGTGTCCCGATTATAGGGAGCTCAATAATCTCACCATTAAAGATAAGTTTCCCATTCCTGTGATTAATGAATTATTGGATGAATTACATTGAGCAATTTATTTTACCAAGTTGGATCTTCGTTCAAGATATCATCAAATTAGAATGAAGACTGAAGATATTATGAAAATAGCATTTCAAACTCATTAGGGTCATTATGAATTTTTGGTCATGTATTTTGGACTTACCAATGCACCTTCTACATTTCAAGGGTTGATGAATTCTGTTTTCAAACCGTTCCTCGGAAATTTTGTGTTAGTATTTTTTGATGATATACTAATCTACAGCAGGTCTTGGAAGGATCATGTTCAACACGTTGACAGGGTGATCAAACTATTGTAGGAGAAAAAATTATATGAATAAGCATCCAAATGTTTATTTGGAGTACAAGAGGTGAATATTTGAGTCATATTGTATCTCACGAGGGTGTTAAGTTAGACTCTAAAAAAATTAAATCCATTAAGGAATGGAAAGTCCCCACAACCATAAAACAGTTGCGAGGATTTCTCGGGTTAACAGTGTATTATCGCAAGTTTGTTAAGAATTATGGGAGAATAGTAGCACCTCTAACAACATTATTGAAGAAAGATGCATTTTCATGGACTCCTGAAGCAACTAAGACCTTTGAACATCTTAAAGAGGAAATGTGCTTATCACCAGTCTTAGCTACGCCAGACTTCACGAAAACCTTTATTGTGGAGTATGATGCCTCGGGAAATGGAATTGGTGCTATTTTAATGCAAGAAGAAAGACCCATTTCTTTTGAAATTTGTCCATTCAAAGGAAAGTATTTACAGAAACCTATTTATGAGAAGGAAATGTTAGCAATCTTTCATGCACTAAAGAAATGGAAAAATTACCTAATGGGAAGACACTTCAAGGTAAAAACTGATCATGATCATCTTAAACATTTTTTGGAACAAAGAGTATCTTTAGACGAGCAACAAAAATGGGTCACAAATATTTTGGGTTATGACTTTGAAATAATCTTCAAAAAGGGAAGCTAAATGTTGTTGCAGATGAACTCTCAAGAAAGAATGAAGAGGTGGAAGCATTCCTTTGTGCCATTTCTATTATCCAACCAGATTGGATAACTGAAGCAATAGATGAATGGAAAAAGGACGAAGAACTGTGGACGTTGGTTCAAAATTTGTAGCAAGATCTAAGTAAATATGATACATTTAGTTGGAAAAATGATTCCTTATGGCACAAAGATCGCTTATATCTTTGTAAGAATTCCCAACTAAAACAAAAGATTCTTTTGGAATTGCACACTTCTCCTTTATGACACTCAGGATTTTTAAAAACATACCACAGGGTGAAGAAATAACTTTTTAGGGATGGCCTTAAATCTAATATTCAAAATTTTGTGGCAGAATGTTTGGTTTGCTAGCAAAATAAAGTTGAGGCAATTAACACCCTGGGTCTTCTACAACCTTTATCCATTCCAAGTCAATGTTGGGAGAATATTTCAATGAAATTTATCATAGGTTTACCTAATTCCGAAGGAAAGAGTGTCATCATGGTGGTAGTTGATAGACTTACCAAGTATGCACACTTTTGTGCATTATCTCATCCATTTAAAGCAAGTATAGTTGCTACTACATTTATGGACACAATTCAAAAGCTACATGGAAACCCATTTTTAATGGAAATTTTTGGATGGAGTTATTTTCTTGTTTGGGTACTTAATTAGCTCATAGCTCATCCTATCGTCCTCAATCCGATGGTAAAACTGAGATAGTAAATAAATTTTTGGAAGGATATCTTCATTGTTTTGTATATGATAAACAAACACAATGGGTTAAGTGGTTACCTCTCGCTGAATGGTGGTATAACAATTCCTTCCATACTATAGCAAAAATGACCCCATTTATGGCACTTTATGGATATCATCCACCATCCATGACATCATATTTAAGAGAAGAATCGAAGGTTCATGTAGTGGAAGATCATATCGAGCATCGACAAGAAGTTCTCCAACTCTTAAAGGACAAAATGAATTTGGCACCAAATTGAATGAAGCAACAGATAGATCAATGTCACAGCGAGAGAAGTTTTGATGTAGGAGACTGGGTATTTTTACGGTTACGACCATACAAAAAAATGTCCCTCAAGCAAGCTAAGAAGGATAATAAATTATCACCAAAGTACTATGGTCCTTACAAGGTGTTGCAAAGGATTGGTACTATGGCATACAAATTGGAGCTTCCTACTTCTTCATGAGTGCATCCAATTTTCCATGTTTCATGCTTAAAGAAGGATATAGGTGAAAATATTAAAGTTCAAACAATATTTCCAGAACTTGATGAGGAAGTAAAAATCATATTAGAACCTGAAGCGTTCATGGAAACAAGAACTCGACAGCTACGGAATCGATCAATTTCAGAGTATCTCATGAAGTGGAAGAGTTTACCCACTGAAGATTCTACACGGGAGGATGAGAATTTTATACATAAGCACCCAGAGCTACTCAAGCATTGAGAACAACACTTTTTTGAAGGAGAGGGGCATGTTAGGTCCCTATATTACTAGTATAGTCCCTTATTGTTGTTAGTGTAACCCCCTTATTGTTATGATTGTACCCTTGTAACCCATGTATTGTTATTATTGTGCCCTTAAATTATTATTGTTAGGTCGGCTAGGATTACATTGTGGACCCACTAGGATTACATTGTGGCCCCATGGACTCCTATATATAGAAAGAAGGTTTTGTAATTTGAATCATCCAAAAAATTTTCATTCATGTAATGTATTGGAGGTTGCTCCCTCGAAGTGTCTTATTTATAAGGCATTGATATCTCTTTTCTTCTATTTTTGGAGTTTGTTTCACAACAATTACTCTCTATCACTTCTAATCTCAATGGAAAGAAGCTCACTTGGAGTGAGTTGCTCTGCCAACTTAGCCTCTTTCTGTCTCTCATCGGCTAGAGATGTCTTAAGCCCTATTACCTTTGGTCTTTGTCTATGAGGTTGACCCTCCTCATCATCAATATCACCAAAACATCCCAAGGTATCCTCCAGCAAGGACTTAGCCTTCCCTACTTATTTTTTAGCTTTGATGGTCTTGACCTCACTAATGATCTGCTTGGTCTTCAGCTGCTGATTTTCCTGCTCAAAAAAGCCAATCACATACTGTGCTCTGTCAAGATTAGTTTGAAATTCACTAACCTTTGCTGCTTTTATTCTAATCAATGAATTGGTGGTTCTAACATCATCCTCATCATTATGGTAAATCAGTTGAAACTCCTGCTCAATTTCATGATTGTCCTCCTTCTCATCAATGATAGGCTCTATAGCATTTTCCTTGCACTTGTCTACCTATTTTTATAATGAATAAAGAATGGCCCCTTTCACACCATGTGAAGAAAACACATGCCTGTGGCCTCTCTGATAGGTCTTGGGAAATGGCTCAAAATCAGTCACATGACCCCAAATTGCCTCAATGTCCCTTTCACTTCTTGATGCTCCAGTACATGACGTGATGATAAAGGGTTATAGAAAGGTGAAGAAGTAGGATCAACATGAGGTGAATGGATATGACTAGGTGATGATGTATGAGTAGCGGGCTGAGATGGAGAAGTGGATATGGGAGGATGGGATGATGAAGGGATTTTTTGGTCATGATGACTAGGTGGGGTAGTGAAAAATTAATTGGCAATGAATGTGTCCCATGGGATGTTTTTTTTCTCCAGCTGATGCATGGCTATCATATTGATGAGGGATGATGGAAAAGACTTTGCATTTGATGATTATAATCCCTCTTTTGTACAATGAATGACATCTTGCCAATGCTGCAGAAGATATAGTAAGGTATTTGAAGCATTCTGAATCTAGTGAAGTGCATGATGACTTGGATATGGTATGGCTAGAGTCAAGAAAACATCCCCTCACAGGTGAAGTACTTCATGATTATTTTCATAATGGGGACATATCGGTCAAGGAGATGAGAGAAAGGGAAAATTGACTTCTTTTCATCCTTGTATCTAGGTTTAAGGTATGGTTGATAATAACTCATATCAAGGCTTTCCTTTTTAAACCAACTTTCTCCCACATCAGGGATACTTGTAGCATATTAAATGGCATTGCTAGTCATGTCAAAAGTGACTCCAGCAAGAGTGACCTACCTATCATGAATGTTTGTGATGAATAACAATGTCAACTCAAAATGATATTGAATTTGCTGCACCCTCTCACAAAACTCAAAACAACCATCATACTTGGAACAAGACATGGTTAGAGGAGCGACCATGAGTTACCTTGTAATTACTGTTTCAAATCTATTAATTTTTCCTCATTTATGCTCATTTATCCTTGGTATTTGTGCCTCACCAACACCTCTATCTTCTTCTTCACACATCTTTGAATTTTGACTTAGGAAACCCGAGGATAAAAACTGGAATGAGATGAAGGGAGAAGGAGATGAGATGGCTAGCTTATATGGATGAAGGAAATGAGTGTAAATAGAAAACCTAAGTTAATGAAAACCCTAGGTATTAACCATGCTCATGACTGATATGGGTTTAGGGAGGTGAACAAAGATATGATGTATGGAACATGATAATAAACTGAAATTAGGGTTTCATAAGCTATATTACTTTCAAATATTTAAAGGGAACAACAAACATGTGGAACAAGAGGTATTTTATGTCCACTTACTCCTCAAAAATTCCTTGGATAAATTTATGAGGAAACTGGATCTGGATGGAAGCGGTGACAACCTTCAAAACAACCACTACATAAATGTGCAATGTTTCTGGGTAAGAGTGGAGCACCAGGATGAATGTGCAGCGCGAATACTCATATGTGTAGCGCCTGTGTCGATTGCTATGGTTTCTCTAGGCAAACATGTAGTGCGACTGGGTAAACATGCAACGCCAATTCAAACACACAACACCAGCTTGAAAATGCGCAACACCTTGAAATTTTGACCCTAATTGCTTAGTAAACTCAAAATCTTTCCTTTGCTAAAAACTCTTGATAACTAGAGGGCAAAAATGACCTATTTTGAAATGATTGTTAGGCTCTATATCTTTAGTAGATTTGAAATTTCATTTTGAGTCACCCACTTTCTTAATGTTAACTTTTCCTTTGGCACTGATACTTTGTTAATTTTTTGACTTTTGGCATTGCAGGTTGATCAACATGGAGTTTGGCTCTTTTTTCTCACTGGCCAGACATGATTGAGTTTGGCACTTTCACAGCTTTGTGATTGCATTTATTATATATAATAACATAAAATTACATTTAGAGAAATAGACATAAATTACATATTTGATTTTTTTATCAAAATGTCATTTTGATATAAAAGTCATTAAACTAAAAATACAAATATGAAAGTATAATAATCATATCATGATAACCTTATTTTCAGTCCCTCTCATATATGTGCTGACCTCATATGAATAAAGAAGTGACCTTGACAAATGAAAAACCCTAATGACCTAATGGGACTGCTTTGACATGACTTTTGAATGATATTTCGACTTTAAATATTTCCAAGTGAACAGAGCATTTCCATAGGTGTTATTATGCTCAAGGAATCATGAGAATGAGTTAGCCAATATGATCTTCTGTGAGAGAAAAGTTTATTTGATAAAGGAAACCACCAGCGAAACAATTTTATGTCATGACCTAATGGAATGATGAAAAATTTATTCAGAATGGGACACCTAAGATGCACATGCAAATGTGTTTTGATCACTAGTGGAAGTATGCGAATACTGACACTAACATTGGCTCCAGCTGGGGATGGTATCTCCTTGGAGGTGCGAAGTGTAGGTTTTAACCCTATGTAGAAATTATCTGCAAATGAATCTTAAAAACAGAAAATAAACAATAACGAGAGCATAAAACCTAAAACAAATATACACAGAGATTTTCCCATAGATCCCAAATTGGGATGACCAACTTGATTTTTCATTATATTCCTTTTAGTGTTACAACACATATATATACATGTCGAAGCATATATAAACCCCAATCAATTAACCCTAGATTATAACATAACCGTAGTTCCCTTGACCGGATCTACGAAATACTAGAAGCTGAAAACCATCATGCCCCAAAACCATGTGCAAACCCATGCACAAAACCATGGGTGGGCCTACCCACCAAAAAATAGGGGCTAAAAAAGTTTTCTAGGGTCACTGCCCCGGACCCCGAATTAGGGGGGCTGCCTCCCCCCCTGCTGCGCCCAGCGTAACATACAGGGGCGCCTAACACCCCCCCTGCTCGTGACTAGTAGTGGAAAGAATATTACACATACCCAAGATTCTCCCACTTGTTTTTTTCTGTTGGCAGGGGACCACATGAAAGCTTAGTAATTATTGCAACATCCATTGTCTCTCTACACCAAGAGAACTTCTGAGTGCTCATAGACTTCGTCAATGCATCTGCAACATTCCTCAAAGTGTCCACCTTTACTAGCAACACCCTTTTAGGCTCAACCATATCTCTCACAAACTGATGTTGAACATCAATGTGCTTTGTCTCTGAATGATAAGCAAGGTCCTTAGCCAAGAAAATTGCACTTTGTCTATCATAGTCTATCCTTATAGCTTGTTGCACCAACCCCATACTTGAACACAATCTCTGCAACCAAATTGCTTCCCTGTTTGCATGAGCAGTTGCCATGTATTCTACCTCTGTAGTTGCAAGAGACACTACAGATTGCCTTTTACTCATCCAGCTGACTACACCTCCAAATAGGCTAAACACATACCCACTTGTAGATCTTCTTTGGTCCAGATCTCCAGCCTAGTCTGCATCAACAAAACCAAGAATATCCAACACTCTTTCCAATCTTGGTCTTCCCTGGTAGCACAAGCCATAATTATTAATGCCACGCAAATATCTGAAAACCCGCTTCACTGTTGCCTAATGTTCCTTCCCTGGGTTTTACATAAACCTGTTCAATACTTTTACTGCATGTACAATGTCTGGTCTAGTACAAACCATCGCATACATTAAGCTACCCATTGCACTTGCATATGGAACACGAGACATATCCTCCTCTTCTTGTTTTGTCTTGGGACACTATTTAGTAGACAACTTTACACCTACAGGAGTCAGAACATTCACCGATTTACTATCCTGCATATTGAATCTCTACAATATAGTCTCGACATACTTCCTTTGGTTTAACCAGAGCTTCCTCTTTTCCCGATCTCTCTTAATTTCCATGCCCAAAATATAGTTTGCAGCACCAAGATCCTTGATGTCGAATTTGGAGAAAAGTTGGGTCTTCAAATCTTGGATAATTTCTTTGTCATTTCCAATAAACAACATATCATCCACATATAAGACCAAATAAATAACATAGTCACCAATTAAATTAAAATAAACACAGTGATCCCCCTTGCTTTTGGTGAATCCAAGTCCCCATATATAGGTATCAAATTTCTAATACCACATCCTTGGTGACTATTTTAACCCATACAGATACTTCTTTAACCTGCATACAGGTTCTTTCTTCCCCTTCACCATAAAGCCTTCATGTTGTTTCATGTAAATCTCCTCTTCTAGATCCCTATGAAGAAATGTTGTCTTCACATCCATTTTTTCTACCTCAAAATCAAATGCAGCAGCAACATATAAAAGTAATATAATATAAGTAACTTTGGCAATAGGAGAAAAAATATCACCAAAATCAATTCCCAACACCTGGGAATAGCCTTTTGCTACTAACCAAGATTTGTATTTCTCCACCTTGACTTCTACATTCATCTTCTTCTTAAACACCCATTTTCTCCTGATGGGCTTCCTTCCAGTCGAAAGCTCCACCAGATCCCATGCCTCATTTTTATGCAAGGATGCCATTTCATCAACCATGGCCTCCTTCCAAATTTTTCCATCCTCTGAATCTACTACCTCCCTGATAGTTTTGGGATCATCATCAGTTATAGTTAAAGAAAAATTTGAATAGAAAGAATATGGACTATACCTTTCTGGTTGTCTTCTTTCCTGAACTAATCTTCTCACAGCTAGAGTTTGTGGCTCTTCCTCTTCTGAGTCTTATTTTGTTTCAGAGTCGGATTCATCCTCCTTTACCTCAAACTCTATCTTCTCAGGTACCTTTGGTAGGAATTCATGTCTAACAACATCTTTCACCCCTCTAAACACCACATCTCGACTGTACACATCCTTCCTTATTTCCAGGTCCCAAAGCTTATAACCCTTTAAACCATCCTTATACCCAATAAAGATGCGCCTTTCAGATTTATTATCCAACTTGGTCCTTTTCTCCTTTGGTACATGTACATATGCATCACATCAAAATATCCTTATATGTGAAAGAGAGGGTTTCTTACCAGTCCATACCTCATGTGGAGTCTTATCCTCCAATGCTGATGAAGGTGTTCTATTAACCAAGTAGCATGTAGTCTCCATTATCTCTGCCCAGAATTCTTGTCCTAAGCCGGTACCACTGAGCATGCTTCTTGCCTTTTCCATTAGCGTTCTGTTAATTCTTTCTGTAAGTCCATTTTGCTGAGGTGTGTATGGATTATTCTTTTACCATGCTATGTCACACTTCTTACATAACTCTTCAAATTCCTTCGTGCATAACTCCCCACCATTATCTGTCCTCAACACCTTTATCTTCTTCTCTGTCTGGTTTTCCACCAGATCCTTAAATTATTTAAATCTATCAAAGAATTTAGATTTCTTCCTCAAGAAATATATCCATATATTCCTTGAGAAGTCATCTATGAATGAAACATAGTACATAGACTTACCCAGTGATGGAATTGACACAGGTCCAAACACATCACTATGCACAAGCTCTACTATCTTGTTCTCCCTTTTAGTACTAGAAGGAAAACCCACCCGATTCTACTTCTCATATACAAAATGTTCAGAGGAATCGAAATATAGAGAGCTATTAGACATAACTTCTACCATACCATTTCCATGCAGTATCTGAAGGCCCTTCTCTCCAATATGTCCAAGCCTTTGATGCCATAGCATGGTCTTATCTCCAAAGACCGCTAGGCTTTCTGCTCCAGTTTTGGGAACCACAAAACTGTTGCACCCATCAATAACAGTGTTTCCCTAAATCTTGTACAGAGTTCCAATCCGAACTCCCCGCATTAATAGCAGTTCTGCCCAAACTATCTTATAGGTATCTTTCTCAAACACTATTTTTACACCTGCATCATCAATATTTCTTACAGAAATTAGATTTCTGGCCAATGCAGGAATGTGCAGAACACCAGGAGGTGTTCTAATCCTTACGCCTTGTAGCTTCAACTTGAATTTTCCACATTTGATGATTCTAGCCTTCCTATCATCACCTAAGACGACATCACCGCCATCATATTTCTCATACTCACAGAACCACTACCTATGGATAGTGAAGTTAAAGGATGCACCCGAGTCAATCAACCATGACTCATGATATACATGTTTATTTGAATAAAAATAAAAATACACATCCCCACCTTCATCTGAGGTGGTTTTTGCCTCTACAGAAGGATCATCATCAGATCCCTTTCCCTTCTTAGGAGCTTTAGATCTGGAGTCCTTTTTGTAGTGCCCTTCCTTTCTACTTTTCCACCACACCATTACAAGCTTTCCAAGAGATTTAGATCTCCCTCTAGATTTAGATCTCCCAATAAAAACCTTATTATTGTTTCAGTTTTGGGACCTTCCTCGTATAGATAAGGCATCTCCATTCCAACCCTCCATATTTCTCCGTCTCATTTCCTCTGATAGCATGGCTGAGACAATGTCATCAAAATTCAAGGTAGTTGTATTGCTACCTATTGCAATAACTAGACTGTCCCGCGAGTCTGGTACAAAACACAAAAAACTGATGCACTTATCTTCATCTAAGATTTTAATATCAACAGATGAAAGCTGACTTACCACAGTATTGAAGGTGTTCAGATGCTCTGTCACCGAGTCTCCATCCTTCATCCTTAGGTTATACAAATTTTTCCGTAGGAACAATTTATTCACCAGAGACATAGATTGGTACAAAGTCCCAAGTTTGTCCCACAAATTCTTCGTTGTAGCTTCCACAGATACATTCAAAAATATTTAATTTGAGAGAGACAACCGTATTGTGCTCTTCGCATTCCGATCCAACTTTTTCTAGTATTCATCTGACATTGACATTGGTTTAGTACCTGGATCTACCACGATCCACTGGTCTTTATCCACCAGTAGATCCTCCATCTTAACCTTCCACAACTCAAAACTCTGACCATTAAATTTCTTAATCTCTATCTTTCCACTGCTCACCATCTTGTTTCAATGCAATAATCGATCCCGTGGATCTCCCACTGAACAGGGTCTATCTTAGGCTCGAGAATAAAACCCCTTAGTAGCAAAGGCATCCCCTTGAAGCCGAAATAACTATGATACCAAATATAGGTTTTAACCCTATACAGAAATGATCTGCAAACGAATCTTAAAAACAAAAAATAAATAATAGCGAGAGAATAAAAAATAAATAAGATATACATAGATATTTTCCCCTGGATCCCAAATCGGGACGACCAGATTAATTTTTCATTATATTTCTTTTAGTGTTACAACACATATATATACATTCCGAAGCATACATAAACCCCAATCCATTAACCCTGGATTAGAACATAATTGTAGTTCCCTTGACTGGATCTACAAAATCCCAGGGGCCGAAAACCATCATGCCCCAAAACCATGTGCAAACCCATGCACAAAACCATAGGCAGGTTCACCCATCGAAAATTAGGGTCCAAATTTTTTTTCCAGGGGCGCTGTTAGCCCCCTTGTCACCCCCTTGCTAAGCTCGGTGTAATGTAGAGGTTCAGCTAAACCCCTCCCCCCCTTGAGAACACCCCCCCCCCACCCCCCGTGCGTGACTAGTTCTGGAAAGAATATAATACATACCGAACAACAACAACATCATATACCAAGTGCCTACTCATTGGCCATGGAGTCAAACTCTAAATACTAAACTAAAATACGAAAAGAGACTTGACTCAATAAATTAAATTCACTCAAACTCAAACCCGACTCAAAATGTTTGAAAACAATAGAAAATTAACAATATTTATAGCCTTCACTTTGGGCCCCAAGCCGAAATAATTATCTGCTACAAACCTTGCAGAAAATATAAACTAGTATGTATAATGAAAATGAGATATTGTCTCATAAGTTACATCAGAAATAATAATGTTTCAGAAGCGTACCATTGACTAGCCCTCCTGAACATTCCTATCCATTCATTTCCTTTAGCAAATAGGCATTCTATCCTTGATAAGCCAAAATATTGTAAGGTCCCTTCCAAAGTTTTTCAAACTTCACGTGCTTACCTTTATCTTCATTTCTTACATCCCATCTCAACACTACATCCTCCAACTGAAATTTATCTGCTTTGGTTTTGTGATCATAAATCTTCTTGATTTTCTCCTAAAGCTTAGAAGTAGTCTAGGAAAATTTCTCCCTTGTTTTTGAAGATGAATCATTTGATTGATTTGATGTTGCATATCATCTTCTTCACTATATTCTTCCTGCAATAATCTCATAATTGGGACTGCAAGTGATGTTGGAAACAATGTATCTGTACCATAAACCAATTAAAACGGTGACATGCCTATAGAATTCTTGGTGCTCACTCAGACTGCCCACAAAGAATTGGTAAGCTTCCTATGCCAATTTTTCTTTTTCTCTTCCAACATTTTCTTAATGATATTCACCAAATATTGATTAGAGGACTCAACTTATCCATTTCCCTGTGGATAATATGCGGTGGAATGACCCAATTTGATATTATACTTGTGAAAAAACTCAATCATATTCTTTGACTTAAATGTTGCAACATTATCTATAAAAATCTTGTGACGAAGACCAAAACGAGACAAAATATTGGATTCTAAAAATTAAATGATTATTGTGTCCGTATCTCGCCTTGCAGGAATAGCCTCGATCCGCTTGTTGAAGTAGTCGGTGGCTGTTAGAATCCATCTGTGTTGTTCTAGTGATGTGGGATGAATTTCCTTGATTATATCAAGTCCCGAATTTTGAGAAGGAGCATTTACTACAACAGGCTTCAGTGGAAGAGGAAGGAATTTCCCTTTTCCCTGAAAAACCTAACATTCATGACAGTTTGTGACTGTTTTGTATAAATCAGAAAATAAAGTTAGCCAATAATACCCTGCTCTCAACACCTTGTTAGTTGTTGTTTTCTAAAAAAAATTACCTCCACAATATCCCCTATGAAAGTCATCCATTACCTGCTTAGCTTCATCTTCAACCACACAATTCATTAGAACACCTCTTGGATCTTTCCAATAAAGGGCACTACCTAGAATTCAGTATTTGGCGGATTTTAATTTGAAAGACATACCCTTAATTTTTGACATTCCAGGAGGAGGACATAAGCGCTAAATAACATACACTATGTCATAATACCATGGTGAAGTGAGAAAAGTTTCTGATACCTGTATTAGAGCGCCATCTTCTTCATCATCTGACATTGCTGCAATAAGGTTAATGTCCAAAGCATGTAAATTTAATTTAGCCATCAGCTTAGCTAACGCATATCCCTTGATCAGTTTGGTAGGCCTAATATCGAGATCATACTCTAACATATCTACTATCCATTTACCTCTCCAACCTTCAGGATCAGTCTGTGTGAGAACCTCTTTCACTGCTGCATTTGGAACATAGGAAACAGTATGTGAATGTAGAATATAGATCCAGAAATATTTCAAAGATTTGATTAGGGCTAAAGCTTGTTTCTCAATAATGTTATAGCAAAGAGAAGCATCTCTAATGGCTCGACTAAAGAAACAAAATAGGTTATTCAACCTTATCCCTCGTTTGCATCAAAACTACAGCCAAGGTATTCTTGGATGAAAATGAAAATATTATGAAATCACTAGTATAATTTGGACGAACGAAAACAGGGGTTTTGGTTAAAGCAATCTTGACCAAGTTGAAAGACTTCATAGCATATATAGTCCATTTTACAATGCCTTCGTTGTTCAACATATTAGTCATTTCCCACAAAGGCTAAGCTAAATTAGGAACAAATCTACGTAAGAAGTTCATATTACAATTCAAAGCCTGTATATCCTTTTTGTTTTGTAGAAAATATATCTTCTAAATGGCTTCTACTCTGGAAATATCAATGTGAATTCCATCTTTGGAAATTATGTGACCAAGAAGTTTTCCTTCCTCCATGGAAAAATGACTCTTCTTTAGATTCAGAGAAATTCAAAACTCCCTACATTTCTGAAAAAAAACTCTTAAAATGATACAAATGTTGATCATCAGAACTAAAAAACACTGTCAAAACATCTAGATAAACCACTAAGAAAACATCCTTCTCATTATCAAAGGCTATATCCATCACCCGCTGAAAAATATCCCCTGCATTCTTGAGTCCAAATGGAATTTTAACATACTTAAAGGTCCCCGACGGTGTTGCGAAAGTAGTTTTACCTTGGTCTTCTTCATGTACCAAATATGATTATAACCTAAATAACCATCAAGCAGTGGCATTCATGATGCTCCAACTACTCTTTGAAAAACATAGTCCATCTTTCGAAGGGGGTAATTATCCTTTAAATATACTTAATTCAAATTCCATAAATCTATGCATAGGCTTATTTCTCTGGTATTTTTCCTTACCAGAACCAAATTTGAAATCCAATCAGAAAACTTAATTGGCACAATGATACCATATTTGTACAATCGATTTACCTCTTTCCTAGTGGATGGAAAAAATCTTGGGTTTATCCTTCTCAACTTCTGTCTGAAGGGCTTTTGATCAGGCTTGATGGGAATAATGTGCTAAATAATAATCTTGTCATACACCTTCAATTCTAAATAATCCCATGCAAAAATACGAGAAACTTCAGATAACATTTTGATGTACTTATCTTTTTCCTCGGGAGACAATGTCTTAGACAACTTAACCATCTCGGGCTTATCTATTGTTCCAATATTCACATCTTCCACATTGTTATCTATAGGAGTCAATGTTGGTTTTCTGGCCACATAATCCTAATCAAACAGATCTTCTAAAGGTATTAGACCTCTAGGAATAATATTATCTTTCAGCTGCAAAACATTCATCTGACAGGCTTCTATGTCTTGATCATCAACATCACAAGCATCATCAATAAAAGCATATTTGAACTTTTCTTCATTTTGAAAAAATATATTAATTTATTTTTCATCCCAAAAAACTTTCCAATACCTTAAATTATCTGGAACAGTAGGTCTATGTTTGACGGGAATTGCAAATTTATTACTGGAGTTCATCGAAATTTTGAGATTACTTGCCACTATAGCAAGCGAATATGCAATGATGTTCTGAGTTCTTGGTATTGCTGTTAATGTATAGTCATGAATTTTTTTAAGATATCCAAGACTGCATTTTTGTAAGCTCTCATCTACAGATTCTTTACTTGATATTCTCCTTTCACTTGCTTTATGACAAGATCAGAATCACCATAAAGAAAAATTATTTTTGCACGAAGTTTTTCCAAGATCTTAGGACTTGTGATCAATGCTTCATACTCCACTTCGATATTCAAACAATAAAAATCCAATTTATAAGAGCATTCTCTAACACTACTTGGAATTCCACCTAACTTACAAATGGGACTTCGGATCTAGATACAAATACCTGCACCTCCCTTACCAAAAGCACCATTGAAATCCATGCTCCAAAGGCCCTGTTCATCTTCAGGATCCTGAAACTCAACTTTTGGTTCTGATTTACTTGGGCTAGTCACCTCATTTTTTTGTTCTATATTGGTTTTCTATTCTTCAAGAGGTTGTTCGAAAGAAATCACCATTGAAGAAGGCACCATTTCTTTCTCTTTATCAAGATTTTCTCTGAAACTTTCTGAAACTTCTGGAACATATTCAGTTACTATTAGCTGATTATTTACATCATTCAAATCACCATCATTATAAAAAATAAAAGACTTTAGATCTGTATGTACATTCTGTATTGGATGATTGATAGGCTTCTCCTTATTATTTATCATATATTTCATTTTCTTTTTGCAATATAATTTCCTCAATTGCCCGAAAACATGAATAGTAGCATAAGAGAAGTCAAGTTGTAAAGTACCTTTGAGTTTGGCTCCCCATGATCTAGACATTAGCATGCCGAACCGAGGCGGTATATCAGCCACCACCACATCCATCAAAACATTCTTAGCTAGGATCTGGTCTAAGGAAACCACTAAATCTTTAATAAGACCAATGCAAAGAACACTACCAGAATCAAATGAATACAAATCATGATATGGTCGGGTGATATCCATGCCCAAAATTTCCATAATGGCCTTAGGCATCAAATTGTGAGAAGCACAGGAATCAAGCATAGCATTATGAAGTATGTACTCATGCAGTCTAAGGCTTAATTAAAAGGGGGTAATTTCACTCTCTTCTATTTGACCATTTATAGCTGGACCGAAAATGAGCTCGGGGTGGTCATCTTCAACATTAACCATATCAGACAAAGGATCAACTAGCAACATTTTGGACACCTAATCTTTGTAATGACTATTATTTACTAACTCTGTCAAAGGAATGGACACTTTCAATATAGCTATTTCATTTTCTAAACTAAAAGTTGTGAATTTATCTACCTCTTTGACAATAGTATATTTTCTATTATTTTGATCCCTTGTCACAATTTCCTTCTTCTGTGTGCCTTTCTCTTTAGTAGCTGAGCTTGTTGATGGCTGATTTTTGTCACTATGATTCTAATCTGCATGATGTTTACCTTTTTCCTGATTATTCGGAAGATCATTCTTTGACTGGACATCTTTCCTTTTATGAATAGGATTGACAGGTACATCTCTTCTCCTTAGAGAATATTGTTTCTATTATGCACTCAAAGAATTCATATATCCGCATTGATAATCATCTCATTACTTTTTCAAATTATCATCATTTTCCAAGATATAGTCCTCGTCTTTGGGAATATCCAAACCTTCAGCATACTCTTCATCTTCAGTCAAGAACATGGGTAAGCCATCTGCTTTAAAGAAATGATTAGCTTCAATCACTGGATCTTCCTCTTCTTCATCTTCTCCTTGGAAATAATTGTGGTGCAATGGGGTCGTAATCTACTGTTGTTGTTTTATTGTTTGGTCAGGTACTTTTGTTCTCTTTTCTTTATTCTAAACTGAGACTGCTGCCCTCGGAAATTTGGATTCTGGATTGGTGGTTCAGGTCTCTCTAAAATAGACAATTGGTTAACCATATTCTCCATAGTCTTGAGTAATGAATCCATTTTTGCATCAGAAGTAGAGGTATCCTCTTTAATGATCACCCTCTTTTCTAATCTCATCCCTTCTCTCTTGGCCAATAAATCCGATTCCACACTTACAACATTCTTTTTCATATCTCCTAAAGTTGTAGGATCACGTTCATGCAACCGATATGCCATATCAACATCGAATCTGTCTGCAAATGTTACCAAAACCATACACTTTGGTGGTTTCATATGTGCAGGAAGAGCATTTTTCACTAGATTAAATCTCACACAATAATCTTGAACAAACTCACCAACATTCCTTTTTATGTTCTCGTATTCGGATAGAATTTGAAGGGGATTTTTCTTCTCTTCCCATATTTCTATAAAATAACTATGAAAAACCCCTAAAGTACCTATGGTAACTGTTGGTAAAGCTTTGAACCATTTTCTTGCTTCCCCTCCAAAAATTTGTGCAAGCAACCTCATCTTCACATCTTCTGCATCAATTTCATGAAGGTCAAAGAAGTCATTCATCTTATCTACATGCTTTACGACTATTATAGACTAAGTATCATAAAACAAAGGGATTTTAGTTCAATAATCTATGGGCATAACACCAAGGTCCTGAGGGAGAACAAGGGGGCATATATTGCAGCCATGACTGGAGGTGGAGGATTTAGAATAGGGATTTGACTACTAGATGTAATCAAAGGAAAAATTATGCCTAAATGAGTAGTGTGAACAGCGGAGGAAGGAGGTGGGGGAAGAGGGATATTCTGAGTAATAGTAGATAAAGTGCTGGTAAAACAAGCTGAGATCTGAGGTCTACTTGTCACCCAAGCATTTACTTGGGAATACTAGTTCTCCATATTTTTAAGAACTTGTAAAATTTGTGGTGTTGATTGTGACTTTGATTGTGACCCTGATTATGAATGCGAAAATAGATCTTCAACAGGACTGTGAAAGGAAATGGAGGAATCCACAATTGTCTCATCAATCCAACTCGAAGATTTTCTCTAGAATAAAATTTGCTCAAAATTTATATCAAATTAAATATATTGCAAGTTTTCTAACCCTTGGGGAAATGAATGAGCTCTCGGAATGGAACTTCTTTATGATTGATTTCCAACTGAACTAGAAGTATCAACGAAAGATTTACCTTTTCTTTCAATGTTCTGAGGATCACTAACAATGGTAGGAGGATTCAGATTGTGTAATATTCCAAACCTTAATAATTTAATCATATCTAGCACATTTACGTGTTCCAACTAAAAATAATTGCATTAAAAACACAAACTATAATGAGATCTAAAACTGCAGCTCTTTATTATATTATTCGCTAAAAATAAAATACATGTCCATAAAATAAATCTAAGCTCTTGCAGATGGCATGCTTGTCTGCTCCTTAAATAGAAAACAAACACTGAGGCACAATCATGGACCCAGGGTGGATCCACCAAAAAAATTCACCACGGGGTTTTCATCCTAGGATCAATGCTAGAACTAGCCAGGCCAAGTTCTCAACCCAAACACAATAAGATATATAATACCAGAATGATCCTAAATTCCTAGCTTCTCTCCCCTTTTATAGGCTCGATAGATTTTCTAGAGACCTTATTTTATTATTTTTCTCAAAAACTAACAACAAATACCATGGGCCAATACCATGGGAAAATACCACGGTAAGTACCATGGATCAATTTTGTCCACTTTGACTGGATCAAGAAAGGAAATATTACAAATCCTCCTGCCCAAATATTTCTTGTCCTCAAGCAATCCACTTCTATCCATAACAGAAACATTTGTACATTGATACCAGGATCCCATACAAAATGATGTATTGTTTCATCCCTCCATGTTGAATGGCCCTGAATGGTTCCTTTGATACCTATATTCCAAACAATCCTCTGACGAATCCTTCCATCAATAGATTTACTTGGATCCCAAACAATCATTTGGACAAACCTGCCCCCAATGGATTCCCCTAGATCCCAATGCCACCTAAATCTTGGGACTTGTGGGTTATGGTACAATTTCAACTCTCCATCACTGCCCACACCAAATGGTCCAAGCTGTAATTTTCCCTTGGCTATGGGTATCCTCAAAATAATCAACCCATCAATAGAATACCCACTCATAATATCTCGCCAGTCCATACTTGGGAAAGAATGAATATCTGCAAATCTACTATGTTGATGTTGTTCGATGCTCGATTCATGCTGCTCTACTTGGTTACCCAACATGATGTATTTGGAGAAATCTTCCCTGCTCTTCTCAATGTATAAAGGTGGGTTGTTCGCGTTTCAGGTCTTATCTATGTATTCCTGTAGAGCATTGCTATGAAACTCCTAATTGTACTCCTCACGCGGCCTTGTGAGGGACTTGAGTTTTTCCTCAATACTAGACAACTTGGTTGATGATTTGACACATACCCCTATGAGTTCCTCAATTTTTCTTTTCTTTTTTAAGACAGTGTCTCCAATTGTCCAGAATATTTTCCTAAACTACATAAGTTTCATCTTGAAATGCATGATCCTTTCCCAAAAGTCTTTCATTGTCAATTCTAGTGCCCTACTGAATGTCTCTGTATTTGACTACACTGGATGCCCCACGACCAGAGCTTAAAATTAAGCCTTTGACCAACTCTCTAGGAATGGTTCATTTTTCACATTATGTTTGTCATGTTGCTCCTCATGATCATACTCTTCATGCTAGTTCACTATGGCTGGATTCTCACTCAAATATCCCTAGTCACCTCCATCTGTGCAGACAATATATTCATCCCTTTCATTTGTCGAACATAGATGAATTGGTTGAATTTTATCTATACTTCATTTTTAATATTATTTACAGATATTCCCTTCGGGATCTACAAACTCAGTTGTATAGGAGTCTACCTCATGAATGCGATTAGGTAGAATTTATTCATGCACTTCCAAATGCTTGTTATCCTACAAGCCTCCCTGAATAATTTCATGATGTTGCTCACCATCTTGAAGATCAATAGACCCAGCTACAAAATGCTCCCCATGATTTGAAGTAAGCTCCTCTTGTTCTGTCTTTGTTTCCTTCTTCTTATCACCTGGACCAGAATGGTTAAGGGCCCAAGGTCCCTTGTAGATAAAGCATAGTCCTCTCCTCCTTAGTTCATTCTTGCTACAAATTTTGTTGTTTCTTTCGCCATCAATACTTGTCAACTCCTTCCTAGTCAACACCTTTCTGAGCCATTTTATGTTTTACCTGACCAATTTCTCGACTAGATCATAAGTAGCTGGTCATACCTTTGGTTCCTTTCTCCAAATGGTTAGCAATTTGGATTTTAGTATCTTGCATATGCGAGAATAAAATTTTAAAAGCAGAGACACAATATTTTTCATGCATGCTTTGACATGGTCTAAGTGAGCTGATGTAATAATGGTATAAAATTTTTGGAGCAACTAAAATATCAACTCATCACATTCCATATTTAGCATGAATGTGCCAAAGCTGAACTCTGCCATGAGTTTTAAAATTCTGCACCGCTTTGGTAAGTAGGACACACGATGTTGTTCAACCCTTTAAGGACTTCTACTATCAATTGCGATACCCCCTCGATGATATCATTATTGTAAGGCACTAGTGGGGATGTTAAAGCCATGATTCTTCTGAGACAAGAAGCAACTGTGAGCTTTAATTCTTCATCAAGATGTTCCCAAATTTTGGGTTATATTAATGTAAGCATGGATGGTATGAATGCACAACTGAGTTTCTTCCATTCTGGTTGTCCCACCTTGGACACACATATGTATAATTCCTCCAACTTATGAAGGTCAATGACTGATTTATTTTTTTGCAATTCAGAGCCAAGTGGGAGGAGCTTAGCTCCTCCTCTTTCTACTTCATTCACCTCCCATGGTTGCTTTTACTGTAGAATGACATGGACCCTTTTTTAGAATAGTCTCCTTTGGCTATCATTTTGGTCTATGGAGGCATGGATCCTTAAAGGACCATATATCTTCACTAGTTCATTAAATATTTTCTGGTTTTTTTCCAAATTTCTTGAAGACGGTCCATTTTCAAAGCTCTTGTAACACCCACAATTATATCCTTATATCTCTTATATTACTATATGAACAAAGCTCCCTTCATATGATTCCATTCAATGGGGAGGCAACTGAAATGCGTTCTCTCCTTGAATTGTCCTCATGGGCCTATCTTCTTGAATTAAGGGCATTGGATGATTCAAATAAAATTTAAAAGAGATTTATGTATCCACTGTGGAACCCCACTATAATATTTCTACAATAATTTCTGCCAGCTACTAAGTAATAGATTCAAGCCTTACATGATACCTGCTACAATTATACTTATGGATTGAGGCAGATCCAGTTATGATACCACTATTACTTGTTGTGATACCACTGTAAGATTCCAAACCTTAATAATTTAGTGAGATATAGCACATTTAAGTGTTCCAACTAAAAAATATTTCGATAAAAACACAAAACACAACGAGATCTGAAACTACAACTATTTATTATAATATTAGTTGAAAATAAAATAAATGCCCATACAATAAATCTGAGCTCCTACAGATGGCATGCTTGGCTGCTCCTTAAACAGAAAACAAACACTGAAGCACAATCGTGGACCCTGGGTGGATCCACTAGACAAATTCACCATGGGGTTTTCGTCCCGGGAACAATGCTAGAAATGGCTAGGCCATGTTCTCAACCCAAACACAATAAGATAGATAATACCAGAATGATTCTAAATTCCTAGCTTCTCTCCCCTTTTATAGGCTTGATGGATTTTCTAGGGACCTTAGATTATTATTTTTCTCGGAAACTGACAAAAAATACCATGGACCAATACCATGGGAAAATACCACGGTAAGTACCATGGAGCGATTCTATCCACTTTCACTGGATCAAGAAAGGGACTATTACAGATCGGGATTGGATCTAGTTTATCTTTGAGAAGCAAGTGTGTCTAATTTCAAAAACAAATATGCACCAGGGGAAATTATCAGGACGGAAAATTATCCTGAAGTTTAGAAAAATGGTGAATCTCACTAGTCCCTAATATGCAAACTATAAAATGTTTATTGATGTATTTGTAAAATTATTCAAATTTATAATGATGTTATATATAGTATCTATATAATGTTGGTGATTTTTAACATAAAATAATTTTATATTGTAAAATTTGCGCGAATCATTTTTATAAAAAAAATGGAATTTGGTGAATATTCTTTTTGGAAAAACCATTGAAAATTAGCCCACCTGCGAATATTAGCCCCCCTAAAATTTTCAATGATATGCACTTTACAAATTTTTAAATTCAACCTTTAAATAAATTCTAAACTTATCATCCACAAGTTTAAGAATTTCAAGGAAAAATATATTACTGGAGTTGATCTGATATTACTTTTTCTCCCGCAGTGGAGTTACCAAAATGTTATGCCTCAGATTGACCTTAGGCTAAGAGAGGAAATTCTAAGGTAACCTCAAACCATACCCGTACTATGCCAGGAGAGGGCTCTCTCCATATGGAACACAATCAATATCAATATAGAAAGAAGGTTTTAGGCTAGGTATAGTAGCTCGGGGTTTTGATTTTTTATTTGTGTAAGGTTTTGCTGGGTCAGGAGGAGTCAAAACAGCTAGGGAAATGAAAATTGGGTCAAAATTTGCAGGGGATGTAGGGGGAAAGGTAGATACAAGGCTTCACATTTAAAGGATAATTATGGTGAGGTGAATAGAATGGTGAGAAGTTAGGAAGAGAATCTGAGATGAATTCTCCCTAAACTGAAGAAAATAAACAAATTGTGCTAAATTCCTCAAAACAGAGCCTGAAACATGAATTATGCCTTTCAAATTGAAATTAAGAATATCATAGACATGAAAAAGGTTTATGAAACTACAACACATTCATAAAAATAATTACAAAGAAGAAACTATATCACACATTGCATACCGCATGGATCCCACAAAAATAGTTGCAATTTTATCATAAATGTCCAATCCAAACTGATACAAAATGTCTCTTGAGATGCCAAAGCTCTAGGTGAGTCCAACCATTACTAAAGTGCCAATTGTGCCAAAATTTGTCAAAAATTATGAGGTTAATTACTGATCAATGTTTAGAGGCATGAAGAGACACCTTAGCAAGTACTTCTAACTTCTCCTTCTCCTTTTCCTCGGTCAAAGCTTGAATCTTTACATGGGCTCGTTTGAGCTTGGCCCTTGCAATTTTGTTTCTCATGGCATAGTGTTTAGCCATATTCCTCTGAATATCATTGTCCTTATTTTCCTTCTCCAACAAGTTCTCCAAATGAAAGTTGTCTCTATCAAGCCATTACTCTCTATCTCCTCTAATATCAAGGGCAAACATCTCACCTAGAGTAAGTTTCTCTGCCAACTCAGCCTCTTTTTTCCTCTCACAGGCTAGAACTCTCTTAACCCCTATTATCTTTGGTATTTATCTAGGAGGCTGATCCTCCTTGAAATTAATCTCACCAAAACTACCCAAGGTCTTCTCCAACAAGGCCTTAGCCTTCCCTACCTCTTTTTGATCTTTGATGATCTTGACCTCACTGATGATCTGCTCGGTCTTCAGCTATTGATTTTCTTGCACAAAAAATTCAATCACGTACTATGTTCTGTCAAGAATAGCTTGAAGTTCACTAATCTTTACCTCTTTGATTCTGACCAATGAATTGGTGATTCTAGCCTCATCCTCATCATCAAGGTCAATCAACTGAAATTCTTGCTCAGTTTCATGTTTGTCTTCCTGCTCTTCAATGATAGGCTCTATAGCCTTTTCCTTGCCCTTGTATTCTTGTTTTTATGATGAAGAAAGCATGGATCCTTTCACACCATGCGAAGCAAACACATTCTTGTGGCCTCTCTCATAGGTCTTGGGAAATGGCTCAACATTAGTCACATGAGCCCAAATTTCCTAAATGTCCCTTTCACTGCTTGATGCTCCAGTATCATATGATGTGATGATGAAGGGTTATAGAAAGGTGAAGAAGTAGGATCAACATGAGGTGAATGGATCTGACTAGGTGATGATGTATGAGAAGCAGCCTAAGATGGAGAATTGGATATGGGAGGATGAGATGATGAAGGGATATTTTGCTCATAATGGATAGGTAGGGTAGTGAAAACTTAATTAGCAATGAATTTGTCCCATGGGATGTTCTTTTGCTCTAGTTGATGCATGACTATCATCTTGATGAGGGAATGATGGAAAAGACTCTGCATTTGATAATTATAATCCCTATTTTGTACAATTAATGTCATCTTGTCAATACTGCGGAAGAGATAGTAAGGTATGTGAAGAATTCTAAATCTAGTGAAGTGCATGAGGATTTGGATATGGTATGAGTAGAGTCAAGAAAACCTCCCCCCACAAGTGAAGTACTTCATGATTATTTTCATCATGGGGACATAACGGTCAAGGAGATGAGAGACAGGGAAAATTGATTTCTTTTCATCCTTGTATGTAGGTTTTAAGGTATGATTCATAATAAATCATATCAAGGCTTCTTTATTTAAACCATATTTCTCCCACATTAGGGATTCCTGTAGAATTTGAAATGGCATTGGTAGTCATGTCAAAAGTGACTCTAGCAAGAGTGACCTGCCTATCATGAAGGTTTGTGATGAATAACCTTATCAAATTAGAATGATATTGAATCTGCTGCCCCCTCTCACAAAGCTGAAAACAACAAACATGCTTGAAACAAGATACAGTGAGAGGCAAGGCCATGAGTTCCCTTGTAGTCATTGTTTCAAATCTATTAATTTTCCCTCTTTTATGGTCATTTCTCCTTGGTATTTGTGCCTCACCAACACCTCTATCTTCTTCTTCAAACATATTTGAATTTTGACTTAGGAAACCCTAGGATAAAAACTAGAATGAGATGAAGGGAGAAGGAGATGAGATGGGTAGCTTATATGGATGAAGGAAGTGAATGTAAATAGAAAAACTAGGTTAATTAAAACCCTAGGGATTAACCATTATCATGACTGATATGGGTTTAGGGAGGTGAACAAATATATGATTTATGGAGCATGATAATGAACTAAAAATAGGGTTTCATCAGCTATAATACTTTCAACTCTTTAAAGGCAACTACAAAAATATTGAACAAGAGGTATTTTATGTCCACTTAATGGTCAAAAA
Organism: Pinus albicaulis; assembly: GCA_034641835.2. Taxonomy (NCBI): domain Eukaryota; kingdom Viridiplantae; phylum Streptophyta; class Pinopsida; order Pinales; family Pinaceae; genus Pinus; species Pinus albicaulis. The sequence continues at coordinate 423,002,840 of CM076579.1, read as the reverse complement.
TTACTTGGAGAAATTTATGAGGAAACTGGAGCTGGATAGAAGCGGTGACAACCTTCAAAACAACCATTATGTAAACATGCAACGTTTCTGGGTAAGAGCACAGTGCCAATATTCAAACGTGGAGAACCTATGTTGATTTCTATGGTTTCTCCAGGAAAACGTGCAGCCCGGGTGGGTAAACATGCAACGCCAGCCTGAAAATACGCAGTGCCTCGAAATTTTGGCCCCAATTGCTTAGTAAACTGAGAATATTTCCTTTACTAAAAACTCTTGATAGCTAGACGGCAACAATGACCTGCTTTGAAATGCTTGATAGGGTTTATAGCTTTATTGGATTTGAAATTTCATTTTGAATCACTCACTTTCTTAATGTTCACTTATCCTTTGGCACTGATACTCTTTTAATTTTCTGACTTTTGGCACTGCAGGTTGATCAACATGGATTTTGGGTCTTTTTGCTCACTATAAATACATGATTGAATTTGGCACTTTGACAACTTTTGGATTTCATTTCATACATATTATAACATAAAATTACATTTAGAGAAATAAACATAAATTAAATACTTGACTTTTATATAAAAATGTCATTTTGATATAAAAGTCATTAAACTAAAAATATAACTTTGAAAGTATAATAATCATATCATGATAATCTTATTTTCAGTCCCTCTCATATATGTGCTAACCTCATTTGAATAAAGGAGCGACCTTGAGAAATGAAAAACCCTAATGACCTAATGGGACTGCTTTGACCCGAATTTTGAATGAAATTTCAACTTTAAATATTTCCAAGTGAATAGAGCATTTCCATAGGTGTTATTATAATCAAGGAATCATGAGAATGAGTCAGCCAATATGATCTTTTGAGGGAGAAAAGGTTTATTTGACAAAGGAAAGCACCAGCAAAACAATTTTATGTCATGACCTAATGGAATGATGAAACATTTATTCAGAATGGGACACCTAAGATGCACATGAAAATGTGTTTTGATCACTAGGGGAGGTATGAAAATACTGACACTAACACCACTTACAACAAAAGTTTCAGCAACAACAACTACTACATCAGCTACAGTAGCAGCTCATCCCAACAATGAAGAAAGTAAATTTCTTAAAGCTATGCAAGACATGTCAATTCAAACAAGTGAGATTAATAGACTAAAATAACAAGTAAATAATCTTGAGGATGAAAAGAAATTGGCACATATAAGGCATACAACTGAAGCACATAAGTCAAGTGGATTTATTGAAAGAGTTAATAAATTAGAAAGAGTGTTGAAATTGGCAGAACTCTTAGTTCAAGCAGAGAAAAATTTATGGGCCAATATCATTAACTCTCTTAATGATATTTGGCCATCTATCCAAGTTATCTCTGAGCAAAAATATTTTATTAAAGAGGCTAGTGAAGCCATTCAGAAAGTCAAAGAAGAAGTTGACAAGAAACCAGAAGAGGCCATAGATATAATTAAGTTTCTAAATTCCAAGAACAAGCATGAATTAGAATAAATTGGAGTAAGTGACAAAACTAAAAAAAATGTAGAGGTTAAAAAGGTAATTTCCAAAAAAAAACTTAATGGTAGAACTTGAAGACAAGTTTCAAGCCATGGAGATACCAATAAACAGATTTATGAATAAGTTTGATGTGCTAAGGCAGAAAGGTTTTCCTAATCCATTGGTGATTAATGACAAACTGATGAGAAAGGAATACTGTGACAAGAAGATCAACCAAATGGCCAAAGAAGAATCCAACAATTCATATTTGAAAGGAGTTCCAATAGGGGAGGTACTCTATCAGATATCTGAAAATCTCTTTTACCTCTAGCATCAGGCACATCACCTCTTTGTGAACAAACCTACTCTCACTAAGTACACTAAAGAAGATAAAATATACATAAGGATGGTAAATATTAAAATCCCAGATGAAAAATATTAGGACAAATTGTATGATTTACTGTGATGGTGAAAAGTAAAAGGAGGTAAAACAGAGAAGTCAAGGTTAAAGAGTGAATAGGTCAGGCAATTTAAAGTGAAAGACAAAGTTTAAAGATCAGAAAATAAAGTGAAAAGAAAATATGAAGCCAACATAAATATGAGAGCCACCGTAAAGCAAAAGAAAAAGAGATAAAGCAGCAAAATATCAGTGAAGAAAACAACAAACCAAATAAGCAGGGACAACTAGCATTTAGTCTCCTAGGTGTCTCTATCTTCTTGCATGAAGATATTTCATTTCCCTTGAATAAATCCTGAACCAGTTTTAGGATATTTTCTACTAGTTTTTGCGTAAATACTTAATAAATTCGAAGTGTTAGGGTGTATTCCTAAACATTTCTATAGTTGTAATTGATCCAAATACTTGAGGTTTCATTGTACAATTTTCAAGTCAACAAACTCGACAAGTAATAAAGGCATTGCATTACAGGATTCATGTGTTGAGCCACTCCAGTGAAGTATTATTTCAATTGTTCAATGTTATTTCTCTTAAGTATTCCATAAACTTGTATGTTTTTCCAAATTTATGTGTTGTAACAGGAATATTATTGTAGAAATTTTTTCATTATACTCTGTTCTGAACTGTTATTCATTTTAATGTTTTCTTCTGATATCTAGATCTGAGAATCCTTAATTGCTCTCCCATCTCGATTTACCTCCTTCTCCTTTCCTCATCATTCTGGTTTAAGGAATCCTTAACCACTCCTTCATCCCCATTGAAAACCACTTCACCATTCATCCTTTAAAGTTTTGATCTTGCTCAGCTACCCTGCGATGTGAACACTTCCTTTAGAACTTGGTTCTTGTCATGTTTTCTTGATATTTTGACTCCATGGCCCAATGGAAAAGTAGAAAATACAACTATCCATATAAATTAGTAATTCCACCAAACCAAATAGAATAAAAGCCAATCAATGTTACATAAGTAGCCTAAAATAAACTAAAAACAACAAAGTTAAATCATAAAGAGAGAGCCCTCTCTGAGGATTATGAAGGCTAGATCCTGATCTCAAAAGTAGATTTGTGGTTACCTATAAAATTTCTCTAACAATCATAACGACCCTGAGACATTATTGGAGAGATAACAACTACAACCCAGAAATAGGGCACTCAACCCAAGCAGGACATGACTATTCACATGAATAAGTCGTGTTCTTGTTTTGGTGTCTATGGTAACTATACCATTGTCCTCTTTTACCTCATATGCGTCAGATGTGGGAAACTCAAGCAAAATCTCAGGACATCAAGCCTCCCCGTCAGTTCCTCCAAATGATGCCCCTATCCAACCAACTTTGTTTACTAATACTTTCCCCCAGCAAGGATATGTGGCTGCCCAACCCCTTGAAAGTCAAGAGGCCATTCAACCTCCTCCATATGGTATCTTTGATTACCCGATCCTTATGATGAACTATGAACAACCCAAAACCGCAGACCTCAACCTTCAAAATCATTCCCTTCATTATACATATCCCCCAGCTAAACCTGCTACCGAGCCCCCGTCTTCTGGTCCCACAGAGCCTCTTTTGACACCCAATGGTAATTTACATATCCCTCAGCCTACGATAGAGTTTCATATGAAGTTCCCCAAGGGACCATTATTCCAAAATGTTGATTCTGGTAAAGTTTCCCACTCCTCTAGTATAGTAGATGACTTGCCACAATCCCCTATCGCCATGTCAACTATGGAAGTCCTCCAGTCTTGCCCTTCATGACGAAAATCTCTACTAACTGCTCTAGGAATTTTTGGATCCTGCTTCCGTTGCCTTCCAAATCCCTCTCAAGATCTGGAATTCCAATGTCTCACATTGTATCATTAACGAGGGGGCATCCACCTGTATGATGTCTAGTTTGGTTTGGAAGAAACTTGGATCACCTGAGTTAGCCCGTTCTACTATCACCCTCCATGCGTAAGATGGATACTCTTCCCATCCCCTTGACATGTTCTGCAATTGTCTTATTACTCTTGTGGGTAAGACTATCTGTGTTGACGTTGAAGCCATTGATGCCCCCTTAGACTACAAGATTCTATCGAATCTTAGCTACACTTATGCGATGTATGTTTTTCCATCTGTAGTTCACCGTAAGATGTGCTTTCCTCAAAATGGAAACATCGTCACCATCGATAAGTTGAAATATTATGAAGTGAAGTCTCATACCTCTCCTGAGTCCATTATCTCTTTGGTGGTCAATAAACAAGCAGTTGAGCTTGCGACCAGTGTCTCACCTGGAGCCTATAAAGATTCCTTTTTTCTTGGTTCATTCCCTGGTCCCCCCCTCCTATCTCTGATCCTAGCTCATCAAATTCTTGCATGATGAAATCATCTCAATCTGACCTCAAACAGATTAGTTCGACTAGCCAGCAGCCCTGCCCTCCGCAACCTACTCCTAGTACTTCAACCTAGCCTTGAGGACCCCCTCCTCCAGGCCCCTCTTCTACTGCTAGTACCCATGATCCTATCTACCCTCCTCGAATGGTTCCCCCTAGTCGTAACCATATTAAAGCCGTCCCGCCCAACCATTACCCCTCTGGTCAGATACCACTTCTTACTCCCCCTCCCGGAGTATTTTCAGTACCTGTTATGGCTAACATGTCTCTTCCTACTATGACCCTTGAGATCCTAGTCTGGTACATTGATCCCCTAGCCACTATCCTGCCTAGTCAACCTAAACCTTACAGATATTTTTCCTTGGTCCAACCGATCACCAGATCCCTCCCTTTACTTTTGTGCCCCAACTACCTCAACAGGGACCTTGTCCTATTGCGAAAGCTTCAGGTGAGGGGGGAAATCTCTAAAAAAGGCACCTAAAGACAATGTTTCCCAGAAAATCCTTGTTCTTCCTTAGCCTCCAAAGCGTACCACTAAGTTTGCTTGGTGTGATGTTTTACTTGTCCTGAATTGCCTCGTCTCAAGCCCATGTTTAACGATGTGTTTCCTGAGTCTAATATCCTAGAGGTCCATGTCACTTTACCTGATTCAATCCTAAAACTCAAGTATTTGTGCACAAATAATCCTTGTGCTTTGTGTGATTTCAATGGCCAATATACTCAGCTCTGTCCTCACCTCCCGATGAGGTTGATTGATTTATAGTTCCCATCCCTACACCTGATGCTTTTGAAGAAGGAAATATGGCCAATATGTCTCTTACCATTAAAATTAACATTTCTCACAAACCAGGGGTTGAATAAAACATTAACTTGGGCACCCATTTCACCATGGAAGAAATTGACACTTACACTAAGTTATTCAAGGAATTCCGTGATGTTTTTGCCTGGTCCTATTTAGAAATACTCGGAATTGATCTTGCCATTTTCGAACACCATATCGATACATGGCCCGATGCCAATCCCATCTGTCAAAATTTGAGACTCATTAATCCTTCTAGACGAGAGGTTGTCAAAGCCAAAATCGATAAGCTCAAGCAGGTTGGTTTTATCTATCCCACTGAATACACCACTTGGGTGTCCAATCTGGTTCCCATGCTCAAGAAACAAGGCACCATCCATGTCTAGACTAACTTTCATGACCTAAAAAAGCTTTTCCCAAAGACAACTTCCCCACATCACTCATTGACCAAATCATTGATGAGTGTGTCGAGTACGAGGTTTCTCCGAATAGAACTAGATTATTATATGTCATGTTCATCAACTTAAGATCACGTTCATTAGTCCTTGTGGAACCGTCACTTATAGGGTCATGTCGTTCGGACTTAAGAATGCTAGAGCCACTTTTCAGTGGGCCATGTCATATTATTTTCATGACCTCGATCATATTATCCTTGCTTATTTATACAACCTCACTACACATTCTAAACATCGGGTGCAACACCTCCACGATTTGTGTATCGTCGTTCTCCGATGTCACAACTATAATATAGGCCTCAACCCACTAAAGTGTGTATTTTGTGTTCCATTTAGCCGTCTCCTAGGCTTCATTGTGTCTAAGGATGGTATAACGCTCGACCTCTTTAAAGTTAAAGCCATCCTTGAGCTTCCTATCCCTCACACCTTATGCCAGTTAAAAATGCTCCAAGGAAAAGCTAATTTCCTTCGTCGGTTCATACCTGACTATGCCACCACCGTGCATGGGTTTCTTAAACTCCTCAAATCCAACACTCCATTAATTTTGAATGACAATGCTCAAGATTATTTTGATGCCTTGAAACATGCTCTCACCTCCACTCACTTGATTTGTCCCCTTGAATTTGATAAGGATTTCATCCTGTACATATCATCCTCAACCCATTCATTCAATGGGGTCCTTATTTAGGAAAATGACAACGGAATTGAGCATTTTATCTATTATGTCAGTAAGAACCTTGTACGCACCCCCGTTTCCTACTCACATGAAGAGAAATTAACACTGGTTGTCATGTTCTTAGTCCAAAAATTTCGTCATTATATCCTCATGCATTCCACCAAGGTCGTGACTAATTCCAACCCTATGCCCTTCCTATTCAAAAGTGGGATCATAAATGGGAAGTACGCCTGTTGGATCATTATCCTCTAGGAATTCGATCTTGATTAATCACACCAAAAATAAAGTTTTATCCCTCGCTAAAATCATTTCTGAATTACCTATCGTTATGTAGGATCCTCCAATTAATGATGATTTCCCCGATGAACATTTGTTTGCCATTACCTCAAATGATCCTTGGTATGGTGATATCCTCACTTATCTGCGATCCCAAAAGTTTTCCATCCATCTTGATCATGATGCTCGATGACACATCCAACACCAGGCCCCACGCTACCTTATGAGTGACTACCTTTATCGTCGCAGTGTACATAGTTTCCTTCGTCGTTGTCTCATGCACGCTGAAGGTGAGCAAGTCATTAATGCCTATCATAACAACGCTTGTGGTGGGCACCTCTCCGGTCTTGCTACTGCCCAGAAAATATTGCACATTAGGTATTTTTTGAATTCTCTCTTCGGTGATTGCATTGAAGCAGTCAAACACTGTTTAATTGCCAACATTTCACCCCAAAGGCGCGAGCCGTTCCGGCTGCCTTCGATCTGGTCATCTCAACTGGTCCCTTCTGTAAGTGGGTCATAGACTTTATGGAGTGTTGACATACATATGCTGGTAACCACAAGTATATCATCGTGGTAGTTGACTATTTCACCAAATGGCCAGAGGTCGTGCCAACATTCAACAACATGGTAGCAACCGCAACCCTCTTTTTCTTTAACCATGTCATCACTTGATTTGTAGTTTCGAAAAAATTGGTCTCTAACCATAGCTGAAATTTTGAAGATGAGATATGACGTGATCTATCCTCTCTGTTGGGCTTTGAGCACCAGCATTAGTCATCCTCTTACCGGAAAGGAAATGGCCATGTTGAAGTAGTCAATAAAATCCTTAAAACTATTCTTCAACAGATGGTGAATAAGCACAAAACCAACTCACACCTTATTCTCTTCCCTACTTTTTGGGCAATAGAACTTCTATTAAAACCACCACTGGGTTTACTCCTTTCCACCTTGTTACGGTGAGGAGGCAGTCCAACTGATCAAGTGTGAATTTCCTTCCCTTCATCTAGCCATTGAAATTTACCCTAACACCCAACCTTTAGAACAAATACTTATCATGCTTGAGCGTGCTTTCGAAGACCATCGTGTTGCCTTGCAAACCACCAAGCTGACTAAGAAACACACCAAAGCTCAATATGATCATAAATTCTCATCCCTCCACCCTCACGCTCATAAATTCAAGCTGACGAAGGTGATCTTGTTCTAGTGCATGACCAAGCTCATGATGTCCTTGGTCATGAGAGGTTTGAGTCATTAGGGCTAGGCCCTTACATCATCAATAAGGATTTGGGTAAAGGGGCATACCCTCTAGAGGATTTCAAAGGCCACCGTCTTCCTAATCCTCGTAATGCACTCTATATTAAGACATATTACCCTTATCATTTCCCTCCTTAAATGCATGTTTTATTTCTTTTAGGTAGCCTATTTTTTTTTTGGTGATTTGATACTTCACCTAGACACATTTTTGGTAAGAAGGGTCACTTCAGAGCTCCTTAAAATGAAATTTCTTCACTTGCAACAGTTGTACTTTGGGCACCACCTTGTCTTCATAATTTTCCATGCTCGTGTTGATTTGTTTCGTGAGTATTCGTCTTGTAATAATTTTTTCATGGTCCCCACAAGGCCTGGTCTTTGAGGCAGCATCATCGAGTCACCCTTGTGTAGATTATCTTAGTTGAGTCATCATCGCATCCATGGACTCTATCCCAAGTCCCTTCTTATCCCACCACAGTCCTCCATCCTTCATTTCTTTGCTCCTCTCTCGCGTTGCACATTTTGGTCTTCAGTCATAGCTTCCCATATCCCCTCTACTGTTGAGCTAGTAGTTTCCAGGTCATCCATGCCCTTTATACTCTAACAAGGGAAGTCGTCCGCCTGCTACTGAGTACCCCCCATTCCACCATCATCCCTGGTATCAGTACATCAGTCGTTGTACTATTTTTCCTCGTGCCTTAGTTGAGGATTCCCCATTTCCTCATCTATGGTGGGCCTCCTTCTATCAACATCAGCTTATTCATTCGAGAAGACACGTCTAGAGGGCACTGTAACTTGGTTCCAGCCTCCACTCTTGTTCGGTGTCTCAGATCTCGTGAAGGGACTCGTTATTGCCCTTTTAATTGATTGTTTCGCAACTCCAGCTCCTCATGGCATGATCAAGATCCGTATACTTGATGGTTCGTTGATCCAATAGATTGTACTAGTGATCCCCAGGTGTGTGTGAGATGTTTCAGACCATGTGAGGGGGTGGCCCTTCAGGTATGCCCCCACATTCTAGAATGAACTCTCTACTATAGCCTTAGATTCAAATCAATAGATTTTATGGTTCCGACCTCAGCCGCTTGCAGCTCGTCTTTAGTTTTCATGTATCATTCATATTTTCAGAGGCTTTTCTTATTTTACAGGGCCTCTTTGGTTGTAGTCATATCTCATGTACTCAGATATTATTGTATAAGTATTGGTTGTTGTCCCAAGAAAAATATGTATGTGGGATCCATTATCATGTTTTTATCTAGCCCAGGTTTATGCCAGCATATACTATATTGTTTAGTCCCTTGTTTGTTGGACACATCGTTATTCTATGTACTTTATTATCTCAGCGGGCATAGGTGTGCCTACCCTCCCTAATGTAGAACATGTAATCATTCATAAAAGAGACTTGTCACACCTAGAAGTCTTGCCTCCTTAGGTTCTTGTCCTCTTGCGCTTTAGCCTACGCCATATTTTTCTCTCTCTGAATCCCCTTAAGTGTCTAGTGATTGAGTTCTTACAACGTACTTTGGTCATATGATTAGCTCCTAACGCTTGCAAGTTGGGGGGAAATATGTTACACAAATTTTTGGTCATCTAACCTATACTATTAAATGGACCAAAGTACACCATGTAAGACCAATTTTACCATAGTTAAATTTCTTTCACTATGAAAAATAACTTAATAATCTATAATTTATTAAGTTGTTTATGGTCTAAACAAGAAACCACATGAGGAATAATTGAATAAATCCTTATTTGTTTGATTTTACTCAAGGGATAATTAATGAAACCACTGTTTAATTAATATTTCTGGTCATATTTAACCCAAAACAGGAAAATTAATTAGATAAATCATTATTTATCTTATTATTTTCTAGGAATAATTATTTAAAACATTTTTTAAATAATATTCCTTATTAAATTTGAATAAATCATTTATAAATAATTGAATAAATAATTATTTATTTAATTATTACTCAACCAAATTCTTAAAATAATAAATAAATTATTTATTTATTTATTATTTCAAAATAAATGGATTTGACCAAATTCAAATTCTTTTTCCCTCCAACAAAAATTATAAAATATTCCATAAAAGTTGGATCTAGATTTTCTTAATAATATTTTAGTTATGCACCAATATCTAGACTAACTCAATATTTTGTTATAAATGGAAGTGTTTTTCCATTCATACCATACCTTTTTTTGCCTAAATATCACTCTGGATCTATACTTTTGGTCTGACTTTGATCCTCCATCATTGTCATATTTTTCTACTTTTTTCTCATGAGGTCTTGAGCTCCCCTTCAGTTCCATTGTTGTTTGGATTTTATGTACCATCAAGGGAGAGAGATCTTAGATCTAAAGCCCTAAGGACATACAAGAACCCATCCCATTGAGGGGGACTGGTAACATCTTTCTATGTTCCCTTCCAGGGTTTCACAATACAATATTTTTTTTTTTTAAATTATTGTCTTGTTCATTGGATGCATGGAGCAACTCTTGCTTTTTATTTTCTCTTTAATGTTGTTAAAAGCATAGATATTGATTTCTATAGCATTTATTCTTATCACTAACTGCAGATCTAAGGAAATTGATATCCATTTTTGATGTTGGGGTTGTTTGTTATGCACAACTAAAGTGAGTTTTTTTTGTATGCTTGCGATTATAATTCACACTAACACTTGGATCTACAACTCTTTGGCATAGGGCTGAGGGTGTATCCTGCTTAGCATCTCGGTGCACTGGATTCCTTTGTATACACAATGACAAGTATGGCCTTAGGATTTTTTACCAATTTTTTCTCCACAAATAGAGATGTAATCTTCCTGCTCTAACCTTCTTTACATGGACCAGGTCATAGTTCCCGTTCTCCAACGATGCTCAGGTTCCATGCTTCGTTACCATTAAACCTCCTTTCCTACCTTCTAGTAGTCTCTTATGTTGATTTTCCAATTGAATCGAAAAAATGGTGCATCCATCCTCTAGGTAACCCAACTTCCCATTATTTGCAGGATATTAATGATTTCATTCTCTTTTTGGAACTTATGTACAATCGTGAATGAATTGGCCAGTTATTGTTCCACCTTTAGGGTTCTAGGGCCAACTAAAACCCTCGCACTCCAGGTACTAAATCTTTGGTTTACAATCTCTACTATTATTTATTGTTTATTTCCTTACTAGATTATGCCAATACATAGAAGCGTTTTAACTGGTTTTATTTTGGTTTTGTAGGTATCCATATCTTTGACAACCCCTCTTCTCTGCCTAAAGCCTTTTTATCTCCATTCTCACATTGGTTCATTCCTCCAGGTACTTATGAGGTTTTCTCGATTGAAATTTTGCAATCCCAATACAAGGGGTTCTATCCATTACTGAGTGGTTTGTTTTTAGTATGATTATGAAAGTTACTTCGAGGGTTTTTACTTCTGAAACCCTCGTTTCCGGTCACTAAGTTGCTGTGTCATACTTTATCTGCTCTTTTTTCTCCATGTAGTTTCTACTTAAGAGTAATATGTTGGTGTATACCTTCTATAGTTTGAGACAGTGCATGTAGTATTTTGTCTTGGACCTGTTATTATGACTCTATAATTCAAGTCGAGAGAACCATTTTTTTCAAATATTATTGTATTTTAATATTGAACAATGTCTTTCAATTATGGATCTTGAAGTTCTTTTCTTATGCAATCGAGAATAGTAGTAATTCTTTTAAATGATGTGTTTCAAGGCATCACTATTATTTTCATGGTACTTAAGACGTGTTCTCAGTAATTCTTGGAGCTCCTTGGTTAATTTTTTTGTAAGAATGTTTCCTGATAATTATGTTTTGTATTTGAAAAGTATTATCGAATTATATAGTTGGTATTCCTCTGGTCTGAATTCCCTCCTCTACAGTTAATGTCTATTTCATGATTTTGACATGTTCTAGATAAAGCATTTATCACCTTCCTTGGGTTGTATGTTCAGTTGTAATTTTATACCAGTTAATCTTAATTTATTTTCCTTTATTGTTTTTAATTTTGTAATGGTGCATGAGGCCCTTCCTTAGCATTACCAAAACTTACTACCCATCTTATAATCATTACTCTACAGGTTTTTTTTTAATGAAAATTGGAGGGTCTTCCCTATGCATATTTACCTACTCACCTCGTCAGACCAGCTCATGGCCTCTAAAATCTCCACTAGACCTATGAGCTAAATTTAAAAGTAGTATTTAAATTTAACTTTAACTCGATCACCCTCCAATTTCTAGTTTAAATCACTTGTACATATTTCTCCCATCATTCTTTGACTGTAGAATTACACAAGGCTATACCCTTCCAACTTAGAATTTGTTGTTCACATTTAAAGGCTATAATATTCCATTTTCATACACATACAAATATTACAATATTTCATATATTTACAGTATTCAATTTTTTCCTATACAAAAAATTCATTTTCAAACACATGCAGTGAACTATACAATACAAACAATATTTAATTTAACTAAGAGAGCTATTTAAAACATACTTATCTACTTAACAATTAACCAACATTTTTAATTAGGAACTCAACCAGAAGAGTCCACCTCCATTCCACGATATCGGAAATGACGTCTCAATCTCTCGCAAAGCTCATACTAGCTGTGCAACAAACATTTCCTAGGCTGATTCAGACCCTTGAAGAGCTCAAAACCTGTCCTGGGTTCAGTCTCAAGCTTAAATTTGGGAATATTCCACTAGTTACTATCAAGCTTAGAAATAATCCTCTTCTACAACTTCCATGTTGCTTCTCTGGTCTATGGTATTTATTTCTTATTTCTTCCTCTTGAGGTTAGAACCCCTTCTTCCCACTTCTATCCTTTTTATCTCTAGAGAAGGGAAGAAAAGAAACATAACCACTCAAGTGCCTAGTAGCCGGGGAACTACTTTTGGAGCTCTTCTCTTGAGTTGGAGCTCTTTTCTTGAGTTCTCCAATTAAATTGTGTGAGTTATTAACTTTAGGTATTTTAATAGAAACACTAAAATATGGGTGCAGATATAATTGCATAAACTATATTGACATGTTTCTTTTTTTAAATAATAATTCAATTCTTAACTAGACAATTTATTTTAACTAAACTAATTAGAGTTTTGTGATTTAACTAACTAGACCAGATAAACAAGGTAAATCATTATAGCTTATCTATATGTTATGCTATGTTTTACCCCAGGAGGGTTTGTTCCTTAACTTTACTAAATTATAATAAATAAAATAAAAAAAATATTAATTTGAATTTATTTCAGATTTTACAATGTTTAGATCCTATAAATACTAATTTGAATTTATTGCAGATTTTATAATTTTTAGATCCTATAAACACTGGAAATAAAAATGGATATTTACTATATTTATAATATATTTTTTTACTATGTAATTTAGATCTTTATAATATATTTGTTTACTATGTAATCCAGATCATTATTTACTCTTCTTTCATACCGATGTTTTAATATTTTATTTTTTTAACAATATCCAGAAATTAATATTATTAGTAATTTCATAATAGTGTTTAATTTTTTTTAATAAAATTCAAAATACTTATACAAAGTAATATTACTAGTAATTTTATTTAGTATTTTGAAATAATATTTTTAAAATTTTAATTTAATTGCGAATAATAATTAGTTAAATAGTATAAATTTGAATTACACTTAATATTTTAGAATCAGTGGTTATTATCAAAGTTTGAAATTTATCTCAAAAGAAAATATGTTATTTTTTTTCTTTTTAATTAAGTTGATTAATTTAAAATAAATCTCATATTAACATGGGCTTTATGAATATGGATTATTTCCTTTGATGTATGTTCTTTTAGTAAGCCATAGTACTATCTCTTTGGGGCATGATATTATAATAAAGCTTGTTTATATATCTACATGATAAAGTGAAAGGGAATATCCATAATAAAAAATCTCTTACATACATTGTTTAATTTACATATATTTAATTCATATATTAATTACTTCTATAACTAATAATAATATAAAAATTATTGAAAACAAAAATTAATTTTAGGTAATTTTTATAAAAAAATTAATATTAATATTGTAGCATATATTATAAAGTAAATAGTTTGATACTTATCAACCTTTTAATTTATATGATTAATTTTTTATTATTTTCATTTAGACCAAATAAAAATTATTTATTGACTTTTTAAAAATTAGAAACAATTTTTTTATTTTACAATACAGCAAATTTTCTTTTTAATAATTTTAAATAAAAATAATATTAATTTTGTTATATTTTTAAATTGTTGATAATCATTAATAGATATACAGTTACTTCATAATACATGTCCCATTACCAACATTAAATGATTATAAAAGTCAATTAAATTATATATATAATTTGATGTGGTTGGGTGAAATGGGCTATTATCAACATATATATATACATATGGATAATCTTAAAAATAAATTTTAAAAATATTTAGTAACTCTAATATATCAACAATGTTATAAAAAAAAAACATAAATAAAAATAATTTTAAGAGATTTTAAAGATTATTAAAATATATATGGGCATAAGACTCTGTTTAGATAAAATTGTTTTATTTTTATTCAACGTTTTAGATTACATTGAATAAAGAATAATATTAATTTCCACACATTTTTTAAATATGAAAAGCAATTGATAATGTATATTACAAGTGTATTATTTTTCAATTTTATTGAAAATATTAGTTCAAAATTTAAAAATGATGATGATGATGGTTACAGTTCGTTAATCTATGTTTGATGAGAAAGAATCTAAGTTTGATTCTTCAAAATCTTGTTTCTATGGTTAAAGAGAAGGGAAATTAGTGCTCCAATATTGGTATAGGTGGGTTGGCTTAATAGATCAAGAAGATTGGAAGTGTGAAAGATGGTAGGGAATTGAGAGCGAATGTGAGTAAGAGTTAGGGAGTCTAAAAGGAAGTGTTTTTCATCTTCCACATGCTTAGAATCGAAAATATGATATATTTTATTTTTCCAAGGGGTCTTGGGAATAGACCACCGCATGGTCTCACTCTGAAACTCGTGGGAATTAACTCTTATCTTGGCAATGTTCATTTTTTTTGTATTGTTGGACAACATAGAGAGATAATTGTGATTATCAAGGGTGTGTTTGATCACTTTGTTATAGTATCTTAGCGTCTTTTTACTCTCTAACTCTTGATCTTACCACAATCTATCCTTAAACTTGGAGGCAATCTATTCTTTCCATACCGAGCTCCTCCTTAATACCGCAATGGTTGAGCCAGGACTAGGCATCCTTATGCCACCCGCGCTTGAGGAGAAGGTGAGGGTTTTGACTACAGTTAGAAGCAATTTTAGGGAGCCACTTTGATTCCATGTTGTCAATCTTCTTCTTATACATCAGATATCTAAACATAGTCGTACTTTCAATGGGGGACAAACCCAATTTGATAAAGATGATAAGATAGGGAGTATTTCCCTTGATCTTAATGTTGTAGGTTATGAATTGTTTTTGAATCATCTTAATTTTCCTCCATGACTCTTTGGATATACTGGAACCCAAAACTTCACATCAGTATAAGACAACAGGAGTGGCAAGGGTGTCAAAGAGGAACCTATTTTTACTCCAAATTTAAATATCGACAAACTTACAATTGTTTTCAAGCTCATAATAATATTTCCAGTCCCCAATAATCATTTTCTCTGTTGGAGAATCTAATTCCAACCACCTGCTAGGTGTCAAAACTGTCAGTCCATGTGTCCCAGTTCAGTTTCAAGTTATTCCAGTTTAGTCTATTTTCACTCCAGTCATTTATTGTCGATGTTTCCAATGTAATCTTATTCAAGTAATTTGTAATAGTGAGAAGAGAAATCCTCTCCTCCACTTCTTTTTAGTTTTTAATTCTTGTCATGGTATCACAACTAGTTTGCATAAGACTCTTGAAGAGAGCAGCAATGAGAGAAATCCTCTGCTCCACTTTTCTTCAGTTTTCAATTATTGTCATGGTATCAGAGCTACCTTGCATAAGACTCCTGAGAGAGTAGCAACAATAGAAAATTTGGTGCAGTAGAGAGAAAATGCGAGCCTGCATAAGAATCTTTGAGAGAGCAGCAGAAGCTCAAAGAAAGTTGAAGACGCCTCCTGTAAAGAAGCAAAACAAGAACAAAAAAGCTAGGAAAAACCAATGAAAGCACCGGTAAAACTAATTGTAGAAAAAAAGTTCAAGAAGTAGAAAGGTTGTTTAAGAAGAAAGCCAAGATTAAAAAAATTGTTGCACTAATACACTATTTTATTGGATGCTTAGCGTTATTAACGCACAAGTTCAAACTATAGAGCCGCGTTAGTTCACTTTACTTACACCATTTCCAAAGGCACGCTAATCCAGAGCTAAGCATGAGCGTTAAAGTAATATACGCTATACGAATCATGCAAAGTCACAATTAAAAGGTATAAAAGGGATTTAAAAAACTTTATACGAAGTTTACCACTATCGTATTCCATTTAAAGCTTTATATGAAAGTATTTTTTTCAAAGTAAGATTTGTGAATGGTATGGATTTTTAAAAGCATAAGAAAGGGGTTTTAACTTTTTATGGCATGATTTAAAAAAAGGAAAACACGTGAAGATTTTTTAAAAAGGAGATTCCAAAAAAAAATTAAAAGGGGCATTGTAAAAGCTCTTTGAAAGTATTGCCTTCTACAATTGTTTTTGAATTTTTTGGAGCTAAGGTATTTGATCAGTATATGTTGACTCGTATGTTTGTAGAAGCCAAGAAATGAGGTCATGGGAAAAGACAATAGGCTAAACCAAAAACAAAGGTGTTTGAGATATTTTTAGATCTGGAAGTGAAGAGGCAAAATGATGCGTTTGCATTGAAATGCGTAAAAAAATCTATCAATGTCAACATTCTCCCTCTAATTTCATATGAAAAATGAACCAAGGAGTCTTTGGATACCCTTGAGAGGTGTTCTGGTGCAAGGGGGAGCATTGAAGTTTTAATATGAAGGTGGATCTATAGAAGCAAATCTACAATGAGAAAAAAAGACTCAGCCACAAGTGGATGATGAGTGTGAAGAAATTGAAGAAGTAATAGAAAAGGAACATGAAGATGCTTGTGAACCTCACTTTGCATAGGCACAAGTGGGCCAAAATTTGATGATTCTAGTAACGGAGCTTGCTGACGAAAATTTTGTGAATCCAAAAACTAAGCTTGGTGATGATGACTTGGTGATTCTAGCAACAGAGTTTTTTGATGATGATTTTTTGATTCCAGCAACAGATCCTGTTGATGATGATATGGTGAATCCAACAACAGAGATGACTGATAAAGATTTGGTGAATCCAACAAAACAACTTGTTGATGAGAGCGAAATTTCTATTGAAGCAGTCAATGCTATGGTATATCTAACAGTTAATAATATTGATGCAAAATTTGATCAATATTTATTAGCTAATGATGATTGGTTGCAGATGATGCAACACAAACATGATATCGATATCATTGGGCTAAGGAAAAGGTACATTTTACCCTGATCTTTAGCATGATTTATCATTAACTTTAATATGTTTTCATTCAATTTTGAAATAAATCAAAGGAGAATAATGTAAAAGTAGGGTGAAACGAATTATTAATAAAAGGTGCGTTTAATAGTATGAAAACTAAATTTTTTTGTCTTTATTGATAGGGAATCAAAACAAACCAACTGTTGACCAAAACGACCAAGTAACAGTAGTCAAGAAAAGTAAATAGAACCACGTTAGTTCCTATGAATCAACAAAAGATGCAAAAACACACCTATTCTTGAAGCATTTGGTTGATGGCTACAAAGCCTCAGGATCTCCTGATCCCGAGGATTTGTTATTATGTTTTATTAATCATGATGATTTACTGCTCCATTGATTAATGAAGAAGTTGGTGTTTTCATTATAAGAATATTCTGAGTATTTGTTGGAAAAAGACTTCTAGAGGCTTCGAGCCCTATCCCTGGGAGTTCTTGTGTCATTTTGTGTCATATGTTTATTTCATGATTCTCGCAATTTAGTTATTATTTTCATTTTGTAGAATTACCATTTGATTCATGAATAGGATAGGTGTTTTTTTTTATGATTAGGAAGAAAAAGATAGAATTTGATCGAAACCCCCCGTCAAAATCTACAAAACCCAAGGGATCGGTGGTCCTTGGCAGAACAACATTCATATTCGAAAACATAAGGAAGCTAAATCCCAAGCATCTGTATGACCCAAAACCCTTCCTAAAGAGATTCCTACTATAATCCCTCACACAATAGCCTCACCATTTGTAGCCCATGCTAAGATTCACAGTGAAATAGAAGGGTCTGAATGGAGCTTTCAGACTATAGAACATTTGAGTCCAGACACATCGTGAGAGGGAAATTCTGGCAATCTGTAAGAAGGAGAGGGAGAAACCAGTACTATAGTAAAGATAAAAAATCCAGAGCTTAGATCTCTTGAAATAGAAGTTGAGAAAGAAACACCCAATATCCCAGATCGAGGTAGTGCTGCAAGGCCTCCTCCAAATCCACCACCTAATTCCACTCAAATTATTTTCCCAGACCAAGAAATTCCTAAAGATTATTGGCACATTTTTTATCAGATCGTGCATAACCAAAACCAGAGAAAGACATCAACATTGGAATATCCCATTTTTGATCCGGTTGCAAATTCCCCTATGAAAGTTGTCCTGTTAGAAAACATCCCCACATTCCACAGATTGACTTCAGAAGATCTGGATGCATTTTTATTTGAATTTGATGTCTTGTGTAGGGGATATTACTACACCATTAACCCTCAGAAAGTGAGACTATTCCCCTCCACATTGAAGGGGGCACCACTACCCTGGTTTATGGGGCTCAGTGGTGGAACCATTACTAGTTGGGATCAAATGAAAAACTATTTTCTTAATAAATACCAAGATTACTACCAGAATTGATAACTAAAAGATGAAATATTAAACATTTCTGCAAAAGACAATGAGACATTAGAAGAATATGTTGAACGATTTCAATATAATTTGCAAAGATCTCCATATACTACACTGTCTAAAGATATCCTAAAAGCAACAATGATTAAAGGAATGAAAGAATAATGGGTAGAAACACTTAATATAATTATTACATTATTGCTTTTTGTATCAGGTGCTCACAAGGTAGTACACGGAATAGACTAGTTGGATGGGATTCAACTACTAGGAATTACAAATAGTCAGGTGGCACTGTGACTAGAGAATAATTTGATAACCTCTTGGAATATTTCAAAATTGATACCTTGGGTACCCTCACAATAGAGCTAGATGTCCTTCAAGCCAAGAAGAAGCAAGCATTAGCAAAACAAAATTTGGCTATTTTCTGTCCATGATGTCGGAAGAAGCACAACCAACGGGAGTGTCCATTAGACATGGTCCAGACATGTGCTATCTATACCAAGGACCACACCACTATACAATTCCCTTCAATGCCAAGGTTGAAAGCAGTTTTCAAAGAAGCAGAAGACGAAAAATAACTAGTGTATCTAATGGATCAACATCGATAATGGAAATCATGACCATGTATGTCACAAGACCCATCTCAGTTCTTTCCTTGTTCACAATTTAATCAACAGAATGATAGAACATGATGGAAAAGCCAATAAAATTTTTATGCTTGGCCATCCTAATCATTTTCCATGCCCCCTTGGCTGACTCAATCCTCTCTAGGTAATGGTTGGCCAATTTTTCCTTTCTCTCCTCCATACTGCCAAAACAATCCATATCAGTCCCCGTGGCCTGCCTCCACCTCACAAGACATGAATTGGTCTCACACTGGTAGCGACTCCTGGAAACGACCAATTTACCTATGGGAACAGGGGCTCAAACTCAATCCACATTACCATCTCCATACCTAGTACAACAAAATCCTCTGCCTATTATATGCCCTCAACTTCCAGCTCAACCAAATCCCAATCCTAAGAATAGACTGGTTCAGCTGATTCAGATTGTTGAGAATCTAGACTCTTAAACTAGAAAAAAAGAATGCAATGAACTTAGGATGAGATCAGGGTGTGTTATTTCACCTAATGAAGATACTGCCCTACCACAAATTGACTCTGAAATTCCAATAATACCTAAATAATTAACTGTGAGGAAAAGAAAGATGGAACGGGGGAGGGACACAGTCGACCAAACAGATCCTAAAAATATTATTATTTTCTCTCCTCCATTCCCTAAGATATTAATAATAACCAAGAAAATTGTTTCTTCAGATTTTTATCTCACAGGGGAATTGAAAAATATTTGCATTAAAATTACTCTCCTGCAAACTATACAAGACATCCCTATTTATGCTAGAAAAATTAAATAATTGTGTGTAAAAAAACCTGTGAGGAAAGAGAAGAGCTTACCAACTATTCGTGTAGCATGGGCATTGTCAGATTTACTTTTGGGTAAAGAAACACCAATAAAATATGAGGATATGGGAAACCTCATAGTCAGAGTACAAATCTATGTCTGCTCCTTTTCAAAGACGTTAGTCCATTTGGGGGCATATATTAATATTGTAACTACAGAAATTTATGAAACATTGGGTATAATAGCCTTGGAACCCAAATCTACCTTGTTGGAACTTTCTGACAGATTTTTCAGTAAACCAGAAGGTACATTATAGGGTATCCTAGTCTTTGTGGACTCATGGGAATACTCGACATAATTTTTAGTCATTAACCCAAAAAGTAGATTAGATGGACATCCCGTGATATTGGGATGACCTTGGTTGGTGACGTTTGATGCTTACATAGGTTGTCGAACAGGCAGCATGACCACTGCTATAGGAGATTCCATAAATAATATTGCTATATACCCCCCTTCCAAACCGATTCTTCCCACTGTAAATATTCACAAACAACCACATACATACTGGGAATAAAACATTAGTTCACCATTGACAATAGTTGAAGCACTCAAATTCAAAGGTAAAACTGAAGATGATGTGATCAATATCTTTATAAACCAACCATCTACTTTAGGGAATTTAAAGTGCCAAATGTTAAAATAATTTCTTGACAACGAAGGATAGGAATATTTTTAATAGATACTGATGACCAACACATACCCACGATTGTTGTTCACAACAACATGCCAATTGAAATTGAGCCAGGTAAAATTTTAAATATCAATGGCAGTCTCGATAGTGACCAGTAGAAAAATATCATTAAAATATTGCAAAAAAATAAAGGAGACTTCGCTTGGGATTACCCAGATATGAATGGTATAGATCCTCAACTATGCACACATCATATTTACACTGAAAATGATGCTTTCCCTATTTGGGAGCTTCAGCAAAGTTTAAACCCACATCTGAAGGACATTGTAAAAAACAAATCACAAAAGCTTCTAGATGTAAACTTCATTTATCCTATTTCAAACAGCAAATGGGCCTCTCCATTAGTGGTCGTTCCTATAAAGAATGGCATGTGGCGAATCTGTGTGGATTACAGAGAGTTGAACAAAGCCACATAGAAAGACCACTTCCCCCTCCCCTTTATTGGTCAGTTCCTTGATACATTGGTAGGAAAGAAATTATTTTCCTTTCTTGATGGTTTCAGTGGTTACAATAAAATCGAGATAGCCCCTGAAGATAAAAGTAAAACAACCTTTACCTACCCTTGGGGTACATTTTCCTATAGGGTATTACCGTTCAGTCTATGAAATACCCCAGCAAAATTTCAAAGGAACATACTTAGAATTTTTTCTGCTTTAATAAATGAAGGGCCCGAGGTCTCCATGGATGGCTTTACTCCATATGGAGATGAATTCAATCAATTACTGCAAACATTGGAAAAATCATTGGAACGATGTATTGCTACCAGATTATGCTTGAGCAATGAAAAGTGTCACATGATGATGTCCAAAGGCGTGATCCTAAGACACTACATCTCTACAGTTGGAATACATGTAGATCCAACAAAGATAGAGGTAATTTTCTTATTATCCACAACATGTACTAAGAAAAAGGTACATATTTTCCTTGGATATGCAGGGTACTATTGTAGGTTTATAAAGAATTTTTCACAAATTGTTGTGTCTTTGTATGCATTAATTGGAAATTTTGAATTCCATTGGTATGACAACTGTGACATTGCTTTTTCATATTTGAAGAAACTGATCTCAACTGCACCAGTCTTGCATGGACCGAATTGGGAGTTTCCCTTTCATATTTCTTTGGATGCATTAGATACATCGATAAGAGTAGTTCTCGGTCAAGAGGAGGACAAGAAGCCCTATGCTATTTACTATATCAGCAAGAATCTCACTCCTGGTAAACTAAATTATATAGTGACTGAAAAGGAATTGTTGGGTGTCATTTAAGCTATAAATAAATTTAGACATTACATAACTCGCTATCAAGTATTCCTATATATCGATCATTCTGCCATTAGATATTTAGCTAACAAACCTATTACAAATGGAAGAGTGAATTGTTGGTTGTTTCTTTTATAGGAGCTTGATATAACTATTAAGGACCTTCCAGGGAAGGAGAACGTAGTTGCAGATTTATTGTCTAGAGTACCAAAGAAAAATGACCCTCTAGAGATAGATGATCAGTTCCCTGATGAGCATTTGTTTGTTGCATCAGTCAAAACACCATGGTACATAGATGTAGCGAATGATCTGGCAATAGGAAAGCTGTGAAGAAACCGTATAACAAAGGACCAGACGCTGATCTTTCAACAGAGTGCTATATTCTCCTGGATTACTGGATATCATTTCCATACATGACTTGATATGCATATACATAGATGCATTTGAGAAGACGATATTAATGACATCTTTAAGGCCTGCCCTGACGAACCATGTGGCAAAAATTTTGCAGATCACAAGATAGGGCACAAAGTATTACAAATTGGCTACTATTGGCCCACAATTTTTAAAGATGTAAAGAAATATGTACAAACCTACTATAGTTTCCAAATAATGGGCCACACTATCCAGTCTAATGAGATGCCATTGCAGTCACAGTTGGTAGTAGAACCTTTCGAAAAATGGGCACTGGAATTTGTTGGGCCATTCAACTCGCCATCGAATCAGAAGGCTTATATACTGGCTGCCACAGACTACATGACGAAGTGTGTAGAAACAGTGGATTTGTCAAGAGATACAGAAGAGTCTGTGATTAATTTTATTTTTGAGCTATTTGTGCGGTATGGATTACTTAGGGAAGTGATAACTGATGGAGGAGCACAATTTGTGCGACATAAAATTATGGCCACTCTACGAAACCACCATTTCAATCATATAGTCACCACTCCCTACCACCCGCACGCGAATGGGTAGGTTGAAAGCACCAATAAAGTCATTGAGGCAATTCTTACTAAAACAGTGTCAACACATCGTCAAGATTGGGCTACTAGACTGCTAGACGCGTTGTGGGCTTATCGCACAACTTGGAGAAACACCACTGGATATTCTCTTTACCACCTAGTATTTGGAAAGGAACTAATATTTCCCATTGAATTTGAGATAAAGAGTCTTAGAAAAACCCAAGAAGTAGGGTTGGATTTGACAGAGGCGCAAGTTAAAAGACTTCAATAGATAAATGAATTAGATGAAGCACAACTCATTTCTCTATAGTGCATGATAATTATTCAGCAACAAGGGGCTAAGTGGCATGACAGCCTCATAAAAAAGAAGACATTCTAGAAAGGATATTGGGCACTCCTCTATGACTCCATATTCCAAGACTTCCTGGGTAAGTTACAAACAAGGTGGCTCAGGCCATACGAAATTCAATAAGTGCACAACAACGGTACCATTACCTTGACCACCATATATGGATCTTGCTCTGTCTTTCAAGTCAATGGACACTAGGTGCGTCTCTATCATAAACCACTCATGAAAGAGTATTTCTGCTAGCAGGTGTGTGACGATCCCACTCTCCAAATTTTAGCTCTATGAATTAATGTCCCGATAACTTTAAGTTCATAAAAAAATGTTCCTTCCTCCTGTAAATAGTGTATATATGTTTCCTGCATCTAATGGTAATTTACAGTTTTTTTCATCATTCTATAAAATATTTCCATTTTCTTTCCTTTTTATTGTTTTATTTTTCATAGCCATGTTCATTTTATTTTTTGCATTTAATTTCTTTTTATGTTCAATCCGTTGAACAATATTTCTCAATTTATTGAACAACTATTGTTCAATCCAATCGAATAACTGTTCTTTTAGCATGCTTTTATTTTTGTTGTTCAATCTATTGAACAATTGTTGTTCAATTGGATTGAACAACTATCTTTCAATCTAATTGAATGGTTGTGTTTTTAGTGTATTTTTATTCCTTTTTTTCAAACCATTGAACAATTGTTGTTAAATTAATTGAACAACTATCGTTTACTCGAATTGAACGGTTGTTGCCTTTTTAGCGTTTTTTTTATCTTTTCTGCTCAATCCATTGGACAATTGTTGTTCAATTGATTGAACATCTGCCATTCAATCCAATTGAATGATTTTTTTTAGCACGTGTTTTTTTATCATTGTTGTTCAATCCATTGAACAATTGTTGTTCAATTGATCGAACAAGTTGTCGTTCAATCTACTTGAACAACTTTTTTTTTTAGCATGTTTTTTTTTTCAAAAAACAAATTTGATGTTCAAAGTAGAAAATTTTTGTATTATGTCTTTTAATTATTTCCTTTTAATATCCACTCTTCATTTACATATTATTGCCATGAAAACCATTTTATAGAACAAGAATTTGCACCTAAAGAAGAGAAAAGTAGTGATACTACTAATATTATGTTTTTTATTCTGAAATTTTGATGGACATCTTTACCTCAGAGGCTAACATGGTTTATCTATATAAGGAATCGCTCGACATCTCCTATTCAGACATATTATCACACAATTCATTCTAATAGTTTTGTGCTGGTATATCTTTTTACACTCTCAAGTAGTAATTATATTTTACATGAGGATATAGGAATAAGTGCATGATTTTTATTTGCATTATTTTTACTTATTAAACCATCCATAACCCTCAAGGAGTTAATGAGCATCCCTCCATTTATATATAAAAAAAAAATATGTCCAAATTGTTAATGAAGGGAGGATATCGGGTCTCATTATGATCCAACCTACCATGATCATGAGGATCTAACAGGTGACATTTTGACAATGGCCACCACACCAGGATAGTGACCTTCTCAGTAGCTAAAAATGTTTGAAGGATAGGAGATCTCATCACCAGCTGACCTGATCACTCTGTTAAATCCCTGTGAATGGCACTATGATTATCTAGCCACCACACCAACATAATGGTCTCTCCACAAAACGAGAAAAATGTCTACTTTTAAATAGAGGATTCTGGCTCATTTCTAGGTTAAAATAGCAACCCTATTGAGGCTATGGATGCCTACTAGCACTAGTGTCTCTGCTTGTGGTATTGGAGTATTTTTTTGATATGATCCAATTATTTTTATGTGCCCCTCTTTCCTATTGATCCATTTTTGAAGAAGAATGCAATGTTTGACTAAGTGCTATCATTATCAGAACCTATATGCATTATCAACTATGATTTTATATGAATTATCTAATCATGTTGGACTGAGCTATAAAAAAATCAATCATAACCTATCACCTGTCATGCTTCTGTCATACTATACCATGAAAATAGGAAATCCTTTTCATAATGATTGCTACTCTGTGTTTCTCCCTTTTTGGTCATTTCCAACTGATGTGCATTCGCTATGATTGCCAACTTCTAACTTCTACTTCATGTGAATTCATTATTTCTACCACCTTTCCTCTTTTCTTGTGCTTGAAGTCCGTGGATTCCCTTCTATCATTTGAGGGGGTACGAATATCCATAATAAATAGGCTTGAGAATTAACCATGTGACTCCATTCGGATATGCTGATTGGATAATAGAGTGATTGAATTAACATATTGAAATCACATTTCTAATAATATGTATTATAAAATATGCATGCAGTGTTTGTATTGTTTTTTTATAACAAATCCGACAGAAGCAGATGCAGAAGGGTGAAGGAACCAATCCCAATAACAATAGCCATGGGTGGAAATTCTCTTGGCAATGAACCTACAATCTTGCAAGCCTCATAATTAGCTCGCACCATTCTCCAGGAAGCTGGTTGGATTCCATATCTAAACAGACTACAAGGGTTTAATACGGAGACAACAATTGAGTTCCTTCGGAATCTGTGGGAAGGACCACCATAGTTGAAGGTAGAATTGTACCAGTCTATGAAGAAGTAATTGTTGAAGTCTCTAGACTTCCAATAAAAGGGGAAAAATGGTCTAATAAACATGTCCTCATACAAGAAGTGGTTTCAGTGTAACAGGATCCAGGTGAAAAATTGATACGAAAAGGAAAATGTATTGACCCTGCGTCCTTGAAGCAGCCCTGGAAAGAACTGGAATTCTTCATCCAAAGGTATATCACATGTGATGAATGGAAGGATGTGAT
Organism: Pinus albicaulis; assembly: GCA_034641835.2. NCBI lineage: Eukaryota > Viridiplantae > Streptophyta > Pinopsida > Pinales > Pinaceae > Pinus > Pinus albicaulis. The sequence continues at coordinate 422,976,603 of CM076579.1, read as the reverse complement.
AAATTCTCGTCAACTCAAACTGTTAGATGTTCTGAAACACAATATTTCAGTTAATTTTTTTTTTTTTTAATTCTATATTGCATGATACTGTTGTTCGGATTAGGAAATCTAAAAACCTCAAGAAGTTGTGAGCCACCATGTCTTGATAAAATTGATTATTACTGATGAATTAAACAAACATCGGTTAGCATGGGATATATTTTTAAATCTTGCCCTACCCACCTTTGAAGAAAACCCTGACAAAGTAGAAATTGAACTTCCAAGAACAATAGTGCCTAAGAAAGCTAGAGGGAAGAAAACCCATGTTTTGACCTCAGAACAAGTAAAACAAAGATGGAAGAAAGGATTAAAACTACAAAAAAATACCTTAGCATTGCCAGATGAGATAGGGCTATTCTATACACCACCTCCGAGCCCTCAAAATGCATCCTTACAAGACTATGAGGATGAAATTACTCAAGTATTAGAACACATGAGAGCATATTACGAAATTAGGAACCCATTTGAACAATCTGAGGAAGAGAGGGACTATTCGAACCAATCTACCTCTACTGGCAGCTATATCCATACTAAAATCTTGCCTTCCAATGATGAATTGCAGGATTTGAGAGTTTTATATCCCTATAATAATGAATGGGTGAATAAGGAAGAACGAATAGAGAAAGCATCTGATTCTGGAAACCAGTCAGGGGATACTGTTCTATTAGAATAGGACGTAAGTATTGAGACAACTCCTCTATCACTTGAAGAAAATATTAATCCACCCAGTTAGGACATCAATGTTGGAATAACCTCTTGGACACCTGAAGAAAACATTATTTAATTTAATCATAACCCTAATACCGGCACAACCCATCCTTTACTTGAAGTCGTTGTTGGTCCTTCTCTTGCCAGAACCCCATTGAAAGAAAAATGAGTTGGGGTTAAGTTGAGAAAAATGCGCAGTAAATTGAGAAAATTGAGGATAGTAGTAAAATATTTAAGGGAATGGATCAAAGAAGCAGACAATGCCTGGAAGCCTAAGAAGAAATTATCTACCATGGGAACCCAAATAGATTTTGTCACTGAAACAATAGATATCGTTGAAGTCTTTATGTAGACTGATTTGATACTTACAGAAGACAAAGAAACTCAAACAGAGGAAACACCTGATTACACTCCTTTGGTAGAAAAAGCTGCCAATCAAAAGATTTGAAATGAATTAATTCAAGTTCAGCATTTTGCCTAGTATAAGAAGGAAGTAGTTCCCTTGCAAGAACATAAGGAATTAATAAAACAATTTAAATACTTTTCTACGGCTAAATACAAAACCTTTTCCCAACTTAGGGAAGAATGAGTAAAAGTGAAAAGGGAACAAGATCAATAGGAATAGGCTAAGAAACAAGCCAGTGTTGTTTTTTCTCTTTACTCAGATGTACTAACTTGTAGAGCACTGACCATCAATTATGCCTTATTTTTAGTAGAAATGTATTTGTTGTTGAAGATCAAAGTTGTCAGAGCAGGGAATCCTACTACATTTAAAAATATTTAATAATTTATCCAATGTTGTAATGACCAGAATGAACAGGTCCAACACCTTCTGTGTCAATTGTATTTGAACAATTTCTTTTTAGAATAATATAGAGAAAGTAACCCCATTCCCTTCATTGGGGAAATTCAATTCTAAGCTTTTCTGTCCTTTGCCAAAAATCAGACTAGATGGACTAAAGCCTACAATATCTTTCAGGAAAGAGAGCATCGGTTAGACCTATGGCTCAGAGGGGAGCCTACAAAACCTCTACATTTGTTTACTCAACATAAGAAGTTTATGCAACAAGAAGGAGTGATAGCCAAGTTGGGGAAAATTCACAAAGATATTGTGCAGAATGGAAGAGCATACTTCCATGATATTCAAGAATAAGCTTTATTAGCAGCCAAATAGAGATGGCAAGCATCGACCAATAATGTTAAGAACAAAGAGCCATTTGGGTATATGAAATTTAAAGCTTCTACTTCTCATTTTCATTTGTATAGTAATTTGATTTTGAACATGGGTCCTACATCGATAGGATGCAGATATAAATTCCCCATCATATGGTACCCTCCTGATGACTATCATCATGATTATGAATTACCATAGGGACACACAAACTGAGCATTTGCAAAAGTTCAAAACAAAAACATGGTTTGAGAATTTACAAGGAATAAGTATATCATGCCTATTCGTTAACTCAACTACACCTCAATTATTTTTTTGCATGAGGACATGGAAAAAGTTAAGCATAGGAGTATGAAGGTACATTTTACCCTTATCTTTAGTGTTATTTATCACTAACTTTTATATGTTTTCCTTCATTTTAGAAGTAAATCAAAGGAGAATAATGCAAAAGTAGGGTGAAATGAATTATTAATAAAAGGTGGGCTTAATAGTATGAAAACTAACTTTTGTTATCTTTATTGATAGAGAATAAAAACAAACCAACTGCTGACCAACATGACCAAACAACAGTAGTTAAGAAAATTAAATGGAATCGTGTCGGTTCCTATGAATCAACAAAAGATGCAGAGACATGCCTATTTTTGAAGCATTCGGTTAATGAATACAAATCCTCGGGATCTCCTAATCTTGAGGATTCGTTATTCTGTTTTGTTTCGCCTTTAAGTTATTAAAGGTTGTAGGTGAAATAAACAGGGAGTTGATTAATGTATTATAATTTTCTGTAGTAAAATTTTTCATACAGAACCTTCAAACTCATGATGATGTACTGCTCCATTGATTAATGAAGAGGTTGGTGTTTTCGTTATAAGTGGATTCTGAGTATTTATTGGCAGAATACTTCTAGAGGCTTCGGGCTTGGTTCGTAGAAGTTTCGTGCTATTTTGTGTCACATGTTTATTTCCTGATTCTCACAATTTAGTTATTCTTTGTATTTTGTAGAATTACCATTCGATTAATTAATCTCAAGTGTGATGTATTACAATTTTTGTTTTCAAATAGGTTCAATTTATCATTGATTTCCCTTTACGATTGAGTGATGCCTTTGCATTCATTAGATTGATTTTGGCATGGTTATGTAGTTGTTGTTCAATTATACATTTGGTTACTTCTTAAGTTCCTCCAGCACAAGTGTGAACATATGTTTTGCTATTCAATTCCGAAATTTTTTTATTAGTTGAATCACAGAGAATTCCATTGAAAATTGTTAAATAATTGATTGTTGTTCAATTCATTAAGGTTGATGTTCAATTTGTCTAGATTATTGTTCAATTCATTAAGTGTGTTGTTCAATTTCAAAATATCCTTTATCTCAACATTGAGTGTTTACTTCTACATAGGTTTAGATTAAGATTTTATTCCCTTGATTGATTTGAAGCATTTCATAGTTTACTTTTGAGTTGGTTTGATTGAACTTTGAGAATTAGATAATATTTCTTACATCGATCTAGAATAATTGACCTCTGATTTCACTCGGATATATTTTGCATGTACTCTTGAAATAAACAGACTTCCCCTGGGTTGATAATTAATGTGAAGCATTAAGGTTATCTTTAGCAGTCACCTTCTTGATCCAACATACATGATGTTATTCAGTGATAAAATCCCACTCGAGACAGTGGAAGACAACCTAATCGTAGTAGCACACGTTAGTGAAGAAGAGACAAAGACACAAAGAGAAACAAAGATAAAGGCAAATGCAAATAAAGAAGCATGAAAAGAGAAAACAAAAACTGAGATAGAGGCAGAAGTAGAGAAGCAAATGCAACATGATAAATTTTCCATCGTAGAGAAGAAGGAACAAAACCAATGTGGTTTTGGAGATGTTTTTACACTTACCATTGGTTTCCAATATGCAGGTAAACATGCAGATTATGGAGAAGATTTAAATTTTATTGAAACATGGATTGCAACACCATGTCTAGATGAGGTCTACACAAAAGCTCCAGATATGAATGTTGAAGACAACATGCATGACGCACATGTCAATTAAAATTTCAAGTATTGGAGTTTTGAATAGATACAATTTTATTCTCATCTTATGTTGGAGTAGATTGATGATGAAAAGTGCACTATAGAAGAAAATATGTGGCAGGAGCCCACATACAAGTCATTCCTTGAGGAATTCCAAGACATGCTTGGATAGCTTGGAACAATAGAAGATCTGCACCCACAAATGAAGAAACAGAGGTTTGAAGAATATAGAAAGAAGGAAATGATGAAACAATTTAGAGGCTATGGAATCTGGAAGAAGAGAAGAAGATAACTAAATATAGTTGACGTTAATTTGTTAAATTGTAAGCCTCTGACACATAGAGCAGCGGGTATTTTAATTAAATTTTTATGTGGTTTTAATTAAGGGGGAGTGTTGGAGAATCTGATTCCAACCACATGCCAGGTGTCGAAACCGTGAGTCCAAGTGTCTCAGTTCAGTTTCAGATTAGTAAAGTTTAGTCGAGTTTGAGTCCAGTCATTTATTTTTGATGTTTCCAATGTAATCCTATTTAAGTAATTCGTAATAATGAGAAGAACAATCCTCTGCTCCACTTCTTTTCAGTTTTCAATTCTTGTAATTTTCGATTCTATAATTCTAGTTGAGATGATGAGGGAAGTCAATGCCCAAATACTTATAAGAAGAAACCTGCTCTAAGCACTGGTTATTATACACGAAACTACCATGGGTGGTATTTTTGGATTTAATTATCATGACTTTAGTCTTTTCGGTTTTAATTGTCATACTCATCTTGGAGGAGTAGTCATGAACAATCTATAGCTTCTTGTCAAGGTCATCATGGCTTTTTGCAAGAAGAACGATATCGTCAGCATAGAGTAGAAGAGTAATGAGAAGTTCTTGAAGCTTGGTGCCCTTGCACCCACTCCTCTAGCTTATCGATGTATATGCCAAAAAGGTTAGGGGATAGGGAACACCCTTGCTTAACTCCAATATTGCATATAATGTTTTTAGACCACCCCTCGTTGGTCTTAAGTCTAGTCTCCTAGAGACGGATTACAACAATCCTCAGCTAAAGAGAAACCATAATCTCTTTAAGACTTTATTTGTAATATATTTATTTTAATTTTTTTAATTTAATATAAATATTCTCTAAATGTAAAACAATATATCAATAAATCTAATTAAATAATAATTCCAATTAATTTACCTAAATTAAATTAGATAAAAAAAAAACATGCACAACAAAACATGAATATAACCATATTTTTTTACATATAAAAATTATAAAAGGAAAAAAAACAATATAATTTAAGTTTCATGTAATTTTTACTCTTTATAAACATATTTTTAAATATTAGATAAAATATTAAAAATATAAATATATAATTTTTTCTCATTTTCCACCCAAAAAAACAAACTTTTTATAAACAAAATATTTTGTTTTCCCATACTCATGTGGCGATCCATATTATTTCCTTGGAATTGACATTAATCACAAGTCATTCCAAAAGTCAATTCCTCCAAAAATATAAATACACTTTACCAATAAAAAAGTATCACTCAATAATAACCAAAAATAAATAAATATTTTGCACGTTCTTGGGCAAACCAATATAAGTATTTAAACCACCATAATATGCAAAGCCATGTAACACATTCCAGCACGGCATGTCTAGGGTGAAGTACGTAAACCATATTCTGAGCCAAACAATCATTGTGATTGGATCAAACACCTGGGCCAGCCAAAGCGTCCAAAACAAACTACCAAAGAAACTTCGTATTGAATGGCTTACATCGAACTGTTTTGTTATCAGGACATGAAAACCGTATAGTGGTTAACGGACTATTAAGATATAGACATACTGAGAAATATGATCACTGATCAAGAATCATATTGTTTGCTTTCTTTTCTTACAATTTGGTAAAAGACGGAGTAATTGATGAAGGGAATGGAAGGGAAAGCATTTAATTGGAGACGTTAGCATTGCAAAAATCGATTAGTTTGGGTTGGAAAAAAAATTATATATTAAATTATATCTAATTTTTTTAATAAAAAAATTTATTTTAAGTGTTGATTTAATATGAATGTAGAGGTAACCAATTTTTTAATGTATAAATTTCTTTAGTGTGTAAAATACATTGTCTTATTTTTTATTGTTTAAATTATATTTTTAAATACTATATAGAATATATAATAGTACAAATATTTTTTAACTATAAAGATTTAATTTCCTCATGGTATATATCTAAATTTTTTAATAAAAAAATAATAAAAAGAATTAATTTAAGGGTTAACTTAAAATAAATATAGAAGAAACAAATTTTTTAATATACAAATTGTGTTGTTTTTCATTGTTTAAATTATATTTCTAAATACTATATAGAGTATATATAATAGTACAAATATTTTTTAACTATAAAAATCTAATTTTCTCATGGTATATACATATTTTTTTTAAATGATATATAATATTTAATTAATTGACATTAAAATATTTTACATAACATGGATATTAAAATGGGTTTTTATTTTTAACATATATTTAAGTATATGTAAATATTAATTTGTATCAAAATATTTTATCGATAACTCACATTGTATATCTAGTGCAAATTAAAATGGTTTTTTATTATTAATATGTTTTTAAATATATGTCAATATTGATTTGTATGAAAATATTTTATTGATAACTAGCATTGAGTATTCTTTTATATATAACATTAAAATATTTTATTTTAATAATTTTTTTCTATATGATGATGATGATTCACTAAAATAAATATATATGAAGTTGATATATCTTCAAATAGTTTATTTAAATCTACTATTAATTTTTTTTTTAATATAAGATTTAAACATTTTATTCACACATGTTTTTATCTACTTACTTTATAGCATATTAAAGTTTTTTTAATATAATTTACATTTTTTTTTTCTATTTAGAGCATAATTTTAATTTAATTTTAAAGGGAAACATGTTAACTCAAAGGTCAAAGGACAAATGAACTCATAAACTTACACATCTTTCATAGTTGGCTGTAGAATAATGTTTTGGTCATTATTTATAATATTTTGATAAATATATTTATAAATCAAATTGATTAATATTTTAGTTACCATTTGTAATATTTTGATAAATATATTTATAAATAAAATTTATGAAATATATCTGAAAATATTTGTGGAGAATTTAGTCTTTATCAAATTACTAATTTTAACCCAAGTTGAAAATAAAAACCACAACTTTATCTCTATAAACTATTTCTAATATTATAGAGATAAGTTGAAAATAAAACCACAACTTTATCTTTCTAAAATATTTATGATATTTTATCAAGACTAAGGCTTGCTCTATATTAGAATTGGGTTGGAAAATTTTGATTTTTTTATTAAAAAGATAGACATGATTTGATGTGAAAAGAATGTTTTTAGTCTACCACACAATCTACGAGATAATATCAATTTTTTTTAATCTCTTCATTCAATTATGCAGCGTTTTCTTCCCTACCTATTTCGATTCCGATTTGCCCATGGTTGTGATAAAATCGAGTTTGCTTCGCATAATGGCTTTGTCACGCTCGTCATCCGGAAACTGTAAGCTCGTTTTCTTACGTGTGGTCAATGGTGCGTGCAACTAGAAATGCAGAGCTGAAAAGATATTGAATCTGCAGAAAGTCTGAATGAGCGATGAAATCCATCAAGGAACCCTAGAAATTTTATATGTATCCGCTATTTTCCACGAGAATAGTTAAGAAGTGAAGGAGCGTCATCTTGTAATGATCCCAGTTTACTAGAGGCATACTTCCCATAAGTTCAGCGGGAAAACCGATTCCTTCACACCCGTAGTGTCACAAGTATAGACTTAACAATTAAAAATCACCCCAATTAAAAAAAATTATTTAATTACCCAAGTTAACTTCGTATAAGTTGCATTTTCATACATAATTCCTAACCTTATAATCATATACATTTGCATTTATAAGCCGTGGACTTAAACCATATTCTTAATAACATGAATTCGTAACTATAATCTATATACATCAAAGACCTATTACAATATTAATTTGTTGTCTTTATGCAATAATGTGATACTTATCATTAAAGATCTTATCTTTAAGATTCATATCATGTCGTATCTCCTTCACTTTCGACCAATAAATTTAACATGTAAACATATCTACAATATATTTCAACCTTTGGAAAGTATATGTTAATTATCTGGAAGCATCATATCTTAAATTATTTCTTTGGTACCTGCGACCAACACTTTTAATGTTTAATACTAAGGTTTCTATGTGGGATTAATTATGATTAGCTATATGATTCTAATCAATCTACGGATCATTATTACACTGCAATTTGGTTTTTAAATATGCACGAGACACCTCCTGTCGACAAATTGTGATTGTACAGTTGTTTTACACCTTGCGGGATCCTCTCTATTGATGGTTGAAACCCTAGATCCGTCGGATCTAAGGCCTCCGGAGTAGTTAGGGTAACTAATCACCTAGAGCGCGAACATTCCACCTCATTCTCTCGTGCTCGATGTCAATATTTCTCTGTAACTTCTCTGGTTTGTTCTTTTTTTTCTTTCCATGCTCGGCTCAGGTTGACGGTGTGATTTAATCGTGGTCAATTTTCGCCCACCATGTCGCTTTCATCTTCCTAATACGGGTAACCACTTTACTTATTATTGTAGCTATCTTATTTTTAGAGAGACGTGTCTCTTTAAAGGTATGCTCAGTTGAATTTGACATTTGTATTTCATGCTTGTTTTTTGGTTAAGTTGCAGCTTATATGTCAATGTTTTCTACTCGGTTTAAGTTTGAACTAGGACTGCATTTCCACCATTGTCAGTAATGATTTTTCCTTTATGTTTTATGGAGGCTTTACCATGGTTGGTCTCGCAAGGTGTAGGTTTGGCTTCAAAATCCATACGAACAGAACTGAGATCTGCCTCACACCATACCCTCAAGTAAATTGTACCTCTTTACTGGCGTTTCCATGGAATTTGTTAAATTAAATTTGTTTTATGCCTGCATGTTATTCTACACGGCTTATGGTGGTATCTTCAATGAAGGTATGGATTTCGCAAACTTCATTCAGAGAAAAGGGTTCGGCTCTCTCCTCTTTCATTCCTTCGTCAGGCTGAAAGGTAAACCCCTAAACTATTTTTTAGTTCCACATACTTACTCTTAAGCCTATAATTTCTACGGTCGACTGAGCAAAATCCCCTCTGTCTTTCGGGTGCCTCAGGATTTTGACAACTCGGACACATTACACGTTACGAGTTCTGGCATGAGTATCATTTGAATTAAGGGTTAATGTATAATTTCCATCCGAGATTATGAACCTCAATCTATCTATAATTTTTTAATTCAGTTGTAATCTATTATGGGTTAAATATGCCTAGGATCTCGAGCCCTTAATCCGAGTCCTTCAATATGAAACTAGAGCTTTTGTTGTTTGGAGATAGAATATGGTTTTTCTAAATCTTGAATATTTTTTTTAGCTAACACGAGAACCTTGTTGTGGGTATTCCTCTCGTGGTTTTAATATTTCGTTATACAGAGAAATCGATAGAGTCTCGAAAATTTTGGTTAATGTACTATTAAGTCTTCTATATGACAAATTTTCAACAATTTTACATAAAGTTATTATTCCTAAAATTTATATATCAGCATGCATACTTTTATTGTTGTTTCTGTTACCTTACTATGTACCAAAAGCTATTTCTCATTGCAGAGTTTGCCATGATGTTCTTTCTGACTACGTTTTTTATTTCTATTGTAACTGGTAGAATAGAGTTGAATGTATTCATGTCTCATCCTGGAGACCATGACCCTCGCCTTGTCTTCATAGGGCTCGGGACTAAACCCCAGTGCCCCTTATTGTTACAGAATATTTGATTATGTGGTTAAGTATTTATGCATTCTCTTCCTCACAAATTGACAGTTTCACTAATTATCCGGTTCGGAAGGTATAATGAAATTCACAGTATACAATTATTTTACTCAAAGTTCCTTTTAACTCTTCCTAATTTTCTCTTCTACTGAGATTTATTTTAAGTTTTATTCCTTGATGCAATTAACACAATCCCTTTAAAATCATAACTCTATAATACAACTTTTTAATAGATATTCTCTATGCATACACATGGTAAGACTATATTTCCATTCCATAAACAGTCTCACTCTGTCAAGAAATAGAAAACACATGGATTAGAAATTCCTTTATACTTATCTCAATGTATGTTTGGTTAATTGATGGTCCTCCTAACCATGAGGTAGACAATCATGTCCTTTGATCCTGTTGTGCTCCTTCCTAGAGCCTTAGGAAGTAGATGATATTTTATGAGAAGATAGGCCTCAACATTTCCAAATCTTGTCTATACATCTCAAGGTCTAGAGCTCCACTTGCCAATTCTTCTAGCTCTGGACAACTCCTAGCAACTTGTAGTTGTTTTAGCCTTCACTTCCCTCTGAACATAACCCCTTTCCCTCTTCAGGATCTTCATTAAATCATTTTTCTGGGAAGGTAACTATCAGGACTGAATCTATTTTTACTCTGGGATCTTGGCAACAATTACCATTTAGTTAATTTCTTTTACTCCATAAAATCATCCATATTTTCTCTATTATGATTAAATTCAAAATCTAAAAAGAAATATCATATTCATTAGTCATATTAATTAAAATAGATTATTAATATATCATAAAGAATGTTATCTTATTTAATTCATAAAATAGGGTGTTGCATCTCCCCCCTCTAAGGAGAACACCATCCTTGGTGGTACTTAATTCTTCAGAAACAGTTCCGGATATGCTTCTCGCATGAAACCTGCATCTTCTAAGGTAGCCTCCTCTAGGCTAAAGTGCTTCCACTTCACTTTAACAAGAGGGATGACTCGCCTCCGAATTGTTATTTCTCTCTAATCAAGAATATACTAAGGCTCTACGAGGAATTCGTCATCCAGCTCTACCTGCATTAGCATGGATGAACCCAAGTTAGGTCCACCATGAACTTTTCATAGATAGAAAATAATAATGAAATCAAGACTTACATGCATATTTTTCCAATTTATCACATGTTTAGCGTCATGTATGTATTGTTTTAGTAGTGATACATGGAACACATTATGTACGAAAATATGACTGGGTAGTGTCAGTCGGTAAGCTATTGGCCGAATCTGTTCCAAAATTTGGAATGGTCCACAATACCTAGAGGCCAAGTTTAGTATGAGAACTCCACCTCAGGGTGCTCCTCTTCGATTTGATTCTTACATACACGTGCTCACCCACCACAAATTCCCTAAAATACCTTTTCCGATCTGCATATACCTTTTTTTTGGCCTTGAGCCACCCTCAAGTTCTGTCCAATATTTCTTACATCACATTCCATTTCTTCAAGCATATCAGGTCCAAGCATCATATTAGTTTCTGGACTGCTCCAATTAATAGGGGTCTCACATTGTCTACCATACAATGCTTCAAAGGGACTCATTTTGAGGAACTCTTAATACACATTGTTATATGAAAATTCCACCAAATGCAAGTATTCCCCCCACTTTGCAAGTTGTTGCATTACGTACATGCGCATCATATCCTCCAGGATTGGGTTTACCCTCTTTGTTTGCTCATCCATTTGAGGGTGATATGTAGTACTAAATTGAATTTGTGTTCCCATCCCAATAAAAAATGTCTTCCAGAAAGTAGATGTAAATTTTACGTCTCGATCTGATATAAGGACTCTTTGGATACCATGTAGTCTGAAAATTTCTTTCATCAAAATATCATCAATCTGTTTTGTTTTGTATGTGGACTTAACAAGTATAAAATGATCTACCTTGTTGAGTCTATCCACTGTCACCATTATTGAGTCATTATGCTTCTTGTTTCTTTGCAGCCCCATAATAAATTCAAGGGATATAAATTCCCACTTCTAGTCAGGTACAGGAATAGGCTGAAGAAACCCATCTAGGTGTTGACGTTCTACCTTGACTTGCTGGCATTCCAAGCATTTGGTCAAGTACTCAGAAATGTCCTTAAGCATTCCCGACCAGAAATATTTTTTTTTTAATTTTTGTTAACATTTTCTAATATATGGGGTGTCCTGCATAGTAACTCCTATGATATATATTTATAATAAACTTCTTTAGGCTTATCTAATTCGGAATAAATATCCTCTTCTGATATGCTAGGATTTTTTTTCATTAAACTCATATTCTGATTGGTTTCCATCTTTGCTACTCTCACTGCCTTACTGCCATAAGAACTGATACTCAGGGTCCATTCTTGCTACGCCCATAATCTGTTCCTGGAATTTATATTCCACCTAGTTGAAATAAATTTTGTATAAGCCATTCAATTTCCTGCTGAAAAAATCCACAACCCGATTATATTTTCCTTTCATATGTTGAATATCGAAATCAAATTCGCTCAGGAATGCATTCCATCCTGCCTAGCAAGCATTCAAATCATATTTCTTAAATTAGCTATTTAATATACTATGGTCTGTTCTTAATACAGATATTTTCCCGAGTAAATAATGTCTCCATACTCGCAAGGCATGCACCACAACCGTTATCTCTAAATCATACACAAAATACCTTGGCTCATGATCCTTTATTTTCCTAGATTCGTATGCAATTACTTTACCCTCTTGATTCAAAACAGACCCAACTCCTTCTTTGCATGCATTAGTGCATACTTCGAACTCTTTGTTTAAATATTCCACTTTCAGTAGTGGTGCAATGGTTAATAATTCCTTCAGTTTTTCAAAACTGATTTGGCATTCTGGAATCCATTTAAAGGTTTTTCCTTTCCAAATGTAGGGAGGTAATGGGAAGGTTATTTTAGATAATTTATTGATAAAGCATCAATGATAACCATCAAATCCCATAAACGAACTTATGTCCACCACATTCTTAGGGAATTTCCAGTCCATGATCGTCTTTATCTTTTCAGGGTCTACTAAAATTCCCTCAGTGGATATCATGTGTCCCAAATACTGAATCTTCTCTTTGTAAAAATCACATTTTCTAAATTTGGCGTACATCTGATGTTTACACAACATATTTAGCACTACATGCAAATTCTCCTTGTGTTATTCCAAATCTTTAGAGTAGATTAGTATATCATCTATAAATATCAAAACAATTTTATACAAGAATGGGTGAAATAAGCCATGCATCAAGCTCACTAAGGTTGTTGGTGCATTAGTTAACCCGAATGGCAACACCATGGATTCATAATTCCCTTATCAATTATGAAATGATGTTTTTAATATATCCGCATCCTTAATGTATTGGATGGTATTGGGATCTTAAGTCAATCTTTGAAAATACTGTCGTCCCCTTTACTTGGTCAAACAAATATTCTATGCATGGTAATGGATACTTTTTTTTGACAATCAATTTATTAATCTATTGGTAATCCATACAAATACGCATAGTCCCATCCTTCTTCTTAACAAACAACATTGGTGCTCCCCAAAGAGACACACTTGGTCGAATATATCCTTTATCCATTAACTCTTGAAGCTGCATTTTTAACTCTGTCAAATCATGTACACTCATTCTATAATGCTCTCTTGACACAAGTTTTTCCCCAAGTACCAATTCAATTGTGTAATCAATATCTTGTCTTGGTGGGAGTTTTGGAATACTCTCCGGGAAAACATCTGTAAATTCTTGTATAATAGGAATATTCTCCAACATGAGGGTTTTATCTTTACAATGTGAGAAACCCACCTGATTTTCATAAAAATGGCACCATTTTCTAATACATTTACTCAACTGGGATACGGTAATGGGGTGTAGTTGGAGTGGTTTCTTAATTCCTTGAAATTATTTTCGGGTACCATCTTCAGACTTAAAGTAGATAATTTCATGTTTACAATCCACTAACGACCAATGTATTTCTAACCAGTCCATACCCAATAAAATATCATATGAAATCAAAGGTAATATTTTCATATCTACAGTTATGTGCTGATATCCTATGTCCAGTTCACAATTTTGGGACATTGGAATTAACTCTCCTTCTAGCCCCTGTAGCCAGCTGTACCAACCATGGATTTTTAAACTTTTGATATTACAATTTACAATTCTCTAATATGCGGGGCTTTATATAGCTCAAACTGGGACCAGGGTCAACCAAAATGGAAATAGATTGAGTTTGAAGTTTACCTTCCAGTTCAATCATGGTCAGTTGAAAACCAACTTGTCTATCTTCTAGAGAAGCATTGATCCTGGGTATGATGAACGCCATATCTCCCATTGTAGATGCTTCTTGTAGATTAGCAGACACTTCACTTCGTCCTTGATCAGGGAAACTCTTGAAATAATGTGCTTCCCCACATCCTCATCATTGCAATGGGGGTTTCTGTGGTTGTCCAAGGTCAGGTCCACTAGAAGCCTCTGTATGGCATTCTTTAGCTTCCCATCAAGGTTTCTTCTAATTTATCCCAATTTGTTTATTTTATTAGTTTCTAGTGGTTTTTTTATAATTTCCATCTCTGATATTTTTAAAACTTGAGGAACTCTTCTATCCTTTCTTACGTTGTGAGATTTTATCAACCTCCCCCTTAACCTTAGATTGCTGATAGCACATGTTGGCCTTCCTTATCGCTTCATCCATGGTTTTTAGGTTCACAAACTAGATTCTTTCCTTCATGTGAGCAGGCAAGCCGCTCAAGAACCGTTGTACCTTTTCTTTTTCATCTCTTAATTATGGCACATATCTTAATAGAGAGGTAAATTTTCTGATGAATACATCCATGGACATTTTCCCTAGCTTCAGATCATGAAAATCGCATGATTTTTCATCATAAAATAATTTAGTCAAGTACTTGTCTTTAAATTATTATTGGAACTCATCGGACATCACGTTCTAGTCTTCGATTTCACATACATTTTTCACCTCCTCCTACCAGGAGAACTTTAAGTTTGATGTTATATTCATAAACTTGGAAATACTTGTTCATATATATTATCCAGGCCTCCGTCATCTCTTCAAATTCTCCATCGAATGTAGGGGGTTTTATTTTCCGGAATTCCCCTTGTAACTCCACTTTCAGTTTCTTCAGCTCTTTTTGTTATGATAAATTACTAAATTTGGATTCATTATAAGTCCTACTCTTGTTACTGCATTGAGTTTAACTCCCTTCAAGGTTATCATGTACTTGTTGTTGTTTCTCGTCCTCTCCATGGGTGTCCCTTTCCCGACTAGGGTATGTAGTATGCTAGTTCTGCCAATATGAGAGGTTTTTCAGTATATTTTCTTGTTCTCTCATTAGATTATGATTATCAATTCAAACTCGAGTCATCACTATCTAAAGATGATGTACAATATGTAATAATCTATTTTTTTGGCGTTGTTGTTCCTCCAGTATAATAATAGTTTGTTGAAGTTGGTATATGCTTAGCTGCACCAACATTTATAGGTTGACCTAAGGATTAAGAAAGGAATGAGTTTCCCCTGTATTTCTGGGCGTTTGATGACTAGTCCATCTCCTAATTGCAACTTTTGTTAACTTTTCTGTCACTGTGTATAGTTTCAACATAAGAAAAATAGAAATGAAACATCCATGTTATCACATTGGCTCATCTAGCCCCAGTGTATAAACTTCGCTCTGATACAACTTGTCACAACTACAAAATTAACAATTAAAAATTACCCCAACTAAAAATAATAATTAATTACCAAAGTTAACTTGGTACAACTTGCATCTTTGTACATAATTCCTAACCTTATAATATAATACATTTACAGTTATAAGCCATGGGCTTAAAACATATTTTTAATAACATGAATTCGTAACTATAATCTATGTACATCAAATACCTATTACAACATTAATTTATTGTCTTCAATAATGTGATACTTACCATTAAAGCTCTTATCATTAATATTCATATCATGTAGTCTCTCCTTCACATTATTCAATCAATAAATTTAACATGTAAACATATCTACAATCTACTCCAAACCTTGGAAAATACATGTTAACATATCTTGAAGCATCATATCTTAAATTAGTCCATTGGTACCTATGGCCAACGCTTTTAATGTTCAGTACTATGGTTTCTATGTGGGATTAATTATGATTATCTGTATGATTCTAATCAACCTTTGGATCATTATTACACTATAATTTGGTTTTTAAATATGCATGGTACACCTGATGCTAACATACTGTGGTTATACAGATGTTTTACACCTTGCAGGATCATTTCCATTGATCATTGAAACCCTATATCCATCGGACCTAAGGCCTTCAAAGTAGTTAGGGTAACTACTCACCCGGAGCGTGAACATTCCACCTCATTCTCTCATGCTAGATGCTGATATTTCTCTGCAATTCTATCACTTGTTATTTTTTTTCTTTCCCTTCTCAGCTTAGGTTAAGGGTGATTTTTAATAGAGGTCAACTTCCCCCCGCCATGTCACTTATGTATTCCCAATATAGGTAACTAATTTACTTATTTTCCTAGCTATGTTATTTGTAGAGGGATGCATCTCTTTGAAGGTATGTTGGGTTGAGTTTGACCTCCACATTTCATGTTTTTTTTGGTTAAGTTGCAGCTTATATGTCGATGTTTTATACTTTGTTTAAGTTTGAACGACGATTGTGTTTCCACTGTTGTCGATAATGATTTTTCCTTTGTCTTTTGTGGAGGCTTTACCATGCTCAGTCTCGCTAGGTGTATGTTTAGCTTCACAAGCCATGTGAATAAAACTGAGCTCTGGCTCACAACATACCCTTGGGTAAATTGTGCCTCTTTACCGGTGTTTCCATGCGAGTTGTTTAATTAAATTTGTTTTTCTTCTGCATGTTATTCTACCCGACTTATGGTGTTATACATAATGCAAGTATGTATTTCACAAAATTCATTCAGAGAAAAGGGTTTGGCTCTCTCCTCTTTCATTCTTTTGTTAGGTTGATAGGTAAGCCCCCAAACTGTTTTTCGGTTCCGTATACTTACGCTTAAACCTATAATTTCTACAGTCAACTGAGGGAAATCCCTTGTGTCTTCAGGGTGCCTCAGGATTTTGAAAACTCTGGTACAATACATGTTAGGGGTTCCAATATGATTATCATTTGACTTAAGGGTTAATCTATAATGTATATCTGAGCTTCTGAGTGTTGGTCTGTCTGTAATATTATTATTTAGTTTTAATCTATTAAGGGTTAAGTATGGTTGGGCTCTGGAGCCCTTACTCCAAGTCCTTCAATATGAAACTCAAGATTTTCTTGTTTGGAGATGGCATATGTTTTTTCTAAATCTTGAATATTTGTTCTAGCTAACATTAGAACCTTGTTGGGGGTATTCTTCTCATGGTTTTAATATTTCATTATACAAATAAATTGACAGATCTTGGCTAATCTACTATTATATCTTTTCTATGACAAATTTTCAATAGTTTTACATAAATTTTTCTGTTCCTAAAATTTAGATATTGGCATGAATACTTTTATGATAGTTCATGTTGCCTTAACATTTACCAAAATCTATTTCTCATTGCATATTTTTTCATGATGATATTTATGAATATGTGTTTTTATTTCTATTGTAACTGGTAGAATAGAGTTGAATGTATTCATGTCTCGGCCTAGGGACCATGACCCTTGCCTTGTCCTGACAGGGCTCGAGACTAAACCCCAGTGCCC
This sequence comes from Pinus albicaulis, assembly GCA_034641835.2. NCBI lineage: Eukaryota > Viridiplantae > Streptophyta > Pinopsida > Pinales > Pinaceae > Pinus > Pinus albicaulis. Next base: position 422,958,999 of record CM076579.1, on the reverse strand, counting down.
TAACAGTTATAGGATATTTCATTTCTATGGTTAAGTATTTATGCATGCTCTTCCTCACAATTTTCTTTAAAGAAAAATTAACAGTTTCATTAATTATCTGGTTCGGAAGGTATAATGAAGTTCACAGTATACAATTATTTTACTCAATGTTCCTTCTAACTCTTCCCTATTTTTTCTTCCACTGAGTTTTATTTTAAATTTTACTCCCTATTACAATTCACACAATCTCTTTAAAATCATGAATTTATAACACAACTTTTTAAATAGATATTTTCCCTGCATACACATACTAAAACTATATTTCCATTCCATAAACAGGCTCACTCTATCAACCAATAGAAAATAAAGGGATTAGATTCATTTATACTCATCTCAATGTTTGTTTGATTAACTGATGGTCCTCCCAAACATGAGAGAGGAAATCACGTCCCCTTCCTAGAGCCTTAGGCAGAAAACCATATTTTATGAGAAGATAGGCCTCAGGATTTCGAAATCCAGTCTATACATCTTAGGATCTAGAGCTCTATTGGCCATTCCTACCAGTTATGGACATGTCTTAGCAACTTGTAATTGTTTTACCCTTCACTTCCCTCTGAACAGAACCCCTTTCCCTTTTCATGATTTTCAATAAATCCTTTTTCTGGGAAGGTAACTGTGAGAACTGTCTCTATTTCTACTCTCACATATTTGCAACAATAACTATTCAACTAATTTCTTTTGCTCCATAAAATCATCCATCTTTTCTTTATTTTGATTAAATTCAAAATCTACAAACAAATATCATATTCGTTAGTCATATTAATTAAAATAAATTATTAATGTATCATAAAGTATTTTATCTTATTCAATTAATAAAACATGGTGTTACACGTAGAATGACATCTCCACTTCCAAGTTGATTAGCCCTCATTCAACGTCTCTTTTCATAAAAGACAAAAAAATATCAACTTTGATTTTATTGTTATGGGGAGCCCATTTTTTTAGTGCTAGATACGGAGAATCGGTGAAATCTAGATAATAAATTTCGAGCACTAATTGAGATTCCTTGATAGAGATATTGGGTGGAATATTTTAAATCCAATCATAAAATGGGATAGGCCTCAAACTTATCGAATCAATTGGAAGAAATAGATTTCCTATTTATTATATTATTTTGATTAGTTTTTTGAAAATAGGTTAATTTGCTAAAAATTTAATAATATTAATATTAACATTGTTTAAATATACTAATGATATTGTGACATACCCTATGCTGCAAAAACCCCACAGTATGCATCTAAAATTGAATTATGCATGTGTACCAAGATTTCACGCTTCCAGTTTACTATCTCTCACAAGCGGAATTAATTTCCTTTACGTAGCTATAGTTTCCCACCAACTAATATACACTGACATGAATATTATTATATTTATGAAACCCAAATAACTATCTAATTAAATGATATATAGCATAATTATTATGAATTTAGTTAAAATACAATGCTGAAAAAATATATCAGGCCCACAGGCCATCCACTTACCAAAATTCGACGGCTATTGTAACCCCAACAACGAAATGCGCATAATCCAACAAATTTAACATCCTAATATGCATGAGGATTAAGGTTTTCAAAGTGTGCAAAATGGGTGGTTTTTAATTGCGACGTGTCACCACCTGACCACTATCACACGTCCTCAATATTTACAGCTTACAAGTTCCACTTCGTGCGAATAGTAGTTGTTGTTTTGTGAAACCATCTTCACTATTCCATTGCGCCATTGACTCACAATTCCAGATTCACCTCTTCAACACAGCTCCTCTGCACACTTGGTGAAATTCTCAAACAATCCATCGATTACTATCTCCTTAGTGTTCATCATCTATGCTTGTTTCAATCTTGATTCACATTCTCATAACTACCCATGATTTCCAGAACGTGCAAATGTAGCAGGCCTAAAAGGCCAAAGCATGGAGGTGGACGGTTTAAGCATGAGCTAAAACCGTCTAGTCCGGGAACTAGCCGAGAATGTTCATCGTGGAAACAATCGTTCACTTTAAGGATTTTATGAACCTATACACAATGTAAGCAATTCCACACTGATTTCGAATTATAAATGTTCGATCTCTTAAAAACATGGAGTCACATAATTTATGAAAACTTTAGCTTGAAAACACAATGACATAAATTCCTGTTGATAACCACAGATTTCAGTTGTTTTCAAATAACAAAACTTTTATAAACCAGCTCATTCTCTCGGCACTTGATGTTACATGCCCTCTGACCTTTCTTTGTTTTTGTGACATGCACTCTTTATTATACATCAATTCTACAATTCATAAATCCATTTCTCAATATTCAATACATAACTCAAAAATTGACTTCTTCTTACTAATAAATAGATATTTACAAAAATTATTCCATTCTAGTCCGATCTTCTCTATCAGTGGCCTCTTCAACTAATTTTCCCTTAGGCTTACAAAAACAAACCCTATTTTTCTAAAACTTGAATCCCCTTATGCTTTCAGGATTATAATTTTATACAAATGGTTTTGAAACCAATTCTTGTTTCAGATCCTCTATCTTCTTAACAAAATCCTAAATATCCTCCAAGTCCTAAAACATCTTCTTTATCCCTAAATATACTCTCTAATCCAAAAAATCTTGAAACCAATTCCTAATTTAGGATTTACAATTAATCCTCAAATCTCTCATTCCCTATGGAATCTCAACTATCCTAATTCTCTCATATTCTCCAACATTCAGGAATATTTACAAAATGCCTCACAAATATTAATTAATTTCTATTCTAAATATCTCTCACTAAATCACTCAAAACCTTAATAATTACATTAATTTAATACATAGGAAACCAACTTCCTACAAATCATAAGACCCCTATGTCTATTAAAATACAAAGAATTTTTTGAGCCTAATGCTCCTATATGAGACTCCCGAGGTTGAAAATAATCATGAGCTCCTGATAATGTGTTTCTAATATTTGTCTTCCTAGATCCCACACCTGATTCTATAATTTGTCTTTTGTTATGGTTGTCATTTTTTTATTTTCTCCAGGTTTCCACAATTTATGTTTCTTTGCTCTACTTGCTATGCTTGTACAGTCTGCTACTATCTTCCTCTTGTTGTTGCTTCTTTGTTTTCCTATTGTTGTCTTCTTCTGAGACACTTTCATCATTATCCTTCTTATTAATTCAAATTATTTGTCTAATAGATCCTCTGACTGCTGATTACTTCCACCTTTTTATTGCTGAACTTTTATTCTTACTGCCTCCCTTTCATCCTTACCCTCTTTTTTACTCCAACTGGTAACTTCTTCCTGATTGTCACTTATGACAATTTCTTTTTCTTCTTTCTTTAGCAATTACTTGGACTGATACATAGTCTGCCATTTAGTGTTATTTCCTTCTCTTTTCTTTAGTTTGTTTCTGCTATCCTCTAACTCTTGCATCTTCACATTCTGCATTTCTTTAAGCTCTTTCTCTTCCATAATTACCTCTTCTTGCATGAAATCTTGTCTTTCCAGCATTCTTTCCAACACTCTTTCCATAGATTCTTCTTCTTTCTTCTTTACTTGACTGCTCACTTGTATCAAATTTTCTCGAGCATCTACAACAAAACCTGTAATCATAAAACAATCATTAAAATCAAAATATTAACATCTTTGTATATCTTCTTCCTTTGGCAACATTTCAATTTGCTGCTTTGAAATTTCTTCCTCTGTTAACACATCAATATGCTAATTCAATCTTCCCAAAGAATTCTCGAGATTGTTAGCTAGTGTCTTTTGCTCATTATCTATTCTAAAGTTGTCTCTCTATCCTGGTTCATAATTATGAATTCCTTATTCTGTAATCATAGTGTCATATTTTGAGTTTTCCAGCAAATATTCCAGCAATGCAATTTCTTTTTGAAATTTCATAAGTACTTCATCATCACTTATAATATTTTCTTTTTTACCCACATTGTCAGTTTGAAAATTACAAGGCTCAACAGTCTCAACTGTTGCCTCACATGTCAAATCTTCAGACTGAATCTCATCTCCTTATTTCACAAGAAATTGTTCCTGTGTTCTAACAGCTCCACATGCATTACTAAGTTCTTTTTGTTGCAATAAATCACTGCTTTTTTCATTCAAGAGACATTCTTCATCATTACTCTCTGCTTCAGAGTATTTATCTTCTGAAAGATACTCTTCGATAATTTCATCAATTTTTATGAGAGTTTGGAAAGATTTTCCATCATTTGCAAAAGCTGTAATCACATCAAAATTATTAGTTACAAAAATACAAGGCGTTACATCCTTTCGCTGATCTGAACTTTCCCAACAATTCAGGAAATCATCAATAACTCTTTTTTCAGCAAGGTAAACTTCTTGATGTCTTGAATTCTCACAATAATTCATAAGATATTTCACTGATCTCGAGTCTTCATCTTGACCCAGAATTTCACCCTGTTCTGGTATACAAATGGAAACTTCAATTTATGACTCTGCTTCTATGAGTTTTTCTATCAACTAATTCACTTGTTTCTATTGTAGATTTCTCTGTAATTTAGACCACTTCACTTTCTTTTATTTCCAGACCCAACCTTGCCTTGGTCTTCCTCTATCAACATTGTTAATGCATCAAATTTTTTTCTTGTCTCATCCAACTCCTTGTCAAGCTCCTCTTGACTCATCTGGTTCTTATGGATTTATTTAAAACCTTTCTTCTTCATCTTGTAGCTTTCTTTTGAACCTTGCACATGACTTTCCATAGTAATCTTCTCTTCTGTGTGAACTTCTACACCTGCAACCAATCAACTTCCTTCTGAGTTGATCTTCTCACAAAAAATTTCCTCTGTCTGGTTCCCAAATCCTCTTCCCTTAAAACTTGTACTGAGCAATATTGCTCTCTCACTTCATTTAAAAAAAAAACATTGTTGCTGTCTATTCCAAGCCTTAGCTGGAATAAGGTCCTGCTACAATTTATAAGAACTTTCAAAGTTATTTCTAAAGTCTCACTGCTATAATCTTATGCCAAATTTCCACTACTTTAATATTTTGTGGTCTTTCTTAGAACCCCTGCTATGACTATCAGTACTCATCTTCTTCTTTCCATATCTATGAGCTGTTTAAGCCTCTGCAACACCAAGTCCTTCCTGCTAGCACTTACCTCACCAAGTTTTCTCTAGACTTGGATTTTTGGCAAGTACGGTTCTCTATCTCTAGAACCTTCTTTTGAGAATTCCTCTTTGCTCCTTCTAGGCTTTAACTCTCTGCACTTTTGAGAACACAATTGTCTCTTTTATCCAAACTTTGTTGGAATTCTTCAAGGTTCTGCTCCACACTTTTCTTTCACTCAGAAACTCTTACCAGCTTCCTTCATCACTGCTCTTAAGGCTATGATCTTATTTTCTTGAGATTCTCTTAAACTGTCAGTAACCTGAATTCTGCAAACAATATCTTCAAACCAGATAAAAATAATACATAACACCTCACCTTCAATATCTATGTGTGATCTTGTTTCACCTCTTATTTTCACTTTGAATAGATTGTTCTCCATTTCCTTACTTCTGCAAATTCTTCCAATATTTTGAAACACTTTATTTCTAAGGGCATGCTCTCTGTTAGATTCAAATATGATGTCCTTTTAATTTCTATCATCATCATTGTACCTGTATACACATCTTTCAAAACATTACTTTGTAAATATTCAAAGCACATTTTCTTTTTTAACTCAGATTTTACAGATCTGAATTTCCTCATAGTTTTAGACTACCATGCTTCCACTGCATACCTTTTCCAATCTACAACTGCTGCCAATCATATTTAAAATCTGATATCCTCTTACTTCCTCCATCACACATGCATTTTGTACAATTCTAATTTGATTAAAAAATATTTAAACTTTAAAATATCTTTTTCCAGCTTTGATACCACAAATGATGGAGCCTAAGCTACGAAAACCCCAAAATATGCATCTAAAATTGAATTATGCATGTGTACCAAGATTTCATGCTTCCAATTTACTATCTCTCATAAGCGAAATTAATTTCCTTTATGTAGCTAAAGTTACCCACAAAATAATATGCACCAACATGAATATTATTTTAGTTATGAAACCTAAATAAGTATCTGCTTAAATGAAATATAACTCAATTATTTTGATTTAGTTAAAATACAATGCTGAAAAAATACGTCGGGCCCACAGGCCATTTGCCTACCAAAATATGATAGTTATCGCAACCCCACAAACGAAATGCGTATAATCCAACAGATTTCACATCCTAATATTCATGAGGATTAAAGTTTTCAAATGTGTGAAATGGGTGGTTTTTAATTGCAACGTGTCACCACCTTACCACTATCGCACGTCCTCAATATTTACAGCTTACCAGTTCCACTTCACGTGAATACTATTTGCTATTTTTTGAAACTGTCTTCACTCTTCCATTGCGCCATTGACTCACAATTCCACATTCAGATCTTCAATGCAAATCCTCTGCACACTTCATGAAACGCTCAAACAATCCATCGATTGCTATCTCCTTAGTGTCCATGATCTATACTTGTTTCAATCTTGATTCACATTCTCATAACTGCCCATGATTTCTAGAACGTGAAAATGCAACATGCCTAAAAGGCCAAATCATGGAGGTAGAGGTTTTAAGCACGAGTTGAAACCGTCTGGCTCGAGAACTAGTCAAGAATGTCCATCATGGCAAGAATCATTCACTTTAACGCTTTTATGAACCTATACACAGTGTACCCAATTCCACGCAGAATTTGAATTATATATGTTCAGTCTCTTAAAAACATGCATTCATATAATTTATGAAAACTTTAGCTAGAAAACACAATGACAAAAATTCATGTTAATAACCACAGATTTAAGTTGTTTTCGAATAACAAAACTTGTATAAACTAGCTCATTCTTTGAGCACGTGATGTTAAATGCCCTCTGACCTTTCTATGTTTTTGTCACCTACACTACAATTCATAAATCCATTTCTCAATATTCAATACATAACTCATAAATTGAGTTCTTCATATTAATAAACAAATATTTACAAAAAGAATTCCATTTTGGCCTAATCTTCTGTATCAATGGCCTCTTCATCTAATTTGCCCATAGGCTTACAACAACAAACCCTATCTGTCTAAAACCTGAATCACCTTATGCTTTCAGGATTATAATTTTATGCAAATGGTTCTGAAACAAATTATGGTTTCAGATCCTCTACCTTCTCAACAAAATCCTGAATATCCTCTAAGTCTTAAAATCTCTTCTTTATCCCTAAAGATCCTCTCTAATCCACAAAAACATGAAACCAATTCCTAATTTAGGATTTACAATTAATTCTCAAATCTCTCATTCCCTATGGAATCTCAACTATCCTAATTCTCTCATAATTTCCAACATTCGAGAATATTTACAAAATGCCTCACAAATATTAATTAATTTCTAGTCTAAATATCTCTCATTAAATCACTCAAAACATTGATAACTACATTAATTTAATACATAGGAAACCAACTTCCTAGAAATCATAACACCCCTATGTCTATTAAAATACAAAGAATTTTCTGAGCTTAATGCTCCTACTTCATATTGCTTTTTATATCTAATATTTTAATGTAATAGTAATTGAAATAATATCACTTTTTATTATATAATTGAGGTGAATAGAAATTGTTAATATTTAATAAATAATATTAAATTATGTTAATTGACTCTGTTTATTAAAACTGATTTACATATAAATAATTAATAATAAATTCTTCAATATATATTAACCACAATAACTAATATAATTTTACTAATTAATATATAAATATTTTCTTCCACTTACCAAATCTCAAAATAAAGATATGTCCGAGTCCATCGGTGCTTCGCATTTAATAATCCTTGTAAAAGATGGAACATTAAAATAAAGGGAACCATCAAATTGCAATAACAAAATATCCGTTCCCAATTCCCTTTTGCCTCTTAGTGTTCATTAGTCCAACTAGGGAGTATACTTTTCGTTTGGTGCAATGTTTCAAGTAAATCTGATTTGGAATTTTTTTGTTTTACTCCTATAAAAATTTGTTTGACATTTTTTTTTTTCAAAAGACGCTATATTTTCGTTTTTAGATTAAATATAATTTAAAATCCCTTTCCCTTAAAAGTCTTTAATTAGTTTGAAAATAATTTTATGTAATATTCCATGAATGTTAGGTAATATTTTTGAATGCATAAATATTAAATGAAATATAGCTCAAACAATCAAATTTCTAAATTATAGTTTTTATTGGTTGATGTTGTAATTGATGATATCTATATTTCGTGGATGTTTAACCTTACTAGGCCATGGGAAGTATGTTAGAAATAATCATCACGAGCTATTTTGTTATTGGAGGGATAGATACTCCACGCTCGAGTAGAAAATACACTTCTTACATGAGAAAAATGTAAAGAACTAAAAATAGAATAGCTGTAACAAATAAATAAAGAACAAGTCATAAATTAAATAAGAAGATTTAATGGGGAAAATCGTCACACTCAAGAACTAAAAATAGAATAGCTGTAATAAATAAATAAAGAACAAGTCATAAATTGAATAAGAAGATTTAACGGGGAAAATCCTCACACTCAAAAACGTATTTGATGTATTATTTAGTAAGTAAAGGGTTTGCCGTAATGAGTCTCAATGCTCTTAGCATGACTTTTAATAATAATATAATTCTAGAAAAAAGTTCAACAACGTCACATGAAGAAAGCTTATTTTCTCATTTCCTTCAATCCTAGTACTCAAAAAAAATATGCATCATAGAACAATGAGCTATCTATGATTTGCCATTACTTTATATTAAAATGTTGTTACTTACCATTTTTTCATATTTATTCTCTACCATTTCTTTGGATTTATTCTTTACCACTACTTTGCATTTATTCCTGATTGCACCACACAACAATATTTTTAAGATTAATATTAAGTCCATGATGTTTCTTCTTATGGCGCCTTTCTAGGTCCATTCGGTCATTTTATATAGCTGTACTCTCCAAGATGTCACATTTCCCATCTCCATGCCAATTTCCATAACTTACTATGCCATGATTCTAGTCCATAAGATAGATGACATACATACATTTTGTTTCTACCATGGATATATGGAAGTTGACCAAGGAATTGATTCAGAGTGTTTTAGGTCAATTTAAAGCATCAATTTCTTCACTAAGAATCAAGTTATTGTATTGTACTCACCTCTTAAAGAAAATGTATAAATTATAGGTAGTATGACTTCGAGGAATTTATTTCATAAAATAAAGGTTGAAGACTCATATTTAGAATTGGATTTTGTTGTTCAAATTTCATTCAATTTAGAGGGAGTCACTTGGATTGTTTAATAGAATATCCATACTAGATATCATAGGAGTTCAATGTTGTATAGTCCATAGAGTGAAATAGCTTGTAAATTTTTTACATGTTCATTAGGTATCAAGCATTATTGGGTTAATCTCTCATTAGATAATACAAAATCTTTGATATCATAGGTATTATAGGAAATTTTTTCTCAATTATTTGGTATTACACATGTTATTACTTCTAGAATGAATTATTGAATCCATGTCAATGTGTATAAAGTCACATATTTAAATAGGTTCCTTTTAAATATGGAAAAGCTCTAGTTTCTTATTCCTCAATATTTGTTTCTTTTATTTACATAATGTTTTTCTTTTGTTGGCTTGACTCATGGGGTATTTGAATCTTGAATCACACGGTTTACATAATACTTCATAACATGGTGATGACCAATTGAGCTCCCCTTCCATGGGCTATTTATTTACATAATTATTAAAATATTATATCCTCTAAAAACAATTTAAAAAAAAATGAAAACAATGAAATCACTTTTAGTCAACTAAATCATAGTAGAATATTTGGATTTTATTTTGAAATCTACTTTTGAAATATATATAATTTATACTTTTTGTCTAAAATAAATTGAAAAGTAACAAAAATCACAAATCAATTAACAAAATGAAAGAAAAACCCCAAATGAAGAAGTAACACCCTTAGGTGCAACAAAATCACTAGATCATAGTATTTATAAAAATCTAAATTTACCATTGTAATAGGTAGCCTCTTCATTTTGACTGATTTTATCCCCTCCTTTACTACACCAATTTTATCATGAATCTAGATTCTCGTAAAGGAGCCAAATTTTTCTCTTGAAATTGATGCAAATAATAGCCTATTCACTTTTATTAATGCACTTGCATAAATTAATGACACATATTCCTTCAAAGAAGTGTGATTATATAATAATGGGATGATTCAAAAAAAAAGCATTATCATTAAATTCAACTAAGATCCATATAACAGATATACATCCGTCATGAGTTCTCAATGAATAGTCCTATATAATTTTATAAAAAAATTAAGAAAATATTGTTAGGCCACCTATCCAAACTAGGATTGTTCTCCCTATTAAACCTATGTAAAACCATGTGGAGCTAATTTTTAAAACATTATGCACTAGCTTCACGTTGTCTTATTTTTCAATAAATCTATAGAAAAATGAAGGCATTGTCTTCTAAAATTTTTACAAAGAAATATTAATCAAAACTTTTTGGATAAGGGTCTATCAACCCTTCTCATTCATTACCTAAAGAAGGGTCTTCCAAAATTTCGATGGAGAACAATTAGTTAACCCTTCTTCATAGAAATTTCCATTGACCCTTCTTGATATAATTTATGGTTGATCATCTTATGGTGAAGGGTTGGCTGAAACTTATAAATGATTACCTAAATTTCGCCCTTCTAAAATAGGTATTTGTTTTTCAAGAAGAAACCCATGCAATTTGTAGAGAAAGAAAAAATACCTAACCACAAAGGAAAATTGATAAAAAATTGACTCCATGTGCCAAACTTATGAATTTTTAAAGATAAACGTCTAATAAATCTAGTGACATAGGTCAATCAATCCTTCTCACCAAATGTGATGCTAATTTTTTGAAAGTTACCAATTTTTTATACATAGGTATTTTTCAATAATTATTTTTATTTTTATTATTTTGAGTGATTTCTCATGCTCTGCCCATTGTAGTAGTAGGTTAATGGAAATTACGTCCAAATTGTGAAGGCCCAAATGACCATTCTCCATGGAGTGTTGGTTGATATTTATTTAGATGGGATTCAAGAAACTTTTCTCTAGATGGGGTCAAAAAATTCTTTTCTATAGTGTTTTTATAAGAACGTTATCCAAAGAAGGGTTATTCTGCTAAATCTTCGTCAGACGGGTTTAACGTACACTTCTAAAAAAAAATGGAAAAATATTCTTTAAATAAGGGTATTTAAAAGTTTCTATGGATAAAGGTCAATCAAAAATTCGATGGAGATGCACCAAGCTACCCTTCTCAAACGAGGCCTAGTTTCTACAATTCTACATATAAGTTTCAAAAACAATTTTATGCTGAAGGATTTGATCAACACTCATAGAATAAGCCTAGTTTTTATAACTTAAGCAATCTAGCAGATAGAGCATGGAAAATTACCTTAAAAAAATCATTGAAATTTCAAAATGGTCATCGATTTATCACCCATAGTTATTTTTTGTAAATTTTCATGTTGTACCCATTGAAATATAAATTTTATTTAAGATATGTAATTGTTGATAATGGTTTGTTAACTCTTATTTCAAAGGTACTCTATCAACCCCTTAACATATAAATTTTCTAACACTCTTGTCTATCGAAAGGTCATTTGAAAAACCTTGCTCTAAATTAGTTCAAATTTTCCATTGGGATACTCTTATTTAATCAAGAAAGAGAGGAAGGATACCATAAGAAAAATATAGACAACATTTTTTTAGAAATGTAATCCTCATGGATTATGTGAAATTCTATTATTCACTTGAAGGGAAAAAGAAAATCCTTAAGTTAGCTTGAATAACCATTGGAAGTCCAATGGACCTCTTAGAATATGAATACAAGGGTTGGAAATCATTAGGTTTATGTGTATCATATGAATGTTAATGCATCTCACTCCTTATCAAAAATTAATATTCCATTTACATGAGTCTAAAAATGGGATCAAATCTTGGTTAGGAATTAGAATCTTTTCCATGATGTAACTCCTTGCGTCCATCCTTATTTGTCATACTTGTGACCCAAATATGATTTGAAGAACAAAAAAAACACTATTTTTTTCATTTTCCTCCTCTCTAGCTATAACACTACACTCATTCTCTTGAGTGTTTCATGTCTTAGGATAACATGGTTGTTTCTTTCTACTATTGTTGGCACTATTTCCTTTGTCTCCCCAGAAAACCTTCAATCTAGTGAAGCTCACATTCAATTTATAGTTGAACTACATCTCTCACCTTCATATCTGTAACTACCTCTCTATGGCTAGTGGCTTGTGGAGAAGGAAAAATAATTCAAAATTTCTAGTTGGAGAAGACTTGCTGGGAATTGGATAATCCACCTCTCCCTCTCCGTTTCATTATATTTTCTTAGCCATGTATCGAGGATCGCTTATCTCTAGAGATGCATTTGTTTACTAATACCTCTAGGTTTTGGTGTAATGATAATCATGATTCCAACAAGTAGAATATAAAAAAAGTCTCGAGTTCAAAACACACTTGAATGAAACTAGGGTGGGATTGTTTGGAATTTGAAAATTCAAAACACCATGTGTGTTTTATGAGATGCGCTTAACCGCATCTCAGGGACTCCTTACCTTTGTTGATGCATTTGTTTACTAACACCTGTTGGTTTTGGTGTAATGGAAATTTTGATTCCAAAATGTCTATATTGTCGATGGTTTTCTCTCAACTAATTTCCACCTGGTTAATAATGTAGAGGCAATTTTCAATTATCTTATTGATTTTATTATCGCTAGAGTTGATTCCACAATCACCCTCTCCCTTGATAATGTTGATTGTCCCGATGAAGCCACAAAGTCCCAATGGATTCATATAATTCATTGTCGAAAACCACTTCTACAGCATCACTTGATCGGATGGAATTTGGTTTTCTTTAATTGCATTAATCCATATTCATTTGGCTACTATGAAATCCAAGTTTTCATTCTTTGAAAAATATCTTATATTATGCAATAAATCCACTTTAGTGCCTACCATTCATGTCCATAATTCTAGTTCTAGTGTACTGGAAAATCTCCCTGTCCATGGTAGATGACTCCAGGAGAACATGGGTAGATGAGGTGTTATTCATAGTAAATGTTTTATGGACTAATTTAGTCTCTCTGACATAATCCCCACTCAGTTGGATAATTTATAGTTGCGTTGGAACTCAGCCATTAATAATTGACATAAATTTCAAGTAGTAATGTCGGGAAAAAAACAAATATTATTATGCATGAGGTCTTCTCTTATGGCACCAAATCATTTGGGGTCATAGTGGGCTTCTATGGTGATGATTGAGTGGTCGTCCCAAAACTACATGAGAGCATTATAGTGGGATAAAAGAGCATCAAATTGGTTGATTGTTCAATACAACAAAGCCATGATGAGATCATTAAAGAAATACCAATCATAACAAATCATCCTATTGGTGGACCACATATGTTGGTTTGTATCTATTGTCCTCCATGAATTCCAACTTCACATCTAAAATATCCAAGAATCCCATTCTTACATCTAGAATACAATGAGGATTGAGTTTGATAATTGGACATTGTTCTTGATCCATATAGTGCCTCAATTAGTTTTCTAACTTTAAATTTTGTTTTTAATAATCACTAGAGAGGATGCATTTTAAGAAAATTTTGTAGTTCAAAATTTTTTATCCTCACTCTTTGTTATCTTCTAGGAGTGGAGCTCGGAAGTAAGTCTCATTCTCTTGGTTTTCCTCATACATTGAAGTTATTAAATTCATCACATCATTGAATGACAAGGTAGAAAAAACATGTAGGGACATCTGTTCATGGAGGTTGATTCACATGATTTGACTCCTCTTTATTTTCAATTGAACATTTGGAAACCTTGAGGTTTATTTTATGTAGTATTCCCAATTGGGAAAAGCAGCAATATAGCTCATAAAATGAAAGAATCAGTAAATATTTAACACATGAAACCTTGAGACTAATATGGAGTCATAAAATTATGTATTAGAGCAGCAAATTAGTACAAAATAGTGAGGCATAAATCATATACAATGAGGAAACAAGCCTCCCATTTGCAATCACTCCCAAATATGAGATGTTGTTACAATACAAAATTCTGGAGAGAAACTACAACGTAGTCATATTAAGAATAACTAAAGCTAGAGATGACACAATGATATAAAATTACTGATATAGGCCCTAGTAGAGTCTAGAAATACAGATTTGGGCCCTAGATCAGCTTTCCAAGACAACCCAAGAGGGTTTCCAGAAAATGCACACAATGTGCCAATGTAAGCTGCAACCCTAGGGATGAAGATATTTTTCAACAAAAAAATTGAGAAGATGTGACTGAAGCTGATGTATAAACCTACATATCTTATCCAATAGATCCTTCGGATGAAATAATAACTCCTCCTCTAAAGAAATCACCTACAAAAATAACCACTGCAACTACCCCTGCAACTCCTCCCTAAAATAACATAAATCTAGGGTGAAACTTCGCTATAGGGGATAAATACTGCTTAGCCTACTGCTAAATGTGTCAATAAATATAAAGGGGCTTCTTCACAGGCCTTCCAGTGGATGGAAACCCTCCCATACTGCAAAACTAGCTCTGAAGACACCCAATCTAATTCTCCACTGCTGCACCCTACAACATAGCACAATATTTTGTAGAAACTATGATGATGAAGAAAACTATAGCTTAGTCTTGAGCGTGAATGTGGAAATGTAGTGCAATGCTCCTCCAAGAGGCCTCTCAACAAAAGAGATGGTATTCACACTCAGGAACACCCCCTGCTAAACAGCACTGCAAGCTCCACTAAACAACTCAAGAATGCCAAAAGTATAAATAGACCATATACAAAATAATAAGCCAAAACATAACCCAATATGGCTGCCATACTCTTCCCTATATATGTTATGAGCTTCCTTTCCCTTGGCCCCACTCAATTAGGTCATTTCCTTTATGCAATCAATCTCCCTCCAAAAATGTGTTATTCCTAATTTAATGTTCACTCCTCCATAACAGCGCCATTGATTTGGAAAAAGTTGACCTGTTCAACATGATCCAACCCTTGTTCATACTCAAAGGTGCTTTATTTAGGTACTTATAGAGTATTCTTTCACACTTGAAGTGTTTTTATTGTTGCTAAGGAGATTTATGGGCCTCCCCACCCATTTATTCACCTAGCTAGTGATAAAATAATCTATAATATTCCATTTAGCTAAAATCTAAATTTTAGGAATATTACAGTCCTCCACTCCAAAATGTTGCTTGTCCTCAAGAAAATGTAAAGGTGGAGAAAAATTCCTCCCCTCCTCTTCTTGTGACCTCCTCATCAATATTCCCCACCATTGCTTTATATATTCTACAACAATCATGTCTCCCAATGTTTCCTCCCACATATTCAAGTTGGATTTCAGTGAAATAACCAAATGGCTCTCATCATGAGAAAGTGGAAAGTCTATATGGAAACCTTCTTTATGTCCAATGGCCTCCTCAAGGTATAAGTGATGAAAAACACAGGGGACCTCATTCCCAATGAGAAACTCTCATCTCCATGTTATAATCCAAATGAAATGAATCACCTTCCAGCATGGTAATTCATAGAAAATTTCCTCTCAAATGTTTATGAGAGGCATATCCCAAGTGCTCCAAGAAATCATATGGAACACCTCATAAGGAAACAAGTGATATACTGTAGTGACCATACCATTTCCCATGCTCCCCTTGAAGCGTGAAGCATAAAAGGTGTGGGAAATTTCTTCCGCCGTGGACACATCCAACCAATGTACCTTCCCTCCAATCATGTTCCCAACAAAGATAAGAACATCATCAACATATGTAGTCACAATCAAAGTAATGCTAGCTACCATGTGTAGTAAAGGAGAAGGAAAATGGTCCCTCATGTGCAACTAGTGCATTTTTTCTCCTAACTTCCATAGAATGTGATATAACAAGTGTTCCTCCCAACACTTTTTTGTTGCCCCATTCTTCTTGCATGCTTGGATAAGGTGTAAGATGGTTGGTGTTAATGAAGCACACCATGAAGAATACACCATCTCACAAAAATCTTCTAGGGAATGGTCAACATCATCATTTCTCATGGCCCCAAGTAGCCCATGAAGCCAATAAGAAAGAGTGCCCCCTCTTGGAGCAATGGCCTGCACATGAGTGGTAAGAGAATGAAAGTACATAGTAAATATATCATGATGCTCATAAACACAATCCTTACAATACACTTGGTTTATATCAGTGAGGTGGCTCATGGATGAGCTTCCTCTCACACCCTATGAGTAAGGAGATGGTGATGATAACTCTCCCCAAGAGTTGTGTTTCTCCTCACCCTTAAAACAAACCATGCACTTCCTCATATGATAGTGCATCTCCTCTTTGAAGTGTTCCCACATGAATCCCTCCAAAATAGTATGGTATTTTCTAATAAAACCAGTGGGATTGGAAAGTAAGATATCATAGGCTGCACATAGTAGTTTATCCTTGAGCTTTGAGTGTCTAGTCAAGTATATCTAATCATGGAAATAAATGACTCCATCAACCACTCTATACCTCCTATCTATCACTTGCCCATAAAAAACCTTACATGTGAAGAGGTTCTTGGAATATTACACCAATATTTAGGACTCCCAATATGGATCTATGCTCCCCAACAATGACAACGCTATAAAAATATGAAATGAAGTATCTGTCACATCATAACTATCCTCCTTGGCATCCTAAATGCCAAAGCCACATGCTGGAGTAATGTTACCCCAACTTTGTTGCCTCTCTTGAAGTTGTTCTTGCCCAAGGCAAGATTGGAGTACATGGAAGTCAACCTCCTCTTGAAAAGTGTATCTCCCCCAAAACTTCCATAGTTTGGCCCATGCATACAAGAGTGTTATTAACTTCTTATCATATTCAAAAATATTCCTCATGTGGGGAAGTATAATTTTCTTCTCCAAAGCTATGGAGTGGCCATTTGACACCATGCTCATGTCATCATACATTTCTAAAACATTTTTCAGCGCAAATAACTGAGTGGAAGACAATAAAGTCTGTATCAGAAAATTACTCAGTTCTCCTTTGAACCCATCAAAGGTTCTCTGCGCTATGCTAGCTCCTCCCAAGGCTCCTTCCCTAGCCAGATTTATCAATGCTTCATTATCTTGAGAGAACTCTTTATTCATCTTCCAATCAGGGGGTCTCCCTGGTGGAATGCCTCCATGTAAAGATACATCCAAATCTGAAGTATATTGTCTAGGTGAGTGGACTGATTTGTCCCTCCCTTCATTGCATAAATTAGACTCCTTCTTCTGTATATAAACCCCTCCAAATAAAAAAGGGTGCATTCTCCCCATCCTTTGATGTTGATCCACCTTTTCTTCTCCTCCTTTGATCAAGGTGTGACTGCCCATCACTACTATTACATGATGCTCCTTGGGAACCTTTTGCAAAGATGAAAAATCTCCTCCACTTGAAGCAATAGCCTCATGCCCATCTCCATGTGGTGATGGTTCTCCTCCAAAGTCAAAGCGTTGTTACTTTCCTTCTACTCTCCCTCCTCATAAATATTTGAGAATACCTCATCAACCATGAGAGACCCTAGATCTTTGTCTTCCTTTGAAGGAGGAACCTCCATGTCCTCCTTTTGAGAAGAAAGCTCTTCATGCAATGGGGATATTTTCCTTGGCAAGGTATCATACAAGTCTTTATCCCCCTCAATATAATTCTGAAGTGGAGTTGGTGCAATAGATCTTTCCGACTCTTGCAAAGGTTTTGAATGTTTATGCTTTTCTAGCCCAATCAAAGATGTTTCAAATTATTTTACATCAAATCTCTTTACCAATCTCTTAGTGAATCCTTCATGAGTAGCTATATTTTCATGATTGAATGAAGAAGATCCATAAAACCACAAAGTATGAGCCTTAACTTCAAGATTCAACACTGCTATCCTAAGGGATTCCCTTTTTGAAACTTTATGTAGATACAAATATGAGTCTAGTTGATCTATCCACTCCTCGACTGTGCATGTGGAGGACGCATCAAAATTTGGCAGAAAGAATCTACCTCTCTTGCTTATATTGTGATTTCTGGGTCTTATATCCTTCTTGAGTTGGAAAAACTTTTGGAAGTTCAAGTTCTCCTTGAATCTCCAAGATTGAGATTCATACTCCTGAAGATAATCACTCAAAAGTCTCCTCCATTGGTGCATCTTCTTCCTCCATCTGTCTTGTAATAAATATATGCATAATACATTGTGGATCATAATGTGTGGCTATATGCTCACACCCATCATGTAAAAATCTAGGGCTTGCTTCATATTCAAACCCCCTTGGAGATTCCCTACACATCTCCCTTCTCATATTCTTGATATCTACCTTGATGCTCTGCATAGTTTGAAAAAGAAGCTTTGAGAGCCCCTCTTCCTCCTTTTCCCTAAATAATTGAGTTTGGTCTTTGTTTTTTATGTACATCTCCTCTTCTTGTGATAAGATTCTCCTTACGGTGACATATTGGCTAAATGGACAAGCTGGGCTAATATTATGCTTCGATACCACTGTAGTATTCGCAATTGGAAAAAGCAACAATATAGCTCATAAAATGAAAGCAACAAAAAATATTTAACATGTGAAACCTTGAGACCAATATGGAGTCATAAAATTATGTATTAGAGCAGAAAATCAATACAAAATAGTGAGGCATAAATCATATATAATGAGGAAACAAGCCTCCCATAAGCAATCACTCCCAAATATGAGTTGTTGTTACAATACAAAACGTTGCAGAGAAACAACAACACAGTCATATTAAGCATAAATACATCTAGAGATGATACAATGATAGAATATTACTGACATAGACCCCAATAGAGTCTATACATACATATATGGGCCCTATATCAGCTTTCCAAGACAACCCAAGAGGGTTTCCAGAAAATGCACACAATGTGCCAATGTAAGTTGCAGTGCTAGAGTTGAAGATATGCTGCAACAACATAAATGAGAAGATATGGCTGAAGCTGATGTAGAAACCTATATCTCTTCTCCAACAGATCTTTCGGATGAAAGAATAAATCCTCCTCTGAAGAAATCACCTCCTAAAAAACCACTACAACTTACCCTGCAACTCCTCCCTAAAATAATGTAGATTTGGGTTGAAAATGCATTGTAGGGGATAAATAATCCTTCACCTACTGCTAAATGTGTCAATAAAGCTCAAGGGGCTTCTCCACAGGCCTTCTAGTGGATGGAAACCCTCCTCCACTGCAAAAATAGCTCTGAAAACACCCAATCTAACTCTCTACTGCTACACCCTGCAACATAACACAATATTCTGCAGCTAATGAAGGAAGTTGTAGCTTCACCTTGAGCCTGAATGTGGAAATGTAGTGCAATGATCCAAAATCCCTTACTAAATACTCCAACCCTTAGCACCACTATGGACCATATCTCATAAGATTTCAGACTGCATCTTCCTAACTCAAACCATCAAAAAATGTAGGCCACATTTCATCGTATTTTGAAACTGGATCCACGCCCAAAATTACGTTCAATATTAAATTGAATGTTGAATCTAAACTTTAATCACAAAGCCAACTGATTCATTATATCATTAGAAAA
Organism: Pinus albicaulis; assembly: GCA_034641835.2. NCBI lineage: Eukaryota > Viridiplantae > Streptophyta > Pinopsida > Pinales > Pinaceae > Pinus > Pinus albicaulis. The sequence continues at coordinate 422,939,281 of CM076579.1, read as the reverse complement.
CCAATCACTCAACTGAATCTCAACCAACCATTGAAACTAGATCAAACTAGGGAATATCAATGCACAACCACTCATAAATATACCAAGAAATACACTAATAGACATCATAGAAGCAAAGTGTTTCCACTACAAACCCTCTTTATATATAATTCAAAATTTATATGCTATCGTTTTGAAGAAAATCCTTGTATGTACACGTTTCCTCAGTATTGCACCTACGTACGGATCTCAAGTAATTTACTACTGCAACATAAATAACTACAAAAATTAATTAACCATTGAACCATAAAATGTTCAATCAACCAGTCACATATCACCACAATGTAGCATCATTACCATTCCATACATAACTCAATCAATGCTGTGTGATATACATTCTCAAGATAGAGACATCATTCACATACATCAACAAACAAAGCAAAAATCATAAAATGTTATCATTAAGCCTTACTCTAAACCCTAATATATATATATATAAATATATATATATATATATATATATGAAATTAATGAACAATATCAATGTATCTATATGAATACCATGCATAACACTCGTTTATAGATATTAAGAAACCTCAAACCATATCTCAGAATATATACGTAACCCTAAAAAAACAGATTTGCGTATGTACACAACCACTCAGAAGCAAACAAACATACATGTCTAAAATCATTTAATCATACATTTGTAACATATTTCAAACACAAATTTTGGCACACATACAGTTATAGGCATACATCGGTATATTCAGACTCATACTATCATCATAAATTTATCATTGTTAGCTATAAACACAAATATATCAAACAATATGTATTCATTTCAAATCTATTAGATTTGAGTCATCTCCATCCTCCCTGGTGCACACCTATTTCATATCAAATCATTCATAAAAAATTCATCACTTGCACACTTAAAACCTTGGTATCCATCTCCTTATATAGTTTTTTTCCTTAACAAACACCTTAGGTAAATCCCTTGGTAATGTCATTAATATTCTTTGACGAGATCAAATAACCATTTTCACTCAAATTACTATGGGCTAATACCATGGTAACGAGACATGGTATGAAAAATACCATGGTTCATATTTTGTACATGACTTTCACTTACATGACCTGCATATGTATGTGACCCTTCTCCATAGAATCCTTGTATACTTTATCAAAATCTAGCTTTAACATGTGTCTATCTCTGCACTTCCATTTCTCTGTCCATATCACCTGTAGCATTTGTACCATTCTTAATGAGTTCTGTAATCATCAAGTTATCACAATGTTGACAATTTTATCAAGTAGGTTTCAATCAAGGACAACACATTAGCCATAACGCCAACAATATGTGTTGTTGGACTTGATTTCAACCACTTGGTCTTTGGAAACCCCTTGAAAACACCATTTATTTTCTCGAAACATACCAAGATTCTCTCCAATCATTCTTCTCCAAACACAAAGCTTATATCCCACCTTGACATTAATGGAAACATGTTGAACATTGTTGAATGAAGGCTTCTCTCCCCCTTTGTAAAGAACATCATTATAGGTCTGATATGTTGAATATGAAAAATGCATATTGACCATGCTTCCCCTGAGAATATGAGGAACCTTATGAAGATATTAAATATATTACAATACTTAATGACTCATCCAAATATGACCTTTCCTATGACCATTGATTCTATGACACCATGATTACATCAATTACCCAAGATATTAGGTTTACATGTTGGATCAAAATTTTACATGAATGTCCCAAATTAATGTGATGACATACAGGACATGAATTGATCCCAATAACCCATGAATGAATTTTAAAATGATTGAGAACATGTGTTTTTCCATACCTTTACATCAAGAGACATATGTGACACTTATAATAAAAAGCAAGAACCTCAAAAATGAGGTAGGAAAACCATGATATTCACCAACAACTATCATCCACCATATAGGAATTTGTAACATAAACATCTGATCGTATCAACATGGATGACATAACGTTCGAAACATGGACAGTCTCATAATCAAGAAGCTATGTAAGGTAGTATCCAATTCTCGAACATCATCAAGGTGTGACCAAGTATATAAAATTTCCATGCATCACCGAGAAACTGTAATAGAAGGAGAAGGTAGTGTAGTAAAGCTCTGTCAGTAACTCATCCCCTAGACCTTATGTCATCAAGGTCAACATTATATATCCTCATATAGGAAGAGTTATATTCAACGATAAGTAAAGGAATAAAAAAATGTTGCAGCATATACATATTCTTTCCATTCATCAACATCATATGTGAAAACAAAAAGTACCCCTGGCATCACAAGACAACATCTTCACTATACATATTGTTAAGTCTAAACTTTACCCATTTTTGAAACCTTTCCTAGGCCTTGACTCCCCTATTTTTTAACCCTTTTTTCTCTTTAATTATACCTAGTTTTGCTATGTTATCTAGTTTTGGCTAAAAATGGTACTATAAGCCTAAGGTATGTTAAATTATCATAAGAAGTGTGATTTTATCTAAATTCGAGTATTCTTTGATCTATCCGTGTCTTTATTGCATTACTTCTCTAAGTATTCTAGAACTCGTGCACAAATTTTTTAGATTTAAACAGTTCTGCAAATCCCGCAAACAACTCACGCAGCCGAGATTCCTACAGAAGTTCTAGATTTCCTACAGATACACCAATTTCTTGCAACCATCTTGATTTCCTACAATGAGATTGATGATTTAACATGTTCCACTCATCTCTATATTGAGTAAAGAAATGGGTTTTAAAGGGAATTTGTTGCATATGGAAGTTGTCCTATTCACTATTCTGAATCCTGTTTTGCAACCACCCAAACCTCTAGATCTTCTCTCGTGCCCACATGGAGAAACAACTTCAGTCGTGTAACAAAAATCATCTAATCCATGCTTCCAGTCATGGATTAGACTCAACAAAATTTTACTTTGTCAATTTTTATCTGTATCATTAGATGTAGGCTTAGATTACTAATCTACTTTGTTCAAGCCAAATATGGGCTTTCAGAAATGTATAAATATGATGTATTTCTCTTTGTAAAGGAGGTTGGCTTGGGATTTTTGTTGATAGCAAGATATCATATTGTACTTAACTGTAATTTCTAGATTAATAAAATATTCTATGGTTTTTTTACCTTTCTGAGAAGCTTCTTTTACTTTTGAAGAAGTTGTGAGTGAGGGAGTGCCCCATTCACTCACAACTCCTGCAGCATAGTGTGTGTTTTATTTCTGTTTCATTTATGCATTAACAATTCATGTACACAACTAGTGTTTTCTTTATGCATTTCCTGCAGAAAACTGTTAATTGGTTAAGGGATTTAATTCTTTATGTTAATGAGTTCTTTTAATTTGATCAATGCTTGGATTCATGCTCTTTAAGTTGGATTCTTGATTGTGTTTGATCTTTTATCCTTTCCAGCATCAATATCAGTAAACCCAAGTTCTATAGAGGGATTTTATAAGCCACTCCATAGCCATTGTTGCTAAAGTATTGATACAGGAAAGAAGCATGAGTTGTTGATTATTGTTTGATATTTATCTTTTCAAAGTCGGTATCAGAAATCCTAAGTGTTGTAGAGGGATTATATATGCAACTCTGTAGCCATTGCTACCAAGTATTGACATAAGAAAGAAGCATTAGTTTATATTTGTATAATTTATTAACACTTGAAGTAATCAACCTGCATATACTTTGCACTACATCTCATTAGTTTACCTTCCTGGGTTGACAATTTATGATTGGAAAATTATAGTCATATAATTTTCCTCAACATTTTGGCATCGCTGTTAGGGAGGTGCTAAGATATGATACTAAAAGTATTTTAGTTTTATTTTGTTGATTTTTTTTTTTGAGGACTGTGGGAGTCAATGTGCAAAGACGAAGCGAAAAGTCCACGCACCCACAAAGGTCAGACACTTTCCAAAGCTGTGTCCTGATTGTTTGGTAAATTTTTTTAATTTTGTTTGAATACTATATGAATAGGGTCCAATATTTTCTATATTTTTGATGGTGTTGTGAGCACCACTAAATTTACTAATACACAGGCAAGGAAAAGGAATTTTGCAAGAAACAAGGCAGTAAAGGAAGAGGAATCTGAACAAGAGGTCTGCAGTTCAGAGTAGACTGAAACTTCCATAGCAAAACACTCTGTTGGAGAATATTCTATTGTTTCCCATCAATAATCTCTCCTTTCATGGAAGACAACATCTCTTCTCAGTGGTCAGCCTTAAGAAGAGTTCCTTGTGAACCCTGTTAAAGAGCCAGAGTTCCATACTATTCACTCTTAGGAATCTATAGTCTTCAAAGGTCCCACTCTTTCTTCGACTGATATGGCTCACGAAGAAGGTACTAGTAATAGCAATGGATGATTTTATGAGAAGGAGGAGAAATTGGTCATATTTGAATTCCCTATTAGGGATACTGGGGGAGCTACTCAGATGAGAAATATCCCTCCTTCGGCCTTGCCTAATTTTTGTGGTACTTCTAGTGAGGATCCAAATGCCTTCCTATTCAAATTTTATGTGTTGTGTCGGAGCTATGACTATTCTTCCAATTCTGAAAAGCTGAACTTGTGTCCTACTGCATTGAAGGATGCAACTCTCAGGTGGTTTATGGGGTTGGGTTCAAACTCCATTGCAAATTGCGATGGAATGAAGAAGGTATTCTTGAGAAAGTACCAAGACTACTATAAGACCAGAGACCTCAGAGAAGAGATTTTTGGGACGAAGAAGAGGGAAGGGGAGAGCCTTGAAGATTTGGTACAAATATTCAAATACAATTTTTAGAGATCTAATATGAATCAGTTAGATAAAGAGACCAAGATAACCATTTTTCTTAGGGAAATCAGACCAGAATATTTGGAGGTCTTAAATCTAATGGGAGCAGGTGATGCATCGAAGTTGAGTTATGATGATGTGTGTTAGATTTGTAAAATATATTCAAGAATAAATTCCAAGGTTGGAGGAGGACCAAGAGATCCTTCTTCCAACCGTATCAAATCAGTGGCCGGAGCTTGAGTAACCAAAGCTGAAATGGCTAATTTATTTGAAAATTTTAAAAATGATATTCTTAGCACATTATCTTCACAATTGGATATTTTGCAGGATAAGAAGAAATAGGAGAAACATGATGAACTGGAGAAAGCCTTGCGGATTTCTACTCCAAATTCAGGAAGAAACATGCTCTAAGGGAATGCCCTACTGATAGTATCGAGGTATGCCAAATTTTTTAGGTTGAGAATTCCACTGATCAATGTCCTTCTTTACTTAAAATTAAAGCAACATACATAGCAGATCAAGCAACTGTCAATGCACTTTATGCAATGACACCTCAGATACCATGGCAGCCACGTCCTGCAGGTATTTCATAGTGAAATTTTCAATTTCCTTATGCTCAAAATTAGATGTAGAATGTTCCAATGCCCTGATAGCCTTGGCCTCCTCAACAGCCTTGGCAGGGGAACTATTCTTATTCTAATACACAAATTTTCCCAACTCAAAATTTTTATTCATATCCTACACCACAACAAATGATACAACTGCAAAAACAACTTCAATTGACTGCCACACCAAATAAAGCTCGTCCCACAAAGCTTCCTATTGAACTAGTGTCTAATCTGAACAATAAAACCATATGATCCGCTCACAACATTGGAATGGTCACTTATTCCACTTTTCCTACCTACTGTATTGGGCCTCAACCACTGCAGGATGTTTCTGACCCTCTGTTATAGGAATTTCCTGTGTCTCTGTAGTAAAAGTCAGTTCCTGTATAGTTGCGGGAATTATGTATGCAACTATAGGAAATAAACCTTAGGTTGGGAAAAGTGGTGACTCAGCCCGAAAGAATTGAGGAGATTATAGAGGAAGATACCTTAGAGGTTCTTGAAGAGGAAACCACACCTAAACCAGCAAAACCATCCACCTCAAGGCCGCAAAAACCTTCCTCATCTCATATAGTCCAACCTCCTTTTCCAAAGAGGTTGGAAATGGAAATTAAAACAAAACAACCTGAATTTAATCTTATGTCTGAGCTGAGAAATATGTGCATCAAAATCCCATTACTGCAAGAAATAAAGGACATCCCAATATATACCAAAACAGTGAGGGAGCTATGTACCAAGAAACCAGGGAGAAAAAATAAATAACCCTCAACAATTCAAGTAGGTGGAAAGCTTCCAAGTTTAATATCTACCGGATTTGTTACTGAAAAATATACAGATCCCGGAATCCCTATGGTGACCACCTTCATCGATGGATACCCCATAAATAACACTTTGATTGTAGGTGCAACCATCAATGTCATGACTATGGAAACTTTATCTCATATGGGATCCTTTGCCTTATTACCCACTCCTACCATGTTAGAATTAGCAGATGGGTCTAAGGTAAAGCGAGAGGGGGTTTTAGAAGACATTGTCATATCATTGGATTCTTGGGAGTACCCTGCATATTTTTATGTTTTTCAACCCAAAAATAACTTAGGAGGGCACCCATTGATCTTGGGGAGAGTGTGGCTAGCCATGGTTTATGCCTACATAGGGTGTAGATCAGGAAACATGACTATCACCCATCAGGCTGAAAAAAAAAAAACATATCAACCTGTATCCCCCAGCTAAACCCCACTTGAGATCAGAAAACACGCATTGGGTTGAAGAAGAATAAGAGAATGATTCAGAAGGAACCTAACCAATTTTAACAATATCCCAAGCCATGAGTCTTAAGGAAAAATCTGAGGAAAATCTCATAAATTGTCGTACTCCTAATCCTGATTTCCCGAAGCATTTAGAAGGACAGTCTAGTCATAATTAAGATATCACTACTGATCTGTAGGATTTTTATGAACATATTTAAGCTTATAAATTACATTCAGCCCTATTATCTACATTTCCTACATATTCAATGTCTAAATGGGGCAGTAAGGTAGTGGAAAATTTTCCTGAAAAATATTTAAACATTAATTTTGCCTTAAATCATGAACAAGAAAATCAATTAATTCAAACATTGAAAAAAATTTCAGATACATTTTCATGTTAATATACTGATACGATAGGCATTCACCGAGACACATGCATTCATAACATTTGTATAGAAGAAAATTATAGGCCTGTGAGAGAACCACAAAGGAAGATGAAACTTGCTTTAAGGGAAACTATAAAAGATGAATTACAAAAATTATTAAATGTATGATCCATCTATCCTATCTCAGATATCGAGTGGGTATCGCCACTAGTCATTATCCCCAATAAAACTGGTAAATGCCGAGCGTGTATAGATTACAGTGAGTTAAATAAAGCAACATTAAAAGACCATTTCCCTTTACCATTTATAGACCAAGTACTAGATACTCTAGCAGGGAGAAAATACTTTTCCTTCCTAGATGGATTCAGCGGATACAATCAGATTATGATAGCCCCTAGGGCTAAGGAAAAGACAACATTTACATGTCCTTGCGGTACCTATGCATAAAAAGTATTTCCATTTGGTCTATGTGATGCACCAACCACATTTCAACGCATGTTCCTTGGTATTTTATTTGATCTTTTGCATGATTGCATATAAGTTTATATGGATTTTTTTACAGTTATGGGTGATGCTTTTGAAGAAGCTTTACATAATCTTGAAATTTTTTTGCAGAGATGTAGAGAAACTAATATTTCATTAAGTAATGAATTTTTTTTTATGATTATGACTAAAGGTATTTTTTTGGGTCATCATGTTTCCACTACAGGAATTCAGGTCGATCCAACAAAGATTGAGGTTATTGTAAAGCTGCCCCCACCAACCAATCAAAAGGGACTTCGTAGTTTCCTTGGACATGCAGGGTTCTAGAGAAGGTTTGTTGAAAACTTTACAAACATAGCATCTCCATTGTTTAAGTTATTGACTAACAAATCTGAATTTCATTGGAATAATGAGTGTCAACATGCATTTGATAAACTCAAGGAAAAGCTTTCTTCATCACTTGTCTTGATAGGCCCACATTGGAATTTTCCTTTTCATATTTTCACTAATGCCTCTGATTCATCCATATGAGCAGTATTGGGTCAAAAGGAGGGTCATGTAACCCATGGCATTTATTTTATTAGTAAAAACTCGACTCCTACAGAACTGAATTACATGGTAGCTAAAAACTAATTCCTTGATGTGATTTATGCTATTAGCAAGTTTAGACATTACATCATGGGTTATGAAGTTTTTGTACATAGATCATTATGCTATTCATTATCTCATGAATAAACCAGTCACTAATGCTAGAATTACTAGGTGGTTGTTACTACTACAGGAATTTGACATCATGGTATGGGATAGACTGGGAAAAGAAAATCAGGTAGTTGATTTCTTGTCTAGGCTCAACCATGCACGTGAGGATGTTCCTGTTAATGATAAATTTTGAGATGAAAATCTGTTAAAACACCTTGGTTTGTAGACATGGCCAATTATCTTACTACAAGAAAGTTTCCACCTTACTTTTCATGTAATCAGAAAAAGACAATCATTAGGAAATGTTTTGATTATTCTTGGATTAGGGGATATTTCCTTTTTACTAGACTAGATTTGATTATCCACAAGTGTGTCAGAGAAGATGAGGTATATGACATCCTAAGAGCCTGTCATGATGAATCATGTGGAGGACACTCTGTAGACAAGCGGAAAACTTATAACATCCTTCTCTTAGGTTATTATTGGCCAAATATCTTCAAGGATGAAAAGGAGTATGTTCGAAAGTGTGATACCTGCTAGAGAATGGGGAAGCTTGGACAATCAGATGAGATGCCTTTGTAGCCATAGGTTCTCATATAACCATTTGAGAGGCGGTCTCTTGATTTTGTAGGTCCCATCAATCCTATATCCAAAGGTAATAAGTATATTTTTGTTTGTACGGATTATGTGACAAAGTGGGTGGAGGCAAGATCACTACCTAGAGAAATGGAAAAATCAATGGCAGATTTTCTTTTCTCTAATATTTTTGTAATATTTGAAATACCTAGGGAAATAATTACTGATATGTTGTTATGAAACCAACTCCAAAAATACAATAAAGGAGAGATCAACGCCTTAGAAATCATTCACTACAAGGGGGAAACTTCCAATACATTACATAAATGAACAATTCTTGGATGATACGAATGACCAAAACCTCCTTCTATATATAGGAGTCCATGGGGTCAAAATTTAATCCTAGCCAACCTAACAATAATAATGTAAGGGCACAATAATAACAATATTGGGGTTACAGGGGTACAAAAATAACAATAAGGGGTTTACACTAACAACAATAAGGGGCTATACTAGTAATATAAGGACCTAACATGCCCTTGGGCCTTCAATAAAGTGTTTTCCTCAATGATTGAGTAGATCCAGATGCTTCTGTATAAAATTCTTATCCTCCCATGTAAAATATTCAGTGGGTAAGTTCTTCCATTTAATGAGATACTCAAAAATTGATTGATTTCGTAGTTGTCGAGTTCCTGTTTTTGTGATTGCTTCAGGTTCCAATATGATTTTTCCTTCCTCATCAAGCTCTGGCAATATTGTTTGAATTGGAATTTTGCCCCCTATAACCTTATTTAAGCATGAAACAATGGAAAACTCGATGCACTCGCGAAGAAGAAGAAAGCTCCAATTTGTATGCCATAGTACCAATATTTTGCTACACCTTGTAAGGACCATATTACTTTGGCAAAAATTTATTATCCTTCTTAGCTTGCTTGAGGGACATTTTTTTGTATGGTTGTAGCCGTAAAAATACCCAGTATCCTATATCAAAACTTCTCTCGCTGCGATGTTTGTCTGCCTATTGTTTCATTCAATTTTGTACCAAACTTAGGTTATCCTTTAAGAGTTAGAGAACTTCTTGTTGATGGTCAATGTGATATTCCACTACTTGAACATTAGCATTTTCTCTTAAATAAGATGTGATGGACGGTGGATTATGTCTATAAATTTCCATAAATGGGATCATATCTATTGCAGTATGGAAGGAAGTCTTCTACCACCATTTAGTGAGAGGTAACCAGGTAACCCATTGTGTTTTCTTATCAGATACAAAACAACGAAGATATCCTTCCAAACATTTATTCACTATCTTAGTTTGACCATTGGATTGAGGATGATAAGATGAGCTATGAGCTAGTTGAGTACCCAAACAAGAAACTAATTCTGTCCAAACATTTCCAGTAAAAATGGGATATCTGTCACTTACAATAATATTGGGTTTCCATGTAGCTTTTGAATTGTTTCCATAAATTCAGTAGCAACTGTATCTACCTTAAATGGATGAGATAATGCACAAAAGTGTGCATACATGGTAAGTCTATCAATTACCACCATGATGACACTCTTTCCTTCCGACTTAGCTAAACCTCTGATAAAATCCATTGAAATCTCGTACCAACGTTGACTTGGAATGGATAAAGGTTGTTGAAGACCCAGGATCTTCATTTTCTCAACTTTATTTTGCTGTAAAACCAAACATTCCGCCACCAAATTTTGTATGTCAGATTTAAGTCCATCCCAAAAAAATCTTTCTTCACCCTGTGGTAAGTTTTTAAAAATCCTGAGTATCCTCCTAAAGGAGAAGTGTGCAATTCCAAAATAATATTTTTTTTTAGTTGGGAATTCTTACAAATATATAAGCGATCTTTGTACCATATGGAATCATTTTTCCAACTAAATGTATCATATGTACTAGGATCTTGCTGCAACTTTTGAATGAGTGTCCACACTTCTTTGTCCTTCTTCCATTCATCCCTTGCTTCGGTTATCCAATCTAGTTGGATAACAGAAATGACACAAAGCAATGCTTCTACCTCTTCATCCTTTCTTGAGAGTCCATCTGCAACAATATTTATCTTCCCTTTTTTGTAGATGATTTCAAAATCATAACCTAACATATTTGTGACCCATTTTTTCTACTCTTATGAAGAGATTATTTGTTCCAAAAAGTGTTTAAGACTATCATGATCAGTTTTTACCTTGAAGTGCCTTCCTATTAGGTAAGGTCGTCATTTCTTTAGTGCATGTAGTATTGCCAACATTTCCTTCTCATAAATAGCTTTCTATAAATACTTTCCTTTGATTGTATGACTTTCAAAAGCAATGGGTCTTCCTTCTTCCATTAAAAAAACACCAATTCCATTTCCTAAGGAATCACATTCCACAATAAATGATTTTGTGAAGTATGACATTGCTAAGACTGGTGTTAGGCACATTGCCTCTTTAAGATGTTCAAAGGACTTAGTTGCTTCAGGAGTCCATGAAAATGCATCTTTCTTTAATAATGTTGTTAGAGGTGCTGTTATTCTCCCATAATTCTTAAAAAAATTATGATAATACCATGTTAACCTGAGAAATTCTCACAATTGCTTTATGGTTGTGGGGACTTTCCATTCCTTAATGGCTTTAATTTTGTTAGGGTCTACCTTAACACCCTCGTGAGATACAATATGACCCAGATATTGAACTTTGTGTGCTCCAAAGAAACATTTGGACGTTTTTGCATATAATTTTTTCTCCTCCAATAGTTTGAGCACTATGTCAACATGTTGAACATGATCTGTCCAAGACCTATTGTAGATTAGTATGTCATCAAAAAATACTAGCACAAATTTTCTAAGGAAGGGTTTGAAAATGGAATTCATCGACCCTTGAAATGTAGAGGGTGCATTGGTAAGGCCAAAAGGCATGAAAAAAAAATCATAATAACCCTCATAAGTTCGAAATGTTGTTTTCAGAATATCTTAAGTCCTCATTCTAATTTGATAATATCCTGAACGAAGATCCAACTTGTAAAATAAATTTCTCCATATAATTAATCCAATAATTCATCTATCACAGGAATGGTAAATTTATCTTTAATAGTGAGCTTATTGAGCTCGCTATAATTCGAACACATGCACCATGATCCATCCTTCTTGTGCACCAATATTATTTGAGCAGAGCAAGAACTTTGACTAGGTTGAATTATACCAGCCTCTAACATTTCTGCAATCATACATTCAATTTTGCTCTTTTGGACATAAGGATATCTGTAAGGCCTGATGTTTGGAGGGACACATCCTAAAATCAAATAAATAGCATGATCATGATGAAGAATACGTTGAAATCCTCTCGGAGTTTCAAACACCTTGGACTGTTTGTCCAATACGATTTGGAGATCTCAAGAAATAATTGATTTTGATGTTGGAAATTCATGTGAGCATAATTGTGAAATTACGCCTCATTGTTATTCCTTCAGAAGCTTTGTCATGAAATTAGATCTTATTATCTTTCCCGGATTCCCTAATATACCCCATAATTCGACTTCCTTTCCTTCTGAAAAGAAATTCAAGAAAATTTGTTGAAAATTAAAAGCTATCGTCCCCAAATATTCTAACCATTGTACTCCTAGTACAACAGCAACACCTCCAATTGGAATAGAAAGCATTGGGATATTCAATACATATTCCTCCATGGTTAGCTTTATATTATGGTATTTTCCAGAGAAATTTATAGTTCCTCCATTTGCAACCATCAATTCACATTCTAGTGTTGGGTATAGGAAACAATTCAATTCCTTGGCTACATTTTTTTGAGTAAGATTATGTGTACTGCCCGAATCAATCAACACTATTAGCTTTTTATTTTTGATATGTCCTTTTATCTTGAGAGTTTTAGGAGTGGTAATTACTAACAATTCATTACATGATATGTTCAGACTCATTTCTTCTTCTTCTAGGGTTGTTTCTTGGTGTGTGTCCTCTTATTTTGAAGCTTCTTGTTCATTTTCTTCCTCCTCTTCACAATCTATGCAAAATAATTTCTTCTCAGCACACTTATGACCTTTAGTGTATTTTATATCACAACTATAGCAAAGCCCTTTTGCTCCTTTTTATTCCAATTTTTGTGGTGTCAACCTTCTAGGTTGTGGAATTCTAGGAGTAGAAACACTTCCATGCTTGTAGATGTGAGTGGTACGCTTCCTTGTCACCATAATTTTACATTCAATTTTCCTTGCCAACCTAAATGCATTCTTCAATGAATTAGTTTCCCAAACATGAACCTCATGTTGGATGTTATCCTTTAAAGTCCCTATGAAAACATCAGTCTTGTGTTCCTCTGGAATATCAATTACCCTTATATTCAATTTTTGGAAGTCCTCAATGTGCTCCACAACTAAACCCGTTTTTTTGAGATTTATCAATTGGATAAAGAAGGTGTTTCTCTTTGTATCCTCATAATGCGATATCATTTCCTCTGTAAAAATTGACCAAGTGACAATTTTTTTTATGGGAGAAAAGCAATCGATACCATACAAATGTATCTTGTTCTAAATGTAAAGTTGCAATGCGTACCTTTTGTGTATGAATTGAGATCAAAATATTACTCCATATGTAGTATCCATGTTATAGAATCTTTCCATCAAACTTCCTCATATCCATATTTGGAATATGATGGTTCTTCCATCCAACCTTAGAGTTTACAAAATCAAAATCAACATTTATTTTGTTCTCATCATCAGTTTCCTCTACTGTATTTTTGCCATTAGGAAAAATTTCTTGTATCAACTTTGTCAAACCTTCCTTGTCTACTTTTAGATCATTCTTCATGTTTTCCATGTTGTCTTTCATTTTTTCATCAATCTTAGCTTCGATGTCATCCATATTAGCTTCCATGCCAGCTTCCATGCCATCCATCTTAGCTTCCATGCCAACTTCCATCCCATCCAGATTAGCTTCCATGCCTTTCTTCAAACCATCCATTTTAGCTTCCACTTTTTTCTTCAAAACTTCCATTTCATTTTTTGTTTATCTTTGCGAGAGAGAAATTTGGTGCACTTTCTCTTGTAATCTTGACATGTAATGTTGCAATTCTTTGTCTTCATGGGTCATATTAGAGCCTTTTGATGGCTTAATTTGTGTTGAATTCTTTCTATGGGGCATTATAGAAGCCAATACTAATATCTATTATTTTTCTTTCTTTTGAGGAGCTCGATATTGAAACTGAATTATCTCTTTGATTTTGGATATTCAATATCTAAAGTTCAGTTTTGTAGTATCCCTCTAAATTGTCTTTCGAATGCCACATGTATGACCTGATTTGGATTCTTCAAGACAAACTTATGCCCAATCTCCCACAATGGCTTAATCATGGACTGGTTCAGTAGAGCGAACTTATACGGCATGCCATATGTCATTGTATCATCCTTTAGATCTAAAATCCATACACAGGAAACTATATTTTGTTACTTGTGGCCACTTTTTATAGAATTCCAATCCGACACTCAGAGAAAGAGTTATGACGATTTCCCACGGTCACATCTTTGAGATGAAATTCGATAACCTAAAAAAAACCTAATATACAAAAATCATATCTCTGAAAATATTGTGAACCAAGATCTGAAATTTTTACCGGAGGTTCCTTAGGAGTTTGGCTTTACTCTGTAAAAAATTTTAGCTCCCAAACCTTCGTAGAAAGAAAGTTATAGCAAATATTTCATGATGATCTATTTTAGGTGAAATTTGGGAGCCTAAAAAATCCCTAACTTACATAGATGATATCTCCGAAAATGTCGCGAACCAAGATCTGGAATTTTTCCAAGAGGTTCCTCCGGATTTCTTCTTCGCTTTGTAAAAATTTCATCTTCTGAACCTTTGTAGAAAAAAAGTTATAGTGAAAATCCCACGATGACCATTTAGGAGCAGCGAAACCCTAGAATCCAAATATATGATACCAAATGTTATGAAACCAACTCCAAAAATAAAGAAAAGAGAGATCAATGCCTTAGAAATCAGCCACTTCGAGGGGGGAACCTCTAATACATTACATAAATGAATAATTCTTGGATGATACAAATGACCAAAACCTCCTTCTATATATAAGAGTCCATGGGGAGACAATATAATCCTAGCTAACCTAAAAATAATAATGTAAGGGCACAATAATAACAATATTTGGGTTACAAGGGGTACAACAATAATAATAAGTGAGTTACACTAACAACAATAAGGGACTATACTAGTAATATAGGGACCTAACATCAGGGTGCTCAGTTTCTGTCTAAGATTATCCAGTAAATTGTGCAGAAACATCATATTACCCATCAAAATTCCATCCCTTATCATCTATAGGAAAATGGGTAGGTGGAATCAACCAACAAGGTGTTGGGAATAATCCCTACCAAGAAAGTGCAATTACACAAGAAGGATTGCCCTAGTAGGCTTCTCGAGGAAATTTCATCTTACCAGATTACATGGAGGGGTACTATTGGCTTCTCTCCATATGAGCCAATGTATGGAAATTGTTTTTTGCTACCCATCGAATTTTAGATCAAAACCTTTCTAATGGCATGAGAATTGGGTATAAACCTTGATGAAGCACAAAAATAGAGAATGTTGTAGCTCAATGAATTAGATCGGATTAGGGAGGATGATTTTCAACATACTAACTTGATACAACAACAAAGGGTTAAATGGCATGACAGATACATCAATAAGAAGCAATTCAAAGAGGGAGACTGGTCATTGTTGTATGATTCTAAATTTAAAAGCTTCAGAGGGAAATTTAACACACACTGGCTATGGCCTTATGAGATTGAGAAAAATTTCAATAATGGACCTCTTCGTATTAAAACTATTAATGATGAGAATGTTACCTTCTTGGTGAATGGGCACAGACTCAAGCTATATCAAAAACCCCAATCTAAGGAGGAATTTATGGAAGAAATTGCGAAGAAAAAATAGTTGGAGACGGTAAGGGAAGGGATCCTTCCTTCCACTGTCTCTTTCTGATTTCCTTACTGGTACAAATAGCTCACTCTGCTCCTCCTCGTGATCAATAAAATGTGAGAGGAATGTCTATTAGGTATAGGTTTAGTCCTTTTTCTCGGCCCAATGGACTATTTACAGAAAAGGAACCCCTTTGAGTCTTTTTTTTGCAGTATTTTAGACTCTCTAAAATTGAAATCGAGCGAGCATGGACCTCCCTGGGCTCGCTAAAAACATAGGTCAGTAGATCATTTGGGATCCTTTAAATAAATTTTTTTTTTCTTCAGTTAATTTATGGATTTCTGATGTTGGATTGATGTGGGATTTCTTAAGGCCCTCCTTCCAAAAATTCTGGCCCATTGACATCAGCAAATTATCTGGGTGCAGGACTAGAGCCTTGTGATGCCTTCAAGCTTGTATGCCCCAATCACAGGTTATCTCGCTAGTGGTAATGGAAAATCATCATGGCCTCTTTACTACTAGATCCTATAGTGTGTTCGACAACAACTCATATGTTCACACCTGATAGGATGCATCAGGGTACCTTGCTCCTCACTCTCATTAATGGTGATGGACCTCACATTCGTTAATAGTTGACCTCAATGGCTGGTAATCCAATGATTCCATTGCATATTTGACTTCGGCACAGTAATTCATGTGCAATGGACTGTACACAGTGGGTGGAGAAAGCGGTTCTTGCATAATGTTCCATAGTTGAAGTTTTTAATTCCTGAAGAATGTTCAGAGTTATTTCAATTGTTGCAGAATGTTCATTAGTTGCAGTTCAATTCCTGAAGAGTATTTAACAATTATTTCTATAGAATGTTCAGCAGTTGTAGTTTTAATTCCTGTAGAACATTCAATAGTAAGTTTTAAATTCCTGTAGAACATTTGTTAGGCACAAAAACACCTAGGTTTCTAAAAAGGACAAAAGAAAAGAAAATTCATTAATCTATACATTAGATTAAAATCATGTAATAAATTACTAATAGTCATTATTTGGTTAAGGTTGTGTATTAGTTATCATTGCAAGAGTAAGCTACATCATCAAGGATAGGATTTCTGGAGGTATGCGATAAAGTACAGCAGGTGATAATATGCTCGAGGTAAAGCTATAATTACACTTTAATTTTTTTTAAATCGCATAACTAAGGCTATGGTAACCCTTGCAGCCATGAGTCATTGTGGCATTAATTTTTCCATGACTTGTCATGATCATGCTGACGGTGGTTGTACTTCTGAGGTATGTCCTACAAGTCAAATCATGATGGCAATCATGATCACGACATGCTACCGGAAAAGCCCGTTATTTGCTATTTAGTTCCTTCTGCCGTAAAAACCATTGCATAAGTCTCGGACTATATTCCCGCAACCCGCGTTTTCTATGTTCCTTATGTCCTCAATTTCCCTATCTATTTCCTTACTTGCCTTTCTATTTTCTCATCTGCCATGTTTAAGATCTGAGCCCCCGTCTGATTCGAGCCATAGAGACTTATGCTACTAGAAGTTGATCCTCGCATCAAGGTGAGAATAGAAAAGGTGGGATGGTTGCCTTTCTTCAAGAGGTTCAATGACCATAAATCTGAAGTAAAAGATATTTTTCCTTGACCCTAAATTGGGATAAAGCACAGGTTTGAAACATACACTTTAGGTTGACAGAAGACTTGGTGGCATGGGCATGTGGAATTCCGCAAGATGGAGAGCGATGGTTTAATAACTATCGCTTCAACAAAGAAATGTGCACATCTTTCCTGCAAAAGGATCACTCAAAACCCGACTGGAGTAAGGGTATTCTGAAGGAGTTTTTAAGGAGTAACTATCATCAATTACTATCTTTCTTACACAAGTACGTTACATGTGAGGGTCACTTTGGCCTCACATTCCTATTTCATTTTAGGCCTCTCGAGAAGTTTCGAGACAAGCCCCTAAATTTTCCCTATTATTTAAAAATTTCATTGATCAAAATGTCCAAGGTCATGAATGAGAGGGTCGCCAACATAGAGGAAAACCTTTACCATCATGGGCTAGTGAAGATTATTCTGGTGGAAGTCTAGCAGAAACAGGAAAAGACATGGGAGGACTTTTTGATAGAAAACCATTTTGTGGATGATGGAGATTCTCACTCCTCAAGAGTCAGGGATGAAAATCCCACAGAGAAATTTAAGAATAAACTGCATACCCATGGACCAAAGGTGAAAGAATATGATGGGGATGATGAAGTTATGGTGATCGATGAAACTACTGTGAAGGGATCCCAGGAGAAGAGGCCTTCTACCCCTCCTATACGATATACCAGAAGTCGTGCTCCTCAGATGGTCATTAAGGATATAACAAAAGAAGGGACACCACCCAAAAAATTTACCAAGAAGACATAGAAGTCTTGTGGCTAGGCCAAGGGAAAGGAGAAATGAAACACTCCTACATTCATTGACAAGGACACTGTGTCCTTTTAGGATCCTTCTATAATATTCCCAAATGGGGAAAGAAGGAATATAGTGCATAAAACTGGAAATATGAAGAAATATAAATAGATAAAATAATGAGAGAACAACAGATCCATTCCATTATGATTATAACATCAAAATAGGTACAATATCTTGAGGAAAATATTACTTAAGTTGGGTAAACATGCCTCCCATGAAAGCATACACCTAGATCTAAAATGTTGTTAATACATGAAATACATGAATGCATAAAACTTTAGTGTCTATGAGAGAATAGCAAGTGGAAGATAAAACAAATGTATTGTTGCTAATATAATGCTCGAAAAATGCTAAGACTAGAGATTCATGCTCCAAAGTATATTTCCAGGACAAACCAGAAAAGGTTTCCAGAAATACACACTATGCAAAATATAACAGATTTGTCTGTAGGGCTAAGTAATATCTTCAACTGAATCACTAATGGGAGATGGCTGATATGATATACAAGATGTATGATCCTCCTCCAACAGATCTGCTAAGTGAAGGGTTGATCCCCACACAGGAAACCTAAACACTCCAAATAAGGCAATAAACCCACTACTGCAGCTGCTCTCTAAAATAACACAACCTTGAGGGAAACTACATTGTAGCTCATGACTACTACTTGACATGGTGCCAAAATATGAAATTAAGCCCTGAGAAATTCCTCACAAGCTTCTGGATGAAAGGATGATCCCTCCAATGGAAAACTAGCTTAGAAATTGGAGATCTCTCTCCTCCATTGCTACACCCCTACAACACGAGCCAACTCTAAAACAAATTGCGTTGTATATGAGTCTGAATCTTGGAAAAATTCCTGAATGTGGAAGTATAGTGCAATTATCTTCCGAGATGCCTCTCAAGGGAAGAGGTGGGATTCATGATCAGGAACACCCTATGCTAAAAAACACTGCAATCTTGGCTAAAGAACTGAAGAAAGCTATATGTCTAAGAAAACCATATATTCAAAAATATCTAATACATCAACTTGATAATATGGCTTCCATTCTCTTCCTTATATAAGAAATAAGCTTTATAACCCGAAGCCCCAATCATTTATGACACTAATTCCATGCAAGGTGTCCTCATCTGTAACTGCGTTGTCCCTCCATTACTGTCCACTCCTCCATGACAGCGCTATTGATTTGGTCAAAGTTGACCCAGCCTATGTGCTCGAGCCCCTTTTCATACCTTATGGCACTTTATTAAGCTGAGAAGGTGATCCAATTTCACATCATAAGTGGTTTTATTCTTCATAAAGAGATTTATGGGTCTCCCTACCCACTTATTCACCTATCTAAGTGACAAAAGAAAAGTTTAATATTCCAATTAGCTGCAAGGTCATTTAGGAATATTATATTCCTCTCCTCCAAAATGTTGCTTGTCCTCAAAAAACTTCAAGGATACTGCACAACCTCCAATGGATATATCTCCTCCCAAGTATACATATTGAAAAAATGGGAGATATATGGAAAGAGTTATATGTTGTCCATTGGCATGCTCAAGGCATGAAAGATGGTAAATGTTGGGTGCCTCAATCACAATGAGAAACTCTAATCTCCATGCTATCATCCAAACAAAATGAGCCATCATTGGTACATCATAGGAACAATCACCAATCCCCTGCTTCTGCAATATATAGGGGCTGCATGGCTGAAAATGAGAGATACAATTATTCAAATTACGCTGTCTCTCTCTCCATTTATGATAAATTTGGAGATGTTGATATTGGTCTGTAATAATATAGTCCTCATGAAGCCAAAACATACTAGTAATATCATGATCCCACTCCTTTTTTTCGGGAATATTTCTTACCCAATCCTCCCTACACATAGTGGATAGATTGTCATTACCATATGCGCTACAAAAGAAACATGGACTAAGTGTCATATGACATATTGGATGGTGACAATAGTCCCTCAAGTGAGACGAGCATTGTTCTGCTTCTTGCTGTCTCCGGACATGACATAATGAGTGGCCATCCAACCACTTTATTGCTACCATAAGCTTCTCAAAAGCTTGAAAATAATAGAGAACATTAGGTGCTGGAAAAATATGAACCAAGAAAAACAAGTCTTGCCCAAAGTCCCCTAGAAAGTGGTCAATCCCATTACTGAATATAGCCCCAAAAGAACCATGAAATCCAAATATAGTTTTTCTCTCTTGTGGAGCAATGTGTTGCCAATGTATGGTAAAGGAAGTTACATACATTTTTAGTTGATCAATAAGCATCAAGACATAATCTTTACCATATGTTGTAGACAAGTTGGTCAAGAGGTCCATAGATGAGCCTTCCCATCTCCCTATCAAGAACGACAGTGACTGAAACAACCTTGCAAGGTGGCTTCTCTCCTCTTCATACATCAAAAAATCTACATATATGTCGATATGTTGGTGCACATCTTCTTTGAGATCCTCCCAATATAATCTTTCCATGATGGTGTGATGAGACTCAATGGAACATTTATGTCCTCAAAAGAGTGCCTCATATGTTGCATGTAGAACCTCCTTCTTGAGCTTGGAGTCTTTATTCAAGTAGATCTGATCATGGAAATAGATGACTCCATCAGCCACTCTATATCTCCCATCTATCACTTGCCCATCGATAACCTTACATGTGAAGAGGTTCTTGGAATATTCCACCAATAGCTGGGACTCCCAATATGGATCTAGGCTTCCCAATAATGACAGTGCTATAGAAATCTGAACTAAAGCACCTGTCACATCATAGCTCTCCTCTTTGACATACTCAATGCCAAGGCCACATGTTGGAACATTGTTACCCCACTTGTTCTACCTCTCGTGTAGATGATCTTACCTAAGACAATATTGAAGTACATGGAGGTCAACATCCTATTGGAAGGTATTTCCCATCCAAAACTTCCATAGTTTGGCCAATGCATGCAAGAGAGTCAATAACCTCTTGTCATATTCATAAATATTCCTCATATGTGGAAGTATCATTTGATGCTCCAAGCCATTGGAGTAGCCCGTTCAAACCATGCTTGTGCCTTCATAGATTCCTGAATCATCATCTTCCACCACACATAGCTGAGTGGGAGATGGAAATGTCCAAATCAAAAAAAATTCTCATCCCTCCCTTGAACCCATCAAAGGTTCTCTAAGTTGTGCTAGCTCCTCCTAAGCTTCTTTCCCTAGCCAAGTCTATCAATGGTGCACCGTGTTGAGAGAACTCTTTGATCATCTTCCAAATAGGGCATCTCCCTGGTGGAATACCTTCATGTAATGAAACATCGAGGCCTACAGTAGGCTGTATATGTGAGTGAATTGATTTGTCCCTGCTCTCACTGCGAAAATCATCCTCCTACTTTTGTGCATAAACCTCTTGAAAAGGATGGGTGTGTATGTTCCTAGTCACTTGATGTTGGCCCTCCTTCTCATCTTCTCATACCTCCTGCAAGATCTCATTGTCTAAGGTGTCTTGTTCAAATGTAATCAACCCATGTACACCCAACATCTTGTTGGTGTTAAAATTCTTGATCACCAGGATATGATCTATCATAGTGTGTGTCCCCAAAACTGTATTCAATTTTGGAACACACTTCCTCCATTTTTTTTCTCATTTTCTATCAACATAGGCACATGCTTCTCCTAATCTTCATATGTAATATCCTTTGGAACTTATTGCAAAGATACAAGAGCTCCTCTAGTTGAAGCAATTGCATCATCTCCATATCCAACTAGAAGTAGATCTCCTCCAATTGTCATAATGTTGGAGGACCTTTCGAGATCTTTCCATTCATTCTCCTCATCATTAAGAGATCCTTTGGCTTGATCCCCTCTTGAAGGATGAATCCTCATCCCTTCTTCTCGAAAAGAAAGTTCTTGTTGCAATGGGGCTTTTTCCCTTGGAAAAGCATGTTGCAGATATTTAACCCCCTCAAAAATGTTCTGAAATGCAGTTGGCTTCATGGATCCCTCCAATTCATGCATAGGTTATGATTTCTTGGGTTTGTTTAGCTCTCCCAAGGATGTTTTAGAATGTCTTTGATAAAATATTTCCACGAAACCCCTAGTTAACTTTGCATAAGTAGGTATCTTTGCATTATTCAATTACGAAGATTCATAAAACCACCAGCCATAAGCCTTATCTTCAAGATGCAGTGTTTCGTCTCTAATGGATTCCTCTTCTGAAACTTAATGTAGCTAAAAATATGTGTCTAGTTTCTTTACCCAAGCCTTGGTTGTCCTCTTGGGTGAGCCATAAAAACTAGGTATAAATAATCCACCCCAAGTGTGCTGCATGCAATATCTTTTTTTATTGTGGATACTGGGTCTTCTATATTCTTTAAATTGACAAAACCCATGGAATTTTAGATTCTCCTTGAATATTCTAGATTGAATTTCATATTATGCGAGATAGTCACCAAGAGTCTCCCCATTTGGTGTGTATCCTTCCTCTTCTCCTCCTGCCAAGAATGTAGGCATGGTATCACGTTGTATATCTGATGTTGTAGCCAAACGCTCACACCCATAATGTGAAAATCTGGAGCTTTCTTGATGTACAAGCGCTCTTGGAGAATCTTTACATCTCTCCATTCTCATCTCTTTGATGTGTCTATTAATGCACTGCATAGTTTGAAGAATAAGTTTTGAGAACTCCTTCCCTTCTGATAATGAATTTTTTCCTTAATCTCTTCTGAAAATCTTCTCCTTCCTATGGGAAGCCTCCTTAGAAGACATAATGGCTAAAGTATAGAGGCTGAGCCAAGATCATATATGATACCACAGTAATATTCCCAAATGGAGAAAGAAGGAATATAGTGCATAGAACTGGAAATATGCAGAAATATAAATAGGTCAAAGAATGAGACAACAATAGATCCATTGCATTATGATTATAACATCAAAATAGGTACAATATCTTGAGTAAAATATCACTCAAGTTGGGCAAACAAGCCTCCCATGAAAGCATACACCTAGATCTAAAGTACTATTAATACATGAAATACAGGAATGCATAAAACTGCGTTGCTTATGAGAGAATACCATCTGGAAGATAAAAAAAAATATTTTTTCTGATATAAAGCTCCAAAAATTGTAATACTAGAGATCCATGCTCCAATACATATTTCGAAGACAACCCAGAAAAGGTTTCCGGAAATACACACTATGCAAAATATAGCCGATTTGGCCCTAGGGATGAATAATCTCTGCAACTAAATCAGTAATGTGATATGGCTGATATGATATAGAATATGGTTGTGCCTCCTCCAATAGATCTCCTAATTGAAGCACTGATCCCTGCAAAGGAAACCGAAACACTCCAAATAGGGAAATAAACCCACTTTTGCAACAACTCTCTAAAAAAACATAGTCCTTGAAGGAAATTGCACTATAGCTGATTAATGCTACTTGGACTGATGTCAAAATATGAAATGAAGCCTGAGAACTTCCTCACAAGCTTCTGGATGAAAGGATAATCCCTCCAATTGGAAACTAGCTCAGAAATTGGAGATCCCTCTCCACCACTGCTACACCCCTGCAACACAACCCAACTCTAAAAAAAACTACATATATAAGACTAAATATTGGCTAAATTCTTCAATGTGGAATTATATTTCAATGCTCTTCCAAGAGGCCTCTCAAGGATAGAGGTGGGATTCCCGATCAGGAACACCCTGTGCTAAACAACACTACACTCTTGGCTAAACAACTAAAGAAAGCTATATGTATAAACATACCATATATTAAGAAATATCTAATACATTAACCTGATAATATGGCTTCCATCCTCTTCCTTATATAATAAATGAGCTTTCTAACCCTAAGCCCCAATCATTTATGACACTACTTCCATGCAAGGTGTCTCCATCTAAAACTATGTTGTGCCTCCATTAATGTCCACTCCTCCATGAAAACACTATTGATTTGGTCTAAGTTGATCTATTCTATGTGCTCCAGTCCCTGTTCATACATTAGGGTGCTTTATTAAGCTGAAAATATGATCCACTTTCACATGAGTACACTGCTACTAGAATATAGTGCAAAATACTAGAATAGCAGTGTAAAACATCATATAAAAGCAAGAGGCCAATATGGATACCTTCCATTCATCATAAAAATAGCATATATATGTAAAATAATGAGCCACAAAATGTACAACGAGATAGAACAAGACTCCAATAGACAAAACCATCAACAAGAGTTGTTGCTAATATATCAGAAATGTCAGAATACTACTAAAGAGTAGTTAGAGAGTGAATTTCTATAGAAGATCAACATAAAAATATCTATGGTCATTATATGCCTTAAAAGATACAAAAAATGTATATATAGGCTCTATACAACCTCTAGAAAAGAACCCCAAAAAGGGTCTCTGGGAAAAGCACCCAATAATAAAATGTGAGTTGCAGCCCTATGGCTGAAAGTATGCTGCAAAAATTGACTAAAGAGAAAATGGTTGAAGCTGATATGAAAATTAATTTTCTCTCCTCCAATGAATTCTTCGGATGAAAGGCTGGCCCCTCCAATGAAGAAATCACCTCCCAAATCACCTACTGCAAATGCCCTTGCAACTCTTCCCTAAAATAACATAGATCTAGAATAATACTGCATTATAGGGAATAAATATTCTATGGCCTGCTGCCATATGTCTCAAATAAGCTCCAAGGCCTTCTTTACTAGCCTCCAAAGAGAAACAAACCTCCCTACTATGAGATCGGGCTCAGAAATCTCCCCAATCAAACCTGCACAACTTCTGCCCTGCAACACAACACAAAATCCTTAACAGGAATTGCACTGTACATTAAGACTAAAGCCTTGGACAATTTCCTGATAATGGAATGTAGTGCAAAATCTTCCAAGAGGCCTCTCAAGGAAAGAGGTGGGATTCCTGATTAGGAACACCCTGTGCTAAACAACACCGCAATATTAGCTAAATAGCCAACGAAAGCTATATGTCTAAACAAACCATATATTCATAAATATCATATACATGAACATTATGATATGGCTTCCATCCTCTTCCTTATATAAGAAATGAGCTTTCTAACCCTAAACCCAAATAATTTATGACACTAATTCCATTCAAGGTGTCTCCATCTAAAACTGCATTGTTTCTCCATTAATGTCCACTCCTCCATGATAGCGTTGTTGATTTGGTCAAAGTTGACCCATTCTATGTGCTCCAGCCCCTGTTCATACCTTCGGGTTCTTTATTGAGCTATAAAGATGATCCACTTTCACATGAGAAGTGGTTTTATTCTTCATGAAGAGATTTATGGGTCTCCCTACCCACTTATTCACCTATCTAAGGGACAAAACTAAAATTTAATATTCCAATTAGTTGCAAGCTAATTTAGGAATATTACACCTTCACTGTAGGAAAGTCAGAATGAAGTCATGAAAGCACAGGAGGATTTGAGTGTACCCCAATCCTCACAGGGGCATCATGAGGGAGAGTTGTATCCATTGAACAAATGGTCTCAACATATGTTGGAAGAGACCATTAAGGAACTTGCACTTTCAAAATAGGCCTTGAAAGAAGGGAATGTGACCCTGAAGGAAAATAGCCTTAAGATGCAGAAAGAACACAAAGAGTGGCATGAGAAAGAAGCCTGCATAATGAAAAAAAGGAGGCCCAGATCAACCACTTGAAGAAGAAGAATTAAATGTAGAAGGGACATATTCAAGAAGAATCTAGTTGGGCCTAGCTAGATCATCTAGTAGTAGTAGCTACAACCCATCAGAAAAGTTAATTTTTTGTTCGAGGACTGCCTCCGTTTTTCTTACATAGGGACATGCAAGAGTTTTTGTGTGGGGGAGTTGTTAAGTATGAAATTTACCCATTTTTTACACCTATCCTATGCCTTTCCTCCCCTATTTTTGAACCCTTTTCATTCTTTAATTATACCTAGTTCAGCTATGTTTTCTAGTTTTCGCTAAAAAGGGTACCATAAGCCTAAGGTATGTTAAATTATCATAAGAAGTGTCATTTTATCTAAATTCAAGTATTATTTGATCTAAATGTGTTTTTATTTCATTACTACTCTAACTAGTGTAGAAATTGTGCACAGATTTCCTAGATTCAAATAGTTCCGCAAATCCTGTAGACAGCTCATGCGGCCAAGATTCCTACAGATACGTTGATTTCCTGGAACTGTCTTGATTTCCTCTAGCGAGATCAATGGTTGACCATGTTCCACTCATCTCCATATCAATTAAATCCATGTTTTTTGAAGGGAATTTGCTGCACATGGGAGCTTTCCTATTCACTATTCTAAATCCTCTTTTCCAACCACCCAAACCTCCAGATCCTCTCTCATGCCCACATGGAGAAATAGCTTCAACCACACAATAAAAATCATCTAATCCATTCTTCCTGTCATGGATTTGACTCAAGAGAAGTTTATTTTTGTCAATTTTTATCTGTATCATTGGGTGTAGGCTTAAATTAGTGATATATTTTGTTCAAGCCAAATATGTGCTTTGAGAAATGTATAAATATGATGTATTTTTCTTCGTAAAGGAGGTTGGGTTGGGATTGTTGTTGATAGCAAGATATCAGACTGTACTTGACTGTAATTTCCATATTAATAAAATATTCTATGTTATGTTTACGTTTCTCACCAACATCTTCGACTTTTGAAGGATTTGTTAGTGAGGGAGGGCCCCTTTCGCTCAGAACTCCTGCAACATAGTGTGTGTTTTATTTCTGTTTCATTTATGCATTAATAGTTCATGTACACAACTAGTGCTTTCTTCTTCATTTCATATAGTAAACTTTTAATTGGTTAAGTTATTTAATTATTTATGTTAATGATTTATTTTCATTTGATCAATGTTTGGATTCATGCTCTTTAAGTTGGATTCTTGATTGTGGTTGATTTTTTACCGTTTCTTGCATCAATATCAACAGGCCTAAGTGTTGTAGAGGGATGTTATAAGCCACTCCATATCCATTGTTGCTAAAGTATTGATACAGGAAAGGATCATGAGTTTTTGATTACTATTTTATATTTATCTTTTCATGGCCAATATCAACAATCCTTAGTTCTATAGAGGGATGATATATGCCACTACATAGCCATTGCTTCCAAGTATTGACATAGGAAAGAAGCATTAGTTGATGTGTATATAGTTTATTAACACTTGAAGCAATCAGTCTCCATAGATTTTTCACTGCATCTCATCATTTTAACTTCCTAGGTTGACAATTTATGATGGGAAAATTATAAGCATATAATTTGACTCAACACATATCTTCAATATTTAACACCAACATATAGGCATGATGAAGCATATGACATAGTGGTAGAAACATGTGTATATTCCAACAGAAAGGATATAGGACGAATCCACTCCATCATCAACCTAATAACATATATATTTTTCTTGTCAATATCAAGAAGCATTAACTAGCTAAACCAAGTGAAAGACATCAACCACAACTTCATCACATATAATCCATGTGCCATTTACATAGCATAATTACATCAACATGTGTATATTCTAGTAGTGATAAAATGAAATAAGTCTAGTAGAAGTAGTAGTAACCATTAACTCATCACAAACACTATCATGCAACAAAGAGTGCTAAAAAACCCACGATGCCAACAATGCACTATAAGAAACATAACATATGGTCCTCCTGAACTTGTGCCAACTTCTCACCATCAATTCTGGTCATATTATGTCCATAATATCACCCAAAACATGTATCAAAGAACTATATAAACAGCATAAACAAGAACATAAGATCATGAATCAATCATCATTTCTAAGAATCACAACAAAATTACCAACCTAGTATAAGAAATCGATGTCAAAACTAGAGATGCAAATATTGAACGGATGGAAGCATATGAGAAGCTCGCCCTAAATATGTGCCCCTAACTTTTCATCTCAAAGAAACATATAGGATGGGATAGATAAAAAATGACATATACATGCAACTTTCCTTCATGAGATCTGCATACAAAAGTAAATTGTTGCTTCTTTATATCCACAGGTCCCCCTAAATATATCATGCCTATTCTTGTTCATTATTACTTCATCAGATATATGTTTAGTAATACAAACGTCACCAAAATATCAAAATAACGTAGGGACTCAAAATATATATTGATAGATCCCCCTGAGATCATACACCAATTATCTTGTGGAGTTGTTAATTATCACATGTTCATCATGAGGTTATGTAACTCACATTCACTTCATTCATATATTTGGAAAATATTGTCCCATAAAAACTTTGCGGTATTGAGTTTCATGCACTTTACAAATTTGGATTCATCCAAGCTTCCTAAGATAGCATTGACTTCCCTTGCATTGGTCTGATACTTGTTCTTCCAAAGATCATTTATGGGAATGGAGGTTGGGTATTGATATCCACCTTGAACAATTTTCCATACATCCTCACCAAGAGTCTACAAATATTCTCTCATTTTGATTTTCCAAAATACAAATTTAGTTTGATTAAACAAGGGTGGCTTAACAAAAAATGTTCCTTCTTGAGTAATCTTGATGGATATCCCTTTAAGCAATCAAACTTCCCTAATATGATTCCAATTATTCATAAAACTATTAAGAGGTGTTCGGGGGGGGGGAGGGGGGGGGTGGGGGCAGCATCAGTATTTTAATTTTCCTTAAACGTTCCATTAAATATTATAATTTCTATATGCTACTGTCATTCATGCATCCACCATATGTATGTGACTTTTGTGAAAGATAAGAAGGTATATCAAGTTAACTAAATTTTAATATAATTTATCATTTTTTCATATTTTACCATTACATAATTGCTTCATTATTCTTTCATTAATAAGAATCCATGACTAGTAAAGAGAATATAGATCATAAAAATAAAAGAAAAATATTAACACACATGAACACCAAGATTTTAGGTGGAAACCCAATGTGAGAGAAAAACCACCATTTTTTTACTTTGCATCTATATTATTTCAAATAACGGCACACATATTGTTACATAAATACATAATTTTATTCAAATTCATACATTCATGATATATCTATAATTGTTATATACAAAAAAAAACAGATTAATCAATATGTATTCCTTTCAAATCTATCAGATCTCAGTCATCTCCACGCTTCCTCGTGCACACATATTTCAGATCAAACCATTCATAAAAAATTCATCACTTGCACAATTAACACCTTAGTCTCCATCCCATTATATATTCTTTTCCTTAGCCAATATGTTATGTAAATCCCTTGGCAATTTTGTTAGTATTATTTGACGAGATACAACAATTGTTTGCTCTCCAATTACTATCGGATAATATAATGATAATGACCCCTAATATCCAAAACATCATGGTTCAGATTATGTACCATACTTTCACTTACAGAACCTACGTATGTGTGCAACCCTTCTTCAAAGAATCCACATATAATTTCTTGAACCTCACCTTTAACATCCATCTATCTCTGAACTTCCATTTCTTTGTCCATACCACCTCTAACATCTATAATAGTCTGCATGAGTTCCATAATCATCAAGTTATCACAATGTTGATAACTTTATCCAGTTGGTTGCCAACAAGGACAACTCATTAGCCATACTGACAACAAACCCTCCATTTGTTGAGTTTCAAATATTGAGAATTTTTTTAGAATTGATGAGCTTTTAGTTACTTAATAATCTGATACTCTATTATTGAAAATAAAATGAAAATCACTCAAGTCAAACCTACCAATGTTTGAACCTGTTTACAAGGCGCACATGCCAAAATTAGTTTTTTATAACTCAAAGAAAAACAACAATGGGATGAGCTACAAAAAATAAATAAACATTCTAAATTATAATTTCTTTAGTGTCATTATTTATTTGAGTTTGAATTATTTATTTATACCAATCAACACTTGATCAGATATGTGATCGTAGATTAGGAGCATAAGGAATATGAAGAGTTTCCACTTATACTTCCCAAGCCCATCATCTAACTTGGGAAAGAATTCATGAAAAAAAAAGCATAAAACTAGTGTCATATATGAAAAGGAAGTGACATTTCACATTTTGAACTATTACAAACGAAATAATTTTTAGAGCTTTAGGATTCTTCAAGAAAAATTATCTTCACCTACCCCAGATCCACATTAGATTCTCAAATGAAATCATTTTGATTGAGTTGGCCACATGAAATATTGGTAGCTTTATCTTCATCCTTTTGAACATTGTGGAAAACATGCTCATCATTTAGAAGGACGTTCTAGTCACAAGAACCCTACAAGAGAAAATATTCACATTGGATGGATTTATTCTTGGAAATGGTCTTGAACAACCCAGAAGATATATCATTCATCTAATAGAATTCACTGTTAAGTATTGATACAATTTGCAGTGGATATATTTTCATATTTTAACCTTGTATATATCACGGGGTGGTGCAGGAGGGGGGGGGGGTGGGGGGGTGCAGTGGTGGTGCTAATAGTGAGATAATTGTTTGAAGGTCGCATTAAGTGAACCTAAGACATAACTAGAACCAAATATTAGATCTAGAGGTAGCTAGATCCAAAGTGACAATGATAGCTAGAGATAGAGTCGTGTTCCATGAGCACCATT
This sequence comes from Pinus albicaulis, assembly GCA_034641835.2. NCBI lineage: Eukaryota > Viridiplantae > Streptophyta > Pinopsida > Pinales > Pinaceae > Pinus > Pinus albicaulis. The sequence continues at coordinate 422,908,503 of CM076579.1, read as the reverse complement.
TGATTTGTGGTCCTTCTTAAACTACCACATAGTAAAGCACTTACTAATTATGTTAGAAAACAATTTTTGGGCATCTACAAACCATTATTTCAATATTTTGTGGTCATTTTTAAAGCATGATCAAGGAGTACTTCGATTTTTCAGAAGAAATATATAATTGGGTATCAACAATATTTATATATCATTGGAAATATCTTTGAAATGTCTATCCATCCAAGCACTTTTAATGTTAGTTTATTTCAAACACAAATATCTTCAAATATAGTCTAACAAATAGTAAAACAAGTCCTCTTAGGCTCAACACTATTAATAGAAACAAACAAGACATCAAATAGTAACATAGGCATCATGCATGTACTTTTCATCACCTAAAATAAATGACTAGACTTGACATCAATGACAATAAATACCAGCATTCTCAATAATCCCCCCCCCCCTCGGAATTGATGGCAACACTACCTAGCATTTTTGGTCCTCAATGGAAACAACACCACCTACAAACACTCCCCCTCTTAAACTAAAGAAACTACCACAATATACTCACTCTCCCCCTTTTCTAAGATCTATTGACATCCCACTCCCCCATTTTCTCACTCTCCATCTTCAATATCACTTCATCTACAATATTTTCTTACTTACTCTCCCCCTTTGACATGAATTGAAAAGGGCATTGGTACCCCCCTTCTAACAATTCTCATCTTGAGAATGATACCAATTACTTATAAATGTTCCATTTCATCATTATCCTCCTACAACCAACTCTCTAAAACTTGACATGTGATGAGAAACTATCAGTACCCACACTAACAATATCAGTTTTATGAGAGACATATCACTCCTAGTTGTTGTCTTAGATACTGAAATGGATCTCTAGGAAATTTTTTGGTGAATATATCTATTGTTTTCTCTTTATTTCAAAAATATTCAAGCCTAATAGTCTAATTATAAACCCAGTCTCTTAAGAAATGATAGTGAATATGAATATATTTAGTTCAATGCATTACATGATTCTTGGAGATACCAATAGCACTAGCATTATCACACATAATGGGAATAGGATTAGCATATTCGACCTTGAGATCTTTGAAAGTTTGTTTCATCCATAGGATTTGAGTACAACATGAAAATTATAATATATACTGAACTTCATCTATAGAAAATGAAATAGAATTTTCTTTTTTGCTTCGCCAAGACACCAAAAATTTTGTTGTTAGATCGAATCAATTTTTTACTTAAATACCATAGGACATAATTGATAGTACTGTTCAAATATATAAATATTCTTTTTATTGCATTCACATGGCTCTCCTTGGGTAGATTGGAATCTAGAAACCAATGCTACAACTTGCATTATGTCAGATCTTGGTGTTGTTATATACAAAATAATTCCAATCATTGAGCTATATTTAATCTGATTTTCATTAGGGAATTCATAATTCTTACTCATTTTTTATCTTATGACCATCAGTGCACTGACAAGATTAAAATCTTCCATGCCAGATTTCCTCAAGATTTATTTTAACTATTTAGCCTCATAAATAAAATATCCTTTTATGATTAAGAAATATATAAGCCAAGGAAGAATAAAAATTATCCCAGCCTGGATATCTCAAACTGATTTTGTATATCTTCTGTAAATTATTGATCCATTCAGTCAAAATTACTTCCAAAACTTATATCTTCAACATACACAACAATAATAAAAATATGTTCAATATCAATTAAATATAAATATTATTGCTTTTTTTCCCCTTATAAATACTTTTTGTGTTAGATATCTATCCAACCATGATTACTAGGTTGTTGGTTCTTGTATTAATCCATACAACACTTTATTTAATCTTCATACCTAACCTACGTACTCTGATAACTGATATCCCTATGGTTTCATAGTGTACACTTCCTCTTCTACATCACAATTTAGAAAAGTTGACTTAACATCCATATGACATACTTTGAAGTCTCTATGGATGGAAAATGAGAAGAAAATTCTTATTTCTTCGAATCTATATATAAGGGTAAATTTTTTATCAAAATTAATTCCTTACATCTATGCATATTGTTTACTTGGGAGTGTGAATTTATTTATCACTACTTTTCCATATCCATTCTGGTTGTTTCTAAAGACCCACTTGGTACCAAAGACAATTTTTCATTTTCACTTGAGGACTAGTTCCAAGGTTTCATTTTACTTATCTCGTCTAGTTCCTCATTCATTTCCTTGACCCAATGCTTATCCTCACAAGATTGTTCAAAAAATGTGTGTTCTACTTGAGAAATTAGTGCGGAATTTTCAATATTTTTTATAATTCTAGTAAATTTCATTCTATTATGAACTCCGAATTACTTATCTCCAAATAATTGAATTCTAGGATTAAAATTTTGCACATGCCTAGATGTAATTTTTTGTTTTTTCAGTGCCATTTCTTCTCCTTCCTCATATTTCTCATCTTCTTCTTCACATACTTGAAAGAAATTTTATCTCTCTTATGATTGTTAATTTTTTTGAGCCCTTGTTGTTTGTGGAAATGCTCCATCCACCCTTACATTGATACATTCCACTATCTTCATTAATATTTTTTTGTAACACTTGTAGAATTTGATTTTGAATGCGTAATCAAGAAAGGTTCCTTCATCAAATCAAGAGTCAATTTTTCAAAAATTGTCCTCATTCCTCTTTATATAGCAATTGTGTCCAAATACTATGATATTTTTAACTAAAATTTGTATTCCTTTCCATAGCTCATAAGGGGTATTATCACTATTTAGTCTTAGTTGAATTCTATTTGATTAATATAAAACAATTTGAGTTGTTCCTCCTCAAAAGGTGTTCACAATTGTTGCTTCACCCATCATAGTTATCTCCATTTGTTGTATTGATATGTTTTGTCCTTCCACTACTCCATTCTATTTAGGTATTTAGGCTACCCATTATTGTATTTTAATTCTATTCTCCTCGCAAAATTCCTTAAATTAACTTGAGGTATATTATCCTCCCCTGTAAAATCATAAATATTGATTCTAAATTCCATTTCATTTTTAAATTGAGGCTTAAATCCCTCCAACTTACTAGAGCTTCTGATTTTTTTTTGTAAGTAGAATTATCCAAGTCTCTCTTGTATATTTATCAATAAAATAATGAAATATATCTCTCCTCTTATACTATTTTCTCTTGTAGCACAACATATATTTGTGTGAACTAGATTTAGTGGTTTGGACGATGAATGTTCTCTTGTCCTGAAGTGGACCCTTTGCTTTTTTCGAAACTTGTATGTTTTGCATATGGAAGTATCTAACTCTGATAAATTTAGAATTCCTCTCACTACCTCCATCTTGTTTATTTTAATTGTGTTGTCATAATTTATATGTCCCATTCTTCTATGCCATAATAGGTTTCATCCATTTTCCTTATGCAACATTTTACTTTGGTTCCATAAAAAACATATATGTTGCTTGGAGCTCTAATGTCTTTGGATATCATTTACTGGACTCTGCTTTCCTTATTTCACAATAATTAGACTGAAACATGACATCATAACCTTGGTCAAGTATTTGAACTAATATTAGCAAATTTTTCTTCAGAAAATAAATACATAAAAGATTTTTATATTTGGTATTTTCATTTAGGATGACAACCCATTTTTCTTTTATCTCATCTAGTGCATTCTTGTCAAATGTGACATTACCTCCTATATATTCCCTTGAAAATGGAAATTCACTTCTTTCGCCTGTCATGAGATATGAGTACCCACTATCAATATACCATTCCCCTTATTTATTATTGGAATATAACACAAATTCACATTCTTCACACTTCTCTAGTCTCTTTTCCCACCTTTTTGTGTTATCTTCATGTGAAAATTTCATAGGAAGTTTCTTCCTAGGAGGATTAATGAATATGATTCTCCATTGAATTGTTCTGTGCCCATTTGTTTTACAATTATAGCAATTAATTTCATTCAAGAGGGGTGAAAATTATTTTTTCTTGCCAAAGAAGATATTTCTCGATCTAGAATTTGAAATTTGACTAGATATAAAATTTTCATTTATAATAAAATTAGGTCTAAAATTTATAGCCTTATGACCAAAGTTATTAAAAGGGTAACAATATCCATAGAAGAGATTTGGGTACCTAAAGGTGTATTACCTTTGTGGAGTGTTTGTATTGAATATTATATTCATAGCTTATTGATTCTTTGATTTTCCCTGAGGCTCATTTCTAGATATTATGGCATAAATTATTTTCTAGTTAATCTTTTTATTAGTTCCTTCTTTTACCTTGTTAGGTATTCATTTTAGTGCACTTGCATATCTTACAGATTCTTATTTTCTTGGGGCCTTTGAGCTTCACTCACCTTTTGATATATCATGGGATTCTTTGTAACCCATACCTACTTTGATTGTCGGAGACCATTAAATCCAGAGAATGTTTTCTAGTGCATCATATCCTTTAGAAAATTTGAGGTTAAAGTCCATTTTATATTTTTATTTGTCTAGATATTTTCTTAGAGAAACAACCTCTCCTTCTAATATTTCATAGTTCTTCTCCCATTATAATAGTTGATTTATAAGAATCTCTTCCTTTCTATTTTCCTCTTCAAGGTGGGTTTTCAAAACAATGATGGTTTCTCCATTTGAATTTAGACATCCACATTCATGTTTCTTAGACAACCCTCTTTCAAATATGCATTCTCATATTTTAATCTATCATGACTCTTTTTCTTATCCTTTAGATTTTGTAGAAGGATTTATTTAATTTATGTTTCTTCTTTTAATTGAATATTTTGAAGGTTAAATGATTCCTTATCATAATAATGATTATCCTTTTCTTGCTTGATCAATTTTTGCTTCAAGTATTGACTATTCCTCCTACTATTATTTATTTCTTCTAGGGAAATGATTAGTTCTACTTCAAGGTAAACTACCCCTTCAACTTCTTACTCAATGTTTGAATTATACTTTTAATTGTATTCAATCTCTATGGCCATAAGTAGGCATTCAACATATTCATTTCTCTATTTAGATGAGCTATCGCCTTATTTTATGTGGAACCTCCTCTTTCTCTAAGATTTTCCCTTATAATATTTATGGTATATATTTCTACTATTTTGATATGTTTCCTCTTCTTTATTTTATGCTTTATAGTAAGGAAATTTTGAAGAAAAAAGGCAAATTTTACCACAATAAAATAATTTGAGTGGAAAACTACATTTATATTTTTTAGATCCCCTTTTTAGCTTCCTCATAAATTGGGCCATCTCTTGATCAAACTCATGACTAGAGTATTCTTGATGTTCTTTAGAGTTATTTGAGGATTTAAAGGAATATTCCTTTTGTTGTCAATTTAATTTTCCAATCCTCATTTCGTATGTTATGGGAATTACATGTATTCCTTCCATCATAGTTTGTCCAAGTCCTTCATCTCCTTAACGGGAAAAACCTTGATGTTGGATATTAGGCAATGAGACCTACTTTGATCTACATTCTAACTAATAATTTGTTCTTCAAGGAACCTACTATGATACAAATATTTAGGAATCAAGGTAATGCTGAGAGGGGTTTGAATCAATATTATCTAATTCTTAACAATTAGTTATCAAATAAAAACACATATAACCACATCATAATGAAAAATTCACACAAGATATCGAACGCGGGGAATTAACATTGAAACCCATATGGCATAAATCCACAAATTATTTTTATTATAATGTAATTGATAGCTCATAATTAAAATTACATAAAATTACTTAAAAAACAACTTATAAGAAGCTCCGACCCCATTTTTTTAGCAAGCAATGACTTACTTGAAGAACCAACCTAAAGGACATTCCATTTCTCCTAATATGTAGGCACCAGCATGTTGCAACCACTCAAATACCATTTTCATCTTATTTTATAACACACATCCATGAACTATAAAACATTTTAGAAAAATATATTTAATTATCACACTTTCTCAATCTTTTCTACGTAAATCCTTAATCCTTTTGCTTTAGAATTAAAATCTTCAACTTTTCTATTTTGATTCCCCTTTGTTCTCCTCATACAGATCAAGATTCTTTATTCAATATTTTTGTTTCAATTACATAATTTTGATATGCATGATAACTTGTTCTCACACATTTTTTTTTCAATATATATATATATGTAAGCTCTAAGATATCCAAATTTTGTCTTCAATCATTCTTCCTATTAAAAAAAAATTGTGCTTGAAGCTTAAAATTTCATATTTTAACCCCCCCTTTTTAGTTCCTTAGAGCATAGATCCATAGGCTATGACTATGTGGTTAAACCCTTTATAGAATATATGGATATGGCATAAAAATGCATGCCTTCATATCACTTACCCCTGGACTACTGGATGGAAAACCTTCTTTATGCATATCTATTTTGGAATAGGTTTGGATTCCTTGTCATCTAAATGGATTTGTGTATCTTATGATATGGTCATAAAAAAAAATTCTATGTCACATACACCTCTATACCATATGATGTTTGGATGGTCATTTTGTCTTGGAACATGAAAGAAACACAAAATTTCAATAAGACTTCTTGAGCTTGCCAAACCAACTTCCTAGTGCGAATCCAATATATGTGACATCATATAGCATGTTTCTGTCACACGTCACTTGAAAATTTCCCATCCAAATCTACCTTTTATATGTTATCTCCTCACTGTGCCACATCATTACCTTGCCATGTGATGGTCACCTATCACCACTTGGAGGCCTGTTGAGGCCTCAGAATTCTGTGGCCAAAACATGGGGGAAAACCACCCGGTCTGGACCTGAAAGCATCTCCTTTTGTGTTTGGTATAATGGCTCCAACTAGGGATAATGGGACTAGTTTCTCAATAAGGATCTTTTATGAGGGTGTTTGTGAATATAACGTGCAAATAGATAATGATTTTAATATATACTTATCTATCTAAGTAATTAATCTAATATATACCTAGGGTGTTATTCCTTTATGTGATATAAAATGATATCTTTCAGCTATTATTAATATAGATCATTTAACAATCAAAAGAGATGAAAATCATATAAAATGATTCTTCTAACAAAATAGTTTGCGTAGAAGAATTGCGTAGAACATATCAGATTTTCCAATGCGATTACATATTCAATAAGAAACCATAGCTAAATATTAGAATAGAAGTGCATGTAATATTTATATATGATAACCTTTCAAATATATGATGCAATAAAAAGATAACTATCAATTTAAGGGATAAGACTTAATACAAGTGAATACAAGTACCATATGTATGAAGTTCTACTATGTAAATTGACAACAATTAATTTGTTCCTTACCAATTTCAAGCAATTTAAAGAGTATAGCAGTGCAACATGAGTTAAATAGCTTTAATTGCTAAAATATAACAGAATATGTTCCATTAATTCATCAAAGCACTTACAAACTTACAATAGTGCATTCTTTGCAAATGTTTTTGAAAAATTTATGGACCCTTATCTAAATGCATGAGAAGGGTTTAAATAATAAACTAAATATAAACTAAAACTAAATTATTACAAAATATAGAGGAGGTTTCAAACAAATTTCCTCTAAAAGCATAACTTAAGAAATAATCTAGGAAATTAAACTAACACTCCTGATTTTGCAAATCTTGCCCTTCTTTCTGAATGTGATCACGAAGTTGGAAAATATCTAACATTGCTTTGAGCTGAGCTGGCTATGATATCTGTGATCGAATATTTCCCTCGAAAATAGAATTTGAGATTACTGACTGATATATTTTTGCTGAATCTGTAAGAGACTAAAGAGTTCGATGTTGATGGTAAGGTTTGATCAAAAAATTCCAGTAATTCTCCTGATCAAACTTATTAAATTTTTTCATAATTTTCTCTTATGTATCTGCTCTCTGTCTCCACTTTATTTCTACTTCTCTTATTTCTGAAAACACATCAGACGTGTTTTCCTCAAGGAGTTATGTCTTAAACAATTTCTCACATATAGATTGAATAATCTCATTAGATTTCTTGGACGTCTTGGTTGCTGCTTTCTCTGCTTGATTAATTTGTCCTCCCTGTTCTGCAAATAAAATTTCTTTGTGAATATTATCTATTTGTGGTATATTAGCTTGCTTTCCTATATCTGAAACTTGCCACTAAATGTGTTCTTTGATTTTCTTTTCAAGTCTTTCACATTCCAGTTTCTGAATTCCTATTTGTTGAATCATTATTTTAATGGAAGCACAATAAGAATCAATCTTGGAAGCTTCGTGACAAAACACTTCTTGTTCTGTCTTTAGGATGGTGTTTACATCAAGTGCTTCTTTGATGAATTTTTCTAATTTTGGTTGACTCTATAACTTAGCCATTTCTATTTCTAGATGTGCTTGCTTTTCATGAAGCTTTGTCTCATACTTCAATTTGAGGCTTTCAATATATTCATGAAATTGGGTCGTGTTTATCTTGATTTTCTCAATGGAATTGGATTTCTCTTCATTCAACAATTATTCTAATTCTTGTACTTTGGATTCCTTTTATTTCAAAAATACTCTAACCTCAGTAGCTTTATCAAAAGTAGTGGTAGCATATGCCCCTGCATATTTCTATAATTTGGTTAGATGTTCAGTGGGATCATCTGAGGAATCCTTTCATAGTACATCAACTGATTCATCTGTAGGTTTTGGAGTTGTTTCATCAATCCTTCTTCTTTTATTTATTTTAACTACAACCTTGTAACTAGGACTATAGAAAATATCTAATGAAGGAATATCTTCAATCTTTAGAACTATCTAATCTGTAGAGTAGGCCGGTATGATTTCTTTGTCATGCATTGATGGAACTCTTTGTAGTGGATTGACATTCTCAACTATTTTCTGTGAGGGATCTGGTGTTTGGAAACTTTTTGTTTGATCGGGATTGGGATTTTCATTGGGAGTCTTTATCGCTTCGAAAAATTCTTCCCATTCATTAATAATATCTTTTTCTTGTGATGATTTGGACTGATCTAACATGATATGACTTTGTTGAACTGTTTCTAAATTTGATTCCATCTCATTATTTCTTGTTTCCTCCAACAGTTCTATCTCTTGAATAACTTGGTCAATTATCTTTTCTAACTTTGATTTATTAGATTCAGATTCATTTTCAGAGTGATCTGAATTATCAGACTGCTGCTGCAATAGACTTGATTCATTTTTAGATATATATTTCATTTGATCATCTAGACTAACACTTGGAGTATGTTTTTCATCTTCAATAGTCAAAAAATTCAAAGGAACATTTTTCTAGTCTCTTGTTCATGTATTCTTGAAAATTTTCAACATCCTCTTGACTTAGTTGACTAGAAACGTACTTGGTAATATCAGAGAAATTTTCCATGCCCTGGAAGGGGTCACCAAATCCATCTTCTTCCTTTACAAAAGGCCTCATCTTAAGCTCTACGATGTAATTTTTAATCACATCATTAGGATCATATAATCTTCCTGGCATAAATGCCAATTTCAATAACTAAATCTTGGTAACCTCTTTGTAAGTATGGCCGATATTATCTAGGGTAAAGGTGCCACACTATAAAGGGAAATTAGGAAAAATAGTCTTTTTACCATCCTTCAGCTGCTTCGTGACACCATTGACAAGTTGATAGGCTATTTCTTTTGCAATTAATTTATCAGGAACATAGTAAGGTAAAACTGTAATGTTCCTTTTTCAGAAACATTATCAATCGACCAAGAAAATCTATTCCAGAGACAAACTATAGGGGAATTTACTAGATTTGTCACCTTTAAACCAAGGATGAGCTCCAGAGGCTACCTAGCCCACTAGAAGACTCTGTCTATAGAGCATTTTCAAGAGATAATATCCCCAAGAGGGAAGAACAACAAGATTGGGAATCTCTTGAGATAACCCCAACATTTCAGCTACAGCAATAACAAATACATCAAATGGAAATAGATGTGATACATGTACACATGAAATGCTAGAGAATCCAATGGCCATCATATTAGAACATAGTAGCAAATAATAATACAAATTCTTGAAGGAATGCTCACTCAAGAAAGGCACTAGAAGCCTCAAGAAACCTGTACATGCAAATATAATAATACACTGCTACATAAGAAAGCCATGGGCCATGACTGCACAGTTTTAGAGAGGAAATGCTGCATAAATGATGAAAATACAAAGATATAGAAATGTGGGCTCAAATAAAGAATGGGGAGCAAGATCTCAACCCCTGAAAATATAATACAACAATCCTTTAATAGGATTGGTTGAAATCTATGCAAAAATGCTATAATACGAAAATGCCAGAGTTGTAGTAGCTGCTACAACCTAAGAGCTAGAAATACATGGATAACGATGAAATGGCTGCAAAAAATGAAGAACACTCCTCCAATAGAAATTTGAAGTGAAAGGCTGATCCTTTCACCCAAGACTTCCCCACGAGGTGATTGTCAATCCCTCACAACAAATAGCCATCAAGAATAACGTTGTCTAAGAGAGGGATTGCGCTGAAATTGATGGAATTGGTTGGCCTGATGCCAAAGATGGTGGGATATGCTCAAGCCTTTACTGATCTCCCAATGGATGTAACCTCTCTTCACTGAAAAAATAGCTCTAGATGGTTTGTGGAAACCTCCCCAGCAACATTGCACAATATCTGTTGCAGAAACTACGCTGATGTAGATGGAAGAAGCTATGGCCTGAATGCATGAATATGGGGAAAGGAGTGCAATACTTCAAGAGCTCCTCAAGAAGGAGAGGAATTACTAAATAGGACTCCCTCGTGCCCGAAGGCACTGTAGCTCTACTCAATAGCAAGAGGCAGCAACAAGTCTCCAAGACTCAAATGTAAAATGATCAATGATAATCTCAATGGCTACCTTGCTCCTCCTTTAAAAAAGTGAGCTTCCCTCCATGGACCCTTATTCGAATTAGGGTTTCCCTTCCTCTAGAAGCTTCCCTCCTACGTTGTCCCACTTAGTTCTTTCCAACTCATGCCAACACAGTTTGACTTCGTCAACCTTGGCCTAGCCTTTATGAAAAAACATCCTTTCACACATGGAGGTGTGAAATACAGATCCAAACATGATCCTCTTTCATACTTAGAGGATTTTTATTCTCTAATGATGCAAAGAATTGGTCCCCTGCCCATTTTATTCATCTCCTATATAAAATTAACAAAAATTAATGTTCCATAAAAATTTGGAACATTACAGTCCTCCCCTCTCACAATATTGCTTGCCCTCAAGCAATTGCAAGGATAGACTGAGTGTCTTTATGACCTTATTCTTGTAGCATCCTTATGTGATGATCTCCTCAAGGAAAGGATGCCATATTAGAAATCAAGTCTTTAAATTTTCCCTCCAACATATGCAATCTAGCCTTTGGGTGAACATCCCCAAATAGCTATCATGTAGAAATAATTATCCATGAAGGAAAAAAGAGATATATAAGGGCCTCCTTAAGGCATGATATCTGATATATAATGGGACTTATCATCCCCATATGAATATCTCATCCCCAAGCCATAAATCATAAAAATAAGCTACCTCCCAACAAGGAAAATCATGAAAAATTTCCCTCCACCTTGAACTTCAGAAATAAAGGTGGTTTGAAAATCTGATCATGGCAAGCACTATAACTTGCCCCATGTTGTCCTCTTCCCCAATTATGAAAAGTGTGGAGTGTATGATGATCTTGGGTTACAAAATAATTGCCCTCAAGTCACAAAATGAAGAGCAATCCTTCAAGGATTTCTCCTCCATCAATGAAGAACGAGCTGCTCCAAGACATTTCACCCATGATGAATAGGACATGGTCATCATAGGATACCGCATGACATGTTTGTTGTAGGTGATACCATGTGAAGAAAGGTAAAAATAATTTCTCATAGGGTTACAATGCAATCTCACCCACTGTAGCTACAGAAAATAACGTGGCAGGTGCTGTACAAAAATATCACCTCTACTACTGAACAATAAATAGATGAGTGAACCATCAATACAAAATCAAATACATGACCAAATATAAACAATTGATGGATATCATCATCATACTCATGGCCCTCCTAAGGAGAAAGCAAATATATGGCTGTGGTGGCCATGTCTCCTCTCATGTTCCAATTAGAACATGTAATGCAGAAAATATGGGAGTCCTCCCTCATCAAGGAGACATTCATCCCATGTGTCTCTCCTCTAATCATGTCCTTCACTGAGATAACAGCAATATCAGACAAGGAGACCATACTCAGCAATAAAATGAGGTAATTACTAAAGTTTTCATGTTGTGCAAAGATGTACCAACAGTCTCCTAAGTGGTCACAACGTAGTTTCCCAAACTGCTGCTTTTAAGAAATGATATGGAAAGTTGTTTTTCAACTCATGAATAAAAATGTATTTTCTTACATTTGATAATGCATGGTAAATTGCTGAATATAAATTCTAAACATACATGGAAGGTAACACTTGCCTAAGGCCATATAAAATATGGCTGTCTCCATCACATTGTTTGGCCCAATTTTTCTCATGGAGCAACATGAAAAATTTGCCCCTTTGAGAAGCCCTGCACTGCATCATAACGATAAGAGTATGTAAAAAAGAAAATGTACACACAAGACTCTTACCATAGGCTGGAAGTGAGATGATAGATGGATCTATGCATGTGATCCTCCTCCCAAATGAAAACCCTATGAGCTCATGCAAAAAGGCTCTTACCCATGCCAATCTTTGTTCCTTGACATGATCCTTGTCAAGAAAAACTCTAGTGATGCTGCTGTAAATATGAAGCTTCTCTCAAGAGGGAAATGCCTCCCAATCAAACCCAGAGAAGGAGTGATCCCATTTCACTATGAGAGTTCCCTCCTCTACTCCTGCAACACCATCAATCATGTGAGAGAAAATCTACTTGTGCTCTATCCCATCAATCCCAAGCAACTCAAGTGCTTTCTAACTCCTCATGCTCACAACATATGACTCATGTGATGAAGGTATCATGACTGATATATATATTTCCTATCAGTAATATGTATCCCTTCCCCCTGTTGCCAAATGATGTAAACACCTTGCTACTTCTTCTCTTCTTTGGTACTCCTCCCTTGAGGACTACCATCCTCCCAAACCAAGTCTTGCTTTTTGCATTTCATGAGAGTTTGAAATGCATCTCCTTGGAGACACCTTAAGGAAGGCCTCTCTCCCATGACCATGTTGGACCTATGAGGATCCAAATGTGAAGGAGGTGATGTCTCCTCTCCACCCATGTTCAACAGCGCTGCTAATCTCTTCAATGGTGTAACAACTGTCTCTTCCTCTGGTTCACAATTTGTTTCATGATTCTCCATGGAGGTGTCATTGCTCATTTCATCCTCCAAAATTTCACATGCCCACCTTAAAGGCTGAATTAAAATCATCAAAGGTGTGTGAGGATGAGGGTTCATCTTCTCCTTGAACCCTTTTCATAGCACAGTACAATCATGAGGCCCTAAAGTGGCCATGTGATTTGATCCTTGGACCACTTCATATGAAATTCCAACATTCTTAAGATTATTTTCTAAAAATAAAAAGTGAAACTTTACTCATACCTTGGTGGGTCTTGGGATGACCTTGTGTGGCTGCAATGGCTTTCCCTCCAATGGCTTCCTCATGCATATATTTTGAAGGCCGCTCCTCCAAAGTTGTAGCAGCGTTGGTACAATCCTCCTCCCATGGTGATGCGAGATTTTCTTCCCTTGTTCTTTCTCTGTCGAAGGCTTGGATCAACTTTTAGAAAAGACTGTAAAATAAATCACCCTTGAATGGACCAAAGGTTTGAACCACCAAACAGAGGTTTCCTCCTCCATGTGCAGTGCTTCCATCTCCATTTCTTCTTTCTCTGCCACTGGATGCAGTAATAAAAGTGCCTCTAGCTTCTTCTCCCAAGCTCTAGCTGAAGTAACCCCATCGAATGTAGACAATAGAAGCCTATTGCCTCTGATTTCTCCTTTTCGATAGGGCATTCTCTCCTCCATCTACTGAGTAGACTGTGGGAATGTTGTAGCTCCCCTGAATGCTGCAATATGGTGTTTATAGCCACCCAGGTACTTTCATAATATCTGGAAATCCAAGCATTTTCCATGTTGGTCTTCAAGAGAATAGGAAGTGCATGGAAATTCCTCCTCTCCGATTTTATCCTCCTCCTCCTCAGGGAGGATATTCTTTATTCAAAAATTAGATGATATCAGGCTCATCTTCTTCATCATTATCCTCTAAAATAGAACTCATAGGCTATGCCAAGTTCGATGCTCCAATACCACTATAATGTTCCTTTTTTAGAAACATTATCAATCAACAAAGAAAATATATTCCAGAGATAGACTGTAGGGGCATTTAATGGAATTTTCACCTTTAAACAAAGGATGAGCTCCAAAGGCTACCTAGCCCACTATAAAACTTTGTCTATAGAGTGTTGTCAAGAGATAATATCCCCATGAGGGAAGAACAACAAGATTGGGAATCTCTTAAGATAACCCCAACATTGCAGCTACATCAATAAAAAATACATCAAATGGAAATAGCAGTGATACATGTACACATGAAATGCCTGAGAGTCCAATGGCCATCATATTAGAACATAGCAACAAATAACAATACAAATTCTTGAGGTAATGATCACTCAAGAAAGGCACTAGAAGCCTCAAGAAAGTTGTACATGCAAATATGAGAATACACTGCTGCATAAGAAAACCTTGGGCCATGACTGCACAGTTTTAGAGAGGAACTGCTGCATAAATGATGAAAATACAAAGATATAGCAATGTGGGCTCAAATAAAGAAGGGGGAGAAAGATCTCAACCCCTAAAAATACAATAGAACAATCCTTTAAGAGGATTGGATGAAATCTATGAAAAAATGCTATAATACAAAAATGCCGGAGTTGCAGTAGTTGTTGCAACTCAAGAGTTGGAAATAAATGGAGAAGGTTGAAATGGCTGCAACAAATGAAGAACCCTGCTCCAAGTGACTGCCAATCCCTCACAGCAAATAGCCATTAAGCAGAACGTTGTCTAAGAGAGGGATTCCGCTTCCAGTGATGGAATGTGGTTGGCCTGATGCCAAATATGGTGGGATATGCTCAAGAACCAACTTTTCTGACCTCACAATGGATGGAACCTCTCTCCATTGAAAAACTAGCTCTGGATGGTGTGTGGAAACCTCCCCAGCAACACCCAGCAACACTGCACAATATCTGCTGTAGAAAATGTGTTGATGTAGATGGCTGAAGCTATGGCCTAAATGCCTGAATATGGGGAATGGAGTGCAATCCTCCAAGATCTCCTCGAAAAGGAGAGGAATTCCTAAAAATTACTCCCTCATGCCTGAAGGCACTGCAGCTCTACTGAACAACAAGAGGTAGCAACAAGTCTCCAAGACTCAAATGTAAAATGATCAATGATAATCTCAATGGCTGCCTTGCTCCTCTTTTAAACAACTGAGCTTCCATCCATTGACCCTACTTTGAATTATGGCTTCCCTTCCTCTAGAATCTTCCCTCCTACATTGTCCCAATTAATTCTTTCCAACTCATGCCAATGCAGTTTGACTTGTTCAACCTTGGCCTAGCCTTTATGCAAAAACATCCCTTCACACATGGAGGTGTGAAATCTAGCTCCAAACATGATCCTCTTTCATACTTATAGGATTTTTATTCTCTAATCATGCAAATAATGGTTCCCCTACCCATTTTATTCATCTCCTATATAAAATTAACAAAAATTAATGTTCCATAAAAATTTGGAACATTACAAAAACACGGGGAGAAACATAACTCCCTAATACTCTAATATATGTAAACTTTTCTTTGGAAAACCATCTAGCTACTAGAAGAATATCTACATTGGCTTCTTAAGAAACCCTAGGAGCTCTTTTGTTGAAAATCATCTGATGTATGGGAAATATGATTCCATAACAGATTTTGTAGAAGTGTAAGTGGAAATTTGAATCCCATAGTTTTTTGTGGTACATGTGAATCAGGGTAGGGTCTTTGGTAGTCCATTTCCAACCCATGGTAGGAAAATTATAATTAAAACATATAGCATCCATGATATAGTTAGACTGATAAAAAGGAGGTATTTCTCTGATTGAAACACTTCTTTTATTCCTATATTCAGTTATATGCTTGGCTAGGTAATTGGAAAAAATGTCAGCCCGATTTAAGATAAATGAATTGACGATTGTGTCAGTTAGGGGAACCCAATCTCTCGAGAATATAGTGCTATCTAGCTTGGAAAATATTCTACATAACATACCAGCAGCATAACAGTAAGGATAAGGAATTTGGGAAATTGGGTACATACCAGACCTACCTTGCTTCAATTTCCCTTCGTTATCCTTCCATTCATGGATGACTTTGATAAGATCTGGACATTTTCCTTTGAAATTTTGCACATATTATTGTCGTATTTCTACTGCAGGGTTGGTAGATGATACATTTCTGCTAAATCCTCTTCTTTGAAATAACCTATAGTTTCTCCTCTTGAATTCTTGAACATTCTATATTCAATGTTTAAGTGGTCAATTGCCCACCTAACCATGTCTGTATAAGGAAAAATATTTGGTCTCGTAGCTATCCCGTGAATGTATGAGCATGCAACATAAAAAGGAGCTCCATTAGAGGTAGAAGCAGTTGCTATTGGAGAAGATTTGTTTATCACCCATGATCATTCATCTTCGAAGAGTTTATACATTACCTCCCACGTCAAACTGCTGCAGTCCTTATTGCAGACAATATATGAAAATAATGGAGACATATCTCTATCTTCTGTGGATGACGTTTGAGAAATTTATTTTCCCCTTTTGCTCATTTTGATATTCTTCAACCCGTTAATTGGTTTCCTGAAGGAAAAGTTAAGTTTACAAATAAGGAGTATCGTAAGAGTAAGTCAATGATTTACTTCAAACACACGCGAGAAGATATCACTCTATCAATCATCTTTCATAATTTCTAATTTAATATTTCACATGGTTTCACACGTAAGTTCTATTAATCGTCTTAAAGTCGTTAAGATCTTAAATTCCATTTGATATGACTGAAGCTATTTCACACGCCGAATTAATTTAATACACAAACCACAATCATTCCTTATAATATTTCATGATACTTGACGCTTAAAGGTTGCGAAATGCGATCTGAGAAAATCACAGATCACAACTTTTATCAGATAACATTTGAGTGTATATTATAAGTTGCACGCAATGTGAATTGTGACAAACTTGAAGTGACTGCGATAGATGAAAGATTTTATATTTCTTGGTTTATTTTTTTTTCGGGTCTGCGGGTATTGCAACTTATATCATTTTCGTCTTAAATCTTTATTGATTAAGTAAAATGCGATGTGAAAAAGAAAACAAAAATAATGATGATTGAGGTTTTTTGCAAGGTTTTTATAAATTATATCTTCAGGGAGGCTTTGAGTGCATATCGTAACTCACATATTTTATGTTCTATAGTCCTTTTTTGAAATAAAATATGTAATATGCGATGCTCTTTAAGGCAAAAATCAGAACATTTATTTTCTAAGTTTTCATTTTTATTTTTGGAAATTATAAAAAGAATTTCCTATTTATTTTTAAAGGGTCCCTTTTATAAAATAAATGGGGGTTGTTGTATAGCACAACAATTGGCGATTCACTTGGGTGAACTAGACGTCTTTGATAAAAATTTTTGATATTTCTAAAACTTTTTGAAAATAAATTAGTTAAAGGAATGAAATTTCAAATAAATCATTTCTTTGCTAAACAATGAAAATTTCTTTTATTCACTATTCATAAGAATTACTCTTTAAAGATATAAGTATGAAAATATATATCAATCCTTACTTACTTTAAAAGGATAAAGTAAATAGCATTTAAATATTAGCTTTATACAAATTTACTCTTTTATCATAGATAGAGCCTCTGTTTCAATAGGAAATTTTAAGCTTTTGGCAGGGTTACCTTTTACCCAGCTATGATTCATTTTCGCATCCAGTATTTCTCATAATTTTTAGAGGTAAATTCTAATTTCTAAGAATTTTATTTTATATGTTTTTATTTACTTAAAATCCATTGTCTTGGCTTGGTAACCAAATAATGACAACACTATTCACAAATAGTAATTAAATTGATCAAGTTGGCCCTTGATGAGACCCCTTGTCTTTTTGATATAATCTCAAGTCATTACATTGTTTTGGTAGATAGTATTAGTAATGTCAATTTAAATATTTTTTCATGAACATGGTAAAAAATATCGTGATGAGAATTATTATATTTTAGGTTTTCTTTTTTATTTTATTTTGAATTCCTTTTGAAAATTTATAAAATTTTCCAGATGGGATGAATCATAGGTCTTTTTTAAGATTCTGGATCATAATGTCAAGTTTCATATTGCTTTTCTGAAAAAGGGTCTTTAATATATTAAAGTTTCTTTTCTTGACTGATAAAAAGAATATTCATGCTATATAAAAATGAGAGTTCATCAAAGAATAATTGTTTTTATTGAAATTTCATTTTTTCTGAAAGATAAAATCAATCTGTCTCTCTAAATATTTCAATTTTCCTTCCTTAACATTTTCATTTTTTATAAGTGAAGAGAAAAATCAAAAGAAAGTCATCAGAGATTTGTTTTGAAAGGTCAAATATCAGTACTAAGCAATTTTTTATTTTTACAAGAAAAACAAAAGACTTTAATATATGAGGATAGAAGGGGTAACCTCCTATGAGAAATATTTTCTCAAAATCTGCCCATTAAGAGGAAAATAATCCTTTTTGCCTGATAAATATTGTAATAGAAATGTTGATGGGCCTATTTCTTCAATTATTTGAAATGGACCTAGCCAGAGTTTTTGAAACTTCGTGTGTTTACCTTTTTCCTCATGCGCTTTATCCTATTTCAATACCAAATCACCAATTTGAAATTTTTTTGGAATGACAGAAGTTGAATCAAATGAGGCTTTTATTATTTGTTGATGATGAATATGAGTTTTTTTGGCTTTTTCTCTTTCTTATTCTAACTTAATCATTTGAGCGTGTCTGAATTGTAAAGAAGAAGCGGGAATTTCATCAATAAATTGTACTAAGGAAAGAGATGGAATAACTACATTGGTGGAAAGAATAACTTCTTTTCCATATACAAGATTAAATGGTGAAGTACCAATAGAAGCTTTTTGAGTTATTTGATCTGCCCAAAGAGCAAAAATTAATGACTTATGCCAATCTCTTTGATTCTGATCAATAGTTATTTTTATTATTCTAATCAAATTCTCATTCGTTGATTCTGCTAAACCTTTTCCTTGTGGGTAATAATTTACAGAATATTTTAATTTAAAACCTCTTTTAATTGAAAAATCTATCATAGTAGTTCCAGAAAATAAGATGAATTATCAAACATCAAAGCAGTAGGTAGACCAAACCTAGTTATGATATCTTGATTGATGAAATAAATGATATTTTCTGAATTATCCACTTTTAATGGAATTGCTTCCACCCATTTCGTAAATTAATATGTTGTTGTAAGAATATATCTATATTGTTTGGAAGAGATAGGAACGATCTCACCAATTATATCTAAGCCCCATTGCTCAAATGGTTGCTCAATATTGACTGGCTATAATGGGAATGATGATTTCTTTGTTTTCCAGATGTGCTTTCTCATACTTTACATCTCCTTGAATATTCATGAGCATCTTTGAAAAGTGTAGGCCAATAGTAACTTGCATGTAGGATTTTATGTGATGTTGTATTTCCTCCAAAATGTCCTCCAGTTGGTCCATCATGGAGTTCCTGCAAGACTTTATCTACTTTAGATTTTTCTAGGCATCTTAGAGGTACAGAATCAAAATTTCTTCTAAATGACACATATTTGACTAACTCATATTGTTTAGCTTTTAGTCTGAGAGCTCTTTTTGTCTTATAACTAAGATGATTTGGAGCATATCCATTTTTTAAATAAAATATAAGATCGGAATATTGTGAATATTAATCATTGAGTCTTACCTCTGTTATTTGTACATTACCTGAATCTTCTTCAGATGATGGATGTGATGGTCTTGTAAGAATTCTGCAAAACCCTTTTCCTCTATTTATTTTAGAGGGTTTTTATTTCTACATCATATTCTTGCAATTTGGTTACCCAATTAGCTCTTTTTTCTCCTAATATTTTTGCATCAAAAGTTGTCTTACTGCAGAAAATGGAACTATGATTTTCATATGAGACTTTAGGAGAAAAGGTATAAAATGATTTATGGCTTTAAAAACAGAAAATGCTTGTTTTCCAACATATGTGTAATTCAATTCTGCACCTTGTAAAATTGAACTAAAGAATGATATTGGTGCCTCTGTTTGTTGGTCATTCAACTGTGTTAAAACAACTACGTATGATGTATCCGATGACAAAGTATATAATGTAAATGGACTAAGAAAATTAGGGGTGGTTAAGAATGGAGCATTAACAATTGACCATTTAATTAGTTCAAATGCTTCTCTTTCAATATGTCCCCATTTAAAATCAGATTTTTTCTTAACCATTTTCTGCAGTGGTGAAATTATTTGAGAAAAATCAGGGACAAATCTCTTAACAAAATTAATTTTCCCAAGGAAAAATTGCATGGTTTTCTTGTTATGAGGGAAAGAAATTCATTTAATCTCATCAACTCTTTTAGGATCAATATAAATACCATCTTTTGACACAATGAATCATAATATTTTTCCTTCATCTAAAGAAAAAAATCATTTCTTTGGATTTAATGAAATTTTATATATTTTCCATCATTCAAATACTTGTTTTAGGTCATTAACATTATGTTTTTCCTATTTAGAAAAGACAGTGATGTCATCTAAATAGATAACAACCATTTTTTTTTATGAGTCCTCTAAAAGTTGTGTCCATGGCTCTTTGGAAAGTGGTACCTGCATTAATTAATCCAAAAGGCATTTTTTGATAAACATAAGTTCCCCACTTAGTTATGAACGTAGTTTTCAGTATGTCATCTGGATGAATGAGGATCTGATTGTAACCTGAAAATCCATCTAGAAATTATTTAAGTTCAGAACTGGCTACTTTTTCCAAGACTTGTTCCATGGTTGGTAATGGAAAATTTTCCTTCTCACAAGCTTTGTTTAAATTTCTAAAATCAATGCAAATTTTGATATCCCCATTATTTTTTCCTGACAGGTACTAAAATACCCATTTTGAATGTCTGACTGGAAAGATAATTTTTTCTTTAAGAATTTTATTCATTTCAGTTTTAATTTGATTTTCCAAATTTGGGTGAATCTTTCTCAATTTCAGTTGTACAGGTTTTTCTTTTGAGATCATAGGAATTGTATGTTGGATTACAGAAGTATCATACGTTTTGAGATCGGAATAATCCCAAGAAAAAACAATTTTGTGCATCCTAAATAACTTGATGAATGATAATCTCTCATCAGAAGACAAACCAAGACCTAGATTTATATTCTAAGGTTTTTCTTCACTTCCTAGATTAACTAACTCAAATCTTAAGGTAGAACTTTGTACTTTTGAGTTAGTTACTCTTTTAAATCTATCCTTTAGGTCATATAAGTTTTCTAACTTGAAAACAAATTTTGGAATAGAATTTTCGTCTTGTTATTTCCTAATCTGAGATTCATGTTCATTTTCATCCATGATTTGATTATCATAAGATTTTTCAGATGTTAAAAAATCTATTATATCTGATTCATTATTGAATACTCTCCAATTGGTAATGTTATCAGGAATATATGGCCTAAAAATTAACTCAATAGAAAATATATTGGGACTAAATTCTTGGGATGGGATCAACTTTGATGCTACATTAGCGAGTAAGTATGCACTGGCATTTTCAATTCAAGGTATAGAAGAAATATGGAAGGAAAGAAAGTGAGTAGTTAATTCTTGGACTAATGATTGATAATGTTTTAAACGTCTAGAATTACAATGGATAGTATCTCTCACTTGACTATCTATGATTTCTGAATCTCCTAAAACCTTCAAATATTTGATATTTAAATTTATAGCTTTTAATAATCCTTGAACTAATGCTTCATACTTAGCTACATTATTGGTACAATAAAATTCTAATCGATAGGCTAACATAGTCTTTTCACCTTCTGGGTTTATTAAAATTCAACATGCACCTGCACCATCTTCAGATTTAGAACCATCAACATAAAGTTTCCAAAACAAAGAGTCAATTATTTCTTTATCTAAAAAATTGAGACATCTAGAGTAATCTGGTTGGTAAAATTTCTCAATTTGAGATACAACTGAATTGTCAAAGAAAGGATATGTTGGAGCATTGAAGTTTCCTAAAAAATATTGTGTAGAAAAGATTCCAATAATGTTATTTTTGAAAGCTATTGGTTCATTAATTTCTTCAAGATAAGTTACTGTGTGTTTCATAAAAGTTTCATGATGAATTCGAATTTGATTTGGCTTTCTGTTATGTGGTAACCACATCTGTGACTAGTCTATGGAAAAATATCCATGAACTTTCTCAGACCAATCACAACTTAAAATTAAACCATAGAATTCAGGAATGTCTTCAACCAAAATATCAATTATCTGAAAAATGTTTGGATTTGATGATTATCTAATTGTAACATATTTCAATTCTCCTAATACTTGTACTCTAATTCTGTCAAGTTGTACTATATGAACTGGAGAACTCTAAGGAGTACTGTTCAATTTAGCACAAACTAATTTTGGCATTATATTCGAAGAAACCCCTGAATCTATCAAACAATTATGAACATTTTTGTTATAGATTTCATAGGTTAAGAGAAATGGGGGAGTATGAGAGATGGACTGATCACCTATCATGATTAAATCTGAAGCATATATTTTTTCTAAAGGAGAAGGTGGTTTACCTGTTTCATTAGCATCTTGCACTATAATAGGATAAGGCAAGTTTGAAGCAGTGAGAACTTTTAATTCTTTGAGTAAGATTTGTTGTTGTTGCTTCAATTTGGTAAGCTCATGAATCGAAATATTTTCTCTAGTTTTCTTCATATATCCAACTATATTATATTCAATGGTATATGAGATAACCATTGTTTTTGATACAGTGAAGAATATGATATAACCAAACTTTTTTGCATAGATTTTGAATTAGATTTGTTTTTTGTTGATTTGTCTTTAGCAGCAGTAGAAATATTTTACTCTTGACTAGACAATGTTGTTTCAGTATTCTTTTCACTATGTGTGCTGACAAGAAAAGCTTCAAGTTGTTCTTCATTTGATAGGATAAAATCCCAAATTCCATTAAGTTCAACTTCTTCTTCTTCGTCATTTTATTCTTCTTCTAATTGTTCTTCTTCATCATCTTGATATGATTCAACATTCGATATACTATTCAGAGTTTGAGAACTAGAAGTTTTCTTTTGTTGGAAATTTCTGAAAACCTTTTTTGAATTTGAATTTTCAACGATTTGTTTCTTGATGTCTACCATTTCATTCTTCATGGTTTTCAAAATTTTTTGAAGACTTTCTACATCAAATTGATATTTTGGTGTTTTCTTGTTATAATCATATTTGAAAGATATTTTCTTTGATTTGCGATCTTCCTGAGAATTCTTTTTCTCAAGAGTAGTTATGCATTTTTCAATAGATAGAGATCCTTTCATATTTTCTGAAAGAGTTGCTAGTTTTTCTCTATCAATGAAAATAGCTATATTACATGGAAGTGATGAAATACACCACTCAATTTGAACTTCTGCACTTGGAACTGCAGTAACGGGAATTTTATTGAGTAATTTATTAAACCTTGAGTTGAAATATTTTTTCTTCTCACCTGTTTTAGCTTTAAAATTTGAAAGATCATTGATTAGAGTTGTTGTAGTTCTGTCATCTCCAAATTTAACCAGAAACTGCTCTTCAAACATATTCCAATTTGTTATGGAGTGAGAAGGTAATGAAAATTACTAGGATCCTGCATAACCCTTTAAAGTATATGGAAATAATCATACAATGCAATCTTCCTCAGCTACTGCATTTAAGTTGATGGCCAACATAAAATTATCAATATGTTCTTCTGCAGGAAGACCATCATCAGGATTAAGTTTTGGTAGCCATTTTTCGGGATTTTTAGGTAAAGCGTGAAGAGGAGGAGGCATATTTATAGCCCCTAGATTACTCCATGGGTTTACATTTGGTGGAGGGATTTGTCATGCCATTGGATTGTGAATGGGTTGATTGTGAATTGATGATGAAATAAGTTGGGTACTAGGACCATTGTTTTGAGTATTGGAACTAGTGAAAGTGATACCCACTGTTGGAATGAAATTTGTGGAAATGAATGGAGGAAATGGCGGTGAATGGGATGAGACCTCGCTACTGATTGATTCTGATTGAATCCTCTTTAACTTCTTTCGAGTAATATTAATGGGAAATTCAAAAGGAACAATCCATGTTTTTTGACTTTCTGATCGAGTTAATATTCATTGAGGTTGTAAAAGGGATGAAATACTAAGATTCGATAATTGCGAAGTTTCAGGATTTTTAGCAGAAATAGATAATGCTTCTAAATTTTCTATCAAATACTAAACTTATGGAGAATGTCGATGAATTTCAGGGAATAATATAGTTTGATTTTCTCTAGGAGACTTAGGAGAGGGATGATAACCTTCAGAGTTTATAGATGAGGATCTGGATAATTTTCTAGAAGTTGGAAGGTATCGAGAGGGAGAGATATTTATTGATTGAACTTTAGATTGATCAAACCTTTGTGCCTTTCACTTGGCCCTCCCTCTAGTTCCAATGTGTTGAGGCCTTAGAATTCTGTGGCCAAAACATGGCGGAAAACCACCCGGTCTGGGCCTTAAAGAAACTCCTTTTCTGTTTGGTATAGTGGCTCTGACTGGGATAATGGGACCAGTTTCCCAATACGGATGTTTTATGAGGGTGTTTGTGAATATAACGTGCAAATGGATAATTATTTTAATCTATAGTTATCTATATAAGTAATTAATCTAATATATACCCGAGCTGGTATTCCTTTATGTGATCTAAAATTATATCCTTCAACTATTAGTAATATAGATCATTTAACAGTTGAAAGAGATGAAAATAATGTAAAATGATTCTTCTAACAAAATTGTTTGCATAGAAGATTTGTGTAAAACATATCACATTTTCCAATGTGATTACATATTCATTAAGAAACCATAGCTAAATATTAAAACAGAAGTGCATGTAATATTTATATATGATAACCTTTCAAATATATAATGCAATAAAAAGATAACTATCAATTTAAGAGACAAGACTTAATACAAGTGAATAGAAGTACCATATGTATGAAGTTCTACTATGTAAATTGATATAAATGAATCTGTTCCTTCCCACTTCCAAGCGATTTAAAGAGTACTGTAGTGCAACATTAATTAAACAGCTTTAATTGCTAAAAGATAATAGAATATGTTCCATTAATTCGTTAAAGCACTCAGAAACTTGCAATAGTGCATTCTTTGAAAACGTTTTTGACAAGTTTCTGGACCCTTCTCTAAATGCATGAGAATGGTTTTACTATTAAAATAACTATAAACTAAAATTAAATTATTACAAAAATATAGAGGAGTTTTCAAACAACCTTCCTTGAAAAGATTAACTTAAACAACAATCTAGGAAATTAAACTAACCTTAATTTTGCGAATCCTACCTTTCTTTTTTAATGTGATCACAAAGTTGGAAAATATCTAACATTGCTTTGAGCTGAGTTGGCTGTGATATCTGTGATCAAATATGTTCCTTGAAAATAACATTTGAGATTATTGACTAATATCTTTTTGCTGAATTTGTAAGATACTAAAGAGTTCGATGTTGATGGTAAGGTTTGATCAGAAAATTCTAGTAATTTTCCTTATCAAACTTATTAACATTTTTGATAATTTCCTCTTGTGTATCTTCCCTCTTTATCCACTTTATTTCTACTTATCTTGCTTTTGAAAACACATCAGACGTGTTTTCCTCAAGAAGTTATGTATTAAACAATTTCTTACATATAGATTGAATAATCTCATTTGATTTATTGGATGTCTGGGTCGCTGCTTTCTCTGCTTGATTAATTTCTGCTCCCCATTCTATGAATAACAGTTCTTTGTGAAGCTTATCTGTTTTTTGTATATTAGCTTGCTTTCCTGTCTCTGAAACTTGCCGCTGAATGTGTTCTTCGATTTTATGTTCAAGTCTTTCACATTACAGTTTTTGAATTGCTATTTTCTTAATCATTATTTTAATGGAATCACAATAAGAATCAATCATGGAAGCTTGGTGACAAAACACTTCTTCTTCTTTCTTTAGCGTGGTGTTTACATCAAGTGCTTCTTTGATGAATTTTTCTAATTGTGGTTGAATCTATAACTTAGCCATCGCTATTTCTAGATGTGCTTGCTTTTGATTAAGCTCTGTCTAATACTTCAATTTGAGGCTTTCAATATCTTCATGCAATTGGGTCATGTTTATTTTTATTTTCTCAATGGACTTGGCTTTCTCTTCATTCAAAAACTATTCTAATTCTTTTACTCTGGCTTCCTTTTGTTTCAACAATACACTAACCTTAGTAGCTTTATCAAAAGTACTGGTAGGATATGCCCTTGCATATTGTGATAATTTGGTTAGATTTTAAGTGGGGTCATTTGAGGAATCCTTCCATAGTACATCAACTGATTCATATGTAGGTTTTGGAGTTGTTTCATCAATCCTTCTTCTTTTATTTCTTTTAACTATAGCCTTGTAACTGGGACTGTAGAAAATATCTAATGAAGGAATATCCTCAATCTGTAGAACTGTATGATCTGTAGGGTAGGCTCGTATGATTTCTTTGTCATGCATTGTTGGAACTCTTTGTAGCGGATCGACAGTCTCAACTATTTTCTGTGAGGGTTCTGGTGTTTGAAAACTTGTTGCTTGATCAATATTGGGATTTTCTTTGGGAGCCTTTACCGCTTCGGAAGATTCTTCCCATTCAATAATAAGATCTTTTGCTTGTGATGACTTGGACTAATCTATCTTGCTATGACTATGTTGAACTATTTCACAATTTGATTCCGTACCATTATTTCTTATTTCCTCCAGAATTTCTATCTCTTGAATAACTTAGTCAACTATATTTTATGAGTTTCCTTTATTAGATTCAGATTCATTTTTAGAGTGATCCTAATTATTATACTACTGCTACAATTGACCTGATTCATTTTCATATATATCTTTCATTTTTTCATCCAGACTAACATTTGGACTAAGTTTTTCATCTGCAATAGTCAACAAATTCAAAGGAACGTTTTCTAGTCTCTTGTTCCTGTATGCTTGAAAAGCTTCAACATCCTCTCGACTTAGTTGACTAGAAACATAGTTGGTAATATTAAAAAAAAATTTCATGCCCTGGAAGAGGTCATTGAATCCATCTACTTCCTTTACAAAAGGCTTCATCTTAAGCTCTGCGATGTAATTTTTAATCACATCATTGGGATCATATAATATTCTTGGCATAAATGCCAATTTCAATAACTGAATATTGGGACCCTCTTTGTAAGTATGGCCGATATTCGCCAGAGTAAAGGTGCCGCACTGTAGAGGGAAGTTAGGCCAAATAGCCTTTTTACCATCCTTCAGCTGTTTCATGACACCATTGAAAATTTGATAGCCTGTTCGTTTTGCAAGTAATTTATCAGGAACATAGTAAGGTAAAACATGGGGAGAAGCATAACTCCCAAATACTCTAATATATGTAAACTTTTCTTCGGAAAACCATCTAGCTACTGGAAGAATATCTACATTAGCTTTTTCAAAAACCCTATGAGCTCTTTTGTTGAAAATCTTCTGATGTATGTGCAATATGACTCCATAACATATTTTATAGAAGTGTAAGTGAAAATCTGAATCCCAGAGTTCTCTCTGGTGGATGTGAATCGTGGTAGGGTACGAATATTAGAAGTAAAACAGATAGCATCCATGACATAGGAAAACATATAAAAACGAGATATTTCTCTTAATGAACACTTGTTTTATTCCTATATTCAGCTATATGCTTGGCTATGTAATTGGATAAAATGTCTTCCAAATTTAAGATAGAAGAATTGACGAGTGCGCCAATTAGGGGAACCCAATCTCTTGAGAATCTAGTGCTATCTGGCTTGGAAAATATTATACATAACATACCAGTGGCATAACAGTAAGGATTTGGAATTTGGGAAATTGGGTATCTACCAGACTTATCTTGATTCAATTTCCCTTCATTATCCTTCTATTCATGGATGACTCTGATCATATCTCAATTTTTTCCTTTGAAATTCTGCACATATTATTGTCGTATTTCTGTTGTGGGGTTGGTAGATGATACATTACTGCTAAATCCTCTGCTTTGAAATAACCTATAGTTTCTCCTCTCGAATTCTTGAAAATTATATCTTCAATGTTTAAGAGGTCAATTTCCCACTTAACCATGTATGTATAAGGAAGAATTTTTGGTCTCGCACTATCCTTTGAATGTATTAGCATGCAATATCAAAAAGAGTTGCATTAGAGGTAGAAGCAGTGCTTGTTGCAGAAAATTTGTTTATCACCCTTCATCCTTCATCTTAGAAGATTTTATACATTGCCTCCCATGTCAAATTACCGCAGTCTTTGTTGCAGATGGTATCTAAAAATAATGGAGATATATCAGTGTCTTTTGTGGATGACGCTTGAGAAATTTCTTTGCCCCTTTTTCTCATTTTGATGTTCTTCAACTCGTTAATTGGTTTCCTGAAAGCAACATGAATTTTACAAATAAGGAGTATCACAAGAGTAAATCAGTCATTTACTTCAAACACACATGAGAAGATAACAATCTATCAATCATCTTTCATAATTTATAATTTAATATTTCACATGGCTTCACACGTAAGATGTATCAATCATCTTAAAGCCGTTAAGATATTAAATTCCATTTAATATGACACAAGCTATCTCACACGCCGAATTCATTTAATACGCAAATCGCAATCATTCCTTATAATATTTTGTGATGCTTGACCCTTAAAGGCTGCAAAATGTGATATGCACAAATTGTAGATCGCAAATTTTATGGGATAACGTTTGAGTGTATATTACAAGTTGTGGGCAATGTGAATTGCGACAAACTTGAAGTGACCGTGATAGCTGAAAGATTTTATATTTATTGGTTTATTTTTTTGTTGGTTTTGTAGGTATCGCAACCTATATAATTTTCCTCTTAAATCTTTATTGATTAAGTAAAGTGCGATGCGAAAAAAGAAAACAAAAATAATGATGATTGAGGTTTTTTGGAAGGTTTTTTTAAATTATATGTCTAGGGAGGCTTTGAGCGAATATCACAACTCAAATATATTACGTTTTATGGTTTTTTTTTTTTAATAAAATATGCAATATGCGATGCGCTTTAAGGCTGAAAATAGAAAATTTATTTTCTAAGTTTTTTATTTTTATTTTGGAAATTATAAAAAGAAATTCCTATTTATTTCTAAAGGGTCCCTTTTTATAATATAAATGGGGGGTTGTTGTATAGTAGAATAGGGCTACCCATGTGTTGGGAAAAATACTGAGAGGGGGGGGGGGGGTGAATCAGTATTTTAAAGCTGAACAATTTTTCCTTTCTTTTCTCTTAAAACCATATGTTATAGTACTGCATCCAACATGTATGTCCAGATATCTTATTATGTATTTACTTAGAGCATTGCATCAGATAATCATTAAGCATGAACATAAATAACAGAACAAACCATGAACTATGCATATGGACACCAGGATTTAAGGTGGAAACCCAATTTGGGAGAAAACCACCGCTGTTGCAATCTCAGTCTTCAATATTTTATTATAGAGAAAACTTCTTAAAATATATGCTGGTGCAGACTTATACCAGCACGCAGGCACCCACCTGCGGAAGGCTATAACCTTCTCTCGTTTACCATCCTCTCCTGGAAGGGAGCTTCAACCCCTGAATATAACACAAGTTTCTACTGGCAGAAAATTTCTACTTCCAAACTGAAGGCCTCAACCCTTAGACTCACTGCAGACCACTGTACCCTAAACATCAGAAGTGATCCAGACTTCAGAGAATATATGCATTCATCATCACATGTATCCTTCTGTGTATATTAGTCTTGAGAAATTCCAATCGGATCCATATGTGTTCTTCAGCAGACATGTGCTTGCTCTTCATCATTTCTTCTGTTGAATAATCTCAAGACTCATCACTTTTAGATTAATATCTTGATGGGTGCATCATGGACTCAGAATCATGAATTAAGCATGTCGTTTGTCCATACAGATATTCCTTAGTGGAAATCCTTCTTCGTCAACCCTCACACAACACATTTCAAATAATAATATTTTTCATTTATATAGTTCTCACCTTTATTAAAACCATGAGACAAAAACCATTTCAACCGCAAATGGTATTCCCTTTACAATATTTCCAATAGTTTGGCCCTCGGGGTTTTTTATTTCTTATTAAATATTTATCAATTGATAAACAAATATTGCATAGTCATCATTATGTCACTGCAGGGGTTCTTGCGGTACAGATGAAAATTTTTGGCTGGTGCCCCCACACTTAATCTCCACCGTCGATTTCCGGTCAATGCTTGATTGCTTGTTCAACTGCGGGGGTACCCCTTCTGAATTTTTAAATCATTACATTGCCCCCGTAATATTATTTTTAATTAAAATTTAATAAACTTTTAATCCAGGCTATATATTAAAATCCAATGCTTTCGAATAGTTTAATATTAATAAAACTTTGACCCCTGGCCCACATATGCGCTCCTCCATACCAAAATAAACTTCGTGCAAGTCCATTTCCCGATCATCGTTGGATTGCGTGCCTCCAAGATCTATGGATATCGCTTGGGAAACTTGCACGAGCAATAACAAGCAATGGCATGTTGTACTTGTGTTATTCGTCGTGTATCGTCATTATCGTCCGTGCTTCTTCATCAAGCGATCACCATCCAATGGCTTCTTTACAGATCAACGACGCATAAGCAATTTTGCTGGCCATCCTGGGTCAATTGTTAACATGCAATGGATGATAGTTATCGTGCGC
The DNA here is from genome assembly GCA_034641835.2 of Pinus albicaulis. Classification (NCBI taxonomy): domain Eukaryota; kingdom Viridiplantae; phylum Streptophyta; class Pinopsida; order Pinales; family Pinaceae; genus Pinus; species Pinus albicaulis. The sequence goes on along the minus strand of CM076579.1, from coordinate 422,877,459 downwards.
TTGGTGGTTTTGTAGGGACGCGTTTCAACACCTGTATGGAATCGCTCCCCATCCAGAAAATACTGCGTATCGTCGAAAGGTGGTGCAAAAAATACCACGGTTTCGCTCCACACCGCCATCACTATTCCTCTTGGTCATGGTTCTGCCTTAGCACATGGTTCCATCAACCTTATTATTCAGACGATTTAAAGCTCCGCTTCAATGTTTCTTTATATATTTTCTTTATTCATACTCCAGGTTATATTACATAGTCAACGCCGAGACTCGTAGACCTTTCATACTTATGCAGAGGAAAATAAATGCGAGCATTCAGGGGTTCAAAACTCAGTCACCGAGGTTCATATCAACAAATATATATATATAACTATACTATCAATCGTATTGGTTCCTCGAACAACTTACAGAACCAGAGCACCATTAAACCCCTTCATTATGCAGATTCACTTCACTGTGCCGTGACCTTAACAACCCGATATCATATACAAAAGCATGAATCTATCCATAGGTCACTACACAGAGTTGCAGGGAATTTCGTACGAGAAATGAACCAATCAAAGCCCTAATTTCTCTGGGTATTTTCCAACTAACAGAGTATCACCGAAACTCAACCATACACAAATTTCTTTCTCCTTCATACATTATATTTATACATGAATTAACTTTCGCAGGGATTATAATTTCTGTAAATTCAGATCAACCCTATCTTCGGACAATTCTCCTTCAATGTACTGCTTGTCTCTGTAAATGCATTTTTCTTCTGTTCTTTGCTGTAGATCGTGCTGATCGTTGATCTCTGCAACTCTGCTGTTCTTCTTCATTGCCCATGCCTTTTCCATATCCTTTGCCACATTCTTTATGACAATATTCCAATGATCTTCCCCATGTCATTCTATCTTCAATACATTACCGTCCATGGTATGTTCGAAGTTCTTCCTTGTCACAGTTCTGCAAGTCCTTCATTAATTAGGGTTCCATCAAGGACAACACATGGCATCATATTGCCAACAATCTCCCCCTTTGGACTTGATGGCAACCATGATAGTGTTTGAGCATTACAGTAGATAGATACATTGATTATAACCATTATTCAAACACCATGATACTCTCCCCCTATTCAAACACCATGATACTCTCCCCCTTTGACATCAAGGGCAAAGGGCGGATCAAAACCAAAAAAATGTTTTTCTCCTCATGTAGAAAGAAGAGCTTTGTAAATCTGATGTGCACTGAAGTTACCATGTTCCCCCTAAATTCACGCTGAATCTTCAAACATATTTTCAATGAAGTACATGACTCTATGACCTTTCCTATCACCAAGGACTCATACTTACATCAAGGATTTAGCCAAGTGGATTTACATATGTTACTCAAGTACCCAACCAAGTGGGTTTACACATTTTGACTCAACTACCCAACCAAGTGGGTTTACAAATTTGAAGAAGTCCTTACATGACTGAATATAACAATTTACATCATAGGTCTCAACATAACCTTTTCATAATATAGAAATAACTTATACAATCAAGACCAAAGAATCTCAAGCATGAGATCAGATCATAGCAAGTAATTAGAATGCCAACAATGCATCCTTTCCATACAACCAAAGCTCTTCCTTAGCTTGTTCATCCTGAACACTTTCACCATCAAATCATCAAGGCATCTTCATAAAAAACATATAGAAATATGAGAGCTGAAACATCACCAGAGATACCAATCAGCACCACAGTTGTGTTTTCAGAGGTCATCCAATAATTGTAGCATAAGCACATTAGTAACCAAGCCTTCAGGCTCTTTTCTGCATCAACATATTCTTCCCAAGAGGAATTATCATACCAGAACAACTTCTTCAATAGACAATATGTGTCAAGTAATCATCTGTGTGATCTGTTATCACCAATATCTTCATGATTTATATTTATTTCATTATGTATCATGTGTAGGAATTATGTATAAAATATCTCAATCAGCATAAAATTCTGCATGATCTGTCCTTATCTCCGAATCATAATACTTCCATCTCATCCATGTGTGAAAAACAAAAGATACTCTTCAGCAAAGAAACATTCAGGGCCTATCCATAATCTCACTATGGGAAACCATATATCATTTTCACTCCTCCATGCCATACGTTTTCAGTATTTGCTTAAGATATTTTTCTTGTGATAGAAATATGCCATTTGTTGTTTGTTTTTCTTATTTTGAGGCAAAAGGACCTCAAGAGAGAGGTCATATTTCAGAACCATCATAATGCCAACAATGCATTGCTCCGAGCAAGGCTGATGCTCCCCCTGAACTTATGCCACTTGTACCTGTCTTCTTTCCATCAGATGCACTGTTAGAAACAAACACAACTCGAATTATCAAACCTATCATGGGAATCATCATACATTGCTCCCTCTGTGATGATACATTATTGATTCCTATAATGTATCTCACATCACTTCCTGTAGTCATTATGATAAGTAAACTTTAGAAGCAGAAGACTGTAGTAGGATTATTATCCCCTACGTTTCTGACCGGTTCTCCTTCTTTTTCCAGCTTTGCTTGAAATTTCTTATAGTGTGCTGGAAATTGTCCAATTTCTCAGATCTATTCATCCTGCATTCTTTTTCTACATTTCCATACTTGTTACAAGCATAACATCTTGCGTGACCAAAAAAGTAATCATAGGGATCATAATGTGTTTTTCTATTCTTTCCTCTATTGCAGTCAGCTTCTTTATGACCATACTTGCTGCATAAAAAACAATATCCCTTAAAGAAACTTGAGTACCTTTCTATGTAGAATCTGTTTATTTGTGACTGAAACAATATGCTTCTACAATTGGCTGCAACACGCCCATAATTATGACATTTAAAGCATTCAACATTATTGATCAAAGGAGGGAGTGATTTCTTTTGAGAGTTCATGATTGTCGGTTGACCTTTTGTTTCTTTCAACACTTCAGGTTTTGCATTGATATATTTTGAATCTTTAGCACTTCCTTGTGAAATAGATTCTCCTTTAACAGTTTCATGAAAACCAAGACCAAATTTAATAGAAGGAGACCTTTGACTACTAAGAATATTGTCCAGAATCTTAGGACTATCTTGAAACCTCAAGAGTTTATCTTTTTCTTCTAATTTACCTTTCAAAATATTTACCTCAACCTCCAATTTTTGGAATTGCTTCTTCATACTTTCTTTGACCCTTCTTCCTTCTTCTACTTGATCATTAAATTTTAAAATCTCTTCCTTCAACTTATTTTCTTGTTCTTCAAATGTTTGTAGAAGTTCTTCATTCTTCTTATTTGATTTTTCTAGATCTGTTTTGAGCGAGATGATTTCTGCTTCACGTCCTTCTATTTCAAATGATTGTAGGAGTTCTTCATTCTTCTTATTTGATGTTTCGAGATATTCTTTCAGACAGATGATTTCTGCTTCAAGTCTTTCGCTTCAATTGGTTACTTTATCCTACAGTCTTTGATATATTTCTATTTGTTCCTTCATTGTTTCTATTTGTCCATTCATTCTAGAGATCATATCTTGGTAGATAGATTCCTTCCTTTTAAATGGATCTTCATCATTTATTTTGAGATTTTCTTCTAGACTCATACTGTTACTTTCACTATCTTCACCATTTCATGCACAAGAAAGTGAATCACAAGAACAACAATCAGTACCTGGCTCATCTTCTCCATTTTCTACTGCACATGTTTTCTGAGATATCTCCTTTTGAGTAGCCTTCTTCTTTTGCTTCCTTCCCATTGTGACGGATCTCCTTCAAGTGATCAAGCTTCTGCAGAAGGACCTACGCTCCGATACCAATTTTTGGGAAAAATACTGACAGGGGGGGGGGGTGAATCAGTATTTTAAAGCTGAACAATTTTTCCTTTCTTTTCTCTTAAAACCATATGTTATAGTACTGCATCCAACATGTATGTCTAGATATCTTATTATGTCTTTACTTAGAGCATTGCATCAGATAATCATTAAGCATGAACATAAATAATAGAACAAACCATGAACTACACATATGGACACCAGGATTTAAGGTGGAAACCCAATTCGGGAGAAAACCACCGCTGCTGCAATCTCAGTCTTCAATATTTTATTATAGATAAAACTTCTTACAATATATGCTGGTGCAAACTTATACTAGCACGTAGGCACCCACCTGTGAAAGGCTATAACCTTCTCTTGTTTACCAACCTCTCCTGGAAGGGAGCTTCAACCCTTGAATATAACACAAGTTTCTACTGGCAGAAAATTTCTACTTCCAAACTGAAGGCTTCAACCCTCAGACTAACTGCAAACCACTGTACCCTAAACATCAGAAGTGATCCAGACTTCAGAGAATATATGCATTCATCATCGTGTGTATCCTTCTGTGTATATTAATCTTCAGAAATTCCAACCGGATCCATATGTGTTCTTCAGCAGACATGCGCTTGCTCTTCATCATTTCTTCTTTTGAATAATCTCAAGACTCATCAATTTTAGATCAATATCTCGATGGGTGCATCATGGACTCAGAATCATCAATTAAGCAAGTCGTCTATCCATACATATATTCCTTAGTGGAATTCCTTCTTCGTCAACCCTCACAAAACACATTTCAAATAATAATATTTTTCATTTATATAGTTCTCACCTTTATTAAAACCATGAGACAAAAACCATTTCAACCACAAATGGTATTCCTTTTACAATATTTCCAATAGTTTGGCCCTCGGGGTTTTTTATTTCTTATTAAATATTTATCAATTGATAAACAAATATTGCATAGTCATCATTACGTCACTGGGGGGGTTCTTGTGGTACGGATGAAAATTTTTGGCTGGTGCCCCCGCACTTAATCTCCACCGTCGATTTTCGGTCAATGCTTGATTGCTTATTCAACTGCGGGGCTACCCCTTCTGAATTTTTAAATCTTTACACTGCCCCCATAATATTATTTTTAATTAAAAATTTAATGAACTTTTAATCCGGGCTTTATATAAAAATCCAATGCTTTAGAATAGTTTAATATTAATAAAACTTTGACCCCTGGCCCACATATGCACCCCTCCGTACCAAAATAAACTTCATGCAAGTCCATTGCCCGATCACCGTTGGATCGCGTGCCTCCAAAATCGATGGATATCGCTTGGGAAACTTGCACGAGCAATAACACGCGATGGTGCGTCGTACTTGTGTTATTCGTCGTGTATCTTCATTATCGTCTGCGCTTCTTCATCAAGCGATCACTATTCGATGGCTTCTTTACAGATCGACGACGCATAAGCAATTTTACTGGCCATCCTGGGTCAATTGTTAACGTGCGATGGACGATAGTTATCGTGCGCTTGGCAGTTTTGTAGGGACGCGTGTCAACACCTGTATGGAATCGCTCCCCATCCAGAAAATACCATGTATCATCGAAAGGTGGTGCGAAAAAGACCACGGTTTCACTCCACACCACCGTCATTGTCCCTCTCGGACACGGTTCCACATTAGCACATGGTTTCGTCAACCTTATTATTCAGATGATTTAAAGCTCCTCTTCAATGTTTCTTTATATATTTGGTTTACTCATACTCCAGGTTCTATTACATAGTCAACGCCAAGACTCGTAGACCTTTCATACTTATGCGAAGGCAAATAATTACGAGCATTCAGGGGTTCAAAACCCAGACACCGAGGTTCATATCAATGAATATATATATATATATATATATATATATATAACTTTACTCTCGATCGTATTGGTTCCTCAAACAAATTACAGAACCAGAGCACCATTAAACCCCTTCATTATGTAGATTCACTTCACTGTGTCGTGACCTTAGAAACCCGATATCGTATACAAAAGCATGAATCTATCCATAGATCACTACACAAATTTGCAGGGAATTTTGTACGAGAAATGAACCAATCAAAGCCCCAATTTCTCTAGGTATTTTAAAACTAACAGAGTATCACCAAAACTCAACCATACACAGATTTCTTTCTCCTTCATACATTATATTTATACATGAATTAAATTTCGCAGGGATTATAATTTCTGTAAATTCAGATCAACCCTGTCTTCAGACAATTCTCCTTCAATGTACTACTTGTGTCTGTAAATGCATTTTCCTTCTGTTCTTTGCTACAGATCCTGCTGATCGTTGATCTTTGCAACTCTATTGTTCTTCTTCATTTCCCATGCCTTTTCCATATCCTTTTCCACATTCTTTATGACAATATTCCAATGATCTTCCCCATGTCATTTTATCTTCAATACATTACCTTCCGTGGTATGTTCGAAGTTCTTCCCTGTCACAGTTCTGCAAGTCCTTCATTAATTAGGGTGCCATCAAGGACAACACATGGCATCATATTGCCAACATCATGTGCCCACATGTATGGGTCCACCATTTAATTTTCTCTAGATAAACCTTGATATGGGTCATTTCATAATTGATTTCATTACGCACGGTTATATTTTCTCATTTAAGAGTTCTTTATATCTTAAGATCCATGTTTATCGAGGGCACACACCTCTTCTAAGGCTGAAATATTCCATAGCCTAAATATCATGTAGTGGGCACTACACCAAATTACCCTCAAGCGCAAATGAGTTCAAATACCTTTGGGTATAGGTGTCCTGAGGATTTACACAATGCAAAAGGGCAGATGTAGTGTGGAATAGATATAAAAATGAAGTAACTCAGAAATCTATGGTAGGAGGACTCGATAGACCCCACATTGTATTGATGTGGTAGTGTCATAGGTGACAAAAAGTGACAGATTCAATGCCACATGGTGACAAAATAATGACCTATCCTAATATCATTAGGAAAACTTCTCATGCGAATAAATTTCATTCTAAGAATCAAATTGAGGTCAAATTTATATCACTAGAAATTTCTCAAGAGCTAAATTTGATGCATGGAAAATTTTAGGGGCTAATATTCACAGGTGGGCTAATTTTCTATGGTTTTTCTAAAAAAAATATTCGTCAATTTCCATTTTTTTATAAAAATGATTTGCCCAAATTTTACAATATAAAATTATTTTACTTTAAAAATCGCCAACATTATATAGAAATTATATACAATATCAATATAAATTTGAATAATTATACAAATACATGAATAAACATTTTATAGTTTGCATATTAGGGACTAGTGAGATTCGCTAGTTTTTTAAACTTCAAGATAAATTTCCATCCTTAAAATTTTCCTTGATGTGATGTTGGTGTTTGTTTTTAGATTTAGAGTATTTGATAAAAATAGGTTGTGTGGTCCCCCATATTCATAATAGACCTTGAATATCGATTCAAGGAAAACAAATAAGATCTCCCACAACATAAGATAGGACAATGGATCGGGAGGGAGTGTTATAGCTTCATCCATTTAATTATGGGATGGTGGGAAAATAAGATAATCACATTTTCAATTCAAGTGTTGGCATAGGTCATTTGGTTAGAATTTCATTATGATAACATAAATTGATGATTTCTCGTAATCCTCCCACCATTTCCCACCCAAGGTATCATTGTTCGTATATGTGCTTACATTCCAAGTCAATTGTTCAACATTTTTAATTATTAAATAAGGTATTTCCATACTCATCATTTTAAAATCATTTAGCCTCTCATGTCACCATGGTGGAATTAAAAAATTTCTACAATTGTTAATGACATAATTAGTGAAAATATTCTTGGGGTTCAAAATTGGTTAATTACAATCCCCACACCATTAAAGTAGAATTTCCCTCATTTTTATACTATATACAATAATGAATTATGTAGTAAAAAAAATGGGAATGCCTCTCTTCTAGTATGATTCAGTTCTAATGTGGCTTCATACACTCCATAATGATTCTATTTCATGTTGTCCTATGTAATGGCTCAATTTCAAAGTAGTGTTTCCTTCTTGTCTAGTATTCATTGAGGCTCAGACTCGAATTCTCCTTTTGGTTCCACCTGTATCATAACCTAATCAATTATGCCATTAGAATCATAAAAAAAAATTATATGCAAAGAAACATGGAATACATCATGTTCTTTAACATGAGGAAGTAAGGAAAACATGTATGCCATTGGTTTAACTCCTTTAATAATCTTGAATTATTTACAGTAGTTGGGTGCCAATTTGACAAAATTTCCCATTATGAAGAGATTATTTTGGGTTTATCTCAAAGACACGGAGGATACCCACCTTAATTTCCTTATGGTTTCTATTTTAACCTACATAGATCTTCTAGTGATCCTGGGATACTTTCAACCTATGCTTGATCTATAAGACTTCCGGTTCCATTTCCATTAGCATGTTAGTCGAAATTGTAATCAAATGAGCTAGATGGTCACAAATAATTTGAGCGTTACACTC